>BSBM01000067.1:11989166-12620833 GCA_027924585.1 Larix kaempferi
ACACATTGTTATGATAGGGAGTAGTTAATATTCCACCAACCCTGCATTTAATGAAGTTTGATTTCCACCTAAGTGCTATAGTAGGAGGTTGCATGAATATCAACGATATAGTGGTAGGAACAATTATTTTATCCCAAGTTTTGCACCCTAGCTTTTGCATTTCATGTAACATGCTAACACATTGTGGTAGGAGTATTAAGGGAGAGATCCCTCATGGTAGGACCTGCATAGATAATTAAAACAATCCTTTAGCAACTTTCTAAGTAAGACCATAATCCCCAAATACTACCCTTACCTCTCGGTAGCGCTGCCAAGGGTACTCATTCTTTTTGAAACACCGGTATCCCATCAAGGACCTCAAACTTTCATCAATCAGGATCCATATCACATGAAGACACCAATTAGACTTTTATAAATATGCATATGATTCTTAAAGATTAAGCAGGAGGTCTTTATTATAATCACTCTAGCATTTGTATACTTGCGACAGAATTTCATTAGCTTCCCGACACATTGCTTCCGCAGAATCACAGGAATAACAACTAGTGAGACAAATTGCTTGGGAGCCTTAAATACTTAAGTGTCGCAAACAAGTATTGATGCATTCTCTCAGTACTGAAGTTAATTTATAAATCATCATCTTAAAATAGCTTTTACTGCAGTAATGGAAAATTTTTAATTTTCACTATTTTTAGGGACATTACACAATTTCACTTGGGATCAAACTTAACATGGGAACTTTTCTCTATGGGAAGCCATGACAATTCCAAGACAATATATGAGGTGTCTCAAATTTCTATTTATTGTAATATTTTTGGTCTATCTATGTAATAATCGATTTTTTTTATTCCTGGTGATTTCTCATCTCCCTTCTCTTCAAGCTTCTTTTAACTTTTGAACTTCCATCCTAATTCAACTTGATCTTTTATAATGAGATATTCCTTTATAAATATTCTTATCCCTTTTAGACATGGGGATTTGTTGAGTATTCCATATTTATGGTTATTAGAGATTACCTTAAGTAACAATAATTAACCTGTATTTGCAAAGAATTATTTTTCCTAGCCTCTATGCTTCTATTGGACAAGTTCTTTCAATTTGTAATTTTCTTGTACTTTTTCCTTGACTCATGATAGCATGTTTTCTTAATTCTACTCTTTCAAATAAAAAATTATGATGTTGAAGACTATTTTTCTATGCTCACGGTCTAACTATGTAATCTTATTCATTTCCTCTTTGATGGGTTGATATCCAGTTTACCCACAAAACTATTTAGGGATAAATTGTTATTTATTTTTTCTTCTAACAATTTAATCTTGCTCTTCATATTATTATTTTTCCAATTATGAACCTCTCCTTCTCTGGTCATAAGGGAAATGCGCACATGATTACATCAAGATCATGGATTAGCGTTTAGGTAAGCCATTAAAATTCTTGCAAATTCCCTTTGAAGTGAAAAAGTCTCAGCACAAACTACCTCAAGGTTTATATTTAAATAGTTAATTATGAAATAATTTTTATATTTGCTTTCATAAATTTTTTAAAATTTTATTTAAATGAAAAAATTGTAATACTCAGATGTATTCTTAAATCTAGATAAGAGTGTGTTTTATGTCAAATATGTCTAGCATGGTTACTTTCGACAAGCCTCTTTCTTCACGGCGACTCGACTTTGAACCGTGCAAGGTAACCAAGAGGCGATGCTTAAAATACATAAATGATAAGGGTTGGTGTGGCCTAGGATGGGTGCGATCCTAAATTTATTTGAATGGCTTAGATGCCCTTGGTTCGAGACTTCTTAGACCAAAGGTTAGTCCCCCAAGTAACAAGAAAATGGCAATATTTTTTTTGTATTTTTTTCTTTCTCCAAATTAAATTAAAACAATAGCTTTCACCTGGTGGGTGAGTCATAAAAACACATAAATATTTACCTTGCCATGCTATATGGGACTTATTAACCTATGTAGGGCCCTCCATGAGACCGTAGCTAGAAATTTAAACAATATATATTTTAATATAACTACAATGTAAATTGCATCATCATATAAATCACTACAATAAATCTTCCTTAAAAACACAATAAAAATTATAACAAAAATTTGAAAAGAACCCATTCCATGATGGTCAATCCTGTGCTTGTCAAAGTCCTCGAACTAGTTTCCACACGATCCAAATCCCTTAACGCAATTACCGAAGGACTCCTCAGTTGAAATCCCTGCCATACTCGGAGTAATATTCTTCCTCCGAGTCCAGCAAGCAAATGGGTTCATAAGAACATACAAGCTAAGACCCTCATAAGAGATCTCGCAATCCATGAAGAATTTATCAACCAAACTCCTATGGACTGCACTTAATATCCAACCTCCATTACAGAGTCCATCTAGCATTAAGGAGCAAGAGAGTGATCATTTTCTCTTCATTCTCCCTTTCTTAAATAGTGTTGTTAAGGATTTCTACCCTATAGTGAGGATATGGACACTACCAACTGGGCAGGGTTGACAGGTAAATACATTATTTGCATTACAATTAGTTCTTATAAATGACAGAGATTGGGATACCGAAAGACATACCCTTAACCAATGGTTGGTCCTAGCTTTCACTTGATCTGCCACTTGATGAACCTACAATACAAAGGATACCTTCCTCAACGTATCATGACTATATAGCATATGATGAAATTATAAAGAAATTTAACATCAAACATAATTAGATACTAATCCAAATAGATACACAATCCAATAGACATCTGATTTGGGACAGGAAGGGTATTTCGACCTTTTTATTGTCAAAGAAACATGAATCAGTACAATATACCTGACGTGTAGAGATGTTTCTGTAATCAAATCCTAGGCTCCTACACTTCACTCTGACTTGGGACTTTCCTTTAGCGTAACAATGCTTCAAGCCTTTCTTCTAGGTTTTTTCCCTCTTTCTATCTCTCTAACCCCTCTCATGGATCCTCCTTGTATTTATGGGACAAGGTAGGCAGTTGAAATCGAGAGGTGGTTGAATTGGGAGGTTGGGGAAGTTGCAGAAACAACTTCAACTAATCCCAATTTGTCAAATTAATATATTTTTGATTTCATCTTAAGATGTGCGTGAGTTTCCTCAAGGAATAGTAGCGCACAGGACACAACTTTTGTGTTTTGCAACAAGCTCCTGCAGATTTTCCAAGGTGTGCGCTACTTTCACTTGAGCAAAGCAGGGCATACTAGCAGATGTGCACTAGTCTTCTTCCCACATAGTAGCACACATGTCGAAAGATCAGGTATATCAGGGAAATTCCCAGCTGAAGAGGGTAGGTTCGGTCCATACATCATCTAAGGAAATCTATCTCTTCAATCCATGTTGTCCTTTTGTGTGATTGACAGCACAATGTGATCATGGACAGAGAAGTGCAGATTTGACCTATAACAAATAGAAAAATTCTTGCACGACATGTGTCCTTTCATGCACAATTTAATTTAATTTATTAATTCTCTAATATTCATTCTCATGCAACAAGTGTCACTCTCACATACTAGTGAACATAAGTTCCTTAATTCTCTCTTATTTGTCTCCCCAATCTAAAATCCCAATTGCTATCTCTGTGGGTGCACATGGAGTTAAACACTAGATATTTTCTAGTCTAGATTTGCTCCAAAATTAGTTATCTCTAATTTTTTTTTTTTTTATAAGATAATGCATATCTTTCCTAAATCAATAGGTGTGGACAACTTCTACCCCAAATATCCGTTTTTCTATAATCTCTTAATTTAAAATTCTCTTTCATTCAATTATTCTGAATTTAATATTTCCATATGCAACATTTAATATATATATATGCCTAAATGTTTTAATGTAAGAATTTAAATATTCCCTTTCCTGTCATTGTTTAGGCACCACTTCTATGGGTCCTTCCGACAATTCATTTTCCCTATGTGGGGAGTACTATGTAGCGATCAAGAATCGTTACCATGATATTCCGACTACACTTCCATGGAGACTAATTCCGGTTGAGGAATAAGATCTTCCTTATTGTGCGCACCTCAACACATTGTATGCAACCAAATCGTTCTGGCCTCTCCCATACGACACACGCTTCCCCGGGTGAGTTGAGATAGCTTCTGACCCGTGTGTGGAGTGTTATTTTAGGGACGGCAATCCGTCATCGTACCCCTATGTATATTTCTTGTTCTTACGACCCCTTTCATTCCATTGAGAGTCAGGTGGTTATTAGTTTTACCTGTTGTTGTTCAAGTGCACATTAGTAGCACTGCAACATAGAATCATATCATCATACATTCTATCTGTTAGAAAATTATTGCACCTTAGGACTTTAGAAATACATTAATTTTTTTATTAATTGGTCCAAATTAGGTTAATAATTACAGTCCCAGGTTGTTATAAGTTAGTTGGGGCTAATTATGACCATTCCACCACTTCTGGGCCAAAATATGGTCAAATATAGCTGTTGGGTGCCCTATTTATGGCCACCTCTAGCATTTATTGCCACTACTTGATAAAATGCCCCCTTATCCCCTTTTTTAAGGATCTATCTTTGACTTAAGGAACCCATGCATTGTATGTGGACATTTTGGCCCTTTCTTGGTTATTTTGGCCTACCCTTGGCTACCTAAATTCCACCCAATACTATCCACCACATGTGTGAACCTCATTTTTGTCTTTCCAGTCTCACCCAACATGCACATGGACAATTTGTACCATTTTGGGGTCATTTGGAAGACTATTGGTCAACCTAGGGGGGATTGAGGTCCAATCTAAGCTAGCCACTTGTAGATGCCTCTAAAGGAAAACAAATTGTTCCAAATGTTATATAAGGATGATCACAACTCCTTTCTGGGTTGGACAGTTAATAAACATCCTATTTTATCATTTGTATCTCTAGTTTTTTATCATTTATATTACTGGTTTTTTACCATTTGTGACTGGTTTTTGATCATTTGTTTTCCAGAACTATTTTTTCACTTATTTATTGCATACTAAGCATAAATTCTTGATTGTGAGGTAATATTTAGCTATTATATCCTACTATGATATAGATTTCACATGGTATCAGAGCTCTTGGAGATTCTATTCGAACCAAGACTATTTTACAAGTGCACCAGAACCAGTGGAGAAACCACAGAAATCCCCGGGGCCATTTCCTTGAATCCATTGGAGAAATATGTTGGATTCTACCCAGGGTGTGATGCTCTCCCAAATTTTCCTTCTATCAAGCAGGGTTCGAATAAGTTAGTTTAGATCCTTCTGAGTGTTGAGAGTTTTGCTTTGCAAGTACAAAGCGTTCCTTGTCACCAAGTGCGCAAACTATAGAAGATGGAGGCGAGTTTCCTCAAGGAATAGTAGTGCACAGGACACAAGTTTTTTATTTTGCAACAAGCACCTACAACTTTTCCAAGGTGTGTGCTAGTTTCACTTGAGCAAAGCAGGGCATACTAGCAGATGTGCGCTAGTCTTTTTCCCACATAGTAGCGCACATGTCAAAAGATTAGGTAAATCAGGGAAATTCCTAGCTGAAGAGGGTAGGTTCAGTCCATACATCATTTAAGGAAATCTATCTCTTCAATCCATGTTGTCCTTTTGTGTGATCGATAGCATAATGTGATCATAGACGGAGAAGTGCAGATTTGACCTATAACAGATGCCCCCTAATGTGTGAGGTCAGAGGGAAACGATGGCCAAAATACATTATAAGTCCAAGTCAAAGGAGAAGTAAGAAACCGAAGAACCAAGACACAAAAAACACCTGAAATAACAATCAAGGTCAGCAAGCAATTACAATCTTGACATCATATAGATGTGCAGTATGATCTCCGATACATAACTGGGAGATGTATATATATAGCATGGCCACTGAAAAACAAGCGTGGATCCATGTCAAAATGAGAGATAATAGCCATAACAACAAGCTGGATCTATGTCTCATGAATAGCCAAAATAAGTGAGGCTCAGTCTTGCACATCTTGGGTGATAACATAAACAAGGTGATGCTGTCATAATCCCAAGGTCTTCATCCAAACAACCCAAGGTACAAACCCTAACCATGCAAATAAATGAGCTGAAGTCGAACATGGGGGGTATCGTTTGATTACTATTCATTGATGTGTACCATTAACAAATGCGAGGACTTCCACTGATAATGATAATGGGGTCCAAGGTACCTAGTACGATCCAACAAGTGTGAATAAGAGGACTTGAAGTCGAACACTTGAGGAACCTATCGAATAAGAGACACTAATGTATTCCCATTTATTCGACAGCAAGGGAAACTGCCACTAATGACTGCAATCCCCAAGGTACTAACTGAAACTCTAAACTTCATTCCTACAGCATAATGAGCTAAAGTCAATGGGAAGAAGTCCACTGGAAGGGAGGCCTTAAATCATCTTCCATCATCCAACATGAGGAACACTCACAAGTATGAGCTAATGTGGAGTAGGACAAGTAACAAGATGAAACAAATTGACACTAGGATGGCCGACACATGAAGTCAAGGTAAACTGCAGAATGGTCGACACGGGTTGTATCCTTGAATAGTGAGCACAACACAAAGTGACTTAGGCAGTTTTCAACATGAGGGAAAAATGATATAAATCTGCCATGTAGGAGACATAATAGACCCTCCATATGGTTGGAAGAATAACCAACCGGGGGAGTAAAAACTCGGAGATTAGGTTCTCCCTAAGGTAAAAAACTAAAACCCAACTGAAATGATAGACTCAAGTAGGTGTTGTGTTCAAGGACATGACTCACATAACTACCTTTGAAACTGAAAAAGATGTGATATACCCTTCTTATCCCTTATTCTTTTTGGTAAAAGAATGTTCTTGTTATTTTAATGAGTCCAAGAAAAATAGAAAACTCAATAGGTCCAACCATGTAAGAGTTTAACGAGCCCATGGGAGGAAGACTCAAGACCTTCTTCATTTTTTAAAGAGTTCGAAGAAAAGATAGACAAATACTCTATAGTACTGATATCTGGATTTTAATATCGAGCCAAAATCTATTCTTGCTCACCGGTGTTTTCAATTTTAAGGAGTCTGAAAAACTTAAACAATAACTCCATACACCTACTCGTGGATTTTAATATCGAGCCCAAGTAGGTTAATGCTCGCTGGTGTTTTCCTATTTATAGAGTCTGAAAACTTAAACAATCCTCTATATACCCTCTCGCGGATTTCACATCGAGCCCGAGTAGGTGAGTGCTCACTTGGTGTTTTCATATTTCGAGAGCCTGAAAACCCTAAAGAAAGCTCCAAAAGTTCTTTTTTCATATAGTTAGTCTCCTCCCTCAAAAAAGTATAAAACAATGAGAGAAGAACTCTTCTAGCCATGTATGACTAGAGTATTCTTTTTTCGTAAGTAATCCGCAAAATTCCGGAAAAGGGTTAAACTTATACTTGAGCAGATGTCACTTCAAATCCTTTAACAAGTCTGAAAAGACAACTATACTCAGCAATCTTGTCATATTTAAAGATTCAAACAAGAGCATGAAAGAACTCTATAATGATATTTTTCGTAAAGTTTTAACGAGCTCGAAAAAGTAAACTCGTGACCTCCTTATTGTTTTTAATGAGCTCAAAGGAGATACAGAAGAATGCTCATAAATTCCTTACTATTTTTAACGAGCTCTAAGTGAAGGTGGAAGAAATGCTCGTATCCTCCTTACTGTTTTTAACGAGTTCGAAGTAAAGGTAGAAGAAATGCTCGTAGCCTCCTTACTATTTTTAGTGAGCTCGAAGTGAAGGTGGAAGAAATGCTTGTAACTTCCTTACTGTTTTTAACAAGCTCGAAGAAAAGGTGGAAGAATGCTCGACGGTGGATCAATGTCCAAATGAATGGCAGACTACATTATAGACTCTAGGAAATCTTCATCATAAGGAAGTATATCATCCCAAATAGAACACATATCTAAACATTCAAATGGAGAAATCACCTGGTCAATTGTCAGGGCCCAATCCCGAGAAGGTAAGCATGAACTCAAAGGATTATTGTCAATAGCAATTGGACTCAAAGAACAATATGCCACAATATTTGATTGTGACATGCTAGTGCCTACTGACGGGGGACATACCTAGTCTATAGTTGGGTAATAAGAGGGATCAACAAATGTAAGTTGATCGATAGTGACAATGCTTTCGTTGTGAGGAAAATGCATCACACGAAAGAGCATAGACACCACAGCCTGCATAGCATATATATAATCATGCCCGAGGATCATATCAAAATTCATAGGGTCCTTTAAAACCATGAAATCAAGTAAGACTGTTTTTCCACTCAAAGTAATAGGGACCAGAGGGAGGAATCCCAACGGTTCACTAGGTCTTCTATCGAAGGTCAATGGCCAATTAACAGCTGTAACAAGGTTATGGAAACCTAAAACTCTCCAAGCATAAGGGGATAATATACTAACAGAGGCTCCTTCATCTACAATACATCGGTGAACCACATGGTTTCTGATATCAACCTTTATCTGAAAAGGTGAAGAGGAAGGAAGGCGAGGACCAGTTAGATTATTCCAATCGAAGGAAATGATCCCAGAGCTTGGTAAGGGCTCACTTGGCATAGATGTAATACCCCCATTTTCAGAAACATCCGAGCTGGTAATGCAAAAGACTTCAGTGACAAGTGCATCAGTCTCTGAAGGACTGATTGGATCGATCAAAGATTGCATCGATTCAATCACTTCACTCTCCGAAGGAAAAGCGGGGTTAACCAAATATTGCATTGGTTCAACCACTTCATCAACCAAGGGTTGATCATGCTATTGGGAGTCTATAGAAAATTCAGGATTAGAGGATCCTTCAGACATGGACCACACTCTCCGCACCTCTTGAATAGCAGGGCACAGGTGAGTAAGGTGATCTCCCTTACAAAGTTTACAAGGGAACTTGGCTTCCATTGCGACAGAAAACTAGGACACGAGATCCATATTGAATAAAAGATATATTCTTGAATTGATAAGATGGTTAATGCTTTACAATAGCTCGCATTTTATAAGGTGTGAGCATTCTTGAGAAGGGTTATGTCCCTTCAGGTAAACTAATTAATAATTTACTAATTAATTTAATACAATATTTAATATTCATAGCATTGCCACTCCCTTTTAAAGAGCTTTGTCCTCTAAGCTTGAGTATTTTCCTAATTTCGTCCTTCATTCAGATTCATTGTCGGTATTAGAATCAGACATGATTTCTTGTGTAGAGACTGCACTTCCTTTCCATTGATGATTTTGCACTGTACTGTCTGATTGTTCCTACATTTATGGCTTGGGATCCAATCATCACCGCATCGATGACATATGTTTTTCTTCTTCTTTCTATTATCTGAGTAACTGTTAGATGGCTTTGATCTATTTTCCATTTCATAGGCATATGATTGAGCTTTGTGGCATTGATGGCTGGGAGACCAAGTATCTTCACAATACCTACACTGTGTCTCTTTTTCTTGTCGATGATGGTTGTCGCCTCTTGTTTTTATTCCTTCCAGTTTGCGTTCTGCGGCTTTTGCTTTATGTCTTGCTACCTCTACGTTAGGTATGTCGTGTAACTTTAACTCTCTTTGGAGGTATGGTTTAAGACCTCCTAAATAGGTTTCGAGTCTTTGCTTGTCAGACAACCCAAATACTCGTGTCGACAAGGATTCCCACTGATGTGTGAATTCCTCAACACTTCCAACTTGTTGTAATCTCGTAAGTTTACTGAAAAACTCATCTTCCTTGATTCCTTGGAACCTATTAAAAAAATCATTTTTGAACAAGTTCTAGGTGTAGGCAAAATTGTCTCTCTTCCACCAAAGGTACCAATTATAGGCATACCCTTCCATATGCATTGATGCATATTTCACCTTCTCCTCGTCAGATTGAATATTGTAAATGTCGAAGTATTCTTCTGCTTTGTTTAGCCAAACAACGCATTGGTCTTCACTTCCATTGTATTTCGACAACTCTATTTTTGCCTTAGGTGGGTACACCATGTAAGGGTACCCAAGGAACCAAAGTTCCCTTGTAAACTTTGTAAGGGAGATCACCTTACTCACCAATGCCCTGCCATTCTAGAGGCACAAAGAGTGTGGTCCATGTCTGAAGGAACCTCTATTCCTGAGTTGTCTACAGATTCCCTACAGTCAGATCAACCTTTGGTTGATAAAGTGGTTGAACCAATGTAATCTTTGGTCGACCCCACTCTTCCTTCAGAGAGTGAAGTGATCGAATCGATGCAATCTTCGACCGATCCCATCAGTCCTTCAGAGATTGATGCACCTACTGCTGAAGTATTCTGCATTACTAGTTTGGATATTCCTGAAAAAGGGGGCACTTCATCTGTGCCATGTGAACCCCTACCAATCCCTAGGGTTGTTTCCTTTGATTGGAATAGTCTAGCCAAGCCTCGTCTTCCTTCTTCGACACCTTTTCAGATAAAGGTTGATATCGGGAACCATACGGTTAATCGATGCATTGTTGATGAAGGTGCTTCTATTAGTATCTTATCCGCTTATGCTTTGAGAGATTTGGGTTTCCCTAATGTTATTCCAGCTGTTAATTGGTCGTTGACCTTCGATACAAGACCTAGTGAACCGTTTGGATTCCTTCGTCAGGCACCTGTTACTTTGGGTGGAAAAACAGTCTTAGTTGATTTTATGGTTTTAAAGGACCCTATGGACTTTGATATGATACTCGGGCGTGATTATGTTTATTCTATGCATGATGTGGTGTCTACGCTTTTTCATGTGATGCATTTCCCTCATAACGAAAACATTGTCACCATCAACCAGCTTGCATTCATTGATCCTCCTTATTACCCAACTGTAGACTAGTCTGATCCCTCGTCATTAGGAACTAATATGTCACATGGGAATGTTGTGGCATATTGTTCCTTGAGTTCAAATGCTACTGAGAAGAAGTCTCTGAATTCATGCTTACCTTCTCGGGACTTGGTCCCAGCTTTTGACCAAGTGACACCTCTATCTGAATATTTAGATATGTGTTCTATCTAGGATGATATACTTCCTTCTGATGAAGTTTTCCTAGACTCCATAGTACAGTCTGCCATTCATTTGGATGTTGATCCAGTCGCAGTTATGTCCAACCCCGGTTTGACCTTAAAGTCTGATCTTCCTACTGTTGAGTCTTTGGACTCTCCTATAGATCCCCAAATCAGTGTTCCTGCTGAGTTTGATTATGCTTCTAGAATTTTCAACTCCCGTGATGATGAATTTGTTCCTGCAGATTCCATCATGTCCTTCAACTTTGATCTTCATCTTGAATTTGATCTTGTTGATTGTAAGTCCTCGGGCTTGGGTACCATAGAGTCTTCATTTGAAAATCTGCCTCGTTTATGCCTGTTGTTGATGACAGTGAAGTTGAAAGTATCTCTACCATAGTGACTTGTATTGGTTCTTTCTTTACATATGTTTTAGATATGATCCTGGTACTAATGTTTCTTGGAGACAGGATTCTTAGCTTGATGTATACTTGCTTACTGGTTATTTTCAACACCTTGTGCGACCATGTCAGGTATATTCGGAACCTTGCATATAGGTTTAGGCTTCCCCGTTGTTATGCTGCATTTGAACCTTTTTCCATCCGAATTCGCCATAGGGTCGAACCTGTTGGATATTGGTGTGTTAGCCATCTCTTTATGCATTGTGCACTAGTCCGATAGCAGAGCCTACCTAACATGGGTCACCGTAGTAAGCACCCTTATGCCATTCTTGTGCCCATGTTAAGTTTTTCTCATAGGCTTGGGAGCCTTTTTAGATTTACCATGACTTTGAGAAGAAGCCTCATATCTTTCTTCCTCATATATTTATGGCCATCCCTGATAAGGTTCCCATATTTGTGTTCAAATTGCATATGCATCTATTATGATCTCGCTTGCGCTAATGAGCCTAATGCCAGCTTCCACGCTTTTAGCTCGTTGTATAAGCCTCCATCTCTGATCTCATTTCCGCTAAGCCCTGTATCATTTTGCCCTCACGATTTGACACCTTTTACCTGGAGGAGACACCCTGAGTGTACTTATCTTTCTCATGTTCCTTGCATTAGGCATAGCTTTGTTCCATGCGCTTGGAGCTAGTTTCGCATGTCCCTGACACTCGTCTCCTCCCATTTCGAGCATTCTTCTACTTTTACTTCGAGCTCATTAAAAACAGTAAGTAGGTTTCGAGCATTCTTCTTTTACTTCAAGCTCGTTAAAAATAGTGAGTAGGTTGCGAGCATTCTTCTTTTACTTCGATCTCGTTAAAAACAGTAAGTAGGTTACGAGCATTCTTCTACCTTTACTTCTAGCTCATTAAAAACAGTAAGGAGGCTACGAGCATTTCTTTCACCTTCCCTTCGAGCTCGTTAAAAACAGTAAGGAAGTTATGAGAATTTTCCTATCTCCTTTGAGCTCGTTAAAAACAGTAAGGAGGTCATGAGTTTAATTTTTCGGACTTGTTAAACCTTTACGGAAAAGATCCTTATGGAGTTCTTTTAAGCCCTTTTCAGACTCCTTAAATAGGAAAAGTTTGCCAAGCATAGTTGTCTTTTCGGGCTCGTTAAAATAACTGAATTGACATCCACTTAGGTATAGAATTACCCCTTTTTTGGGCCTTGGTGGATAATTTACGAAAAGGTATACTCTAGGTATACTCTTGTATGTGCTAGAAGAGTTCTTCTTCCATCATTTTACACTTTTTCGGGGAAGGAGACTAACTTTACGAAAAAGGACCTTTGGACTCGTCTTTAGGGTTTTTAGACTCTCAAAATGTGAAAACACCAAGTGAGCACAGACCAATATGGGCTCGATATAAAATCCACGGATAGGTGTATAGAGGACTGTTTAAGTTTTTCAACTCTATAAGCAAGAAAACACCGCCGAGCACAGACCAATCCGGGCTCAATATAAAATCCACGGATAGGTGTATGGAGTTTTCTTCTAGGTTTTTCAGACTCCTTAAATATGAAAATACTGTCGAGCATGCTTTAGTTCTTTGTCAAGCTCGTTAAAAAATGAAAAAGGAAAGGGAAGGGAAGAATGTTAAAATATCTTTCAATATGATGGAAGCAAGTCAACTATTTCCTTGAACAAAGCACCTGTTTTGATTCTATCAAACAAGTTGGGTTCTCATGTTGGCCTTAGGGTGAACTTGATCTCAGAGTTCTTACTCCTCCGTTTGGTTAGTCTTCCAATCATATGGAGAATCTGTTAATGTCTCCTACATTGCAGACTTGTGTCGTGGTCCCTTTGTGTTAAAAGCTGCCTAAGTCACTCTTGTGTCGTGCTCACTGTTTAAGGATATAACCTGTGTCGGCCATTCTGCAATTGCCTTGACCTCCTGTGTCGGCCATTCCTTGGTGTCAATATGTTTCATCATGTGTTTAGTTCTACTCCAAATCAGCTCATACTTGTTGAGTGTCCCTCATGTTGGATGATGGAGGATGCATTAAGGCCTCCCTTCCAACAGACTTCTTCCCATCGACTTCAGCTCATTGTTCTCTGGGAATGAAGTTTAGAGTTTTGGTTAGTACCTTGGGGATTGTAGTCATTAGTGGCAGTTTCCCTCGCTATTGGATAGATGGGAATACATCAATGTCTCCTATCCGATGGATTCTTCAAGTGTTCGACGGCAAGACCATCTATTCGCACTTGCTTGAATGTACTAGGTACCTTGGGTTCCATTTTCATTATTGGTGGACACCCATGCATTTGTTAACGGTATACATCAATGACTGGTAATCAAACGATACCTCCCATGTTCAACATCAACTCATTTATTCGCATGGATAGGTTTGTACCTTGGGTTGCTTTTGGATGAAGACCTTGGGATCCTCGATAGCATCACCTCATTTATGTTATTGCCCAAGTTGCGCAATACTAAGCCACACTTGTTTTGGCTCTTGATGAGACATAGATCCAGCTTGTTCTCTATGGCTATGTTCTCCATTTTTGACATAGATCCACCTTGTATTTATGTGGCTATGTTTACACTTATGTTCCTCATGGATCCATGCTTGTATTCTAGTGGCCATGATATATGCATCAGTATTTTGGATCATTATTGTATCCTCTTGGAGGTCATGTTCCACCATTTGAACATGGACAGTTAGCCCAAGGATGAGTTTGTTTGACATTGCCTTTGCTTTCAGGTACTTCATTTGAGCCTATGATTCTTGGTTTCTCCGTTCCTCCATGATTCAACTCTTTGTTATTTATAATGTATTTTTGCCATCGTTTCCTGCACTCCCTATGACCTCATACATTAGGGGGCATCTGTTATAGCTTGAAATGACACCTCTCCATCCGTGACGACACTTGCTTCCCTTGGTCGCATGACGACACTTCTTGAGATCAAGTTCAGTCACACGATAGGAAATTTGTGGATGGAGGAGTCATTTGGGACACTAAAAATGGTGAAATTACCTCATTCTCGACCCATTTGATCTATATGACCCTTAGGAACATTTTTCCAAACCAAAACATCTCTTGAAAATGAGCAGAAAAGCCTTTTTTTGGCCATTTTTCAATATGAGCACTGGTACACAGGCATGATAGTAGCGTGTATACCCTACTGAGCGCGACTCCACTGTTGAAATAGTAGCGCTCAATGCCATTTGTACGCGACTTTGTCTATTGTAGAGTAGCGTACACCCCTGTTTTGGTCAAAATCTCGAAATTCGAGTAAGTTAAGTTGGTTGGGAAACCTATTGAGCGGTTATAACTTCTTTTCCTCTTCCTCGTTGACTATATAAGGAGGGTAGAAGGGCCATGTGAGGGGACTAAGCCCAAGTACAAAGTTATGCTGTAGGAATGGAGACCATCATCCCCCTCTCTTGTGCTTCAATTTTGGTAAACCCTAGCACAAATGATTAGAGGCTGGAATCTTTGCAGAACGGAAGCAGGAGACCTTGAATCTAGGTTTCATGAAGTGCCAAGCTTGAAGGAAGGTATAACTTTAAGTACTTGATTTCATTCATCAATAAAGATCAAACGTTCTTCTCTTTCCAAATATGACTTATTAATGTGTATTAGATTTTATTACGGTTTGTTTATAATCTGATGTCTTCTTCTATTATGAATATCAATCTTATATATATAGTCAAATGTGTTTGAGAAAGGTATCAAGCTGTTTTGCAGGTCTGGGCATTGCAACACTGGATAAGCATTGAAGAGCGAGGGAGGAAAATCTCGGATCAACCTTCTGAATAAGGTTCCTACATCTCTAAACCCTAATCTCTTCATTTATTCGTTGTATTTGCAGAATGCTTGTGAGTCTATCTTTATCACCGTAATGTTGATGTATATGTAACTTCGGAATGTATTTCACATATATGTGTATTGTATTCCTATAGAGATGGTATTATTCCTCTATAAGGAAGTGTCGTCATTTATATTGTAAGTGTCGTAACTTATACTTGATGGGTTATTAGACCACCTTATTTGGGGTCGGCCCTGTATAAGTCATGTGGGTCAAAGGGTTATTAGACCACCCTATTGGGGGTCGGCCATGTGGGTCAAAGGGTTATTAGACCACCCTATTGGGGGTCGGCCCACTCAGCATTATGTTATGTGGTTAAGTTCGAGCCTACATGAGTTAGGTAAAAAGGCAAGTCAAGTCAAGTATAAATAGAGTGCGGGAGGCACTCTATTTACACACTCACTTCTCACACATGCACTCAAGGAGGAGTGGCGCACTTATGGAGGAGGAGGATCTGCTGCTAGGTTATGGCTATCTCTCTTGGTTGGTTGTATCATTTCTCTATCTATCTCTGAGGAAGTTATTGGGGTTTTTCACCTTTATGGTTTTCCCCAAGTAAATCTTTGTGTCTCTTGTGTGCTTGCATTATTGTCTCCATGATTGATATGGTGTAGATATGTTGTACATGTTGTTCTCTCAGTTAAGATCCTAGATCAGATTGAAGTAAATTCTGAAAATTTAACACGTAAGTTGGTAGTTTCTCCCCTGAACTATAGGTGCATTTTCCCCACAGCAAACATGACCACCATAGGTTGGGTAGGTGCCCCCTGCATGACTTCTAGAGGCTGGGTGTCTGCCCCCTTGCTTTGGCATCTTCTTCCTATTCTTCCTCCGTCTATTCCTTTTAAACTACGCATTACTAGTATTACCTAGTATTACTACTTTCACCACATGAGGTAGAAGGAGGAGGAGAATATGTTACTGGAGAAGCAGGCATAGGGTTTTGATGCTCTTGATGTGAGGTTCTCACTTGAGAAGCATCAGGAGCATTCAAGGCATTTGGCATGGAAAACAACCAAACCGGTAGCCCTATAGTGAATCCCGGAAGATTCAAGGTAACCATTAAGGGAGTACCAATGTTCCCAATTAATGGAAAAGCAAAAGGATCCCCTTCAATAGGGGTCCCTTGATTGGTGGTCACCGAGATTCTTTCCATAGTTTTCGACTCAACAAACCAAAAATCTCTAAGGCCAACTAAAAACAAGCAGCACAAAGAGCACACCACAAAGAGCACACGCATTGTATTCAGGTTGTTGAAATCCAAAAGTACCAGTAAAGGATCGTTGGGTCCATTAAGAGGAGGGTTGAAAGGAGTACTGAACTCTCTAGAAGTTAGGTCCTCAACCTCGACAATATCAAAACTTGTCGATCCAGGGTTCTGGGCTGTGGTTCTCCAGGAAACTCTATTTCACTCGTAAGTTAAAAAGAATCATGGGAATCTGTCCTTCAGCGTCGTGGTGGCAGTGGAGGCTTTACAATGGGAGGAGGAAGGTTTTGAAACCTCTGAGATTGATGAAGATGTTGGTCCTCCATAGCTATAAAAAAGTAAACTAAGTAAAAACCTAGTGGACACTACAACTAAGGAGCAAACAACATACCACTAAAAATCTCCTAAATAAACAAACCAAGCAAACAGATGGAAAATACTCTCGGAAGCAAGTCTGGGATGATCATGGCCCAAAACAGACTAACAGAGTATCAACGGTCAGTTACGTGGCATCCTTCGGAGGTCCATTGGGTGGAGGTGCTTGAATCACCAAACCGCCTTCCCAGGATTACTGCCAAAGGGTTACCTTCCATGTCTATCTGAGGTGAAGTGGGAATAACCGCCCACTCTACCTATGTAGAATCCTAGAGGTCTGATACTAAGGCTACCATCAATGCAAAATAACCTTGTGGGATAGTCGTCAGCCTAATCGAAATGCATGGGTAGGGTAACAAAGCCCAAAGTCCGAAAGGACCCCCGTACACAAGTCAACTCTGGTTTATGGTTGAGAAAAACGTGAGGGGATATCCTCAACAGTTCCAATCACCCACAGCCTCGTGCTTAGCTCTGTTTTAAGTAGAGTTTCTCAGGACTATTTGATATAGATGGATTTACCTAAAATATAGTCGTACTATGATTGTTGAGTAATGAAGCCAGTTACGAGCAGTTTAAGGTGATTTAAGCTCGAAACTCTAGCCTAAGCTAGTTGATGTTGTATATACCTAGAAAGAAAAATGTTGCTAATAAATTTTATTAATATTTCTTTTTAGGAGCTACTTGTTACTCAAGGGTTGTGGTGCGATGTGTGGAATGGTTTGCATGAAATTAAAGTGCATGTAAAGAAAAACTTTTAAATTCACAAAAAAAAATTCTCTTTTCCATTTGTATTCTTTTGTAAATCGAAAACTAGGCAATCCTAAATCAAATTCATTTTGTATTTTTCTTTTAATATTTCAAAGCAAACTATGCTACTTTAAAATAATGCAAGACCTTACTACTGAGCCACTTGAACAATTTTTGTCTTTTCTGATAAATGTAAAAGAAAGAGAACTTGTACAAAAGCAAGTAAGATCTAAATATAAAATGTGCATAAGACAAACATCTACATGGCTCAAACAAACAAATCAATAGACTCGATGAAGACTTGACTTACCAAGTTTTTGCAAAAGAAAAACTTGAGGCTTGGGAACAAAGTGAAAAAGAAGCAGGGACAAGAGACACTCGAGATGGAAAGGCAAACCTAAACAGGTTTCTCCAAAGCATCGAAACCCTAAGAAAACACTAAGCCAAGCAAAAAGTAAGCAAGCGAACCAAGAATGACATTAACAATGCACGGACTCAATAGAAAGAAAGCTAGAAAGATTTGACTTACTTACACTAACCTGATAAGGAAATCAACAAGCATCTAAACCAAGCAACCTTCGAAAGCAATCCTAAGGACTCAAACTTGAATCCAAACCCTAATGGAAATGATAAGACAAAGTGAAAGCATGCTAAACATTGCAACAGACAACAAACATTAATAATGCAGGTCTGTATGACTGCAACAACAACTAGGATGAAAGGATGCAACGATGTCCAAAAGAAAGTAGTGCATGTACTTCAGAAAGGGCTAGTAAGCGGTAAAGACATTTAACCAAGTACTCAAGCAAGCAAAAAAAACTAAAAATACTCAAAAGAGGTCAACAAGGCAAAAGAGAGACATGGAAGTCTCAAGGATCAGTGAAGGAGGCAAAGCAACCGGATGGAAGTGGAAGCAAGCCACTAAAAATCAAACCCTAACCAAAAAACTAGACACTACAGGAAAACGCACTACTATGCAGTGTAGAAACCAGTGCACACTAGGATATGTGCGCTATTGTGTAGTGTAAAGAGTAGCCTTCAATAGGTGGTATGCACTACTATTACTAGGGAAGACCAACACACATGTGTCAAAAAGACAGAAACAGGCTTTGCAATAGCCAACTGAGATGAATCAAGTAGCAAGGAACAGTAAACACAAACCTAAAAGACCTCTCAAATAATCAAAAACTGAAAAAGGGCTGGAAGAAAACCAAAATTAAGTCTCCTAGCGAAGAAAAGAAAACTAACAGTTAGTCCCCAGCGGAGTCGCCAATCTGTTGTTCAATATTTCTACCTTATAGTCAGGAGATGGACACTACCAACTGGGTGGGGTTGACAGGTAAATACATTATTTGCATTACAATTATTTCTTACGAATGACAGAGATCAGGATATCGAAAGGCATACCTTTAACCAATGGCTGGTCCTCGCTTTCACTTGATCTCCAGCTTGATCTCCCGCTTGATGAACCTACAATACAGAGGATACCTTCCTCAGCATATCATGACTATACAACATATGATGAAATTATAAATCAATTTAACATCAAACATAATCAGATACTAATCCAAATAGATACACAATCCAATAGACATCTGATTTGGGACAGGAAGGGTATTGCAACCTTTTTATTGTCAAAGAAACATGAATCAATACAATACACTTGATGTCTAGATATGTTTCTGCAACCAGATTCTGGGCTCCTGCTCTTCACTCTAACTTGGGACTTTCCTCCAACGTAACAATGCTTCAAGCCTTTCTTCTAGGTTTTTTTCCTGTTTCTATCTCTCTAACCCCTCTCATGGACCCTTCTTGTATTTATGGGACAAGGTAGGCAGTTGCAATCAAGAGGTGGTTGAATTGGGAGGTTGGGGAAATTGCAGAAACAACTTCAACTAATCCCAATTCGTCAAATTAATATATTTTTGATTTCATCTTAAGATGTGTGCGAGTTTCCTCAAGGAATAGTAGTGCATAGGACACAACTTTTGTGTTTTGCAACAAGCGCCTGTAGATTTTCCAAGGTGTACACAAGTTTCACTTGAACAAAGTAGGGCATACTAGTACATGTGCGCTAGTCTTCTACCCACATAGTAGCACACATGTCGAAAGATCAGGCATATCAGGGAAATTCCCAACTAAAGAGGGTAGGTTCAGTCCATACATCATCCAAGGAAATCTAGCTCTTCAATCCATGTTGTCCTTTTGTGTGATCGACAGCACAATGTGATCATGGATGGAGAAGTGCAGATTTGACCTATAACAAATAGAAAAATTATTGCATGACATGTGTCCTTTCATGCACAATTTAATTTAATTTATTAATTCTCTAATATTCATTCTCATGCAACAAGTGTCACTCTCACATACTAGTGAACATAAGTTCCTTAATTCTCTCTTAGTTGTCTCGCCAATCTAAAATCCCAATCGTTATCTCTGTGGGTGCATGTGGAGTTAAACTCTAGATATTTTCTAGTCTAGATTTGCTCCAAAATTAGTTATCTCTACTTAATTTATTTTTTATTATAAGATAATGCATATCTTTCCTAAATCAATAGGTGTGGACAACTTCTACCCCAAATATCCCTTTTTCTATAATCTCTTAATTTAAAATTCTCTTTCATTCAATTATTCTGAATTTAATATTTCCAAATGCAACATTTAATATATATATGCCTAAATGTTTTAATGTAAGAATTTAAATCTTCCCTTTCTTGTCATTGTCTAGGTACCACTTCTATGGGTCCTTCCAACAATTCATTTTCCCTATGTGGGGAGTAGTGTGTAGCGATCAAGAATCGTTACCATGATATTCTGACTACACTTCAATGGGGACTAATGGAAGTTGAGGAATAAGATCTTCCTTATTGCATGCCACTCAACACATTGTACGCGACCAAATAGTTGTGGCCTCTCCCATACGACACACGCTTCCCCGGGTGAGCTGAGATAGCTTCTGACCCGTGCGTGGAGTGTTATTTCAGGGATGGCGGTTCGTCATCGTACCCCTATGTATATTTCTCGTTCTTACGACCCCTTTCATTCCATTGAGAGTCAGGCGGTAATTCGTTTTACTTGCTATTGTACACACTCAAGCACACATTAGTAGCACCGCACCATATAATCATATCATCATACATTCTATCTGTTAGAAAATTATTACACCTTAGGAATTTAGAAATACATTAATTTTTTATTAATTGGTCCAAAATAGGTTAATAATTACAATCCCAGGTTGTTATAAGTTAGTTGGGGCTAATTATGACCATTCCACCACTTCTGGGCCAAAATATGGTCAAATATAGCTGTTCGTCACCCTATTTATGGTGACCTCCAGCATTTATTGCCACTACTTGATAAAATGTGCCCTTATCCCTTTTTTTAAGGATCTATCTTTGACTTAAGGAACCCATGCATTGCATGTGGACATTTTTGCCCTTTCTTGGTTGTTTTGGCCTAACCTTGGCTACCTAAATTCCACCCAATACTATCCACCACATGTGTGAGCCTCATTTATGTCTTTGCATTCTCACTGAACGTTCACATGGACAATTTGTACCATCTTGGGGTCATTTGGGAGCCTATTGGTCAACCTAGGGGGGATTGAGGACCAATCTAAGCTAGCCACTTATAAATGCATCCAAAGGAAAATGAATTCTTCAAAATTTTATATAAGGATGATCAAAACTCCTTTCTACGTTGGACAATTAATAAGCATCCTATTTTATCATTTGTATCTCTGGTTTTTTATCATTTATATTACTGGTTTTTTACCATTTGTGATTAGTTTTTGATCATTTGTTTTCCAGAATTATTTTTGCACTTATTTATTGCATACTAAGCATAAATTATTGATTGTGAGGTAACATTTAGCTATTATATCCTACTGTGATATATATTTCACATGGTATCAGAGCTCTTGGAGCTTCTATTCGAATCAAGATTGTTTTAGAAGTGCACCAGAGGCAGTGGAGAAACCACAGAAGCCCCTGGGGCCATTTCCTTGAATCCATTGGAGAAATATGTTGGATTCTACCCAGGGTGTGATGCTCTCCCAAATGTTCCTTCTATCAAGCAGTGTTCGAATCAGTTAGTTTAGATCCCCTCCTGAGTGTTGAGAGTTTTGCATTGCAAGTACAAAGTGTTCATTATCACTAAGTGCGCAAGCTACAGAAGATGGATCAATATCATGTAAATTTGATCACTCCATTCAACTATTTTGAATGGAAGTACGAAATGGTTATCCAACTGAGATCCAAGGGTCTCTTTAGAATCACCAAGGGGACCGAGGTTGAGCCAAACTCTGCAGTAGAGAAGTCCGACTTTTTCAATAGAATGGATGAAGCATTTGGCATTCTTTGTCTCAGTATTTCAAGACACCTCCTGTTTCGTATTGATAGTCTTACTACACCAAATGAAGTATGGCTCAATATTGAGTCTTTGTTTGGGAAGACTAATGAGATGAGGGGCCATCAACTTGAAAATGATTTGATCTCACTCAGTCCATGAAACTTCAAATCCATCCAGGATTTCTTCACCAAATTCAAAATCTTGGTTTTGCAAATCAAATAGTGTGTCATTGATAAGAAAGAAGAACAGTTGGTTATGTCCATCATTTCGAAGTTGGGTCCTGAGTACTAAGTCTTTGTCTCTACATTTCACTCCACCAAACTTACAGTTCGCAATTGGAAAATTCCATATTTGGTTGATTTCATGGAAATTCTAACTCAATAGAAAGATAGGTTGGTTCTAAGGGCTTCCATTAAACAAAAGGACCAAGTTCTTGCTATTGGAGATTCAAGACAAGCCAGAGAAAAGAAAAATCCCAAGGGTTCGAAACCACAAGAGAAGAAGAAAGACAAGGAGAGGCCCAAATCTTCTAATGGGGGTTTGAATCCTATCAAAGACAAAGGAAAGAAGAAAGAAAAGACCAAATGCACTTACTGTCAAATGTGATGGCACCTTGAAAGTGCATGCATGAAGTAAACTATTGATATGATGACCCATCTCCTGCAAAACAATAACATTCCTCTTCCAGAAAGTTCAAAGAAGAAAGAGGGTGTTTCTGAAGACAAGGATAGGTTCCATGCATTGATGGCTAGTACCTAAGAATCTTATTCCTTCATCATAGATTCGGGTGCCTCAAGGAACATGGCTTCTACAAAAGATTCTTTCTCTACTCTTTATCCTTACAATGGTCCATCCATTCTCATGGGAGATGACTCAGAAATCCCAACTAGAGTTATTGGGAGAATCACTCTAGGAAATGGGTACTTCAGTAATCTACTGTATGTACCATATCTTGTAGCAAATTTACTCTCTGTATACCAAATGAACCACACTGGTTCAGCCAAGAGAGTGATCTTCACTCAAGATGATGTGCAAATTTCAGAAATTTCTACTGGTAAAGTTGTAGCAATTGGTGTTGCGGATCATGATTCTACAATGTACAAGTTCTCTCATTTTCTTGAGTACTCTTCACCAAATGCACTTCTGTCACATACTAATGAATTCAACAAGATTTGGCATGAGAGGTTTGGACACCTCAACTACATATATCTTCAAGCATTGAGCAAAGAGGACATGGTTTAAGGCCTTCCAACAATCAAATTTTCCAAACGCACTTGCAAAGGGTGCATTGTTGGGAAGCATGTTGAGCACAAGTATGAGAAGGGGAAGGCAAGAAGAGTTGATAAACCGCTTGGTTTGGTCCATTCAGATATGATATGTCCTCATCCTACAACCTCCTATGGAAAATCAAAGTATTTCTTAAATTTAATTGATGTCTTCTCAAGATATTGCTGGTTGCTCTTTCTCAAGAAAAAATCTAAAGTCTTCCAATCTTTCAAAGTTTTCAAAGCTTCTATGGAAAGATTTAGTGGAAGAAAGATGAAGGTATTGAAGACTGACAATGGAAGGGAGTATGTGAATAAGGACCTGTAGCAACTCTGTGAATAAAATGGCATCCAAATGCAACATTTTGTGCCCTACAAACCTCAGCAAAATGGTGTTGTAGAGCTCAAGAATAGAGCATTGAAGGAGATGGGCACATGCATGATGGAGGCTAAGTGTTTGTCTCCTCAAATATGGGATGAAGCCATGAATTGTGATGCATATGTTCAGAACAGAGCACCACACAAATCCTTGGAAGGCATGACTCCATTTGAGGTTTGGATGGGACACAAGCCAAATGTGTCTCATTACAGGGTGTTTGGCTCAAGGGCATGGGCTAGAATTCCGCTAGAAAAAGAGAAAGGCCTTGCAGCACCAAAGCAAAGAGTCCATCATGGTTGGATATGCAGAAGATGAAAATGGATAAAATCTCTTTGAACCCTTCACCCATAAAAATTTCATTGAGAGGAGTGTCTAGTTCAAAGAGGAGCCCATGCATGCAATAGAACAAGGTGATGGGGAATGCTCAAACCCCCTGCATGAAGAGGATGTAAGTGATGATTCTCTCTGATTTTTCTGATTTTGATATGGAGTATGAATATGATAATGTATTCATATCAAGGCCCAAGTGTGCTGATGATCTGGATTTATGCAAGAACGCAACAAAATACACAAATACCCATAACAACACAGATGCAGCGAAAATAACGCTTCGTTTCATTAATCAAAGAACTGAAACTTATTTACGTACTGGATGGAAATAAATTGGCTAGAGTGATGGTAGCTTATCTCTGAGAAGAGATGTGGCGGCTACATGCCTCTGTCTACCTTATAATGAGGCTCGAAGGCTTATATATTATTGAGAAACAATGGAAACCCTATACATCCAAAAAACCTAACCCTAGGAGGTGAAACGCCAAATTATGGGCCTCATCGTGTAACTTGGTACATCAGTTTCCCGGGGTCGTAACTTTGGCATACTACCTCCGTTTGATGCACATGACACCTCGTTAGAAATATATATTCAAGGAATACAAAAAGGGTCGACAAATCTCTAGTTCGACACGCGTAAGGGTTAGACATGCAATACTCATACTTTCCCGACCATTCGATGCCGAAAAAATGTCATTTAGGGCCTCAAAATAGCTTCGGAAGTTTAGGATCCGAAATCGCCAAAAATAGGAAATTGTGCTATTGTTAAGGAAACTAAAAAACTAAAATAAACACTGGTGGGGGTCCAACTAGAATAGGCGGGTGTCCACCAACATCCTCCTGGATCATTCATCCCCCCTTAGGAAGCAATGGTCCCCATTGCATTGAGTTACTCCATGAGATGAGGAAACTTCTGCTGAACTTGGTCCCTAGTGAGCCACTTTCCCTTGTGAAGGAGTTGGTCGGCTTTGAAAAATCGATAAAGCTTCTGTTGGCGGGTGTTCTTGATCTGCATGTCCATAATCTGATCAGTTGTGGCTTGTTCCATGCAGTCTGTGTTTAACTCCGTTGGTGTGAGTTGTTCTGCCACGTTGGATGTGTCCAGTAGAGGTGAAAAGTAAGGCCAAAGGTGGTCCACATTGAACACTAGGTGTAGTCCAAGGAAGGGTGGAATACTGAGCTCGAAGTAATTATCCCCGACAGCTTGGGTGATGGTGTATGGCCCATATCGGAGTGGGAGAAGCTTGCGGTGGGGTCCAGCAAGGCACTCCTTCTGCAAATGTAGCCATACTTTGTTGCCCACCTGGAAGTTGTGTTGCACCCGATGTTGATCATGCCGCTAGTTGTAGTTAGGATTGGCTCTGTCCAATATGTCATGAACCTATTGGAGAATGTGTTGAATGCGCTCAATGAAGTTGTTCGCCTTGGAAACTTCAGACTGGACATGAGCTGAATCAACTTGAGTAGATGCAAATGGCATGGCTATGTCAATGGGACATAGTGGCTGGAATCCCAAGCCCACCTGAAAGGGGCTGTGGGCGGTTGAGATGTGGAGAGCTCGGTTGTAGCTATGTTGTACATAGGGGAGGCTCTCATCCCATGTGCATGGATGCTTTGAGCTGTACATGAGCAGAATGTGTACAATCATCCTGTTGACGACCTCTATCTGGCCATCAGTTTGGGGATGGAAAGCTATGGACTTTGTGAGCTTGGTGTCGAGCATTGACCATAAGCTGGACTAGAATGTACTAAGGAACCTGCTATCCTGATCTGAGATGATAGACTGTGGGATCCCAAAGTGTACCCACAATTATTCAAAGAATATTTTAGTAGTGGCTTCTGCTATGATATTCTTCTTGTAGTCTGCCATTATGGCCATCTTTGAGAATCTGTCGATGACCACGAACACGCAGTCATTTCCATGCTTAGTAGAAGGAAGGCCCGACATGTAATCCGTGGAGATGCATTCCCATGGTCGACTAGGGGTAGGAAACAGAGTATAGCGGCCTTGCTTCTTGATGGATGGTTTGGCAATGGCACAGACAGTGCAGGATCTAATGTACTTCCCGACGTCATGTCGAAGGTTTGGCCAATAAAAGTACTTCTACAGTATTGTCATTGTTTTCTCGACCCCGAAATGCCTAGCAACCCGACTGTAGTGCACTTCCCTAATCATCTTGGCACGAATAAGCACAACGACCACATCTCTTCTCATAAATAGCTACTACCATCCTAGTTGTTGTATTTACAGTCTGTTCTATTTTTGATATTTAATAGAATATGTGTTTATTGTATCATTATGTTTCTTGCCATATATCTATGTATGTGAATATATATCTCTATATATGCTATATTTTGTTTCGTTCCCACACAAATCTGGATCAGCTGAGAAAACCATACAAGCTGCTGGTGAGATTGCAAGTGATCCTCAAGATACTAGGAAGACTAGATCAAAGTTTCACAATACCTTGTCTTCTTGTGATCCATATATTCATGGGAGATGTTTCCTTATGGTTGGATCTGATGCAAAATCATATGCAGAAGCATCAAAATATCTAATATGGAAAACAACCATGCAAGAAGAGATGAACTCCTTCCATGACAATGAAACTTGGGATTTGGTCCCTCTTCCTCCCAAGAGGAAACTAGTGCAATGTAAATGGGTTTATTGGACCAAAATGGCCTCGATGGTTCTGATCTGAAGTATAATTCCAGGTTGGTGGCTAAAGGCTTCTCTCAATTCCATAGAGTGTACTATACAAAGACATTTGCACTAGCGGAAAAGATGGACTCAATCAGGCTAGTTTTGGCCATTGCAGCTTCCAAGCGATGGGAGGTTCATCACATGGATGTGAAGAGTGAATTTATTCTTAGGGATATTTATGAGGAGATCTATATGTAGTATCCTAAAGGATTCATTTCATATCATACACTTGTTTTCAGGTTGATGAAGTCCCTCTATGGTCTCAAGCAAGCTCCTAGAGCTTGGTATGACAAGATGGACAATTTTCTGCTATCACAAAGGTTTGAGAGATGTAAGTCTAATCCAAATGTTTACATGAAACATGTTAGCTATCTGATTTTTATTATTGTATTGTATCTAATGATTTATTGATCACTGGTAGCTCCACCAAAGAACTAAGCTTAGTTAAATATGCATTGCACAGTGCTTTTTCCATGACAGATCTAGGATTGTTGAAACAATTTCTAGGTTTGGAAATTGATCAAACTGTTGATGGGATATCTATTTTTCAATCATGATATGCTTCATATCTGCTACAAAAGTTCAAAATGGTTGAATGTAAGTCTGCAAAATTCCCATTCCTTTCGGGATTTAAGCTTACTGATTGGGGTTCTTCACCATTGGTTGACAGTTCATTGTATAGATAACTAGTTGGGAGCTTGATGTATCTCACACACTCTCAACCAGATTTGTCTTATGTTGTTGGGGTTGTTGCAAGGCACATGCAAGAGCCTCATGAGGTCCATTGGAAGGATTCCAAAAGGATCCTGCATTATGTGCAAGGTACCAAGCAGTTTGGCATACAATATGTAGCTGCCTCATCACTTGAACTAGTTGGTTTTACTAATTCTAATTGGGATGGAGATAGTTCTGATCGGAAATATACTTTTGCTTATGTGTTTATGCTTGCACATGGTCCCATTTTTTGGTCTAGTAAGAAGTAGCACACCATCTCCTTATCTTCAGCTGAGGCCGAATACAGGGGAGCAGTGAATGCAGCTACACAATGTGTGTGGTTGCAAGGAATTCTTGGAGAGTTTGGATTTGTGATTGATTCATCCATGGTCATTTGGTGTGATAATCAAAGTACAATCAAAATCTCCATTGATCCAGTATAGAGGCAGAGGACCAAGAACATAGAGATCCACATGCACTACATTGGAGGCTTGGTCCATGAACAGATTATTGCATTACAGTATTGCCCTTCTGCTTAGTAAACTGTTGATATATTCCCCAAGAGTTTCACTAAGAAGACCTTCAATTACCTTAGATCAATCCTTGGGGTGAGTGATGAATGGTGAAGACTGGTTACATTTTCCAGATACGTTTCATGTCCATTTTAGAGGGATGTTTTTATCTCCCATGCAGTTTTCCTCCTTACCTTGGTTACATGGACTAATAAAAAATTTTGTTGTAAAAGGTGACTTGAGCCTTAATTTCCAAGGCCTTAATTTTGATTTGACTACCAAAGTCTAGCCTATGGGGGGGTGTTAGAAAATTACTACACCTTAGAACCTTAGTCATACATTAATTTTTTTATTAACTGGTCCAAAATAGGTTAATAATTACAATCTCAGGTTTTTAGAAGTTAGATGGGGCTAATTATGACCATTCCACCACTTCTGGGCCAAAATATGGTCAAATATAGTTGTTGGATGCCTTATTTATGGACACCTCCAACATTTATTTCTTGTGCTTGAGCAAAGGTGCCCTTATCCCCTATTTTAAGGATCTATCTTTGACTTAAGGTGCCCATGCATTGTATGTGGACATTTTGGCCCTTTTTTGGTTGTTTTGGCCTACCCTTGGCTACCTAACTTCCACCCAATCGTATCCACCACATATGTGAGCCTCATTTATGTATTTCCATGCTCACCCATGGTTCACATGGACAATTCGTACCATTTTGGGGTGATTTGGGAGCATATTGGTCAACCTAGGGGGGATTGAGGTCCAATCTAAGCTAGCCACTTGTAGATGCCTCCAAAGGAAAATGAATTCTTCCAAATGTTATATAAGGATGATCAAAACTTATTTCTGGGTTGGACAATTAATAAAACTTCTGTTTGATCATTTGTATCTCTGATTTTTTATCATTTATATTACTGGTTTTTTTATCATTTGTGACTGTTTTTTGATCATTTGTTTTCTGGATTTCTTTTTTCACTTATTTCTTGCATACTAAGCATAAATACTTGATTGTGAGGTAATCTTTAGCTACTAGATCCTACTGTGATATAGATTTCACGCTATCTCTAATCAATTCTATTTGAGTGAATATCATTCATTCACATCTATGGAATCAAAATCATTCTTTCTTTCAACGATGTATAACATCATCATAATTTCTCAGTCAGACGAGCATATTCATCATTCATTTGTCAATCAACAATTTCCATTCAATAAAATTAAAGCATAACACATTGTTCAATTTTATTTAACCAAGTCACTTCAATATCAGCATGCTCAATAGTTTAGTCAATTAGATGTATGAAGGGAGGCATTACATACACCCCCTCTTATTAAAACTTCGTCCTGAAGTTAATTTTTATTGTACATTCACAGACACTCTCACTTTCTCTTCATGATCAATTTTCATGCCATTCTCTTCTATCTTCACCAAATAATTTTCGCCATAAACACTAGTAGTTCTACTATCACTGGTTTTCTATTTTATCCAACATGGTTCCAACACATCCTGAGGAACTGAATCATAATTTTACATAATGCAAATCCAATAATAATTCAAAAATTGTCAACCCCAACTTAGATTTGCTACACCTCCTACTCATCCATGAAGATGAACGACATCCAATTTAACTATAAGTCATATTGCATCCATAGCCACACAATAGTTACCCAATCCTTTTTGCATAATAAATCCAAACAAGAATTCAAATCGATTGGCTATCCTTTCCTCCAAGACTATATGGTAAACATCATACAATATTCGGTAAAATACAAATGGGTAAATTATAATCATGGATTAACAAATCAAGAGTGACTATTAAATAGTCCAAAAACCAATTCCCATAAGACTGCTTCGAAACCCCTAAATGTTTGAATATTGTTGGTTCTCAATTTGATAGGATTCTAAGCGTCGGAACTTAGTGACTTAGTTGAACATATTAAACTTTAGCTCCTAGTCCTTTCATCAGTAATGTCATGTCTAGGTCAATGAGCTCATCATGTCCTTACCTCATTTCATCATTTATGTTGTCATAGGACCACTTCGACAAACTCGTCAAGTCACATCATGTGTATCATCATAGTTTGATCAAGTGTCGTCATGAGGACTAGTCATCTTTTCATTTACGCATCACCATGTCAAATAGTCATCATTATTATGTTCAGCTCCTTATGCTAATCATTTCCATATTTTGTTTAACAAAATTCATCTTTACTTGACTCTTTCGACACTTAGTGGGAGTTCCAACAAGGTTATTGCATAGGATAAGCAATAGAAAATAAACTCTATAAAAAAAGAGCTTATTTTGCAAGAATATTATGGTATTATAGACTGAAATTTTCCTTAATAAGTAATCATAGAGTAAAATAAAGTATTTATTTTTTTAATACTTTAACACCAATACTCTAAATTTTACTTTCATTCTTAAAATAACAAATATATATATATATATATATATTAAAAAAAATTAATATTTATAAATAAATATATTTAATATATTTTCCAACGGAAAAATCACCTTCCTGCTATTCCGAAGAATCAAGGAAAGCGTGAAATACAATCATTACAATAGGGCTCAACAAGAGCATCATGTCACTTACAAGAATTGACCCTGGATGGGGAGGGTAACAATCTTTCCTCCCAACCACCCAACCTACAACCAATAGACAAATATATTTAATATATTATTAAATAAATTAAAATAAACCATAAAATAAAAAATATTTAATTCAAACAAACTTCAATTCACATTTCAAAATTACTTATTTACTTATTTATTTATTAATATATCATATCAGTAACATATCTCTTTCAAAAATAGTTTAAATACATATTACTTCAACTTGTTTGTTATTAATATCTAGTTTATTCATAAAATAATTAGATAATAATATATATTTATTATTTATTATTTATTTTATTTATATCTCATATCAATAATATATCGCTTTAAAAGATAATTTAAATTATTTGCAAATAGTATCTAGTTTATTAATAAACAAGTACGCAAATAGTTTTTAGTCTATTAAGAAACAAGTATCTATGAGGGCTATTCTATTGCATAAAATCTAAGGTTTCTTTTTCAATGAATCCATTGGTTTGAGAGAGTAACGTATGGTAATATTTTGTCTTAATTAATTTATATTATTTTTTATTTATCAGTATTTATAAATTATAATATTAACTATATTTAAATAATTAAAAAAATAATTAAATGTAATTTGGATGATTTAGAGGAATAATTATTACTCTTTTATCTAACTAATTTTATAATTTAAAATAATATATTTTATATAGAAATAATAAATAACATTAAAAATAATAAAGAATAATTAATAAAACCTATAAGTATATTTCTTTTCATTCACACACGAAAAAATAAGTTTTCTTTCTTTTAATTTTTTTGATGTTGTAATTTTAATATCGAAACTTATATTATTCTTAGTAAAATGTTTTATTTCTCTAGCTTTTTAAGTGGAAAGTTAGACATATCCTTTAATTAAGGGTGGAATGTTGATTTTGGCCTAGAAAACAATTATAAATAAGCAAACTTGGTGTTGTTGGATAAAAAGAAGTCCATTTTTAAAACTCTCATAACTCCCATTATATTTACCGGCGTGATGTTTGAGGTTGTAGCATCTCTCAAGAATCCTCAAAAAATATTGAGCACTTTCAAAAACGTTTTATCGCCTATAACCTCAAGATTAAAAACGATACTCCCTATCCTATCCTCCTTATAGAAGTGGGTTTCCCTACTATTGAAAGCATTACTATGACTAGGTAACTGATTTACAAGAACAACATAAATATCATGGAAGACCATAGAAACCCTAAAATTGCTTTAAATCCTAGTCAAAACCATCTACTACTTAGGAGAGGATGGTATAAAGATGACATGGATGGGTTAAACCATTGGGGGATTGATGAAAATGCCACTTTGCAAAATGTGAACAACATCAAAATTACTATCACATCTAAGAGAAAATGTGGGATGAGGATGTTTTAGAGGTTAAAAGAAAATTTAAGATACTACAAGGAGGTAATTAACCTTGATCTCGAATATCAAAAGTATCTCTTTGTGTTAACCAGTTTGAAGAAGAAAAATTAATATAGCTAAGATACGAATGAAATCCCATGAGCTTGATAGTGAAACATGGTGCTCAAGAATTCCTAAAAGACCATGGATGGAAAAGGTTTTCTAGCTCCGTGAATCTATGAGATTTGAGGACATGAATGTCTTGAGATCTTGTGAGTCGAGTAACAAAATAATACAAAGTAAACAAAAAAGAATAATACAAAGTAAAAAGTAAATATGAGGGAGATCTTGTAACGTTTGTCTGTCGAGTTTGTCGAGTGTTTGTCTAGTAACAAAATAATACAAAGTAAACAAAAAAGAATAATACAAAGTAAAAAGTAAATATGAGGGAGATTTGATCCCTCTCAACACTTGATAGAGCCTAGGATTTGGATCTATGTTGGTCTTTTCTACAATTCTAATCTACATGATCTTCTAACTTCTCAAAACTATGGTGGCCTAAGAACACTTATTTCTAAGCTTTTTGATCATAGAAATACAATTTTAATCAAAATCATTCCTATCTCTTTTTTTAAGGTTTAATATACCAAATAGATATCAGTGGATGTTAACTATCATCATCATCAAATAAAATTATTTCAAAATAAAAAAAAAAAAAATAATCAATTTTCATATAAAATAAAACTCTTATAATTAATAAATTTAATTATAATATCAAATATAATTTAAAATATTATATTTTATATATAAATAATAAATAAAAATAATTTATAAAACACGTAAGTATATATTCTTTCATTTACATAAAAATGACATAATTTTTATTTCTTTTACTTTTTAATGTTTTACTTTTTCTTATCAAAACTTTCATTAATATTAGTAAAATAAAATGTTCCTTCTTTCTGGTTATTAATATTTAAAAATATTAGTTTTAAATAGATTGTTGACATATCTTATATATTAGCTTTTAATCACTAGTGTATGCGTGTTAGAGAGGAGATTGATATGCAGGAACACATCTCTTTTTCCCACATCTTAGAGAACACAATGGACAGGCTGATTGCTTATCAAAGCAAGCTTTTTTGGGCTCTGAAGGATACCTTGTTTGCGAGGAATGGATGGATTCCAACTTGCTGGAAAGTGGCGAAGTCTTTTTCTTTTAAAATTGGAAGTCAAGGTTTTTTAATGTTGAACAGGATGAATATACCTTTTTTTCAAAAAAAGTGAATATCTTTGTACTATTTGATTCAAGGAATAACAATAATACGTTTTTTTTGGTTGAAAAAAAATTCTTATATATTAAATTATTTAAAAAAATCTAAATCTATTTTTTTAGACAGTAAGTTGTCATGTATCATTTCATAAATAAATAAATATTCTTTTATAATACAATAAAAATTTATAACCAAACATTTTAGCAAATCGAATACTTTTAAATATAAATATTTCAATGATTATGATGTTCTCATCATTCACTACATCCTTATGAAATAAGCATTGGAAGAAAACTTTCTATAGAACAATAATAAAATTAAATGTGGAGTATTATCATATATATATATATATATATATATATGGAGTAGTTTATTTATTCTACGATTATAAGATAGGTTTTAGTTGTAATCTAGTAATTGTTTTTTAGTAAAATCCAAATTTGTATGTGTTTAAATTGTATTTTCTATGTGTTTAAATTATATTTTTGAATCCATAAATAGATTCAGCACCCTCAAATATCCCATGACACCCAAATTATGTAATTTTAAGATTTTTTAAAGATTTCCAACCTAAATACAATAAATATTAGATAGAAAATATGCTCCAAAAATATTGAAAACTTAGAATAGGTAGACTACATATATATATATATATTTCTAATTGAAAATAATTATAAACAAGAACAAGTAGTAAATACTCTAATTAACCATCTAACCATCAAACAACCATGCAATTTACATTCATTACCCACACAATACAAGGAACACATTTCGCTTAGTTATTTAGTAGAAAACACTTTGACCTAAAACCTGCCATTGTTATTTGGTAACACTTTAGCTTAAAACTTCTCAATAATCAACCATTAATAAGATTAAAAGATATTTACTGAACCATTAATAAGAAGATTAAAAGATATTTATTTAACCGAACATCTACGCTCCATTATAAGCATCCATCACTCTCTTAAACTAATTTAGTGTTGCATTCTTCAAAATTATGGAAGTGCTTAAATATGAGAATTGTAATTATATGAATGTTCCAATTAAAATGAGAAGAATGTGCATTAGTATAGAGCAGAAATAGATTTCCAAGAAGATGGGTTTATTACACTTTCTTATAATGATTGTAACAAAACACCATGCAAAATAGACATCCTATCCAACAACCACATGCATTCCATAACTGGTTATAAGTAAAAAATGGAAGATAAGATCTAAATATAGCATATGATAAAAAGTTATAAAAGTTATAAGTAAAAAATGGAAGATAAGATCTAAATAAAGCATATGATAAAAAAAAAATTTAAGAAACATAAGATTAATTCTCTCTTTTTCTCAGCCTCTCTCATAACTCCTCTTGTACTGATAAAATTAATCTTAAAATGTTATATTAATTTATATATAATATTTCGATACCTTAAACATATTGTGGAACACCTACTGGACATCATGATATTGATTTCGACATATTACTTGCATATCTTGAAAAGTCTATTTAAACATATTTTCCCACAATTATCGCTGAAAAAAATATTTTCCCACAATTCATATTATATTAGCATAACAAACATGTCGGTTCGAATAATAAAAAATTATTTTGAAGTCAATAAAGGATGCCGCTGTCTCGCTCATATCATCCTGTAGGACGCCGGGCCATCTGCATGGCAGGGCTTACGTCGGTGGGTCAGAAAAGCAAAGTAGCAGAACTATCTACACACAGAGATGAGACGAATAAGAAGCGACCAGTGCGATATCGATGGTATACGGAGGATAACATGGGGCGGTGGCGAGTTGGGATTCGTGTGCTGTAAAACTTCCCATCAAACAAAGAAGCGGTGGCTAAATTATCACGTGACGTAGCCTCTCATCTGTGAAATTTTTTTTCCCAATCTTTACAACGCTGGAGATCCACTCTATTTATTCTGCAATTCCTTTCCAAAGCTTTCATTTTCCTTCTGTATTACGCTCGCTTTCTTTGCTCTCTTTTCAGATCATTGAATTTCCAAATTTAGCACTGCCAGTGCCTGATTCTACAATTCTACTGCGACTCTGCGAGCCCTGCAGAAGCGATTGCGGGGCCAACCCTAATTGCCATTTTATGCAGATAAGGAATCATGTGTGATCTTGCATGGAGGGCCACAGCGAGTAATGGAGCCAAGGATGACTTGCCGACATCCACTAAAATTCTGAAGGGTGAAAAGTGAAAACAATGGTTTATTCGTCTGTTGTGATAAGGCTTTAAAGGTAGGTGATTGCTAAGATAGAGGCTCATTTTGGTGGGTTTTGAGACGTCTTGGGAGGTTGTTGTTCTTGGTTAGTTAAAAGAAAAACAATGTTGTGTGATACATCATATGCAAGGGAAAGTTGGCAAGTATCCTTGGCTACATTTCTTGCAGTGCTTCTCATGCCAGACCTCAGATGATAATATATAAAGGAGGAATTTATTACTGGGTATTACTATGGCCTTCCCCCGATCAACAGATATTTATTAATCTTACATCGTTTGAATCTGATCATATATTTATTAATCTTACTTCGTTTGAATATAATATATTAGCATCTGTGAGGTGCTTGTACTGAAACCTGAGTGGTTTAGAGCATGCTAGTCTCGAGATCGTTAAATGTTTAGAGAAAAACATCCATAACCATGCATTACATGTTCATATATTTGTTTTTTTTCCAAGCAGGACAAACATTTGCTGAGAGCGTCATCTCAGTATGGCCAATTTACAGGTAAGTATGAGATTCAAACTAATTTGATGAGATCCTTAAATGTTTAGAGAAACGCATCCATAACTATGCATTACATGTAACTTCATATATTTGTCTTTTCCAAGCAGGGCTGAGAGCGTCATCTCAGTAGGCTACTTTACAGGTAATTGTGGAATTCATTATAATTTGCTGAGTTAGTATGGTTGTGATTTGGCCGGTGTTAAATCACGGTATTTCAATCTGAGCAAAGTTTTATTTTACTTCTTTGTAAAATAATGTAGTAGTTTGAATATGATATGATTTGATAGTTGTATATCCAATTTATTTAAAAATAATAAAGAAAAATGGTTGGAATTGTATGTTTATTGATTTATTTTAAAGTTTTAAATTTAATGAGCATGATGATGATTGTTAGTTCAGTAAGATTACATTTAGCTTATAGGGTTTTTAGAGAAAGAAGAACCTATTTGGTTTGTTTTAAAATTGTATGGTAAAAAGTTTAAGGAGAAGTATTTCTAACTTACCATAGTTTTAACGAGTTAAAAGGTTAGAAATGTGAATATTGTAACAAAGATTTTGAAACTAAGATCTAATGTTGGTGTAGGCAAAGCATTCTAGGGCAAAGTGATTTTCATCTAATGGATGGCAAATCCTTTCAGTAGAGGATGTTTCAAGAAGTCCAATTTCACTATGGAGCTTGTGTAATTTTTTCTTTGAACTATTTAAAAGAGAGAGAATTTTGATCTTCTAAATTACTGATCTCCTTATAGTATCTCAATTTTATTTTAAGCTCTAAATCTTTCTTGCACCACAATTTCTCTTTAAACTTAGATGTAATAATATTTTTAATGCTATAGATATTTTGCAAAGTGGTAATTTCCCCAATTTCCCAATGATTTAACTATACCATGGCATCTTTAAATTCTATAATCTCTATGTTATATATTTTATACTTATTTATAACTAATCATAAATATATTTATTATTAAAATTACAAAATCTAAATTTTTAATATAAATCATTTATACTTAATTAATCATAACCATCTAAATATCATTGTTTTACACCACTTATCATCTTGTTGATGCTCCTCCTCTTCTTTTCACATTTTTGTACATCCATACATCGTTAATGAAAATCATTTACAAAGGTTTGGATTATTAGTGGCCTATTTTCTATTCTCTATCTTTAAGGGTTGGAGAATGCAATTTCTCTCAATAGTTTTGAGTTTTTTTTAATTATGAGAAATGATAATAGGAGAAAATGAAAGAAATTACAATATTTGTTTACTTTTGAATGTTATAGTCTCGGTTCCTTATCCTTAACATTAATGTCTATGATAATTCTATATAAATATATAAAATAATGATATAATATTTATATATTTATTTATTAAAAATAAAAAAATATTTAATATAAATAGATGACCATATCATCCCAACTTTTAAAAAGACATTGTATAATAACGTTAAGAATATTATAATTTGACCAGGACTTTTCTTCAACTTCCAAACTACATTGAAAGACCGCTTTTCACTTAATAACCAAAATTTTGTATTGGATACACTCTTGCATCATGAATAATTCTTATAATTTTTTGATATTAAATGTGAATTATTGGGCGTTGTTATTTGTTGAGAAGTGTACTAATCAACCCATGACAATGTATTTGAATATTTTGGATATTGAAATATAACCAATGACAATGTATTTGAATATTTTGGATATTGAAATATATGTATTGTTTTACTGAACTGTATGCAATTTTTTTTTAAATCGAATATCCTTGAAAGGTTTTAAAAATATTTTATAGTTTTTTATTATTAAAAAATTAATATATATTATATACAAATTATTAATTAAATTTTTTTATTATGTACTTGTAATTAATTTTAATTTTTAAAATTGATTGATGTTTTTATAAACCTATCAATTAATTTTTTTATATACTTCACATCGTATACGAAAAAATGATACCTTACAATGATTTTCTTCTAACTTGTTTTTAGTAATTATTAATATGAGGAATTAATAAACATTATAACTACCACATCTTCAAATGACAAGAATAAAAGGATCCAATTAGATGTTTTCATTTTAAAATGGCAAGTCCTTTTAACTTTCTAAGCTTCATCATTAAGTTCGAAATGTCTTCTTAATATTTCATTGATGAGTGCTTTCATGATATGGGGTTATAAACATTTGAGCGTTATGGGGCTATAAACTTTTGAGTGATTTTATGAAATTCACAAGGTTTGGATGCCAATATTGATGTTGGATTTTTCCAATCCTTTTAACCGAAATATGTTTGTTTTAGGTTGTAATTTTATTTTATTTTTCTTAATTTTTTTAATATTTTGTTTGTAAGTAAAAATAATTCATATTAACATTCTTAAGAAAAATACATAGCTTCAAAATAGTTTGATAGTAGATATATTGTACTTCGTGAAAGTTTTGTCCAAACTATTTCCCATTACAACAACTCAAGAAAAACCATAAACTTACTGTTATCTTCTACTCTGCTACTCATACTATATCCCTTACAAAAAACATGCTACTAGCAAAAAGAGATGCCTGGAAAGATTCTCCCCCAAACCCAATTACAACTTGTATGACGCTGACCAAAGCTAAAATCAACTAATGACATAAGCCGATAGAAGGGAAAGACAAAGACTGGATCATTAACAAACAATTCCACTTACGCACAGTGACCTCCATGCTGCGTATCAAATTGATTCGCAACATTTGCACCAGGAGTGGCTGCTACCCCATTGGGACACCTGAAACAAACACCACGAATCATGGGACCTCAAGAGTTGCTTCCAAGATTAGTCAACGGCTAGTTAAGTGGTGGGTACAGAGGGACACCCAGTTTCATGGTAATAAGGTCCACCTTGTTATGCATTAGCCTGCAGCCATTATGGTGCTCTCTCTAGGCTTGTATAGGTTCGACATCTCACAGGGATTTGTTCTCTTGCTCCATCAGGACATGGGCCAGCAACCCTTTGGTCACCCAGTACGTGGAGATGATTCCGTCATATGCAGCCAGGCGCGTTAGAGTGGTTCTGAGGTCGTGCACCCACTCCTCCACTTTGTCATGGATATTCTCCAAATTCTCTCGTCTCACCTGCTCCCACAACTCTTTCTCCAAACCTTCAATTTCATCCTGGATCTGGTGGCGAATGCGTTTCCGGAAAAAATGGGCCGCCTCGAAGGCCTTGGTATGCTCGTGGTTGGATTTCTTAATCTTGCGAATGCAGCCACTTTGGGTCCCCCTTTTCTTGCTCTTGGGGTTTCTCGGCTTAGGGGCAATTCTAAGGATCAAATTGCAGTGGAGGGGGAGAATGCACAGAAGTTGAGGCTGGGAGGAAAAAGTAAGCATGGGTGAACATAAAAGGAAACAAGGGTAGGGCCAAATGACCAGCCACAAGAAAAGGGGGGAAAACGATTAGCAGGGAAGAAAAGAACACAGGTATCCGCATGAAAAGCCGCAATTAAGGAATGTCCATTTTTATAGCATGTCGATTTCGACTTGCCTTAATTTCCATCATCAATTCATGATAATATGGATCGGACTGAAGTATTGAAGCATTCGTCTTGCTTGGTTTACCATCTTTTCCAATCATCCACTTCAATGAATGTTCATTGACCGAGGACATTCTGAGGTCATGGTCTCATTAAAGACCACTTCAATGGTTAACTTCTCCAAAGTGTCATGGTTTTCATTATTGGGATTCACACCAATGTCACGTGTGAGGGTATTATATCGAGAGGTGTCGATAAGACCATCCACGTGGGTGATTTCCAAGGTGTCAATCCCAACAGATGTATCATTATGTCATTTCCGCATAGCCTGGTCATCTTGATCAGCCAGCTGAGCATAGGGCATAGCCCATGTTATATCCTCGATGTTTGATAGGGGTCCTCCATGCAATCTGTGCGGAGAAACAACCCCAACATTTTCCAGGCAATCTATCACCTTATTACCCTCTCTTCTGATGTGGCTAAAGACCCATGCGTGTGGGTTGCGGAGGAGGGTCCCCAATTCTTCCACTCTGTAAGCCAACAACCAACTGTCAGTAACTTTCATTGGGTTTTGTCCCAGTTGAAATTTTTTGGCCATGTGAATGACCAACTTAGAATCCTCTTTAGCAATGAGTGGTTCCCATCTGTTCCGGTCTTCTATCTTTAGACCCTGAAGAAGTACTTCGATTTAAGCAACATTGTTTGTATCCTATCGTATATGGTTATGGAAAATGTGCAATATTTGACCATCTTCATTACGGAAGACTCCCCCATAGCTGACTATACCAAGATTTCCTTTGGAAGCTCTGTCGAAGTTGAGCTTGATAGAAACAACTGGGGGAGGAGACCAGATGTGGCTAGTAGGCAATGGGGTTTTCAAGTTCTTTCTGGCCCATCCCATATTAGATTGTTGCAGGCCTAGCTGTTCTAGGATTTTGAATTCTATATTATCGACTTCCGAGTCCTTAACCAACCAGGGGGTGATATTAATCATCCCTTGAATGTGATTCATGACTATTTTCCAAATTGCTTGGGTAGGGGCTTTGGTAATTCAGAAGATTCTCTAGTTTCTTTCCTTCTATATTTCCCAAATCAAAATTTCGAGGAACATGATCCATATAAAATTGACAATATTGTTGTTGAAAGCCTTGGGGTCCCAAGCTTTAATTGTCTGGTCTGGGTTCCCATGTTGCCTATTTGTTCTTTTGAAAAGATCTGCTCCCCAATCCCAAAGGGAGGATGAGAATTGGCAGGATTCCGGGAGATGATTCAGAGATTCCTCAGCACTAGTACATAGGGGTCATTGAGAGGGGCCAACTATTCCTCTTTTCTGGAGGTTCTCACCAATGAGGATTCGAAGGTAAACAACCAACCACATGAAGAAGGCCACCTTTGGCTAAGGATTTGATATCCAAATCTTCTTCCATATTTCATCTGTTGGCCTTACTTCTTTACTTGCCCATAAGTCATAAGTGTCCTTGATGTTGAAATTTCCTTTGGTAGAGTAACCCCATCGAATTTTATCATGGCCCTTTTGAATCTTTATCATTCTTTCTTGAAGGGTTTCCTCCATATGGAGACTACCCTCATGGATGCATCTTTGTTTCCATCAATCCATTTGTTTCCATTCTCTGAATGTAGCATCCTCTTGTTCAGGTTTCCAGAAGTGGGCCACTTTTGTGAGGTTTAGAGACTTACAGTAATCCTGGAATTCTCGGGATTGGGGGGATGAGGCAAGGTTTGGGCACTGCTTCCATGAGTCCTCCCAATGATCTTTTGTGGTTCCATCTCTTATTTTCCAGAAACTATGATCTTGGATGATGTTCCTTCTTTGAAGGGTTTTTTCTAGATATGAGAACCCTTTTTTTCCTCGTTGAACCTAATGAGTTCCTGCTTAGGGTTATCAGGGGCATATTTAGCTTGCCATAGCTAAGCCCAAGGTTCATAACTATGGGTGACCCATTTCCACCAGATTTTGGCTCCCAAGACTTCATTGTTTATTCCCGGGTCCCTAAGTCCTAAACCGCCTTTGAGTTTGGGTTGGGAAAATTTATCCTAGCTCACCAGAGCCCATCTTTGTTTCTCATAATCCCCCCATAAGAAAGTCCACTGGATGGATCTTATTTCTTTGATCATAGATTTTGGGGCCGCTAGGACTGAGAAAACATAAATAGGCATTGCTTGAAAGACAACTTTGAGGAGGGTGAATCTGCTTGCAAAATCAAGGGGTTTGAGAACCCAATTACACAAAATTTTCTTCCTTCTATCCAGAACATCCATCCATGAAACTAGTTTGATAACACCTTCAGCTAGAGGGGCACCGAGATATTTGGAAGGAAGGCAGCTCCCATGGAAGCCTAAAATTCTGAGAATGTTCCCTTCGGAGATGTTAGGGGTATTAAAAAATAATTCTTGCAATTCTTCTCTATTGATATCCAAATCGGAGGCCTTGGAAAATATATTGAGGCATTTCTTAATGGTTTTTCATTCCTGGATCGATGTTTGTCCCATGAGCATCATGTCATCCACAAATTGTTGGTGATTCTGTTTGTCTGCGTGTTGATGAATGCTAAGCCATATTAGTTCCCCACTCTTCACCATTGTTTTGATCAATCTACTGAGACTTTCTTCCATCAAGATAAAGAGGAAAGGAGAAAGGGGGTCCCCTTGGCAGATGCCTTTGGAGGGACTGAAAGTCTTGGTTGGGAACCATTAAGCACAATGGAGAAGAAAGTGGATGAGGTCATACTCATAACCCAATCAATCCAATCCCTATCAAAACCATAAGTTGCAAGCATCTCCCTCATATATTGCCAACTTAGTTTGTCATAAGCTTTTGATATATCCAGTTTTAACAACATCCCCGAGATTTTGGTAATTCTGAGGGAGTGAATGACTTCATGAATAAGAATCACTCCATCCATAATCTATCTCCCCTCCACAAAGTGTAACATACCCAAAAAATATCCTCGGTGTTGTTTCTAGGAAATGGTGTGTAAAATTTTTTCCTTTCAATCAATCAAGCAATTATGTTAGCATAATCATGATATATAAATATTCCCCAACGAATTTCAAGGGACATATTAATGCTTCAATTCATTAAGATTAATCATCATTTTAGGAGGCTCTAAAACCTAAAGAAGTATGACACTCTAAGTTCATCCATATCATGGTATCAAGGTTAATTACTTTGCATATCCATCTATAAGGGAACAATCTTCGTAGACTCTACATTTACTATTATATAATACTTATCTCATGGCCTCTTCATGCAAGATTAACTAAGAACAAGCATCATAACATCATAACATAGGACCCTCAAAATATTCTCAAATTTCAAAATCACTTGTCTACTACAATGTAGTATTACTATACATATCTCTTATGCATGAAAAAAAAAATTATACAACATGCATATTATCAGCCTATTAATGGCATCTATCACCTGAATAAGAGTACACATCCTTATAACATAAGTTCCTCACAATATTATTTTACTGAACTCATCATCCAATTTGAAACCAGGATGCTTCCATTAACTATCATCTACAATCAATATACCATTTATCAAGATACTTCCATTAACTATCATTTACAATCAATATACCATTTATTATACATAGGTGAATGGATCAAGGACCCATAATTATATACATACCATTTTATGAACTTGATATCTTCTTTCTACAATATCAATATATATATATATATATAGTATGGTTAAAAGTTATTTATTTGAATTAATCTAGACATGGGAGAGTAGAGGCATGATTACGACTTTTCTCCCAACCATAGGTTCTTTGTCCGGCGTATGCCTCCCCCTCCAGATGTTGATGTATATGTAACTTCAAAAGATATTCACTTGTATATTGTATGTATTAAATTTGTACCTTATTGTATTACCAACAGAGATGTCTTATTCCTCTGATTGGAAGTGTTGTCATGTGTTCTTGCAAGTGTCGTAACTTATACTTGATGGGTTATTAGACCACCCTAGTAGGGGTCTGCCCAGTCCACATTATCTTAAGTGGTTAAGTTGAGGCTGACCTAGTTGAGTAAAGGTCAAGTGAAAGTTAGTATATAAATAGAGAATGTGTCTCTCTCATTTTACACATTCTATTATTCACTCACTTCGCATTAGTGAGAGAAAGGAGGAGTGCACACAAGTGGAGGAGGAGCATGTTTCTAAAGATATCTATCTCTTAGGTTTGATCATGGTGATCCTTGTATTGATGCTTATTCTATCTATGAGGAAGTTGTGGGGTTTTTCACCTTCTTGGTTTTCCCGGTGAAATGTTTTTTGTCTCTTGTCTCTTATGCTTGATATGATGTACATGTTGTTCTTTAAGTTAATATCGTAGATCTATTGAATTAAATGATGAAAAACTAACATGGTATTAGAGCTAGCCTGAAGGAAGGCATGGTATGGCATTTATGAGACTTGTTGCACTTGTGACAAATTGGAAGCTAGGGCTTGATATAGAAAAAACCAGTCATTGTGGAACTTTCGCTATAAATCCATTTTGGAAAAGGTTCTGGTTCTGAAACTTTTACAGGTCGAAGGAAACATCCCCATGTACCTTGTGTCCAAAGAACAACATCTGATTCATTTTATTTTGTGAGATATGATCCGTACACGTTAGGGTTTCTGCCTCTTCGAGATCTCAGTCATAAACATGTGACCTAGACAAAAATGTCACAACTTGGGCTAGGAAGCTCCAAATCAAATTTCGTAAAAAGTGACAGGTAGGGAAGAGACTGTTGTTTCTCAGGTAAGTTTTTCAGAAGCCAAAGTTGAACCAGTGACACGTGGTACGCCGCACAAGTTCTCTCTCCTGTTTTATCCCATAAACAAGTCACGTTGTCACACTTGGCATAACTCTCTCTCAGAGAACCCAATTGAGGTCAGACCTATGGGGTTGGAAAGATGACAGGTCAAGCTACAACAAGCTGAAGTTCCAGGCCTTGTGGATTTGTAATTTCAGAGATGCACCAAAAACAATCAAGTGCATATTTCTGTCAAAACAGAATTTGATTCTGAGCACCTTCATTCTTGGCTTGTCACTACTGCGTCACTGCTGCAGGAATTTAGGGCTTCAGAGAAAGTTTGAATTTTTGGAATATGAGACCATGGCTGGATGCTACTCAAGAAAATTGAAATTTAGATACCAAGATTGAATTTTTTGTTTGGGCAGAAGGTCGGCCTTGATCATACCGTAGTTCGATATTTTGATCGGAAAGGTGGAAAATTAGGGCTTCTACAAAAGTTGGAATTTTTGAAATCTGTGATCACAGATGGAAGCTCCTCAGAAAAATTGAAGTTTAGAACATAAGATAGAACCTTTTGGATGGGAAAAATATAGGGCTTTATCAAACCCTAGTTCGGGATCCTGTCCAGAAGATCCAGAAGTTTCAAAGGCAATTTTGAGGGGTCAAATTTTGTAGTTTTCAAAATTGAAGTATACCAGCTTCAGATCTAGTTTTAGCAACTCAAAGTGGATTGGGTTAATCCTAGAAGAAAATGAATTGGACACCTGCATAAGTGAAGAAGTTCCAGTTCTAGAGGGAGATGAGGCTGAGGCTTTACATGAGAAGGATACAAGCAATCCCGACAGGTATGACTTGAAGAGATACAGGTATGTTTTGAAATATGTTCATGATTAAGTTTATGATATGTTTGTCTTCATATTATTGAGGTGAGTACAATCGTGATTAAATTTTAGACTTGTCTTATCACCCTAGTAAAAGTATAAATGGATGTGAATGATAGAAGACATTCATTTATTAGGGTTATAAGATTGTACTAATGCACTGTGGTGTTGTATGAGGTTGATATTGTCTGCTAACATGAAAGGTACATCAAGAAAGTTCTAGTTCAAGAACATATGACCATAGTGACATGAAAACGAAGACTCGTCCATTGTCATGGATCACATAGAAACCTCTACTTACGAGGTATGTATAATTTTGGTTCTACAATGGTTAACTTATGAGTTATGCAGGTTACTAGCACAAGTCTTTGAAGAAGAACAAAAAGACATTATATGGGTATGTTAGACATAACTAGCAAGCATGATAATCTAGGTATATTTTTCCTATATCAAGTTAGAATCCTACCTCATGTTAGGATCTTATAATTTTGTATGAATAATTATTCTTGAAGTTAGAAGTTTAAGTAATCAATAGTTTATGCATATTATGTTTCTTACCTTGATTGATGATATGACTAACCAGAAGAGTCCTATGGTCAATAAAAATATGCATGAGTAATAGAAGTCCTCCCTAAAACCTTGAACACTAATGCTTGTGATAAATTACCTGTGTGTGAAATGATCATGACCATGGATGTTAAGAGTATTTAGAATCATAATGTTTTGATAGTATTGAGATTATACTAATATATGTATGGTTATGTATGAGATCTTGAGAATAACACAATGATGACAATAGTGCATACTTAAGAATGCATAGTGGTCTAGGGTGGATATAAGTTCAAGGACAGGTAATCCAGGAAGCAAAGATCAAGAGGGAGTCCACCCAACAACTAAACAAAGATAAGTATTTGAATTGTCATTTATTATATATATGATTACATAAATGATGTTGTTCATTCATATACATACTTATATTCCTAGATTTAGGATGTATATCATGCATTTTAGAAAAGTTGCATTAATGAACAAGATACTACTAATATAGTAATGGGTAAGTGGCCTATGGTATTGTACAATACTCCATTTCTACTTATCTAGAATAAAACCTCTTTGCTGACATGTTGGGAGTTGTGCACACTCTTAACAAATGTTCTGGTAGAGATGGAAGACATCTAGAAAGTTACTGTGTGAATACGGGATATGGATAAATGTTGTATTGAAGCGTTGGCTAAAATGATTGCATGACTGTATGACATATGTAGTTATGTGTAAGATTTTGTTTTAAAAAAAAGAAAACTATGAGAAATTTCTAATCATGCAATTGAATTTGACTTGTAGGAAAGATCATGTACAATCACCTCCAAAAGAAGGACGACAACATTTGTTCCAGCAAATGAAATTCAAAGAAAACTATCTATAGAAGATATTGAAGAATCTGAAGTTCCCAGGATTCGGGATGCGGTAATGGAAGAATGTCGTGATCGAGGAATACCAGTCGATCATGAAGAATGATGTTTGGGATGTGGTCTTGAGACCAGAAGAGAAGTCTGTTGTGACTTCCAAGTGGATCTATAAGATCAAGCAAGCTGCAGATGGTAGCATAGAGAAATACAAGTCGAGATTTGTATCTCATGGCTTCTCCTAGAAAGAAAGGATAGATTATGAAGAGAATTTTGCTCCTGTAGCAAGATACACTTCCATCAGAACAATACTTGCTATGGCTGCAGTGATGAAGTGGAAGATACACTAGATGGATATGGTGTAGTCGAAGAGGAAGTGTATGTGGAGCAGCCACTCAATTTTGAGACACATGACAGGGACTCATATGTGTGCAGGTTGAGGAAATCCTTGTATGGCTTGAAGCAAGCTCCTAGGACTTGGTATGGTAGGATAGACAACTTTATATCCAGTTTGGGCTTTACCAAGAGTAAAGGGGATTCCAACCTTTACTACAAGGTTGAGGAAGGCAATCCAGTGATACTACTATTGTATGTGGATGACCTGTTTGTTACAGGTGAGGATAGGTTGATTGCTGACATGAAGAGGAAGCTTGCTATCGAGTTCGAGATGAAGGACTTGGGGATGATGCACTACTTTCTAGGCATGGAGGTGTGGAAAAGTGAAGATGGTATCTTCCTTGGACTAGGGAAGTATGCAGTAGAGATCCTGAAGCAGTTCAGGATAATGGACTACAAGGCCATGGCCACACCTATGGCATTGAACCTGAAGCTTTTGTGTGATGCTTCATTTGAGCTGATTGATGTCACTATGTATCGTCAGATGATTGGGTCCTTGATGTACTTGACGAGCACAAGACTAGATATTTTCTTTGCGGTGAACACATTGAGCCAGTTCCTAACGGATCCAAGAAGTGTTCACCTGGTTGCTGTAAAGCATATTCTGAGGTACCTGAAGGGTATAGTTGATTATGGGCTCAAGTATGATGCGAATCAAAAATTTAACCTGGAGGGTTATGTTGATTCAGATTGGGTAGGCATTGTTGCGGATAGAAAGAGCACTTCAGGGTGCTACTTCAGTATGGGATCAGGTGTGATCTCTTGGTTTAGCAGGAAGCAGTCCTGCGTAGCACTGAGTATAGCCAAAGTAGAGTCTGTTGCAACTTGTTCGGCTAGTTGTGAGGTAGTATGGCTTAGGAAGCTACTGTCTGAGTTATTTGATCTCCCGTTGGATGCTAATGGTATCTTTTGTGATAACTAGAGTTGTGTGAAGATGTCTAAGAACCCGGTGTTCCATGACAGGTCAAAGCCATTGAGATCAAATATCACTATATCAGGAATATGGTGCAGAGAGGAGCAGTGAAGCTCCTGTATGTTGCGACGGATGAGCAAGTTGCATATGTGTTGACGAAACTGCTAGCCAGAGTGAAGTTTGAGTACTTCAGAGAGAGGCTTGGTGTTCTCCATATTGAATATACTTTGAGGAAGAATTGATGGGACACATTTGCAGGAGCCATTCCAAGCATGGTGAGAGGAGGATCCTTCCCATGGCTGTGGATGCAAGTGTTGTGTGATGAGCATTAGGATGATGCTCCAGTTACTGCTTTGGATATGCATCAGTTGGATTCTTTGTATGATCAGTTGGATGCTTTGTATGATCAGTTGGATCATGTATACGTATACGCATTAGGTGGATGCTTTGTATCATGTATGATGACATGCATCAAGACGATGCAGTGACGATGATCGAGATGATCATGTGTGATGAGTATCAGGACGATGCTCTGGATGATCATGTGTGATGAGTATCAGGATGATTCTCTCGATGACATGCATTAGGACGATGCAGTGACGGTGATCAGGATGATCATGTGTGATGAGTATCAGGACGATGCTCTCGATGACATGCATCAGTACGATGCAGTGATGATGATCAGGATGATCATGTGCGATTAGTATCAGGATGATAGTCTGGATGATATGCATCAGGACGATGCTATGATGATGATCAGGATAATCATGTACATCAGGATGATGTATGGTGAGTATCAGGTTGATACTCTATGGCCGTGGATAGGTTGTGCAGATAAGCATATAATAGCGCCCTAGGATATCTGGAAAATGCTCTTTCGAGGTTTTGCTTGGGAGGACATATAATAGTGCCTTGGGAGATTTGAAGATACTCTTTCGAGGTTTTTCCTATGGCATATAATATCGCCCTGGGATATCTAGATGATGCTCTTTTGAGGTTTTGTCTTATGGCATATAATAGCACCGTGGGAGATATGATAGGTTGAGCGGTACGCTCGTAATCAGTCCTAGAATGCTCTTTCGAGGTTTTTCCATGACCACATGTAATATCACCCTGAGAGATCTGATAGGTTGAGCAGTATGCTTGTAATCAGTCCTCGGATGCTCTTTGGAGGTTTTGTGGTGACCACATGTAATAGTGCCCTGGGAGATCCGATAGGTTGAGCAGTATGTTCGTAATCAGTCCTGGGATTCTCTTTCGAGGTTTTGTGGTGGGGTCACATGTAATAGCGCCCTAGGAGATCTTTTCAGTCGTGCTTAGGCACATAAAGGATCCTGGGATACTCTTTCGAGCTTTTGTGATGCACATAATAAGTCCTGAGGATTCCACAATATGGACAGTATTGTTGAAGACCTACAAGTGGTGGGCCTACATCCAAAATGAAAAAGGGATAGCTCTATAGAATTTCCTATGACGAGAAGAATTCAGAGATAGCCCAATGATCGAGATGTCGAGTAGAGCAGCAGTGATGACGATGATGCTCCATGATCTAGTGACAATGATCCAACTCCAGAATTGAAGACTTGTGCTGATATGTATTGATGACCTGTGTCAAGAGAATACCTTCTTAGTGAAGAGGGAGTGTTGATGTATATGTAACTTCGGATTATATTCACTTGTATATTGTATGTATTAAATTTGTACCTGATTGTATTACCAATAGAGATGTATTATTCCTCTGATTGGAAGTGTCGTCATGTGTACTTGGAAGTGTTGCAAGTTATATTGTAAGTCTCGTAACTTATACTTGATGGGTTATTAGACCACCTTGATGGGGTCAGTCCTGTATGAGTCATGTGGGTCAAAGGGTTATTAGACCACCCTAGTAGGGATCGGTCCAGTCAACATTATGTTAAGTGGTTAAGTTGAGGCCGACCTAGTTGAGTAAAGGTTAAGTGAAAGTTAGTGTATAAATAGAGAGTGTGTCTCTCTCATTTTACACATTCTATTATTCACTTAATTCACATTATTGAGAGAAAGGAGGAGTTTGCACAAGTGGAGGAGGAGCATGCTGTTGAAGATATCTATCTCTTGGGTTTGATCATGCTGATCCTTATATTGATTCTTATTCTATCTCTGAGGAAGTTGCGGGGTTTTTCACTTCTTGGTTTTCCTTGGTGAAATGTTTTGTGTCTCTTGTCTCTTGTCTCTTATGCTTGATATGTTGTACATGTTGTTCTTTCAGTTAAGATCCTAGATCTATTGAATTAAATGATGAAAAAATAACACGAGAGACCACCCCCAAGCAGGGCCCAAAGCCACTAGGATGATAGAATTTAAAAGGAATCCTTCCCAACTGTTCTCACATTATAAGGTTACATTTTTATACATGTACATTATCTATGTCTTAGCATTCTACACATAATGTATAAGTTTATATGCATACATCCCAAGTACTTTCAATGCATCAACAAAAGGGTTGGGCACATCATCTAGCACCTTATATCACTAGCAAACTATGCAAGGGGGTTAAGGTGCACCCGTCACCCTCCAAGCACAAAAATAGAATATTATTTTCATAGACAATGAATCCAAATGGAAATAGGATTGTGACCTCTTTCCTTTGCATAAAGACTAATATAACACATCTAAGTGTATTTCAAAAATACAATTATCTGAAATGAGTCGGGGTTAATCCCACACCAGTATTAATAATTATGTATTTCCAGTTCATAGAATCGGATAGGCTTAGTGGTGCCCCCTGTTAGCCTTATCTAAAACATCATTATAATAAAAACTGTTCATTCTATCATTCATGCATACAGGCTTCTAGTTATAACAAGAGGTGGATGAGTGGCCTTTCATAGAGACACTAAAATTGCCCCTAAAATTGGATCTTACAGATGCAAAACAAAAGGAACAGAGGATTTCTATCCCGAGTATTAATAATATTATATTTAATTGAATACTCTGCAAAACATCAAGTTAAACCATCTATCTAGCTATCAAACCTTACTATACAGTCAAGAAGATAAAAGGGACTGCACCTTGGATTCTAGAAGGAAAAACAACGATCATAGTCAATGTTCTAAGGAGTAAGTTTCTCTTGTGAGTAGAGTCCATCCTCCTCATGCGATTGTATTTACATGTCCCTATGAACAAAGGAGAATACAGTCCCTGACAAACAACATTCAACTGGCCTGAAGGGTCGAAAGGTAGGGTTTAGATATCAAACATACAATATGATTTGGGCTTATGATCAAACAAATCTAGAAGATAACACTCCTTAAGATTTTCGGTCTATGTGGAGGAGTAATGTGAGAACCTGCGAAGAATTCTATTTGGGAACTATTCTTTTATCTTCTCAATTTGGCAGAGAAAAACCGTAAATAAACAATTTAAGAGTCTCAGCTATAGCAAGTAGATTGTCCTCTGATCATTTGTAAGAACAAATCGTGGGTCTAGTCTTTATATAGAAGGACAGCTTCTGACAGAAGGAGATCATCCTTCCTATTGACAGAATAAATGAGAGTATAGGATTTATCCTTCAGTAAAGAAAAGACATTATATTACCAATCTATAGCTATAGTATTATGGGATTTTCGTTTAACATATCGGACATCAATAAATAGAAGAACTCTCAAGCATGGAGTTGTATTAACCAGAACTATTCATCCATTCAGTAAAACTACCAATTTACAAAACATATAGACCTCAGTACTGGGCCTGCACCCTCCTACAGAGCTTGCGTTTGAGACAGATTGGATATAATTCAACATGAAGAGTACATACATGCGTTAAAAAGTAATGCATTCTCCAACAGCCACGATTTCCTCCGTTCAAGGGAGTTGTTCCCTCTGTTAATGCCCATATCGCTATTCTAGCTCTGCCCATATCGCTATTCTAGCTCTGCGATTTCTGTTTTCATATTTCCCCCATTCCTGCTGCGACTTCAAGTATTTAAACCTAGCTTCCCGTAATCCAATATAAAGGTTCCTTCGCAAAGGTGTATCTCGCTTAGTCATGTAGACATGAAAGAGGCCACTACAATGGAGAGAGAGAGAAACAACCCATCCCTGGAACTCATACCAACTATATATATCCAGAGGCCCTCCTCTCTTTCTCCTCGGCGAAGTCGCCAATATGACTTTTAATACCACACAAAATCCCCAAAACTGGCAGATCATGGGAGAAAAAATCTTGAGATGTTCCCTATCTACATAATCACGCATAAGTGAACATAATAACTTAAAAAAAAAAAGCCATCATCGAATTACAAACAACACTCTTGTTACCACGTGAGAACGACGATGTTAAGACTTCCCAACCTCCTCACTCTATAATGGAAGCTTGGTTTTCCTTGAAGAGGCCGCTCACTAAACAATAATATCGCACAATATCTCAAAAATCTCTTATAAATAAAGAGGCTCAGCTCGACTCTCTCTCTCTCACAAGTGCCACCGGGTGGCATGTCCCTGTCGTAAGTTTTATAAAGCACAATACTTTGCAAATGTGTGAAGTCAAAATTGTCAAGTGTTTCCAAAAATTATTGTCAAAATTACTCATATATATACATAGGATACAAAATTGCTAGTATATGTACACAACAGTTGATTGGATGGTTTATAGAATGTTGTATTTGAAGATCCAAAATATGTACATAGCATACAAAACTGTCAACTACAATGGTTTGTCTTCTTACATGTGTGTAATAGTGATATCACATAGAAAACATAGAAAACAAACACATGTAACAATCATATCACATAGAAAACATATACATGTAAAAATGATATCACGAAGAAAACATGAAATCTTACACTAAAATCGTTGTGATGTTAATACTAAAGTGAAAAAGCAACTCAATGTTATATTTAATGTCATCCATCATTGACTTCATATACTTTCTAGCATTCTTTGTTCAGTTTCAATCGTTGTGATGTTAATACTAAAGTGAAAAAGCAACTCAATGTTATATTTAATGTCATCCATCATTGACTTCATATACTTTTTAGCATTCTTTGTTAAGTTTCAATCGTTGTGATGTTAATACTAAAGTGAAAAAGCAACTCAATGTTATATTTAATGTCATCCATCATTGACTTCATATACTTTCTAGCATTCTTTGTTAAGTTTCAAGACGGGGAAATATGGAACAACGTAGCCAAACGGGAGTCCAAATTTGAAATAGAAATATTGTGTCGAATAATTTATTTTTCAAACTGCTACTTGGTAACTATGCATTCATGTTGTCTACAAGCGTGTCTGCTCTATTTAGGATCACATATTTTGCTGATAGTTGTGTTGAATGAAGCAATCTAACAGCTATGAGATAAGATGTTTGGCAGCAACAAAGGTCTTGATGGTGGGTTGCTGAAGCGGATCAAATTTGAAATTTGAAGGTTATGATATATTGAACCTTTCAATTTCAATTTATGTCTTGGGTGTTGCCCTAATTTTTTATATACAATACTTTTCAATACTTTAATACATTTCAATACTTTAATACATGTTATTGTAAAAAATTATCACTTTTTTTACTTAGTTTTGGATTTATGATTGACTTAATCATAATAACTAGTTTTAATGTTACCACTTGGACTTAGGATTGACTTATTAATATGATTGAAGAAGAGTATCATTCAACATAAATTGGATTTAGCATATGTTCAATATAAATTGATTAAAATTAAAATTAATGCACCTGAGATTCATTTAGCATATGTTCAATATAAATTGATTAAAATTAAAATTAATGCACCTGAGATTCACTTACTAAAATGAAGTGAAGATTTGGAGTATGCTGTAATATATTGGATTTAGCATATGTTCAATATAAATTGATTAAAATTAAAATTAATGCACCTGGGATTCACTTAGTAAAATGAAGTGAAGATTTGGAGCATGTTGTAATATATATATATATATATATATATATATATGATATTACTGTAATATATATATATATATATATGAAGTGTCATTTTAATATGGTATAGGTTTAATTTTTTAATGTGATTGTATATAAGAAAATTAAAATTAATGGAATTGGAATTCAATTAATAAAATGAAGAGTAAGAGTTCGTATAAAATGTAATATAAGTGGATTGTCAGGTTCTCTGGTTCAGTGGAGATCAGATCGTGGCGCTGCACCAACCACGTAGTAGAGTAGGCGAAGACGGCTTCGTTCCATTGGGACTGTACTATATCTGCCACCACTTTTTACTCTCCAGCGAACAACCTGAACTGTCGAGCACCACGTCCTCTTGCACCTGGATGACTAGGTTTTAAATAGCCTGTGGTTAATATGTTTATAATTGATTTGAAGCTAATAATAAGTTGAAGCAGTTGTTGATGTTGCAGATCGAGCTCCAGCAATGGCATCCTACAAAATATAGAGAAACATCATGAGATGCCAAAATTTATTTATTTAAAGATAAATTCATTTTGTTGTCTCCGATCTCACCCTTATTGGACCCTATGAAAAGAAAATTTACCTAAATAAGAATGTTAAATGAGATCGTTTGGTGGAATCCGTATAAGGTGGACAGGGTGCTTGCTCCCAATGTTGTAGCCGATTCAACAAAGGCCTATAATTTTGCAAATCACAAGAAGAACAAAAATACTGTATGGGTAATCAATAGAAATGATGGGATAAAAGCTCGGTCCTTCAAATAAATTGCTAAGTTAGGAGTAGAGTACTTTGGTTAGTTGTTTAAAGAAGTAAGGATAGAATAAGTTCTCCTAGCCAAATAGTAAAATCATTCCAATAGTAAGTCTTATCTATATCATCTCTTTATACTAGGAGGAGGAATGCCGAACGAAAGAAAGAAGGAACGGTGGACAAGTAGTCTCTAAATAACCATCGCCACCACGTTTTGGCCATGCACCCTGGTCCAGTGACTAGTCCATTTCGAACAAGGACAAACATGGGCATGGTGCATGGGCACATGCAAGAAAAATCCTCGATAAGAAGACCACTCCTTGAAAATAAAATCAAGCAAATCAAAGGAGGAACAATGCACAGGACCCGCCAAGGAAGAGGAAAGCAATGCACAGGACCGGTGAATTGTTGCAGGTAAACTACTGAGGACAGTGTTCAGGTAACTCACTAGAACTTGTAAGAGATTTTATATTTCTAAAAATTCCTTCGATGAAGCATGTGCAATTATGCACCCTCTGCAATAGACTTGGAACAGGATGAGAAAGTAATTCAATACCTAATTTATAAATTCATTGATGTCAATGTAGAACTTGCAATGCCATGACACAGTTGATCCCAGAGCCGCACTCGCACCAAGGATCCACAACACAAGGGGTCGCTCATTGGGCGGTGTTGGCATCTTTAGCTCTGCATCCGCTTCAATGGGGTTGTCATCATCGACATTCAACCTTGTTTGCAACAAGTCCATTTCATCTTCTTGATATTATTAGTCCTATTGCTTCCTGTAATAGTATTAATATCAGTACATTCAATATTCAAATAATTTAAACCATGCTACTAAGACTATTAGGATGAATATAATACTCTTATTGATTCCAGTAATAGCTAGATTATGAATTTTTGCTTGCCCAACTGGTTACCATCCCACTCTAAGATGATTACATTTGAATTATCAGTTAAGCAGAGGTTCCATCCCACTGGTGTAGTCTTGGCATAATTGGGTTCAATGCTAACAAAAATAGATACAACAATGAAATGCAAAATGTGAACTGGGTTCAATAAGAAAATAAAAGAAGCTAATTTTATTAAAAAAAAAATTAAGAAGGATCTGGAACAGGTGCTCTCAGCAAAGCTGCTTCTTTGACTGGATCAACAGAATTAATATAAAGGGTATGCTAGACAAGGTGGTGGGGAAGCTGCTGTTGGGTAAATTGCCTATGGGTCTACTACCATGCTTATGCTGCTCATGCTTATGCTAGGTATGTGCTTATATATAATGCTTATAGACATGTTATTTGTTGGAGCTATGGGAAAGGTTATGCACTACTTTCCAACGGGAAGAAAACCACGATGGGGGATAAATTCATTGTTTGGACAAGCCAGTTTTACGAGCCTCCCAGAAAAAAGAGGAATTAAGTTGTTAATAATATACTTCGTTACAGTAGGGCAACATAAGAAAAATCTGAGTTGATGCCAAGTTTTAATTCAATGCTTAGCTTTCCTTTTTTCATTTATTTAACCTACAAATACAATTAAATCCCACCGTTGAGATAGCAAAATCCCACCGTTGAGATAGAAGGTTGGATAGTTACAAAGATAAAAGACCTAGAAAAGTAGGGAACATAGTGAACATCCAAAAGACAGGTATTTGTCAAGTTGTTTACTAATAGGTTAGCTTCTCTTTTGTAATACTTTCTCACAGTCTCAGTTTGTCTTCCGTCATTTTTATTTTCGGAAGATTGAATAGGTTTAGCCTAGAGGTGTGATGTAATATTAGCTATGCTGGGAGACTAAAGAAGGAATTCCAACCTAGATTCAAGAATTTGCAATTATCCAACATAAGCCATCTACAATTTTTGGTTGAGCATAAAATTTCCATGCATGAATACTGTGTAGAAGAAACTCTAGTAAACTAGACATGTAAACATGTTTTGCAATGGTAATGTCTATTTTGTATTTTGATTTTAATGTTGAATTCAAATTCAATTGAAAAACAAATATTTTCAAAATATTCTTACGTTGTATCTTGTTTGTAAGGCCACCACAGAATCTCCAAGAAATTGATGTAAGGCTCTCCACGACAGAAGCTCCTGCAAATTGATGGATGAAGAGAAAGCAAGCTAGGAGGAACCCTGGTTGTTCGTTCATGTCATTAGAAGATATGCCAATTTGTATTAGTATAAGAATATACTGCCAAGATCTGGGCATAAGGAGGTGGTGGTGGTAAGTGGTGGTAAGAGGTCACGAACACAAAGAAGTTGAAATCTATTCGGAATCGTACGTAGCTTCCATCAATCTGCAGCAGTGCAATTGTAATTCGGAATGGAGGCAAAGCAAGAATGAACGGAGCTAGAGGCAGTGGCGGTAAGGCGGTGAAAGGAGCTAGATGCGGTGGCGATAAGACGGTGAAAGGAGCTAGAGGCAGCGGCGATAAGGAGGTGGTAAGGTGGCGGCTCATAAGCAAACGGTGGAGATGGCTGGAGGCTGTTCTGTCAGAGTATTAATTGCTATTTATGCTTTGTGTCAGATTATTAATGTGCTCTCTATGGGGTTGTTAATATCGAAATTAAAAAACCATTTGTACTCATAGCTCCACTGCCGGCTCGACAATAACACTTCAAACTCTCTGGCCAATAGAAGTTGATATAAATAAATAAATTTTATTATTTAATTAGAAATATAATAACTGTTACCTAAGTCAACATTGGATCGATTACCATAGTTATCCTGGACTTCGGCAGGGACTAATAAGGTTTCTGTTCTCCTTCTTGACAAAAATGTCACTCTTCATAAAAGGTTGGTTTTAAAGACCACGATTATCAAATATTTTATGTTTGATCCTTTAATAAATGAAAACTTCCGTTTATAAACTTCAAGTATAATATATAAATATAGAAGCTATGATTTCCATTGAGAAAACCAAAGTCTATGTGACTCCTGCCTTTGCGTGTTTTTTTCTCCCATATATATTTTTTTTTCCTCGAAAAAAAGCGTAATTTCATTTCATCCTAAGAGTACGAAATTACATGGTCATCACTCAGATTGAGTGGAAGAAGTCTTTGAGAACCAGTAGACAAAGTCTGATAAAAATAGAGAGATGTTCTCACCACATGAGCATTAACATCCATTACATCATGTATGATAATAGTCTGTAAGAGCAAGATAAAAATCAAAGAAGTTTGCACCCTGTTCGGGTCGATTAGTTACAGTTTTTCTCCCATATATATATACCATATATATATAATTTCCATTAGTATCTTTTGCTAATTTTACCCCACCTTTATACTTAGGTAATGTTTTCTCTCATTCCATATTAATACTTTGGAGATGCTCATAAACATATCCCCATGATAATAATATTCGTGTGCTTCAAGAATAATAATCATAGTACTATCTTATTTAGGCTAATTTAAACGAACATTCAATAATAGCTTACTTTAACGTTCATGGTTGATTTATTAATCTTTTCACTTTTTTTAAGCGATCGCCGCATTGTTTCACAATGCCTAAAGATAATAGTAAGTTCATATTTATAAGTATTTGATTTATTTCCAATAGGTAGATATACAAATTGTTTTCATTTAAGTATCCAAGGTACCATGATGACACCTAGTTATCATAAGTTAGATCCTCAAGGCTTTACTAGCCTTAATTGTTTTTCTCTAGTGGATTCGTTGCCCTCATTGTTAAGTCGTGTCATGCATGTAGTATCCTAAGTTTACCAATCAATTTTACACTTAGGAAGTAACTATCATTATTTACAAGGTTTACTGATGGGGCCTTGGCCTTGAGATCCTCACAAGAAACACGTATTTACAATTTTCTACAAAAGAATAGGGAAGAATAGGGAAAAATAGGGATGTTACACAAAGCCAGATTGCTCTGGGGAAATCAAGTAGGGAGAATGGGTTTCAATCTGTTGGCCATAACTTTGGTAATAATTTTATAAATTACGTTACATAGAGCAATGGGATGGAATTTACCTGGTGTGATTGCGCCCTCATCCTTGGGAATAAGGGTAAGAAAAGTGGTATTGAAGGCTCATAACACCCCTCTGTTTCATTGAGAGTCTTCAACAATGTGCCATACATATTGCTTGATCATGTCCCATAAGTGGTGGAAAAAATTGGTTGTGAAACCATCAAGTCTTGGGGCCTTTCCTTCTTCCATTTTCTGGAGGGATTCCTCAACTTATGCAACAGTAACTAGTTTCATCATGAGATCATTTTGTTCGGTAGTTACTGTGTGGGGAATGAGCTAAGTGCTCCTGGAAATATGATTAGAGAGGTTGGCTTGATATTCCCTCATGATACTCCCAAAGTATTGTGTTAGTTAAACTTCCATTCTTCTCTAGTTTCCACGTATTGTCCATATTTTGTCTTTAATCGGTTTATCCTTGACTTTTTCCGGTTCTAGATAACAGAGTGATGGAAGAATTTGGTATTTCTTTATCCATTTTGTAGCCATTGATTCCTGGATTTTTGTCTCCAGAAGATCTCCTCCTATCTCTCTCGAGATTGCAATTGTTCTAGGTGTATTTTTTCTTGATTCTTTAGGTCTTCACTATATCCATTATTCATGCTCTCCCTTTGGATGACTTCCATTTTCTCACTTAGACTCTTTTTGTCTTGAAATATGTTCCCAAATTCTTCTATGTTTCATGTGCGTATCTTGGTTTTTAAAGCTTTCATCTTTTGTTGGAATTGGTACATTCTTGTCCCTCCTGAGGGGATGATATCCTCCCACCATTTATGAACCAATGATTTGAAGTCCTTGTGTTCCATCCAAAATTGTTCGAATCAGAATGCTTTCCATCCACTGGACCCCATCCTATCCCAAAAGAGGTTGATTGGCCAATGATTAGAGCCTGCAAACTATAAAACATAGGTATTCAAATCACCTCCAGCTATTGAAAGATCCTCTAGAATTAATAATCTGTCCAGCCTGCTGTCCACATGATGGTCTCACCCCCATTTGTTATTCCATGTGAACCAACCATTCCCAGTTTCTAGATCAGCGAGCTTACTGGTTTCAATGAATTCTTTGAAGGATTCATTGGTTTGTCTAAGAACTCGTCTTCCCCCTTTCTTTTCTTATAGGGACGTGATCATATTAAAATCACTCCGATGATCCAACGCTTATCCCCAACCCAGTTTTTCAACCAATAGAGGGATTCCAGGAAGGTCGTTTTTTGAAGGTTGATGCTTGGACCATACACATTTGGTATAAAAAATTTTATCCTGGTATCAAGGAGCTCAAAGTCCACAAAAAGAGTGAACCAGGTTGCCCAAAAATTAATGAGATCAACTTCATATGGTCTCCAAAGGATCACAACTCCTCTTGCCACACTTTGACTTCAATTGCCATAGTATTACTACCTCTCCACAACTTGTTTCCTATTTCATGCATCTTCTCCATTCCACACTTTGTTTCTTGGAGGAATACTATATCTAGCTTCTCCATCCTGATCTTATTCTTCAAGATTTTTATTTTTCGTGAGTGGTTCACTCTGCTGTGAAAATACTCACAGCAGATCTAAGAGATGATGTATACCTCACAAGAAAGAATTTAGGAATACGATTAAGAATGGTCAATGCAATAAAATGAGCAACAAAATAATAATACAGTAGAACTCGAATAGAAGCAAAATAACTTCACACACACTAATTCATTAATAAAAAATGGACAAATAAATAATACAATGCATGAGGATTTGAATGCCAAGGTGGAAATTCGAATTAACCTTCATGGAGTGATCAAAATATCACTGGAGTGTCATCAAAGCACAACTAGAAGTCTATCTCATCATCAATGGAGTTATCAATGCACAGGTAAATGTCAACCATCAGTCAAACTGAGTTTAACTGATTGTGGTAGGTGTAACTAAGTGTAACTGGCACATGGAGACACTAATTGAACCAAGGAGGCTCAGTGGAGGGCGCATGGGGAGCCAAATGGAGTCATAATGGGTAGTCTAGTCTCATCGGAGGTCCATTAGAGTGATACAGTCAGTTGAGAGTCAGTCTTTCTTTAAATCAAGGAGAGAACTAAAGGTAACTGAAGTGCAACAGAGTGGTAGGTGAGAGATGACGAGTGGCTTCCTTAAAACAAGGAAGAAGGGTGCACTAAGCTCTAGGAGGGATAAAACTAATATGAGAGAAGCTCCCGGGGCTATCTAGTTGAGGGCTAGGTGCTGGGACTGATGACTAGGATGCATGCAATTGCATGCATGCATGCTACATGCAGAAATGCATGCAAGACTGAAACTGCAAGTGATGAAAATTTTGATAGGACTAGGATGGAGTATAGGAATATCCTAACATCTGCAAATGTTCCATGTGATGAATTTCATTGACAAAATTTATTAGCTTCTGAGAAGGAATCCTTAATGGTGGGGTACTACCCTGACTCAATGAGTTTAGTTCCTACCTCCGCGATCGGATATCTATTTTATTTTCATCCTCTCTTCTCAACTTCTTCTGGTTGTTTCCTTTTACTCTTTTTTTGAGGTTCTTTAGCTATTCCGAGAAATGGTGTGGCCTTAGATTTGAGGATAGCCTCCTACAATGGTGTGGCCTTAGATTTGAGGATAGCTCCCTTTTATCACATTCCTTTTCGATTGCACCCAGATCCAGCTACCCCAGGTTCATATCTTCTGCTTCATCGGGGGGATAAGATAATCAATGACCTGAATTTGTTCTTGTCATGTCTTCGAGTTCCCAAGATCCTCCAATGTATCCCCTACCGAGTTTAGGGTTTCGAATCATTTCAGGTGTAGTGGTTTCTTGGCCTTGGATTGTTCATGCTGCTATTGGTTATTCTGTCGTCTCCCCGACTTTCTTCGGCTCACTAGGTTAAAACCCTCCTTAGTCAATTTTGTTCCCTTCTCTTAGGATGTCGGTGGGGTAATGGGGATTTTATTATTTTGTAGACAGTCCCTATTGAGATGACCATATTCATGGAATCTACGGCATCAAAAAGGGAGGTGCTCGTAGTCTAATGTCTAAGTCCAATCTTCATCGTCCCATGTCAAGTTAAAAGATTCAGGGATATCTTGCGCTAGGTCCATGTAAACACAAATACGGGAAAAAGATGTGTATCGTCTCTACAGAGTTTTCTCAGAGGCTTTTACGAATTTTCCCAGCGTATTGCCAATGTCTTGTAAGATATATGGTTCCCAGTATTCATAAGGAATGGAATAAATCTTGATCCATATTGGGGATATGTTCACATCCTCTTTATCGGGGTTAAATCATTCCTTTCAAGGGCATAGGTAGAGTCCAACAAAGAAGAAGAAATAAGGACCTCCTTCCAAAACTCGATCTCTATCCTATTGACTGAAAAACACAACTGTAAAGAAACCCTTGACTCCTAAATGGAGATCATATTGACCTTTAGGGTTCCAAGTAGTCTTGATCCATCTGATTATGTCCTTTTCTTTTGGCTAGATGCCAATGAACTTCCATATCAGGGCTCTTTCTTTCCATTGCTCTACATGTTCCCTAAGGTTCTCTGATTTGATCTATAGAGAAGGGATATCTTTTGCTCTAGGTAGGAATCCTCCTTGGGTTTTCCCTAATCCCAGGTTGGATTGACTATTTCCATTCTTTCCAAGCTAAATCCCCCAAGGCTTGTCAGTGGTGTGTGTTGTAGTGTGAGAGGTAGGGGGTTCCTCCCGGCATGAGGAGGAGGGGGAACCTCCCCCTCCGAGGATCTCCATTATTATTCAAAACCTAGAAAAAAAAAAAACACTTGCTGCAGTAAATTATTCATGCTCCGTTCAAGAGGTAATCTCTCATTTATTTAATAAATGGAATCAACAAAGTATTAATTATTTTTAATATTGATTTTAATTTTTTTTCTTATTTTTTTTGTTAATAAAGATTTTTTTATTTGATTTAAATTTATAGTTTTTTTTTTAAATAACTGAATGATTTAAGATGTTTTCATATATATGTGAGTGTGCAAGGTGTATAATCTTTAATCATGAAAATAGAGATGTCGAATAAATCTTGTTGATTTTAATTAATGACCATACAAAGTGATGCAGGGGCATCCTACTCTCAATCTAAAGTTCAAAGTCTTGTAAGATCTTAAGGTCATGACACTAGCCCAACAAGGGGTCAATTGTAAACTTCTTGTAAACATTCAATTTTTTTTTCTCATTGTTGATCAACGTAGTTTTAGCCTGTTTCTAAATTGCGAGAGGTGTCAATCAAGTGTATAAGTTATTTATCCTAAATGGTGAAGTGTCAAGTGAAGTAATGAATCATTGTAACGACCTCTCAAATGGGAGTAGTATACGATGGGGATAGGAATATCTTAGTCATGAGTCATTAGGAATATAAGGATGGAGATTTGTTTTTAGAAATCAATTGCAAGTAATTATGATTTGAATTGCAGAAGTCTAGGAGTTAGTTAACGAGCAAGAAAACTTGTATTCTTAGCATAAATTTGTAAGCCCGCGAGAAAATAAAAGAGAGAAATCCAATATTGGGTGAGAATTCAGAGGAGATGGCCATGGAATGTTAATTCTCACCACAGAAATTAGGCTAGGGTGATTGTGTACATGAACAATTGCATTTCTTATTAATGGAAAGAGGATTTGGCACGTATGTTTGTTAACGCAATCTATTTTGTGAATCTTGAATGCCCTGGGTATTTGATTTGATCAATTTATTTAGATTCACAAAACTCTAGTTGTAGGGTAACCCACTCTTGAGCGATTGTCAAAGGGAAGAGAACTGGGTGTAATTCTCTTAGTATGAAGTTTAATTTCTAAAGGTTTTGAAGCAGGAAGTCCTGGAAGAAATCAATCTTGAAATCGATTTAGGAAGTTATAGAAGGAGATGATAGCATTAGCGCCAGAGGAATCGATTAAAGTGCGCTTTGCAATAGAGATTTGATTATAAGAGGTCGAATCTAAATGCATTAGTGGGTAGCTGCAACACATGATGGTTGAGTGTGAATAACCATGTACAATCCAACATTAGATGGTGATTGAGATATGGTGGAAACCTAAGCAAGAAATATATGTTGAAGTGTCGGTTTGATCACATGGTTGATTGAAAGGTTGTAAGGAAGATTTGAACCCATGTTGAAGGCGTTGCAATGATTTCAAGGTATGGATAATTGAGGTCATTCATGTGTGAGAAAATAATAGATCTTGAGTACGAGTTGTGGAACTGGAGAAACAAATCCAACAAGTGTGAACACATGCTGAGTTTTGAAGAAAAATGCTAGGAATAGTGTGGTCGCTAAATGGTTGCCAAGGAGGTTGGATTTGTTATATATTTAAAGTCTAGGTAAAACCTTGGTACATTATAGAGTTATTGAAAATGAGTTGTATCGCATATTGTATGTGAGAGGTCGTGAGTTTTGAAATAGTGTAACTATGTTAGTAGATAGAGCATCTAATTAAGCAACACCTAGTTATGTGTAGAGAGCCCATGATTTATGAACACAAGGAAAGAAGTAATCTTGTTGAGAAGAGATAATGGTCATTAAGCCTAGAAAAGGGCCATGAAGAATTATAGTTGAGGTTTTATTAACCATTGTGGGATCCTTGTGAATGAGTAGGCTTAGGGTGATACACCTTCATCAATTGATATCAGAGACAGAATAAGATTGGATTTAATTTGAGTTCCAGCAGAGCATAATTATTATTTATAGAATAATTGTTGAAGAAGGAGATCAGACTAACGTAACATAATTAGCATGGTGATATTCCAATTATAAATTTTAAGTTAGAGTTAAAAAAAAATCTAACCAGGAGAAGAAGATGATATCCTTGTATGCTCTCTCAAGTATGACTTGTGATTTGTATTTTGGTCTAAGTTAATTTATTTATAGAAGGTGAAAGAATTGTTGCATCAAGAACAAAATATTAGGTTGTGTAGAGGAAAGAGTGATAATGATGCTAGTGGAGAAATTCAGCAAGATAGATTGTTGAAGAAGAGGAGAGAACAACATAGTTCTCAAAGTAGAGACAGAGGAAGGTGGGCAGTGATTGCATAAGCCTTACAACATAGAAAGTTGAGGAGCATATGTTCTCAAAGGTTCTGTTGCAGAGAACCAAGAGAGAATACAATAGGAAGAATTGGTTTGAGTGACAAGTAGCAAACTTGTTGTTGAAATGAAGAAAGCTTATTGCAGCTCACAAGTGGAAAAGGAGAGTCCACATGAGGAGAAGAAGATCACCATTGAAGGTCATGAAAGGATCCAAAACAGAAAGAGGAAAGATGGCAAGAAAATTGGCATCGAAAAGAAGATGAATCAACTGGAGTTTGACAAAGACCTTGCTGAGATAAAATCAAATATAGAAACGTTGATGAAACTGCTACAAAAAAGTGAGGAAGACCAAAGACATGGTTGGATTTTGAGAAAAAGAAGGTGAATGACCCATATTGCAGGTAAAGTTGGACCATAGATTGCTTGCATGGTGGAGAGAAGAAGTACTTAGAGCAGTTGATTATGAGAAGATGGTTCTTATATGTGAACCTGAATATGGATCAATCCTTGGGGAAGGAAATGAAGAAAAGGATGAAGATGAGAAAGAAAAAATACTTTCCAAGAATCTCGTGGGATATGTGAAAATTTCAAATCAGCATAAGAGAAAGGTATCAATCGATGCTAAGTAGCCTTGTATTTTTAAAGCTAATAGTTAGCGTGTGATTGCAGGTTACCGGGATGATGAATAAAAACAAAGATCTAAAGCTGTCACACAATTTGAAGAGGATGGAGAAATGTCTTTTCAAGACATTGAAGCAGGTCAGAAATCTATCATGAAGGAACCTGTTGATCTTGAAAGTAGGACAAATTTGGCTTAGGAATATAGGAATCCACTAGAAGTGGTCATCAAAGAAGAGAAATATGAAGAGTTTCTTCATGAAGGAAATATCACTGAAGTTCCAATAAATGGAATTGGTATACAAGTCGTCATAACTTCCAATAGGGTATTATTGTTCCTTAATAGAATCCCTAAAGGATTCCCAAGTGGCCGCGACTGAAAATAATGAGGCTTCTTCTATGTCCTTTTGCTCGCAGAATGTTTCCCACCAATCTTTGCCATGGGGAATGACTTTGAGGAGCGCAAAAGTAATCTTTTCTTTATTCGAAAAGTTATGGACACAAAAATACCCTTCTAGTAGATTCAACCACTTATCTACAGCATCTGCGTCTATCTGTCCTTCAAATATAGGGATATCGAGGTTGATTTGTACCTTGAAGGGGGCGACGCCTCCGCTCGAGGAAGATGCGTCGCTTGTTGGTAGTCGCCGAAGGATTTGTGCGAAATTATCCATAATCTCGTTCCTCTGCTGCGTGAGGGCTTCCTCAAGCCACATTTTGATAGGATCTCCTACCATGAGAGGTCGCTTGGGCGTGCAAGAGCTTTTGTCCTCAAGAGAAACAAGCTCGAGACCCAATTCTTTGTACCCTGACCTCCTTGGGGACATGCATTAAGACAACAAGGAGCAGACCGCTCTGATACCACTGATCCGTATTTTATGAGCAGAACGAAATGAATACAGATTATTATCAGATGCTCAACACAAAATAACAGAGATACAATAAAACTGGTTTTCTATTCAATAAGGAAATAAGCTAGAACTGTAAAATGTAGCGGAAAACAAGCTTGCTGGAATGGTGGCGGCTTATCTCTGAGAGGAGATGTGACGGCTGCGCTCATTTCGCAAGAAGATGGTTACAATGAGGCTCTCAGGTCCTTTTACAATAAACAGGAATGTCAAAAACCCTAGACATCCAAAAACCTAACCCTAGGAGATGAAGCGCCAAAAGTCACGTGGGCTCCGTTTGGGTAAGTTAGTACATTAACTTCACGGGGTCGTAACTTTTGCATACGATCTCCGTTTGGGACGCTCGGTAGCCCGTTGGAAAGTTCTATCCGAGATTTACAACATTTGTCTAGGGCCAAATGCATGTCGGAGGAAACCATTTGGCCCTCCAAATTGGAAAAAAAGGTCGTTTAGGGCCTCAAAATGGCCCTAGAACTTCGGGACCCGAAAAACTGCTAAAAATAGTACAATACCAAAATTGCCATAAAACTGTTTTGAGCCAGTTGGAAAGGTGGGTGGCCACCAATATCCACCTGGATCAATCCTCCATCCTTAGGAAGCAATGGTCTCCATTGCGTTGAGTTCCCCCATCAGATGAGGAAATTTCTGCTGAATTTTGCCTCGGGTGAGCCACTTGCCTTGGTGCAGGAGTTGCCCTGCTTTGACAACTCGATAAAGCTGGACCCTTTGATGTCGAGTGCCCTTGATCTATGTGTCTGCAATATGATCACTGGATGCTTGTTGTAGGAATTCAGGGTTGAGCTCTTTTGGTGTCAACTTCTCTGCTATCTCTGAGGTGTCTAATAGTGGTGGTAAATATGGCCGAAGGAGAGCCACGTTGAAGACTGGATGCAAACCCAAGAAGGGGGGAATGTTGAGCTCAAAAGTATTGTCACCCACCGCCTTGGTGATGGTGTACGGCCCATAACAGAGTGGGCGAAGCTTTCAATGGGGCCCTGTAAGGTGTTCTTTCTGCAAATTCAACCAAACTTTGTCGCCCACCTGAAACTTATGTGGCACCCGATGTTGATCATGGCACTGCTTGTACTTGGCATTAGACTTCTATAGAATATCCTGAACCTGTTGGCGAATATGTTGGATCCGTTCAATGAACCGGGCGGCTTTGTCAGCTTCTGGGGACGAGTCAGCCGAGGTGGTCGCAAGTTGAAGTGCCACATCCATGGGGCCCAAAGGTTGGAATCCCAACCCCATCGGGGGTGTGTTGAATTGTACATGCGCAGGATATGTACGACCATCTGGTTGACGACCTCCGTTTGTCCATCGGTCTGGTGGGGGAAGGCAGTGGATTTGGTGAGTTTGGTATCCAGCAGTGACCAGAGGCTTAACCAGAATGAGCTGAGGAACCGACTATCACGGTCTGAGATAATGGTCTGTGGGATCCCAAAGTGTACCCATACTAGTTCAAAGAAGAGCTTGGCAGTGGCTTCTGCTGTGATGTTCTTCTTGCAAGCGGCTAGAATCACGATCTTGGAAAAGTGATCAACAACCACGAAAACAAAGTCGTTTCCCCTCTTGGTGGACGAGAGGCCCGACATGTAGTCCATTGAGATGGATTCCCACAACCTGTCAGGAGTAGTCATAGGGGTGTATAGGCCCTGTTTCTTAGTGGCTGGTTTGGCAATAGTGCAAGCGGTGCAGGACCTGATATACTTTCCGATATCCTGTCGAAGTTTCGGCCAGTAGAAATGTTTACGCAACACTGCCACTGTCTTTTCAACGTCAAAGTGTCCCACCACCCGACTATAGTGAGCTTCCCAAATCAGCTTCGCATGCTCGCTTGATGGAACATAGAGATGGCCCAGATGACACAACAACCCGTCCTGAAGATGGAAATTAGCAACCAATGAGTTGGTGCCCAACATCTGATAGGTGGTGGAGAAGTCAGGGTCTGTCTCATAGAGGTAGGGCCATCCGAAGGTCTCGTGGCCACAAGAGTCTAGCACCGTGGTAAGTGCCACGACTGGAGGTCGACTGAGGCAGTCAACAAATCAGTTGGTACTCCCTGTTTTATATTTGATGTTGAGGTGGAACTGCTCTAAATATGTTGACCACTTCTGATGGCAGTCATTCTGAAACTTTCCTTCGGTCGGCATGAACTGTAGTGGCTTGTGATCAGTGTGGATGATTGTCTCCTTCCCAAGAATATAATGTCTCCACTGGCGGCAGGCTTGTACAATGGAGTACATTTCCTTGTCATAGGTAGGGTACTTGCGGACAACATCTGATAGTGTCTGACTATGATATGCCATGGGCCAGCCATGTTGAGTGAGAACGGCACCCACAGCATAATCTGAAGCATCTATCTCAATCTCAAAGGGATGTTGCAGGTTCGGTAATGAGAGTACCGACAATGAGCACAAACGCTTCTTCAAGTCATTGAAGGCTTGTTGTTGGGATAGGCCCCACACAAAATTTTCCTTACCACCACCCTTGGTCACTTGGCTGAGGGCCCATGCGATATGAAAGAATCCCAGCACGAATCAGCGATAGAAATTGGCGAGGCCCAAGAAGCTCCAAAGTTCAGTGAGTGTGGTTGGGGCTGGCCAGTCACGAATGACCTGGATCTTGGTTGGATCCACATGCACACCATGCCGATCAACGATGTAGCCTATGTAATGGACCCTGTCCATGCCGAAGGAGCATTTTTCCAAGTTTGCATATAGTTTGTGCTTCCGCAGGGTGTGCCAAACCTGCTGAATATGATGCAAGTGTTCCTCCCAATTCTTGCTATAGATGAGGATGTCATCCAGATACACCACTACAAAATTGTTGTGAAAGGTAATAGGATATCATCCATCATCCTCCCAAAAGTTGCTGGAGCATTTTCAAACCAAAAGGCATGACCAGCCATTCAAAAATACCTTCTTTTGACTTGAAGGCAGTCTTCCATACTTCTGTGTGTTCTATTAAGACCTGCTGGTAGCCAGACTTCAGATCAATCTTACTGAAGTATCTGGCCCCCATGAGCTAATCAAGGAGGTTGTCAATTCAAGGAATTGGGTACCGATTACGGAATGTGATTTTATTCAGGGCCCGATAATCAATGTAGAGTCTCCAGGTCCCATCTTTCTTTTGCACCAGCACGATTGGGCTCCCACAAGGTGATGAACTGGGACGGATGTGCCCCTTGTGGAGCAATTCTTGGATCTGCCTCTTAATCTCCTCATTTTCCAACAGAGAGTGGCGATAGACTGGCCCATTGGGTCGCGGAGCGCCTAGGGTCAGATCGATGGGATGCTGGACCTGGCAGTGCAGAGGTACCATGGTCGGAGAGGAGAAGATATCTGAGTATCCTTCCACCACCTTATCCACTTGCTTCTATTGTGTGGATAGATCGGTCGTGGAGGCTCAGGATGTGGCTGCAATCTTTCTTTCACTCTGAGAGCGAATCACGAAGAAGCCAAATTTCCCGGTCTGAGAGATGACCTTCCTGCATTGCGTGGCAGATATGAAGGAAATAGCACTAGGAGGGACTGCCTCGGGTATCTTGTACAATTTCCTGTTCAAAGAAATAATAACACTACTTAGCCTAGAATCATATACAGCATGACGTTTCCATAAATAAGGTTGGCCCAAAAGAACATCTGAAACTTCGAGAGGAGCAACATCACACAATACCTCGTCCTTGAAGGGCTTGATGCCGTATGGCAGTCGGCACTGTTGGCTGATGTGAAGATCGCTTCCTTTGCAGAGCCATCCAATGTTGTAGGGTTGTGGGTGCGGCATTGTCGGCAGGGCCAGGCGCTTGGAGACCTCTGCTGAGATGAGATTCTTTTGGCTACCGCTATCAACGATGAAATGCAGCAGGGTGCCTTTTACCCACATCTGTGAATGGAAGAGGAGTTCTCCTTCTTCTGGCTCGTCTGGTTCATCAGGCTGGAGCTTGGTGTTAGCAATGGTGGCACAAGGTTCCGCGTCAATGATCCGTCTTTTCCTTTCTGGTTCAGACTCAGAGTCAAAATCCGCATCTGATTCAGATGCTTTCACTTCGGCCACCAACGACTGCTTTTAGCGGCAGTCAGCAGTGTTATGCCAAGGCTCTTATGGAAGTCGCACCACTTCCTAGTATATTTCTTTGTTTTTTCGGTGTCCTTCTTTGCTTGCGGCTTGGAATGGTTGTCCTGATACTGTCCATCTTTGCTCTGTCCTTTATTCTGTGGGTTGGGGCCGCCCTTTCCTGTCTTTTGCTGTGAAGGGTTCCCAGGCCCAAATTGCCGCGTCTTTTGTTTGAGCTTCTGCTCGATTTTGATGGCATATCGGTAGGCCGCGCCCAAGGAAGAGATGTCCAGAAATTCCATTTCGGTCTGGATGTATCTATGCAAGCCACCGTGATACTTGAGCATTGGATGTTGCTTTGAATCTTTGATACCCAACTTGGTGCGCAAGGTATGGAAGATATTTGTGAACTCTGGCACTGCTTGGTCTCTTTCTTGTCGCAGTGTGGTCCATTTGGTATACAAGTCATCATAAATTCCAACAGGGTAGTATTGTTCCTTAATAGCATCCCTGAAGGATTCCCAAGTGCCCGTGACTGAAAATAATGAGGCTTCTTCTGTGTGCTTTTGCTCGCAAAATGTTTCCCACTAATCTTTGACATGGGGAACGACTTTGAGGAGCGCAAAAGTAATCTTTTCTTTTTTCGAAAAGTTATGGACAAAAAAATACCCTTCTAGTAGATTCAACCACTTATCTACAGCATCTGCGTTTATCTGTCCTTCAAATATAGGGATATCGAAGTTGATTTGTACCTTGAAGGGGGCAGCGCCTCCGCTCGAGGAAGATGCGCCGCTTGTTGGTAGTCGCCGAAGGATTTGCACGAAATTATCCATCATCTCGTTCCTCTGCTGCGTGAGGGATTCCTCAAGCAACATTTTGATAGGATCTCCTGTCCTATCATCTTTCTTTTCCCCTACCATGAGAGGTCGCTTGGGCATGCGAGAGCTTTTGTCCTCAAGAGAAACAAGCTCGAGACCCAATTCTTTGTACCCTGACCTTGTTGGGGACATGCATTAAGACGACAAGGAGCAGACCGCTCTGATACCACTGATCCAGATTTTATGAGCAAAATGAAATGAATACAGATTATTATCAGATGCTTATCACAAAATAACAGAGATACAGTAAAACTGGTTTTCTTTTCAATAAGGAAATAAGCTAGAACTGTAAAATGCAGCGGAAAACAAGCTTGCTGGAATGGTGGAGGCTTATCTCTGAGAAGAGATGTGATAGCTGCGCTCATTTCGCAAGAAGATGGTTACAATAAGGCTCTCAGGGCCTTTTACAATAAATAGGAATGTCAAAAACCCTAGACATCCAAAAACCTAACCCTAGGAGATGAAGCGCCAAAAGTCATGTGGGCCCCGTTTGGGTAAGTTAGTACATCAACTTCGCTGGGTGATAACTTTTGCATACGATCTCCGTTTGGGGCGCTCGGTAGCCCGTTGGAAAGGTCTATCCGAGATTTACAACTTTTGAATGGGGTTGAATGTATGCTAGAGGCAACCATTTGGCCCCCCAAATTGCCAAAAAAAGGTCGTTTAGGGCCTCAAAATGGCCCCATAAGTTCAGGACCCGAAAAACTACTAAAAATAGTACAATACCAAAATTGCCATAAAACTGTTTTGAGCCAGTTGGAAAGGTGGGTGGCCACCAATATCCACCTGGATCAATTGATCCCTTCAATTATAAGTTAATTAACAAATTAAATTATGATGATAATGACAGCGTTGTGATTGCAGAATGTGAAACAATATGAATCAAGTAAAGAAATTGTCTGATGCATAGCCTACATATAAATCATATGAATGATAAATCAAGCACACAGATTGATATGTTTTAAGATTTAACAATACAAAACAGAGTTATTAGATGTATGTATGAAAAACCAAAATGAATCAAGGAAACCGTAAACACATAACAAAAGAAAGTAAAAGAGAAACTAACTGAAATTCTTTAAAGATTGTAAAACATTACAAGTCCCCAAGTCTAAAATATTCATGCAATTTTCCAATGCAAGATTGCCCCTTGGAAAATACATCCAAAATATAATCAACATATTGATAATTTGCATGCTCAAGTTGTCATTGTGCCTTTAAAGTGAAATCCTCGATCTCCCTCTTCTTAGCAATTGACCATTCTGGATCTCCCCCCTAGCAATTGACCACGCAACCAACTGAAAATTTTTATTAAAATAATAAACATGCTATGTACATACTTGATATAAAAAATGTTTAGAACCTGATTTTTCCCTTTTGGAAGGCTAGTTTTTAAAATACCAATACTTAATTTTGAAATTTTAAAATAGATTTTAGCACTTTCAAACTCTGATTTTGCATTTTTGAAAACCAAACTCGACACTTCACAAGAATTATAATCGCAGTGAAATTGAACATACTAGTACAGAAAAACATGAGTGTATTATTTAACAAAATACTTTCATTTTCATTGTATTCACAATTGGCCTCACATCACTCACGTTGTAACACCCCCTGTGTTAGGATATTTCTATACTCCATCCTAGTCCTACCAACCTTCCAGTTATTTTCATTATCAGTCTTGCATGCATTTCTGCATGCAACATGCATTTTGCATGCATTGTATGTGTCTGCATGCTGCCCAGTCATTAGGTTGACACCTCCAGCACCTAGTCCCTAGTCTTCCACCACTCGGGAGCTTATTTCCAATCAGATTGAGCCCTCCTAGCTAGCGATGCACCCACTTCTCACCCACCACTTGAGAAGGGCACATTTTCTCACCTACCACTCTTGTTGTACTTCAGCTAGTTGAGTTATCATTAGTTCTTTTCTTGATTTAAGGCTAGACTGACTCTCAACTGACTGTATCACTCCAATGGACCTCCGATGAGACTTAACTGCCCATTTTGACTCCAGAAAGCTCATCATGTGCCCTCCACTAAGCCTCCTTCATTTAGTTAGTGCCTCCATGTTCCAGTTACACCTACCACACTCAGTTAGACTCAGTTTGAGTAATGGTTGACAATTACTTGTGCATTGATGACTCCACCGATGATGAGATAGACTTCTAGTTGTGCTTGATGACACTCCATTGATTTTGGATCTATCCATGCAGGCTAATTCGAATCACACCTAGTGTATTTAAATCGGGAGCATTGTATATTTACAGTTTTACTATTCAGATTAATGTAACATGTGTAATTATTCTTCCTCTATCTAAGTTCCATTCGATCAATGTTCTGTTGCACTATTCTTCTTCTATTTTCCTAAATTATTTCATTGTGAGGTTTACATCATCTCTTTGTATCCACTGTGAGGATTTCTACATAGTATCAGAGCCATTTGAGAGTATATTCTACCTCTTGTTAACACCAAAACTGACCCCCAAGGCTAAAAGAGGGTAATCTCGAGTAACCACTAACCAATCTTTGGTTTACACTTCTAATCAAACATAAATAGAGAGGGCTCTCTCTATAAAATCATAGAATACTGGAAATCTTCAAAGGTGTCAATCAGCGAAAACATACACCAGCATTTAACATTAAAAATATTCAATTAGGATAATGCACAGAAGATCAGACTTCTGTTTATGGAACAAAAAATTATTTAAGAGCTATTTGGTTGAAAACGCATGAATTTCATTTGGGGCGATGGAGTCACATTTAACTAGTTCTGCAAACATTATTCACAAAGATTCAGCAAACGCATTCACAAGGGCAAGGTAGCAAGCAGCTAGTATTCAAAGAGCTTTAATTTGTGGAACACAGGAGAGAAGAAACAATCCATCAATGTAAGGCATCTAACAATGATGAATCCTACATCAACTTTAGCAGAATATATTTGGTGAAACACTTGGAATAAGCTAAGCAGAGCATAATCTCTATGAATTCTACTTAACTATCATGTTGATCCAAGCATGAAGGAAATGCCAGAGAATGGAATAACAAAAGATAGAAACACATTTGCACATGGGAAAAAGAAAGGTACAGACTACCAAACCGATTACACAGGAATCCTTGTCAAAAAAACGCAAGCATCAAGCTCTACAAATTCTATTAAATAGCTCCAAAAAAATCTATTACAAACTGATCATCAAAATACAAATACTTTCTCATAATATTTTTCAACCCTTGTGTCTCTAATTACAACTGTATATATAGGTGGCCTTGAGCTCTAGACTCGGCTCCTTCTCAACAGAAATTAGTTACAACCAATTGACACCTATCTAACAACCAAAACGGACATCGTTTGTTGCCGCTATCCTTAAACAAATATCTACGGGACATATTTTAACTGCCATTTATAATTACATAGCCTCTTCTCTACATAGTCCAACTATTTTAAACAAAAGTACAAAAATACAAAAATGTAGCTGGTGCCAGCCGGGTTGCTTTCATGAGCTCTTCAATTCCTAGATACATATATGCTGGATGCTTTTCTATTTCCCCTACACCATTTCACACTCCCATTTTTAACTTCGCTTTTCCATATTTCTCGACCAGCTTCCAGTGTTTGGGTGAAGGTAAATCCTGAGAAGCGAGCTCTTTGAGCAATTTTCTCAGCTCAGTGTGCTCAGTATATGAACAACCCTTGTGAAGAGTTCTAGCCTCTCTGAAAGTTTCTACCAGTTCAAAATCACCCTTCAGTGCATCAACTAATGCGCCACTTGTCAAAGGAGCATCAATGTCGAGGATACCATCTTCACTCACTTTGCGGTCCCACAACTTAGATCTGTATTCGTCTTTCGTGAGCATCATTCCATCTTCATCCCCAAAGGGAGGAAACCCATTTACGAACAAAGGATCAAAGGCTTCTCTAAAGAGTCGTGCCTGGGTTGATATGATATCAATTCCTGACTGAACCTGGACTTGCTGGTGTTTATTAATCACCTTCTTAGCTATTAAGATTATTGACACTCTGTCCTAGACGTTTATAGCTGCAGTTTGCTCATCTAATAGGCCATGTAGGAATTCAACTGCATTTTGGGCATGTTCTAGAGGCCTTTTGTTCAACATTTCTTTTGCCAGTGCCACTCCCTGTTGAGCCAATTTTACTACCACTCCTTTATCCAATATAAAATTTAGGTATGGCCTTAGATCATCAGCCTATTTTATGATGTCATCCCATATGATTCTTTTAGCCTCCTATAGCACCTTCTTCCCTATTACATGTTCCTTCAAGTTATCAAGTTGAGACTGTGCATCTTGGTACTTGGTTTCCCAAGCCTCCCTTTGTTTTTCTGCTGCATCCTTAAAAAATCTCAAATTGGAAACCTGTTTCTCTAATCTAACCAATCCAGCATCTTCTAGGCTGGCATTAGCTATCTGAATTACCAAGGAAAAGTCCCCAGCTGCAATAGAGGTAGAGGCCTCTTGTCCCACTGCTCCTTCCCTTGTCTTCATCTTCCTCTCTATATCCTCAAACTGGGCCTTCCATGAGTCTACACCAGTCTCTATAAAAGCTATATCAAAATTCATTTTCTTTTCTCTTTCCTCAAGTTCCACCAATTTTGCCTTACATTCTAACAACTCTCCTTTCAATTTCTCTTTCTCCTCTTCTAGCTCCGCTATTTCAGAACTGCTTGCCAGCTAAGTGGCAGGGATTTTCAATTGCTTTTTTAATTACAGGATCTCTTGTTCTTTCCCATTTAGTAATTCCTGGATGTTTTTCTTTCTATCCTCTTCGGTGTTATTTGCTAGCAGCTGTGTTTGGTGCTTCTTTTCCTGCATTCTTAGGGACTTTTTTTCTGCTTTCTCGAGCCTCAATTGCTTCTGTATCCTGAACTTAATGGTCTGCACTTTAGACAGCTCTATTAAAACCTTCAGCAACCTATTGTAGATGACTTCCCCTGTCTCTTTGTGTAAATTAATGATATCAGGGATAGGGATGTCTTTCATATTTAGTTTCACCTCTGTAGCTTTGCTCTTTGTAGCCATGGCTAGGTTCAATGTGTTCTAGGCCAGATTTCGGCTAGTAACTAAGGCCATGTCTTTCTTGCCCATTTTCCTTACTTCAGAATATAATTTGGCTTTTGCTACTATGTTGTCAACATTTTCATCATAACCTTCCGACAGTTGGGTCCTGGTGATAACTGCTCCTGTAGGCTCTTTGGGCGGTTTTCCAAACACATGCTCCTTTACTTCATAATGAGGCATGAGAAACTTGACATACTTTTTCTTAGCTTTCTCTTCTTGTATCTTCACTACTTCTTGACCTTCTCCCTCCAGCTTCTGCCTTTTAGCAGCTCTCTTGGGATCACTATCTACATCCATAGGGCTACCATCCCCCGAAGAAGTGGCCTTTTCTTGAAGAAGGAATTTCAGAGTTTGAGAGTCATTTGGATCATCAACCTCCACTGATCCTTGATCCACATATTCCAACCAATTGGCTTTCTCAGGCATTCTGGGCATCTCAACATGATCATATCCTTTTCTTCCAGCTGCTCTCCTTCTTTCCGAGATTATGTGATGTGGATCATAGTTCAATGCAGCCTGGGATGGGAGTCCTAGGTCTTTCGCAACGCTTTCTACTACTGAGAGGGTCGTCTTGTGCTTGATAAAAAAGGAACCCACGGTCCAAGGGAAAGTTATGTCAGATGACTTCTTGATATCTATGAAATGTTCCCGTTCAGCTGTCAGCTTCTAGCTTATAAACTCCAGATGGAAAAACCTAGGCGTTAGAAATGTAGGGAGTACATATGGTGGATGTGAAAAACCATAGACTCTAATTATGGTTCCATGTTTTAGTAGAAACCAGTCTCCAATCCCTTTTTCCATAGGGGGTTGTAGCAAGTCCTTCATCTTTGGAAGCACTCTAGGAAAACCTTTCTGAAAAAAGGCATGATACACCTACGCCATCAAGTCATTCATGAAAGGCATGTAATCTGAATACATTTCTTTGGTAATTTTCAGTCCAGGTATTTGCAGGCTGTCTTCAACTGCCACTAGGAACATCTTTAACAAATATGACTGAAATTTGAATGACATTGTCTTAGGGAAATCAATCAACTGAGAATGGATACTCTCAGCTAGGGCATCATCGAACCTCAACCATGCTATTTGGACAAAAGAAGAAGGGTTTGTCTACTCTACAGGGAAGGAACTCAAGACGAACATTAAACTAACTAATGTTTCTAGAACCTCCTGGTCGTTATCCAACCCTAAAAATTGGGTTATCATGGAGATTACCCATTTGGACTCTTCTCTGAAAAGACTGACCTCATTGGGGAAGGGTGAACCTAGAAAGAAGGCATTCGGTACTAGAGCATCGTGGTAAAAACTCTGTTTGAGTTCCTTAGGGGCTAGACGAAAGTACTGAACCAGGTCTTCCATTCGGTATTCTAGGGCTTTCTGATCAAATTCATCAGGGATGTCTAAGGCCTTTCTAACAGTCAAGGTTTTTATTGAGCAAAGGGATTTAGTGCCAGAGGCGTTTAGGATTACTTTCTGCTCGGCGGAATAATTTGTGGAGCACCACTCGACGAATTCGAGACAATTGGGGGTCTGGGTAGTGGTGAACAGATGAAAGAAGGATTGATAAAATTTGTGGACGTCTATCAGCCTGCCCCTTATAACCTCCAACTTTTCTTTGGCCATATCCACGGAGATGTTTTCCAGTATGGTGTCGTATATGTCACCATCTTTTTCCTCCCACTAGGGACCGGTGAATGGGGATTCAGCACGAGGGGAATCTCCTACTTCCGCCATTCAAACATTTTCACGGAAAACAGGAAAAGACAAAACCAACTTGGTGGTCCGACACCTGGACAATCCTCCTGGACTTCTGTTTGGTTGGTCGACTCTGCAGGATCAGGTTCCTTCACTTTCCGGCACCTGATACAAGTGGAATCCAAGTCTCTGCACAACTCTGGATTTTATAATGTCGGATGCCTTATCGTCCTTCCAAGTGTGGTGATGGTAAAGCCATATCCATCGTTGATCTTTTCCCACCCAAAACTTGGCAGTTTGATGGTTTTAATTTCACTGACTGCGCCGATTTGAGATGTGGTTAAATCACCGGTGAGAAAAATCAGCGTAGTGATCTAGGGCCTTTGATTTACCCTTCGCGAATCTGTGTCATTGATAGTTTCATAATACATAACTCGACCGCGGTGATTTGAAGCATAACATGCTTCACGCTTGTTGGATCAGCGCGGGGACTGTGCACCGTAGATCTTTCTATACGTTGATCTCCGCCATCGATTGATTTCCTCACTTGCCTGCCGATTACCACCCGCTCATTATGCTATATTTCCTACATCTTCGTTCGCGCAGTGGGCTTGGGACTGTCGATCTTTGGGGTATTCAATCTCAGCTATCATTTCCTACTTTGCTTATTTCTTGCACCTTTAGCATGTTTGTTTACACTATGACATCCAAAAACCGTCGGCTCCTCCCTGACTGCTTCATTCCTTGAACTCTTCCCTACCATGCTGACCTCCGACTCCTCGGTCTCAGGGGATGTAGTCCGAGAGCCAATTATCCACGCGGGTATTGATGTTTCATGAGGTCTTTCCACCCACGCCAAAATCTACCATAGCATTCAACACAATTTGAGTGCTAACAACTGGCTCCAATGGGGATGCTATCCTCCCTACAAGGTAACAAAGAACTCATAGACCATGTGCCTGATCAATTGGGTGGTTCCCAACCCTGACGACCGCAACCTGTAACCTACTCTTTATCTGAGAACCGGTATCTGAAAACTGCTAACTATCGAAACTAAAAAGATACTAAAATTTTCTTAATCATTCTGCAAACTAAAAAAAAATAACGCTATACATACTCAAAAACTGCTTGCCGAGCAAACTTACTCCTGCTACCTACCCTACTTCATTGAAATGATAACTGTTGAATCAAATGATACAAAAGTTCCAATGAAGCCAATCTAGTAATTGGATATTTGTTGGAACTTGGCTCACACTTCCTTTGAACAAGTAAAGAAAACAGCCGACAAGCCACTCCAAACATCCACAGGTAATGAGCTCATGTCTCATAAGTGCAAGAAAATTCATCGTCCCCTTAGACTGTAGTAATTTAGCATAAGGATCTTCAATAATTTGAAGCATTACCATGTCCTGAGATTTAAAAAACATGCAAGTACCTCTTTCAATTTGACCTGTTAGAATATTTGGCTGTCGATCCATGAGAATGCATAGGGATTTGTGACCTTTTGCTAATTTAGTGCTGACTATACCTCCCTCAAGCATGAGCAGCTCTGGTTCTTTCTTTGGCACACTATTGGTCTCATATTCATACTCCCTCATATCATAATCGAAAGCATCTTCAGACAACAAACACTCTTCAAGATCATTAGACATGACAGTCATATCTTCTTGATGAAAGAAAATGGTGTTTAATAGCTGATTTTCTTGTAGAGAATCTTCATCTCAGATGAGCTCCTTCAAAATATCATTATGACTATCTTCCTTTAAATTCAGATTTACATGTTCAAAAATAGAGGAAATTACACTTACATATCTCGGACTGTGTGAACCCTGCAGATTTGATTGAATTGAGGCCGTAACATGACCTTTCGGGAGGTGATCTATCTCATCTTTAGACAGAGGAGAACTTTTGGAAACACTGTGAAGGATATGCTCATCTTTCTTGTCTAATGAAAAACCAACAGCATCATCTTAGACTTGATATGATTCTCATGTTTCAAGACAAACATGAATGTGTTGTCTTTCAAGTGAATCAAACAAGACAAAGTTCTCTAGACCAACGGCTTATGAAATAATATGACATGAAATGGAACTGATCTGATCTTCTTCAGAAACACAAGATGATTAACAAAACTGAAAACATTTCTCATCCGCCTCGGGAGAAAAAATATAAAGATCATCAACAGAATTACTGCTCTCTTTATTTTCAGCTGAGGGTACTACTCTATTTTGAGAATTTTCTTGAATATCATGACCATGGATTTGTGAAAAAAAATGATAAACGACTTCATACAAGTCTTCATCATTCATACTTTCCAGATCTTCATTAATACTTTCAATGTACTGTATGAAATCCTCAAACTGACAACAACAATCTTCCACTAGAGATAACGATAAAAAAATACCCTTTATAATGCTCATAAAATGTTGTGTGAAAATCTTTTAAAGAAAACAACCTGCCAGGATTCAAGCCTTCATACCAATCCCTTGCTTTGCTCTCTAAAGAAGCCATGAACATTATCATAAGACAGTCCTCGTGAAACCTAATATTCAGCTTGTGCACATGTATATGAAATTTGATTAAATGCAAAGTGGCATTGTCTTGATCTTCATCTCTGAATTTAGGTAAGTAGTTTTTCCAATCTACTTTAGGTATTTGATTTGGAAAACTAGGAATATAAAACCTACTAAAGGGAGCATACCTTCTTGACAAAGAAGTCATCTTGAAACATTGAAGCTGCAAATTCTGATTTGAAGATTGAGGAGACTAGCCTGTGGAACAATGGGTTGCTGGGTTTCTTGAATGTGGAGTCGCCATGAGACCTTCAATATCTCAAATTATGATATGGAGTCATTAATCCTCCCAGTGGAGTCACCTTCGCACTGGAAATCTTCTGAGTGGAATCACCAGGTGAATGATACAACCTTCTTGATGTCCGACTTCTATTCACCATCAGCATTCAGATCTGAACTTTGTCGTTCTCCCAGGGATTGTGAAACAATCTCATCCCCGGCAATGGCACCAATTTGTTAACACCAAAACTGACCCCCAAGGTTGAAAGAGGGTAATCTCGGGTAACCAATAACCAATATTTGGTTTACACTTCTGATCAAACATAAACAGAGTGGGATCTCTCTATAAACTCATAGAATACTGGAAATCTTTAAAGGTGTCAATCAACGAAAACATACTCCAGCATTCAACATTAAATACATTCAATTACGATAATGCACAGAAGATTAGATTTCTATTTATAGAACAAAATACCTTTGGAAAATCTCTTTGATCAAAATGATGTGGCAAAGAATCCAAAATTTGAACCTCCCAAAGACACTATAGAAGATCAGAATCTGGGCACCCAAAAGGAGCCCTAGATGGTGAAGTTGTCGAAGAAGTTGAATGCCAGGAGGAAGGTGCAGTATGTCGATTTGATGAAAAAGTATGCAGCTACCTTTGCTTGGAACTACAAAGAGTTGAAAGAGTATGAAACCTCAATAATATAGCATTCTATCCCAATCCGGTTTAGGGAAAAGCCTTTTAAACAAAAGTTAAGAAGGATGAATCCAAAACTAGTACCTGTGATAGAAAAGGATATTAGAAGGTTGTTCAATGCAAAGATCATTGTCACTTTGAGATTCTCTCAGTGGGTAGCTAACCTAGTTCCTGTAAGAAAAAAGAATGGAGAGATTAGGATCTGTATAGAATTCAGGAATTTGAACAGACCTTCCTTGAAAGAGAATTACCCCTTGCCAAAAATGGAACACATCCTGTAGAAAGTAGTGGGAGCATAAAGGATTTCTTCAATGGATGGTTTTTCTAGGTAGAATTAGATCAAAGTTAGCCCAGAAGATCAAGAAAAGACTGCTTTTACCACCCCATGGGGCACTTTCATGTATGCTAAGATGCCGTTTGGATTGATGACTGCTGGGGCTACCTTTTAGAGAGCGATGGACATTGCCTTTGCTGAAGAGAAAGATAAGTTTGTGGTGGTATACATGGATGACATAACAGTATATTCAAGGTTTGATGATGAGGATCTAAAGCATCTAGAACAGGTCTTTAAGAAATGCATAAAATATGGTATCTCCCTCAACCCAAAGAAATCTCACTTCGCTTTAGAAGAAGCTAAACTCCTGGGACATAATATTTGTAAAGAAGGTATTAGGATTGACCCTAAGAGGGTTAGTGTGATCCAGAAAGTTGGAGAACCCATGAGCAAAAAGGAAGTGCATTCTTTCATTGGGAAAGTATGTTTTCTGAGAAGGTTTATACCTAGTTTTGTTGAGATTATGATGAGTATCACTAATATGCTGAGAAATAAAAAACAAATAAGGTGGACTGAAGAAACTAAAGATTCCTTCAAGAGTATCAAAAATGCTATCACCGAGGCCCTTGTCTTAGCCAACCCTGATTTTTCTAAGGATTTTTTCTTATGCTTCTGAGCATACAGTAGCAGGAGTGTTGTTGCAGAAGAATGATCAGAACGCAAAACAACCAATTGCGTTTTTCAGCAGAGTATTAAGGGATGCGGAGTTAAAATACGATATCATGGAGAAACAAGCTTATGCTTTAATCAAGTCATTAAAGGATTTCAGAGTCTATATTCTCCATTCGCACATCATTGCTCATGTCCCAGATAGCACCGTAAAGGGAATCCTCACCCAGGCTGATCCAGAAGGGAGAAGAGCAAAATGGATATCTATGCTGCTGGAATACGACCTAGAGATAAAACCTACTAAGTTGATAAAGGGGCAAGGATTAGCAAAGTTGATGACCCAAGATAATTATGACTCTTTGCAAATAAATTTTTTAGACTCTTTATGTCATCTAGACGTCGGACTACAGATAAAGCTATAGTTTTCTGCATCCCCTTGGTACTCTGATAGTGTTTATGTGTTGCAAAATCTACAGGTTCTAGCAGGATTAAGTAAGAGCAGGGCCAGAGCTATAAAGTTAAAGGCTGCAAAATACTGTATCATGAATCAGTTCTTGTACTGGAAGGATCCTGGGGGGGTACTACTGAATTGTCTGTTGGAGGAAGAAGCCACACATACCAAGAGAGAATTCCATAAGGGAGATTGTGGTGGTCATCATTCTTGGAAAGTCACAGTGAACAAGATCTTGAGGGATGGTCTCTATTGGCCCACCATGTTCATAGATGTGTATAAAGAAGCAGTAACCTATCACCAATGTCAGATCTTCGAGGGAAAAAGGAAATTTGTATCACCACCCCTTCACCCAATCATAGTAGAAGCTCCTTTTCAACAATGGGGACTGGATTTCATCGAGGAGATAAACCCTAACTCGTCTAGGAAGCACATGTGGATATTGACGGCCATGGACTACTTCACTAAGTTGATAGAAGCTATACCTACCAGGAATGCAATAGAAAACGTTATTATCGACTTTCTGGAGGATAATATCCTATTTAGGTTTGGTTGCCCCAAAAGGATCGTGGCTGATAATGCGCCTACATTTTGTTCTAAGAAGATGGTTAATTTCTGCCACAAATATCATATCCGTCTAAACCACTCTACAGCCTATTACCCCCAAGGAAATGGTCTGGCAGAATCCTTTAATAAAAGCTTAGTAAAGATCATAAAGAGATTATTGGAAGAAAATAAGAGGGCATGGCACACTAAACTGAAGTATGCCCTGTGGGCAGATAGAATAAGCACTAAAAGGGCCATTGGAATGTCCCCATTCTAGTTGGTCTATGGAGCCAAAGTGGTTTTTCTAGCTTCGTTGGGGTTATTAGTTATGAGGTTACTGCAAGGTTTAGAAGAAAAGCCGAATCATATGCAAAGGAGAGTGAACCAGATAATTGAGTTAAATAATTTAAGAACTAAAGCCTATGATAGAGTGTAAGGACATCAAGAAAAGATAAAGGAGGCATTGGATAAGAAGACCAAGGAATATCAATTTCAGGTGAATGACCTGGTTCTAAAATGGGACTTCCCGAGAGAAGACAGACATGGAAAATTAGACCACATGTGGACGGGATACATTATTTCCGCATCCAGATAAATAAATTCTTTCATACTAGAGGATCAAGATGGATCTTCCTGGTCAGGGGGTCCAGTTAATGGAATATTTTTGAAACATTACTTGTCTTGAGAAATGGAAGGAAACCCATGTACTATAGCCTGTATGTATATATTTTTCCTTATGTTTTTAATTGTCTCGAGATTTTGATGACAGAGCCAAAAAAATACAAATCCCAGAGTAGATACCCTAAGAATCGAAAGGCATCCATGGTCTCTGCTGGTTTGGTTATATTCAGTCAAGGGTGCAGTAAGGAACGATTTATGATTTCATTTTTAAGAGAATTTATCTTCCAGGATTAGAAATTCCCAATGGATCAGGCACTTAGTCTACGGGCATTCTTCGCTACCTCGCTGGGAGGATAGCATCCCCATTGAAGCCAGTTGTTAGCACTCAAATTGTGTTGAATGCTATGGAAGCTTTTGGAGTGGGTGGAAAGACCTCATGAAATATCAAGACCTGAGTGGATAATTGGCTCTCAAAATACATCCCCTGAGACCGAGGAGTCGGAGGTCAGCATGGTAGGGAATAGTTCAAGGAATGAAGCAGTCAAGGAGGAGCCGATGGTTTTTAGAGGTCATAGTGTAAACAAACATGATAAACACACCGAAAGTAAGCAAAGTAGGCGATGACGGGTGATATTGAATACCCCGAAGATCGACTGTCCCAAGCCCACTGCATGAACGAAGATGTAGGCAATATAGCATAATGAGTGGGTGGTAATCGTTTGGAAAGTGAGGAATCAATCGACGGTGGAGATCGGTGTATAGAAAAATCTACGGTGCACAGTCGCTGTGTTGATCAAACAAGCACAAAGCATGTTATGTTTCAAATCGCCGTGGTCGAGTTATGTATCGTGCAACTATCAACGATGCAGATCTACCGGAGGTGAATGAATAGTCTAAAATAACTGCGCTGATTTTATTCATGGGTAGGTTAACCTTGTCTCAAATTGCCACGATGAGTAAAGGATGCACCATCTGACGACCAGTATTGGAGCAAAAATGGGACCAACAGCTAGGAATGCTTTGAAGGGTCAAGCTGCCGATTGGAACAAGTATGTCCATAAAATGGAAAACTATTGAGGCTACAAACTATGGTCCTTATCCAAGCTTGAGTTCCCATAGGTGAAAGACATCTTCGTTGAAGACCAATGATTACCGCATGGGCTGAGACACCTCAGTGCAGTTGGGTGTCCTTTCTGTATGTCCTGAAAAGTACGACCAAATATGTCTGATGTCATTTCAAACCTCAGTCATCATGCCAAATCATTTGGAAGGTCCATCCAAAAAATCATAGCGTAATGATTCGCATGGGAGTGTCGTCGTTGTGAGTTGTTATAAACCTAATATACTAGGCTCACAAATCACATCTGAAAGGTGGCGAGTTTTTTTTATCTTGGTATTGTTCACAGGTTGTATCAAAGCATGGAGAGAGAGCAGGGAGCCGAAGAAGTAATTATACCAGAGAAGTTGTTGTCGGAGATGGAGGAAGAGGACATTTATTTACCTCCCATAGTTTGCGATCATGTGGAAGACGGTTTCATCTGCAAATCAGAAGAGCCCCAGGAAGGACAGATAGATTGGAGTTTGCAATAGCAGAGAAAGAGGGAAGAAACCTATGAAGAAGACGAGCAGGGAATCAGCCAGGAGGAGGAAATTATCAAGGATCTAATTCTCCCTACAGAAGGGGTACCCTCTACTCCTCTATTGAAAATAACCCAAGCAGAAGATTCTTTCGACGTGGGTGAGTTTCTTGATTGGTATGGTCAAGTGAAAACCCAAAACTAAGGTGGCAATCTGTCTATTGGCTATCACCCAGCACGTTTGTCTATTGGCTATCACCCGACAAGTCTGTCTATTGGCTATCACCCGGCAAGTTTGTCTATTGGCTATCACCCGACAAGTCTTTCTATTGGCTATCACCCGACAAGTCTGTCTATTGGCTAAGTGGGTGTAGTTCATATCTCCAATTTTTGAAGATTAAGACGGTCCATAACCTATTTTGAAGGGTGGTATGGCTTAGTGATGTATGACATCGGCAAGATCAGTCAAGTATAATCTGTTATATGTAATTTTCATTTCTACATCGAGCCAGTATAAGTTAGGAACCATGCCTGGTAAGCAGCAGTTCTAGCCTTAGAGGTTTTTGTTTGGCATGAAGAGTTCAAAGGATAATCAAAGAAGTCATTCGACCATAGTGAAAGCAATCCGGCTGGCAGCAGCTACATTTTTGTATTTTTATACTTTTGTTTAAAATAGTTGGACTATGTAGAGAAGAGGCTATGTAATTATAAATGGCAGTTAAAATCTGTCCCGTAGATATTTGTTTAAGGATAGCGACAACAAACGATGTCCGTTTTGGCTGTTAGATAGATGTCAATTGGTTGTAACTAATTTATGTTGAGAAGGAGCCAAGTCTAGAGCTCAAGGCCACCTATATATATAGTTGTAATCAGAGACACAAGGGTTGAAAAATCTTATGAGAAAGTATTTGTATTTTGATGATCAGTTTGTAATACATTTTTTTGGAGTTGTTTAATAGAATTTGCAAAGCTTGATGCCTGCGGTCTTTTGATAAGGATTCCTGTGTAATCGGTCTTGTAGTCTATACCTTTATTTTTCCCATGTGCAAATGTGTTTCTATCTTTTGTTATTCCATTCTGTGATATTTCCTTCATGATTGGATCAGGTTGAAAGTTAAGTAGAATTCATAGAGATTATGCTCTGCTTAGCTTATTCCAAGTGTTTCACCAAATATATTCTGCTAAAGTTGATGTAGGATTCATCCTTGTTAGATGCCTTACATTGATGGACTGTTTCTTCTCTCTTACGTTCCACAAATTAAATCTCTTTGACCACTAGATGCTTGCTACCTTGCCCTTGTGAATGCGTTTGCTAAATATTTGTGAATGATGTTTGCGGAATCAGTTAAATGTGACTCCATCAGCCTAAATGAAATTCATTCGTTTTCAACCAAATAGCTCTTAAATCGTTTTTTGTTCCATAAACATAAATCTGATCTTCTGTGCATTATCGTAATTGAATATCTTTAATGTTAAATGCTGGTGTATGTTTTCATTGATTGACACCTTTGAAGATTTCCAGTATTCTATGAGTTTATAGAGAGATCCCTCTCTGTTTATGTTTGATCAGAAGCGTAAACCAAAGATTGGTTAGTGGTTACCCGAGATTACCCTCTTTTAGCCTTGGGGGTCAGTTTTGGTGCTAACACCTCCATTCTCGAGATTTTTTTTGTAGGTAATTAGAAGATTCCAGTAGTAGCAGTAGTTTCACCCTTGCATTCGCTCCATCAGTTAAGATGAGTAATTCGAATGATCCTCTCTCTCCTAGAATTCTCACCCCATTTCAATTATTTTTATTGGAAGGCTGACATGGAAGTGTTATTGAGAAAGGAATATCTATACAGGGTGATATTGGGGAAAGAAGCCGAACCACATGCAGCTGTGGAGAAAGCCAAGTATCTAAATCAATTAGATGCAGCCTTTGGTTACATGTGCATTTATATTTCTAGAGATCTATTGTTTCATCTCGAAGGGTCGAAGACCCCAAAATAGGTATGGAAGAAATTAGAGGGTCTTTTTGGAAAACAAGATGAGCTAAGAGGCCATGCTATGGAAAATGCATTGATTTCCCTACAACCAAGTGATTTTGAGAGCATTCAACAATTCTTCTCAAAATTTAAATACTTGGTTATGCAATGCAAGCAGTGTGGCATTGAGAAAAAGGATGAGAAATTGGTGCTCTCCATTCTGAGTAAGCTAGGATCTCCACTTTCTGTCTTTGTATCTACCTTCCACTCTAGGCGAATGTCAATCCCTGGATGGAAGATTCCAACCTTAGAAGTCTTTACTACACTCCTCATTCAAGAAGAGGACAAATTGATTAAAATGGGTGCCATCAAGGCCTCCAAAGATTTACCTGTTCTAGCTGGAGAAGCCAGTAGGACGAATGTGAAAGGGAGGAAAAAAGACAAGGATAAGAAGTCATATAAATCCAAGTTGAATGATAAGTCAAGTCCATCAAAAGGAGCCTCCAACTCCAAGAAGGACAAACATAAGAGATCTGAATGTCTCTACTGCAAGAGAGGATACCATCCTGAGAAATCTTGCATGCACAAGAAAATAGACCTACTAACCAAGATTCTTGAATAGAACAAAATTGATATTCCAAAGGATGCAAATATGTCTGATTGTAGAAGTGGATCTGATGGTCATGAGGATTTCCATGAATTGATGGTTGTTTTTTCACAATCAAAGGCCCTCCTCATGGATTATGGAGCCTCCAACCACATGGTTGCCTCTGAAGAATCATTTTCCTCTTTATCTCTCAAAGATGGGCCTACTATTCACATGGGAGACAACTCTCAGATCTCTTCCAAAGGATTGGGTACATTACATATGGAGCATGGAAAGTTCAAGAATGTTCTATTCATTCCCTCCTTGACAGCAAATTTGTTGTCTGTATATCAGATGACTCACACCGGATCACATAAGAAGGTGACTTTTGGTCCCGACGCAGTTGAGATTACAGAGATCTCTACTGGGAATACTATAGCGAAAGGGTTTGCAAATCATGCCTCCAAGGCATATGAGTTATCTCATTTTCTCTTCTTCTCTATTCCTACTCCTTCGGAATTTGATGAAGATTCAAGTGACTCTTCTTCTAATGAAGATGAAGATGAATATCTTGACGTTGAGATCGAAGTTCAAGAACATTCAGATCCATAACCAACACATGTTCTCAATCCAGAGCCAACGCAAATATGGACTCACACAGTCCTTTCACCTACTGAGAACACAGTTGAGGATTCGTTTGATTACAGAACTACCAAACTTCAACATCATGCCAACCTTCCATTGTGCCATCTACCTCTCCATGAGAGATGCAGCATGATGGTGGGGTTCTCTCTTCCATCCCTTGGGAAGACTCATCATGATCCATTCGTTCCAGTTGCAGAAAGTATTCCTGAAAGACTTGCTTCATCCAATGCATCTTCTACACAATGGGAGGCACATCAGAAGACCAAATCCAGATCTTGCACCTGCTTTGGCATCCTACAAAGGATCAACTTGCTAAGTTTTTTGCAAAATTTTTCACTGATGAAATCTTCTTTCTTTTCTACTTAGTATGATGGTTCTTTGAGTTATTTACTTTTCTTTTGAGGGGGGTATATTTCCCATGAGGTTTTCCCCATTTCCTTGGTTTATGGATAGTTCTTATTTTATCATTTATTTGATTGTATGGGTGACCTTTGGTCCTAGTTACTAGGGCCCAGGATGGATTAAGGGGGCGTGTTAGGATATTCCTATACTCCATCCTAGTCCTAAAAGCCTTCAAGTTATTTTCATTATCAGTCTTGCATGCATTTCTGCATGTAGCATGCATTATGCATGCATTGCATGCATCCACATGCTGCCCAGTCATCGGGTTGACACCTCCAGCACCTAGTCCCTAGTCTTGCAGCATTCGGGAACTTATTTCCACTCAGATTGAGCCCTCTTAGCCAGTGATGCGCCCACTTGTCACCCACCACTTGAGAAGGGTGCCTTTTCTCACCTACCACTCCTGTTGTACTTTAGTTAGTTGAGTTATCATCATTTTTTTCCTTTATTTAAGGCTAGACTGACTCTCAACTGACTATATAACTCCGATGGACCTCCAATGAGACTTGAATGCCCATTCTGACTTCAGACAGCTCCTCATGCACCCTCCACTTAGCCTCCTTCATTTAGTTAGTGCCTCCATGTGCCAGTTACACCTACCACACTTAGTTAGACTTAGTTTGACTGATGGTTGACATCTACTTGTCCATTGATGACTCCACCGATGATGAGATAGACTTCTAGTTTTGCTTGATGACACTCCACTGATTTTGGATCTATCCATGCAGGCTAATTGGAATCACACCTAGTGTATTCGAATCCTGAGCATTGTATATTTACAGTTTTACTATTCAGATTAATGTAACATGTGTAATTATTCTGCCTCTATCTGAGTTCCATTGTATCTATATTCTGCTGCACTATTCTTCTTCTATTTTCCTAAATTCTTTCATTGTGAGGTTTACATCATCTCTTTGGATACAATGTGAGGATTTCTACACCCTGGCCCAGGTTAGAGCTATTATTGTAATTTGAACATTGCGTCTATGAGTATGTACAAAGCATTATACTATTTTAATAAAAATACCAGCTGGCTACATGAGGAGCAATACGCTGAAGAGGAGATCCATATATTAATCGAGGGTTGTGAGGGGGTAAGGTTGACTTATGTACCTTGTTCCCTAAACCCTTGTTCTATAAACATTATTGATAAACCCAAAACCCATGCTCCTAATCCATATTCTTACTGGGTAATTAACTAATAATTAATTATTATTAATCATGATTTAATATCGAGATTAGTGGCTAATCATGATTATGGTGGGGAGGGGTAACATGTGCCTTTGGGGACATCCATGTGGGATCCCAGTGGGGACATGGGGTTTCCTCGGTGATCGAAGTGGAAGTGGGGTAGGCTACTCCTACGCACAGCTTGTGTGGTTGGACGTTAGTCCGAGCAGGATGCACGCAAAGGCATAGGGGTGCGGTGTCTGCTGAATGGACGAGAAGTGTGAAAATACAGGATGGATTTTCAGACACGAACATTTAAGAGGGTCATTGTGTGTTTTGAGTTCTCAGAGAGTGATAAAAACTTGGGGAAGAATCCCTGTGATGAACCTGAACCCGAATTGTTGAGTTGAACCGTTTTGGCCATGATTTCCCTTGGTTGCATACACCAGTCAACTAGAAAATAAGCATGAGACCCAGAGGGAATCCCGGCGTTTGAAATGAAGTGTGTCGCTATGCATTTTGGGAAGTAACTCGGGTGGGTCAATTGTGGAATTGATAAGGAATTGGTTACCAAACTGCTTTGTTGTTGAACCCTGTGTATATCGTTATCCCTGTTATTTCCATCTTAGACTCTCGGATGCATGTTGGTGAGATATCTTTGGTTAATTCCTGGATCTCGGCTCGAGGGTGAACTTGGGAGCTGAAATAGTACAGGCTAGACAACTTATAAGGTTGGGTGGAGTGTGGCTCACATGCAGCCAGTTGCCACATTCATGTGAATTTCAGACAAGTGTATCTGTGTATGAATTATGATGTCCATGTGCTTTATGATACTTGAGATGTTCAATCTATGGAATGAATGTGTAATTAAATGTAAGCCATGAATATGCTATCTTAATCATGTTAGAAGGTTGTATTCATGAACGAGGTTGAGGTTTCTTTCAATTGCATAAGCTATCTGTTGTATTAATTTTGTATGTGAATGATGAATGGCTAAAAGTTCATTTATGTAATACATATGTGCTTATGTTGTCACAACTCATTTATGGGTGGATGCCTTATTGTAATGCCCACCTCGGTACCTTAACTGATTAGAATAATGAGGTACTAGTTTTGAAATGAACCGGCTAAGTAAAACATGAACCATTTGAATTTACTTTGAAAATGCTTGAATGACAGTTATAGAAACTATTACTCGACTGATTGAGATAGAATGACTAAATGTTAGATATGCTCGACTGATTGAGATAGAATGACTGAATGATGGATATGCTCGACTGATTGAGATAGAACAACTGAATGTTACATATGCTCAATTGATTGAGATAGAATGATGAATGATAGATATGATTTACTGATTGAGAGAAAAGGGTGAATGAAATATATACTTGACTGACTGAGATATTGTGATGGATGATGAAATATTTCATAGTGCAACGCTACTAATGTGCGCTCGAGTGTGTGTTTGTGTGCAGTGGCAGGTAAGATGATTTACCGACTAACCCAAAATGGAATTATAGGGGTCGTAAGAACAAAAAGAACACATAGGGGTACGACAACTGAGTGTCAACCTTGGATTAGTAATCCATGCACAAGTGAAGCCGTTTCAGCTCACCTGGGGAAGCATATGCCGTATGGGCAAGGCCATAACGATTTGGTTGCATACGATGAGTTTAGGGGCACGCAATAAGGAGAGCCTTATCCCTCAACATCCCTTATTCTCCAAGGAGCGTAGTTGAGAGAGCGCGGTAACGACTACTGATCGCTACGCAGTACTCCCCATAATAAGAAAGAAAGATACGGTCGGAAGGGCCCACCGAAGAGGTACCTAGATGAAAGAAGAATGGAAAAAGAAAACTACTCATACATACATAATTAAATAATATACATGTGGAAAGTTGTAGAGAATTTAATAATAAATTATTCAATATTTTATTATTATTACTATCATGATGTCGTGCTAGCCATGATGCATGGGATTGAAAGCTCTGGTGGGCCATAACCCATAGTTGTAATTATTTTTGTTGTTTTGTCGGAATCTTTGCTTTCCATAAAATTTGTGTCGGTTCGGGTCCCTATATGTCATTGACCACTAAGGGACAAGATAACAATCATGAAATTCCTCATGATTGCCCCGAATCTTTGCTTTTGACCGACGTCTACCGGCCCTTCCTGCTATTATGGTTGAGAAAGGAATTTGAAAACTAGAAAAGTTAATGTTCTCTTCTTTTATAAATTAATGGAAATATATATTAGAATTATTTCAAAAAGAAAATATTTTTAAATGGAATAAAGAAGTATTTTAAATATTTCCTTATTACTATAAAAGAAAAAGAAAAGACTGTAGATAGAATAAATAATTATTTGAATAAAGTATTTTATTTAAAATTAAAAGAATATATATATTGATATATATATTAATCTTTTAATCTCTCAAAAAACAAATAATTTAGATGCTATTTCATTAAAAGAAACAAATCCTGTTATAAGTTTTTATTATTTAAAAGAATTTGAATAATTAAAAACAAATAGTTACTAAAAGTTATTGAGAAAACTAATTGAGAATCAGAAGAGAAGTAGAACTCTCCGACACCTAACTCCCACTGATCTAGGGAATTAGGTGCACCTTGACGACATTGAGACACATGTATTTAAGAATATTGTTAATTAAAATATTAAATTAAATTAAATAATGTGCATGGACAGACACATGGCATAGGATATTTTCCTATATAAAGAGGGAGGAAAAAGAGAGAGGGCTCTCTTGCTCCCTAATGCTGGATGGTCATCATAATCTCGGATTATGTTATGATCCTTGGAGTTGGGATTAGTCGGAACGAGGATTGGGAGATCCTTTCGGGAGGCTATTTGTGTGTGTTCTTACGACCCCATTAGCTCAGGGGTTCGGGGTGAAGAAGAGTAACCTCGATACGGTAGGGAGGTCAACCAAGGGGTCACTCGGGGTCACTCGGTACTTCATCAAGAGATTGGATTGGAGCGTGTGGAAACCACTTCGAGGACTCCATTGATTCGCTGGACCAATCGTCGAAAACAGGTTTGAAGTATTTTTATTTTATTTTATTCATTTTGCTAAATCCTTTTGAGAATGAATAAATCTGAGTATATTGTTTTATATATATTGGCAATCATGTACTACAATCGGTAGAGATAGATATGTGACTTCTATATTTTATTCTAACAAAAATCGTACTGGATGTTTTTTTTTGGGACCCCGAAAAGGGGGTCCCTACACTTGTGAATGTTCTTAGAATGATAGGCATAAGCCTAGTTATGAAGTTGTTAATTAGATGCTTAAAAGAAAATCTCATTTTTATAGTCTTATACATTATAGATATGTATATGTGTAATGTGGGGTACGTTACACACGCCATTCAGGTGTAACAAGCAAGGCCATAATCCATCTAACAAGAATGTGTCATTGAAGTCTTGGCAAGTATAATTTTTTATTATAGTACAGTTCGTTTCCTTGTTACAAACATGATTTTCTTTTGACTTGTCTACAATCACTATATTTGTAGCATCCCAACCATGGATCAAAATGTCCCAAACTTTATTTAACATACTAGTACAAAAAACCATAAGTGTATTATTTAACAAAATACTTTCATTTTCATTTTATTCACAATTGGCCTCACATCACTTGCACCTTTCAAGTGCAACAAGAAAGGCCATAATCGATCTAACAAGAATGTGTCATTGGCATCTTGGCAAGTATAATTTTTTGTTATAATACAATTCCCTTCCTCGTTACAAACATGTTTTTCTTTCGATTCATCTACAATCACTGTATTTGTAGCATCCCAACCATGGACCAAAATGTCCCAAACACTACTTAAAGTCTTGTGAAATACATGAGGATTTCCATCACCCTGATAACCCTCTCTAGCTATGCAATAACAATCTTCATGTGTTAAAATTAATCTAAATTGTTCTCTTTTCAATCCCGTTCTTTGTAATAATTTTGGCAAAAAATCGTTAACGTTTCTTTGTTGGGAAGATGTCCATACCCCAACTTCAAATATACTAAAGCCTTTTTCAAAAAATTCCCTTAATCCTGGACATATAAAATAGAACTTTGTCGTTGATTCGATATCTAGTGCTCATGGCAATCCATTTTTTTTTTGGAATGCATGTAACAAAACTCCATTGAAATAAAAAATAATCAATGGAACTTTACTAGAAACAAATCTTCTAGTACTATCTGCAAACCAAAAAAAACACACACAACCCAGTCAATAAAATATTATGGTTCAATGTTTCTAAGTATATTGCTTTCATGTTCAACAATTTTTGAAACACATTACCAAATACATGGTACGGTGTCCATAAATAATACGAGAATTGTGCAATAAAACTTACATCAATTAAATGTGGAAGTTGTAAAAAATATACAAATCACTAAATGAATTTTTTGGTATAATGTGACAGTCATTTCAAATTGAATGTCTTTAACAAATGCCCCATTTTTTAACGAGGCCCGAGATAATTCAATAGAGAACACAACATTGTTTTTATAATTACTTCTCTCTCTTGTGAACCGTCGAATGTCCAACTAGTTGGAGTTTTCAAGCAGTTTTCCTTGCTATTATCTGTTGATTGATATTGCCCTTCATATATAAACAGCATGTCCTTTTTTTATATATATCTCCATATTGGATAAGTACATCCTTGAACGACTTTTTGTATATGTTCTGTACTTCACCAACATTATAGTATGCAGACATTGGGTAATTATAAATAGTACTAAGTTTACATTTCTCTCGACCCCAAATAAATACAAAGTCTTCACTCTTCAACCATTCAAATATATGAAGGAATTTTTTAATTTCCATGTTGTCGAGTGAGGAAAAGCACCAACCAACGTCGAAATGTTCTTTGGAAACACTAGTAATATTGGGGATGAACATTCGTGCATAATAACGATATAAGTTATTAACAAAATGAGGTTGTTTGGAATAATTTTCAATGTTGGATAACATTCGACCTCCAAAGAGAAATCCCTCTACTCCCAGGACCAATAGTTTCTTTTGCGGTGATATCTGGACTGCATACAAGAACCGTGACTATATATATATATATATATATCAACAACAAAAAAAACACTTTGTTCATGAAGTTAATGATCACAAACATGCAATTGTAAATGAATATCTTGATTTCCAAAGATTAATACAAAAATCACCCAAAATTTCACAGATTCAAATGATTTAATAAAATCATCACACTGAACTATTAATATGTTCGATTAAGGCGAAAATAGTAATGTCACCTTAAAAACAGAAAACACATTGAATTATTTAAAAAAGGAAATGATAGGTTATATCTAAAAATAGGAAATGACAAGTTACATTTAATGGCTGTCACCACAACCACAAGAAGGCATTGAAGGTTCTGACATCAGCTGATTCAAGCATTTTACTAAAACCCTGCCAAAGTCGATGTACCAACTCAGTATCTGTTCTAGAGGACGATGCAATAAAGGGCTTACTCAAAATACATTTTTTAGATGGATGTGCTTTCACACCATCACCCTCCAAAACAATGATTGATGTATTACTTTGTGAATATTGCAATGGGAACTCCTCCTACACACTCTCCAAATTTTTATGTGTATTTCCTTCTTCATCATTGGTACATTTCTATCGAAACCATAAAAATAAAAATTTGTTCTCATATGATTTTTCTTTATTGCCTGACCTCAAAAAATTTGTAAATAGTGATTTCCCCTCATTAAACCCACATTTAGATGACCAAATCCCAACATTGAATTTGGAAAAATAGAATGCCAACAATTTCATGGAATTTGTTCGTGACTCATATGTAGTTTCTTGGTGCTTAAATTCAAAATCACCAAATTTAGTACTTTCTTCCCCCTTGTTTACTTTTTTTCGTCCAACATTTTTTTTATTTTCCTTTTTTTTCTCTTTTGGAGTCGTTTTCTATTACTTTCTTGCAAAATAGAAAACCTTTCATTTCTAATATCAATAAAATTTTTGTATGGGGAGATGCACAGAAATATTTCTTCTCGTTATATATTTCAGAATAAATTTGTTTTATCAATTTATGTAGAAAATATTATGTTTTTACCTGTCAATGTCGGGCCAACATTTGAGCCCTCTCCTAGGTCATTATTGTACAAGATATCACGTGGTTCATTATTATCCATTGTGATTTGTTGGAAAATATCCACAGACATCGTAGATGCCAATTCTGGTTGTGGATGATCCACATGTTGAGTAGAAAAACAATCGTCTTGACCTGCATATTTGCAGGTATACATTTTATATAATTTTTTGCAATTATTCAAGGTCACTATCCCCTTTCATAATTTAGTTAATTTAACCATGATCTTTGAAAAATAAATTTTTACCTTCTTGCCCATCTTGTTCTCTAGTTTGGTAGTTCTTTGTGGATTCTCTATCACATTCAATGTTGTCATCGGATACTATAATTTGATTAGACAATACTTGAGTGTGCTCAATATTTGAAGCTATAGAAGAATAGGAAATTGAAGAAGTTTTTAAACATAACCGACTGGAAAAGTAAAATACAATGAAAGAAGACATCTGAAAATGTTAATACAAATACATAGTTTTATACCTAATTCATAATAGATACTGTCCATAAATAACTCTTGTTGTACAGTATCCACAATAGAAATAACTATTCTATCTGGAGACTTGATCAACGAACGAATAAATCTACCTCCTATGTACAATGAAAGAACTGTACCTTGAGAAGTGACCAGTCTAGAAACAATGTGATCCCAGAATTCTCGTGTCCTTTCTTTTGCAAAAACATGGCTTCTCGAGGTATCGTTGTTTACCTTGGGAAAAGGTAAATCAATCATTGGAAGGCCCTCATCCTTCCAATCCATATACATTTTAAAAGTGGACAAACTATCCTCATCCCTTCCAATGCTCCAACTCTGTATAATAGAAAATCCTATAAACAAGTCCTTGGAGAAATCTTTATACACTCCCTTGGTAGGATTCCCTGTTACCTTTTTTTACTTTTCTTGGTGAAAAGTGTGAAAGCTTTGGAAACCATACAAGAGTTTTCCATATCAGCTCAAAAATTTAAAGTACATGCCGCTTCATTAGATTCTAAGCAGTACAACAACACAAGCATATCTTCTTCTGTCCAGGGCATATTGCAATTACACATATCAACAACAACCAATTCACAGTGGATTGCCGCACCAAAGAATGGAATGGATCTTAGTGTGTTGACCAAAGATGTAGGATAACAACATTGAAAATAAAACTGCGAACTCTATTTGACGTTTTCAATGGACATACCCATCCCCTCTTTATTCATATATATATTCAATATTTTCTCAGCATCATTTGGTAGTTTGGTACCGCTATCCTCTTCAAATTCTTTCTTTCTCTTTGTACCCGTAGATTTTTCTTTCTTTCTGAAGCCTAAAATACTACATAGTTGCTGGAGATGATTTCGTGCAACTTTATATATATCAATGACATTATCGTCAGTGATAATATGTGATCGATCAGTTTGAACATCATGAACTTTGAAATATTCAACGATCGAATGCCTAGCTGACCTCTCATCGTTGATTCACTTGCAACATTGATATAAAGTCTCTAGGAAAACATTTTTTTCGACCGATGTGCTCAACCAAACCGATCCATTGACTATATTTTCCGCCACAATGGTCAATTCATGTTTGTCAAGATCACGCAATGGTCTAAAAAAAATTGATCCATGATTCTTTATTTTATTTAGAACAAAATCAACCTGACTGATGCTCTTGGGTTAGCATGGCAAGGAACCACTTTTGTAAAGTTTGAATATGGAAATCCATTTGTTCCACACTCGATCCGATGTCAAAACAAGAGTTAGCTTGTCTTTAAGGATGTCCTTTGTTTGAACAACAAAGATATCCATACATTCAGCTTGGAAGTTCTGCAATCATATAAAATTGAAGATAATATTTAAATTGCTAATTTCATAACACAGGGAACAATCTGAAGACTTTGATTGACAAAAAGAAAATTTTTATACCTGCCAAGCATCACTTGAAACATTTCCCTTTCCAGGGTGGAATGGGCTACCGCACGCTATCCATTTCTCCCTTGCTTTTACAACTTGAGAAATGAATGGAATGTCTGCAAATTCCTTGTTTGATAAATTTTTTTGTTTGCATAATTTGGTGATAATGTTCCAAGGAACATATTTATGTAGAATACAAGCTCTTCGTTGTCGATATCTTGAATGGACCGACTCATATTTATCATTTTCAAGGATTTTTTTCTGGGCAGAAATAGTATGCTGCCCATCCAATATATAAATAATTAACTGAGGGAAAATTAATTTCATCCTCATTTCTAGGAATAAATAACAACTTGGTCTCCTTATCGAAAGGAAATAGGATATCATCTCTCAATGTTGTTGTAAATTTATGGAGCAGAGATACAACCATCTTTTGCATGACCTCCTCATCAAGTTTTCGATATTGTAACTGCGACGACACAATATCACATCTTGTTACGTCAATGGAAAAAAATTTCTCATTGAACAAAAAGTGTTTGATCTGCTCTTGTTGAACTTCTTTTCAAATTTCGGAGCTCTTAGTCACTTTCCGCATCATCACTATAGAAGTACTTGATTTGAGTGGTTGGAAGGAAGATTTGTCCACATCTTTTACAATACATTGGAGAAATGCTCTTCTAAGGTAGAAAAGGATCCTTTCATGGCCTACGTTTGTCAACTTCTTCTGAAAATTCATGTGAAGCAATACAGATGAAGTTTTTACAACATCATACGAGGGCAAAACCCACCCTTGTTTCGCATAGGAAAATGTATCTGAATCAGGACCGCTTTTCATTAGATCTGGTCAAAAATTACAAACCATAAGATCAACTTGTAGAATGAAACAATGGTCTCCATCGACCACTTCAAATTGAACACGCAATACATCGTTAGTAACGGTATCCGCATATGTCAATATTCCAGCTTGAAGTGGAGCTCCTTCCTCATTCAACCAGAATAGATATAAATTCGGGTACAAATTGTCTGGTTCATCCATCTTAACATACCATCCATGCTCAAATAAACCAAGGTTGTGATCATTTTCCAATTCAAGGAATGGGATTTCCTAGTACTGACTAAGGCTCAACAACAAAGACATGCTTTATCTGCAAAACAATAAATATAAAGTAGTTAATACAAAAATCCACACAATGTTTATAATTATAAATTAGTTTTTTAATATTAGATGTATACTTTCAAATGTTCATTTTAATTATCAAATGCACATTTTATACAGTCATTGGAGATAGGATCGATCACAGAAGGAGTGATCATCATAGAAGGGGCGTCCGATCCTTCTTGTGCAACGTCATATTTTATTCTAGACCCTTCTCAATGGTTACATAAGCTTGATTATGTAAGCCCCCATATTCGCTTCGGGTGAGACTTCAACCTGTTTACAAGGTGATGGCGAAGGGTCCAATGAAAGGGGTTTTGTTGTAGTCATGCCAATGAAAGGAGTTTTGTTGTGCCTACATTTATCTCGTGAATGAATGGTTGGATGACCCTTATTGTGCTCAATATTCTTTCAGTGTTCACCATTCTGCATATACATTAATTGACATCCTAGTTTTCGGAGGTTGAATATTTTACAATTACCTCATAAATGAAGGGTAGGCCGACACTTCTTGTGCCAAGTATTCTGTTCATAATAGTTCTACACTGCAAGAAGGGTTGCTCAATCTTTCTTGTGTCCACCATTTTGTATATAGGTGAATTCACAATTCTCTACTAAACGAAGAGGCGGCTGATCCTTTTATAACTTAGCCAATGTCTTGATCACCACGATTATAGAATATTGATTCTCTAACCCCCAATATTTGGTTTGGGTGAGAGTTCAACCTATTTACACGGTGATTCCAAAAGGGCCAGTGAAATATTTTGCTAGTAAATTCGATCTTCCCACAATCCGCATTGTAGATTGCGGGTTTGGGTAATTGCGGGATTGTGGAATTGTAGGAATTCCGCATTGCAGGTTGCAGAATTTTGGAAAGGACCCAAGACAATTATTGTGCATATGTTATAACTTAGAGAATTTACCAATCCCTACTATTTACTGCGGAAGTCGGAATCCAGGAATTTTTATCCCAGCCTTCGCAGATTAAATGCTTTTATATTTCTCTCTTAAATGAAGTGTTGGGCCGACCCTTCTTCTAATCATTATTTTTCTAGTGTTCACCATTCTGGATATAGATGAATTGATGGCCTAGCCTTCATAGGTTGAATATTTTTACAATTCCCTCATAAATGAAGGGGCCTTCGTCCCTTCTTCGGCCGAGTATTATGTTCATAATAATTCTACTCTACAAGAAAGGTCAATCGATCCTTCTTGTGTCCACCATTCTGTATACAGGTGAATTGATTAATATAGGTGTTCACACTTCTCTACTAAATGAAGGGGCAGCTGATCCTTCTTGTTGCAATTCAGGATAAATATTGTTTACATGTTATAACTTAGCCAATTTACCGATCCCTACTATTTACTGCGGAAGTCGGAAGTTGGGAATTATCGTCCTAGCCTTCGCAGTTTAAATAATTTTACATTTCTCTCTTAAATGAAGTGTTGGCTAACCCTTCTTGTGCTCAGTATTTTTCTAGTGTTCACCATTCTAGACATAGATGAATTGATGGCCTAGCCTCCGTAGGTTGAATATTGTTACAATTCCCTCATAAATGAAGGAGCGGTCGTCCCTTCTTCTGGCTAGTGTTATTTTCATAATAATTCTAGACTGTAAGAAGGGTCAGACAATCTTTCTTGTGATGACCATTATGGATAATGTGAATTGTTGGATATAAGTGTTCATAGTTATCTACTAAATGAGGGGGCGATCGATCCTTCTTGCTGGAAGTCGGAAGTCAGGAAAGCTCACTCGGGAATAGTGTCCATTTGGGAGACATCTATGTTTCACATGCAACAAATGATTATCATTATCACTGAATTTTGTGGACAAGAATATGTGTAGTTTCTTTGATTCATTATATTCATAGCAAGAGGCTCACTTTCTTCTTGGAAAACAAAAAGAGCATCTAACTAGGATGAATTCTGCATTAATTTGGAAGAAAGAACATTGACAATATTTAAATGTGTGAATATGAGGCAAAGTGATAGGATGGTGTAACATGAAATACATTCACAAAAGAGAAATTGAAAGACTGAAGAAAGTGACAACATATGAATCTATGTTTCCCATAGACATGTACTTATGCTCTTCATTAAAGTCTTCAAAAAATATTACATCACTATATTTTTTGCTCTCCGATTCAACACCGAGTACTTTGTAAAATCAAAATTTATACAAAATGTTCTTTGAATTCTTCAGTAGAAAAATAAATTTCAAAGAAATCTCTAAACTTCAAGAACATTTGTTTTGTTGTCTACCAAGATGGTATAGTGTTGCTTTGATTTGGGCTATTGTAACAGTTGGCAGTTAAAAAAGGAACCGCAACGTCGTTTAAAATTAAGACACCTGAATATTCATTCTTGACATAACCTGTGTTTTGTTTTCCCAATTTTTTCAACAATTTTCCATTGCTCTTGATTTGGGATTTCATAATCCATCATTTCTTTCACCATATCCTCCAATTCTATGCATTCTGTGTAACATACATCTGGCAGATCGTTATTAATCATTACAAATTGCTCAAGTATTTCAAAATCATCGGTCAATTTATCAATTATTGTCTTTCCAGTTAATCCTTTGACCAAACCTTCAAATTTTGAGTGATCCATATGATCCTATACTATCAAACTGTGATATTTTTATTGAGCCATTAATTTTCCATCAGCACTCCAAAAAGAAGGTACACCACATTCAAAAGGACCCAGAAATAATTCCTTAAAATTTTGAACTTCAAGGACCATCTGTTGCACGATGTCTTATACTTCTTTAACATGATCATGGTTTCCAATAAATATTCTTTCCCAAACAATTATTCATGGTCTGTCTTTGATTCGAAAACTCTGCATATGTAATTTGGTTAGAGTGTTTAACAAACTGACTGTATTTTGAGTTGTTTCTGAAGGAGTTTTGCGTAATGTCTCATTTTCCACTTTACACCTCTAGAGAGCTATGTTTGCTATAGCATCTTTATTTGCTATAAAATTCAAATACGAACAGAATTTGGTGACTTCCATTGATATCACATACCATATAAGGTGTTTAGCTCCTTGCAATGGAAGTTGGCCTGTCAATTTATCTTTTAATTCATCAAGTTTCTTTTGCAGTTGATTTCTATCACTCAAATCCTTTATCTTTGCTCCAAAATTTCGAATTACTTCCTCTTTCAACTTCTAGTTTTCCGCTTTCAACTCTTCTATCTCTACATATTTTAGCCTAATTTGTGACATAGCACTAGTCAATTCCTTAATGGAGGACTTTTCCATTTGTCCTTCATTCGCACATAGAGATTGATCCCTTTTCTTCTCTAGCGCTTGCACAGTTTCAATCTGATTGGTATTCAACAATGAAATTTGTGACAACAATTCAATCCTGTGTTTTTCCCAAGCATGGTTTTCATCTTGTAAATTTAACATTTAACCATTGTGATCCATCATTTCTTGATATATGGATTCCTTTTCTTGGTGTAATGCTGTCAACTCTGGAGATTGCACATGTTGATTGTTTGGCACCTTCAATTTTTTCTTGAGCATTTGAATGGTATTTTCTTTCTCATCAAGGAGGCTTTTGGTACACTGGTTGTTCCCTGGCTCGGCTCCCATGGTCACAAGGTCCATTTGTAGTATTTTAATTTGGATCGAATTTGCTTTGTTTTCTTCCTTCTCTGTCCTCAATTGACTCTCCATCTTTGCTATCACAGACTACAATTTAGAAATTTTTAAAGTGAATTGCAATAAATCAAAATACACGACATGTCATGTTTGAAAGTAAGGAGGAGCTACATTGGAAAGTTGAAACTCTCGACGTTTCGAACCCTACTATGGAATCATCATCAGGAGACCATTGAATCTTGTCGGGTATATTAATCGCATCAAGCTTAACTTCCATTTCAGAAAATTTCTCATCGTTCACCACTACAAACCTTATAGTGTTTCTTCCTAGATCCATAGCTGTAAGAAGGGAAACTTTTTGTTATGCTAGCTTTCTTACTTGAGGGTACACATTTTGAGTTTCTTCGGAAGACTGCTTCTTCTTTGCTACATATTGTGAAAGGACATCAAATCTGTACTTATAATGGGAGTTACTTCTAGATTCCTTTATTTCTGAAAAATAATATTGCTGCATAATATTTGCAGGTGGTTGCGAAATCAAACTAGTTTTTTTCTGGAACAATTAAATCCCGTTCCTCCATACTAATAATTTCCTTCTGTTGTTCCACTTTTTATTTCTTCCTTGAAAATTCTTGATCGACTTCCATTGTATCAACTTCTGAAATACTTCTCTTGCTGGTGATATCAGATTTAGCTGGTGTCTGAACTAGCATTGTCAAATTGCCTGTTTGTTTCATATTCACTTCTCTCTTATCTTGTTCAAATTTGAATAAATTTTCCATTTCTTTTAATCCTTCTACTATTTGATGATCAAAAGCCCTGTTTCTATTTTGATGTCTTCTTTACGATATAATTTGATGAGGATCATAATTAATCCTTTCAACCTCTTGGAAATCCATGATCTTCAATAATTTTACTACTATAGATAGGGCTTCCTTAGTATTAATGATGAATAGAGCAACTTTAAGAGGGGATTTCACATCTGATGATTTTTTGAAAGCACTGAAATGTTCTTATGAATGCAACCTTTGTCTAATAAATTATAAGGAAAAAATCCTTGGTGTTAAAAATTCTAGCAACAGATATGGTGCTCCAGTAAAACCATGCACTCTTATTATAGTATGTTCTGTATACAAGAACCAATCACATGTGAGGCCTTCTCGTGTAGGCTACAAAGTTTCTTTCATTTCTTCCAACGCTTGGGGAAATTTAGCATTAAAAATAATTTTGTAAACTTCTGCCATGATTGTATTGGTGAGCTCAAACACATTGACATGTTTAGGAAGGTCATGAGAAAAGATGGTACCAAGAAATTGCGATTCCAAAATATTTGAAAGCAAGAACATGTTCAGGAGATATGACTAATATCTGAAATGATTCAACTCGTGGAAATTCACCAACTGGACATGAATCAATTCAGCTAGGAATTCATCAAAATTAAAACAACACACCAGACTCGATTGTGACTTGGGTAAAATTACTTGGAGAAGGAAACCTAACATAACTTCCGTGATTGACTTATCACTATCTAGACCTAAAATTTAACTCAAAAAGGACAAAACTAACTGGGTATCTCGCTAAAAGACATCAATACTCAAAGGCAACGACAAGTTTTCATGCGACTGGCCATCTTTCAAGACGTGTAATAAAAACTAGTCTTTTTTTCTGCCAGACTGCAGTTTCTATAAAACTTTAGCAAATTTTATTCGTTAAACAACTCAGGGCTTCTAGGAAATGTTTCAGGTAAACATAGAACCTCATGGAGAGTGTTAGCACTTAAATTGTTCTCAATTTTTATGTATTTCTTTTAAATTGTTTGTTCCTTATTTACTTTTCATTTGTTTTCATCTTGAATTTTAATGATTTTGAATGCCTTCCTATTTTTAGGTTATAGTTTTTTGTTTTAATTTATTTTATCCTGAGTGGCTTATTGAATATTATATTTCTTTTCAAAGTCTTCAAATACTTATTTAAATTTACTCCAATGCTTATATCCAAAGTCTAACTTTCATTTTGAGCTTGTTTTCCAAATCTTTTATGTTGAGATATTCTCGCAGCGCAAAATCCAAACCGCATGCACTAGAGCGCTGCAGGAATCAAAAATCATATAGTAGTGTGGTCGATTGATGGCAGAAAATGGCCCGTTAAATTCGATAATGCTAGGAGACCTCCAGGAAGCTGTTCAACATATCATGACACTTGTAAAAACCTATTGTGATTTATCATTGAAGAAATTAGGGATTTGAGTGGCCACGAGTTCTAATTTGGGGGTTAAGAATTTCAGAGTAGAAGAATGCGATTAGGGATGATTATTATCATATTGGTGAAGATGAAATAATGGAAAAGGTAACTGATTCAAATCCTGAAGAAGCTAGTAGGAAAAGAAGCCCTAAAAAGGAAAAGAGATGCACAGTGATGCTTTGTTTTTCCCTGTTTTGGTCATTGGAATTGAGCGTGGATTACGAGCTGATGGAGATGAATTTTAGAAAAAAAAAGAGGTTTTTGTCCACAATAGACTCATTCACAAAAAAATCCCTCATTTTGGAAACAAGTGTCATCGTTTGAAAGATTCGAATTTATCTTTACGGCCTATTTTTCAGGGTTTAAATATTTAATAATTTACTATTTTAGCCACAAATTTTCGGTAGGTCTTCCGATCAATTGGAGAAGAACTTTACAAAACTAGGAGAGGTTTTTTGTTTAGAATGGTCTCATTCAAAAAAACCTCTCTCAGTTTTTGCACAGGTGTCCTAGATCGAGAGATATGGAGGTGTCTTTAAGACCTATTTTTTCAGAAATTCGGTAAATTTCCTCAAAATCCGATTTGCTATTTTTGGTTAATTAGTCTTTAGTTATTCGAAAGTTAGTTTGTATAGCTACCAAGTGTAACTGCTGAGTAAATAAGTGGTTATAGAACTACTTCAGTTTGTAATTATAAAAGTGTGAAAATCCTCACCGCGGATCTAAGAGATGATGTGTACCTCACAAGAGTAATTATGATTAAGCATGAAAATAGAAGAAGAGTGAACAATACAATATCATGAGCAACAACATAATATGGTACAGTAGAACTCAGATAGAAGAAATAATACTTCACACACAATAATTAATTAATCATAGTATGGACAAATAAATAGTACAATGGTAGAGAGGATTCAAATGCCTAAGGTGGCAATTCGAATTAGCATCTCAGAGTGATCATAAGATCAATAAAGTGTCGTCGGAGCACAACTAGGTGTCCTCATGATCATAGGAGCACAACTAGAAGTCTTCATCATCCTCAGTGGAGTCATCAATGCTCAAGTAACTATCAACCATCAGTCAAACTAACTCTGGTAGGTGTAACTCAATGTAACTAAGTCTAACTGAGTGTAACTGAGTGTAACTAAGTGTAATTGAGTGTAAGTGAGTGTAACTAAGTGTAACTGAGAGTAAACTGAAGAAGACTGGACTGGTAGGTGAAGAAGGGCGAGTTGCTCCCTAAAATCAAGGAATAAGGGCACATTAAGAAACTGGGGGGATAAAAATGAATAGTGAGAACCTCCCGGGGGCTAGCTAACTGAGGGCTAGGTGCTGGACTGATGACTGGGATGCATGCAAAATGCATGAAAACCCTAGCATGCATGCAAACCCTAAAAGTGCATGCATGAATGACAATGTAAATGATCAAAATACTGGTGGGACTAGGATGGAGTATAGGAATATCCTAACACCCCCCCTTAATCCATCTTGGGATCTTGTAACTAAGACCAAAGTTCACCCAATACAATGAAAAATAACAATCAATAAACCAAGGAAGTGGGAAAATTTCATGGGAAACATACCCCCTCCTCAAAAAACAGACTGTAAGGCACACACAAAAATAAATGCTCCAAACTCAAGCAGGTGTGTTCCTTGGTCATATGCCTGGAGGTATCTTCTTCTTGGGAAGAAGTGGATCATGCTCAAAAAGCATGTGTTTGTACTTGCTCTTCAGTTCGAATGTGATGAGAACAAATCCAACATTATGAGAATGATCCTTGAACTTGTGATTCGAATCAGCTAAGGTAGGATCAAATCTGTGAAAGTGCATATAGTCTTTTGTCCTTCGAACCACCATGGGTGAGATTATGCCAAAAAGAACTATTACATGTTTGCTTGAAATCAAAATCAGATTTAAGACTTAAAAAATAGCTTCTTGAGATCTCCTTTGAACCAGTAGGGGTGAGATCAAAACTATCATATGCATGAGAAATTATCCCAAGCAGTAATTGCTTAGAACCCAAATTAGATACAAGAATTGAATCATGGTTTCTTGAGATCTCCTTTGAACCATTAGAGGTGAGATCAAAACCAGTAGATGCATGAGAAATTATCCCAAGCGAATGGCCATGGCCATATTCTTCAATGAACTTCTGAAAGAATGAATTTATGATCATATAGTAGTATAAAAGAGGAGATATCTAGAGAGGAGCGAATGCATTACCTTCAGTAGCTATTTTGACCTCTGAAATAATCATGTGATCATGATGCAAACCAACAAAATCTGGTGCAAGAGAGGATTTAGGACCTTCTGCAATATCTAGAGTGTGAGCTGGCACAGAAAGAGAAGAAAGTTTGAGCATGAGTGGAGAATCTGCAATTTCTTTGTCAACAACTTCAATATGAGATGATATTGGTGCATGATCTAAGAGACCATCAAGGGGAGCGAATGGAACACTTTGCTTTCTTACGAATGGATTTGGACCATTCCCTTCATTCTTTCTGCCAAATGTCTCATCCAGGTGAGCCCATATCTCTTTTGGAGTCCATAACTCTCTTGGAGTTTCAACATCATCACGGTATTCGAAAAGAAATCTCTGATATTTAGGAAAAGAAAGCATCATTTTTCCAAAGGCCATGTCACCTTTATTCAACCAATCAATATTCTCTTCAGAGGATTCGAACTCTCTTTCAAAATAACAATCAAAGAGATCATGGCTCTTCAAATATGCTATCATTTTTGGTTTCCATTCATCATAGTTGAATGGAGAAAGAAGAGGGATTTCTTTTAAATTCATGGAAGCTGTAGAGGACCTGCAAAAACAATATAGAATAACTGCAATCTCTACTACTGCAAAAATGTAGAAACTACTGCAACTGCTGCACTCGAAATCTTGGTAATAACCTGCAAAAAACTCTTAAGAATGGAGATAAGCAATACTCTCAACATGCTCTGATACCATGTGAAAATCCTCACAACAGATCTAAGAGATGATGTGTACCTCACAAGATTAATTATGATTAAGCAAGAAAATAGAAGAAGAGTGAACAATACAGTATAATGAGCAACAGAATAATATGGTACAGTAGAACTCAGATAGAAGCAATAATACTTCACACACACTAGATAATTAATCACAGTATGGAAAAATAAATAGTACAATGGTAGAGAGGATTCGAATGCCTAAGGTGGCAATTCGAATTAGCCTCTCAAAGTGATCATAAGATCAATAGAGTGTCATCGGAGCACAACTAGGTGTCCTCATGATCATCGGAGCACAACTGGAAGTCTTCATCATCATCAGTGGAGTCATCAATGCTCATGTAACTATCAACCATCAATCAAACTAACTCTGGTAGGTGTAACTAAGTGTAAATGAGTGTAAACTGAAGACAACTGGAGTGGTAGGTGAAGAAGGGCGAGTTGCTCCCTAAAATCAAGGAAGAAGGGTGCATTAAGCAACTGGAGGGATAAAACTGAATAGTGAGAACCTCTTGGGGGCTGGCTAACTGAGGGCTAGGTGCTAGACTGATGACTGGGATGCATGCAAACCTTAGAATGCATGCAAACCCTAAAAGTGCATGCATGACTGACAATGTAAATGATCAAAATACTGGTGGGACTAGGATGGAGTATAGGAATATCCTAACAAAAAGATAGGAGAAGATACATGAGAGGGGTGGGATTTTTGTTTCAAGAAGGGCTATAGAGCTAAATACATTGGAAGTATATTTAGACTTATGTTTATGACTCTCATGTAAGTTTTTAAAGACTGAGACTAATTTGAAATACAAGTATAAGCCACTTTATAATTGTCTATTGATTTTGTTTATGGCCAGTTTGACCACTTAGCCTATGATTTCATTTCTTGATTAAAGTTTTATTCATGTAAATGCTCATGTGTTGTGAACAAAACCAACACTTTGCTTATGTTGTTTATGTTTTATGTTTGTCTTTATATATTTATATCTCATCCCTTTTATAATTGGTACATGATTTAGTACTTGCATTCATTTGAAAATTGATTACCTTCTTGTGAATGAAACCTTTAACCATAAATACAAAAACAAACCCATCTATTCTACTTTATTTAAACCATTTTTTGAGATTGTACTAGCTTGTTCCCTTTGTAGTCTAGGGACAATTTCTAGCACAAACAGAGAGTCTGCACATTTACTCGGCCTAGAATTTTGGTTGTATTTACATTCATGATTACCCTTTTGTCCTGCGAATAATTTGTCGCACACCAACAAAAAAATTTGGGGAATTGTATGGTTTGTTTGACACAAAAATAATACAGAAAAGAACCAAAACCATTAAATACATCCTTTCCCTGTGACTTAGATCCCATTAATTTCTGTTTAGACTACAAAATACTACACACAGACAAAACAATGTCGAAAATATCCCTTTCCCTGTCAACTACAAGCTCCTCATTTTCATTTGAACTTTCATTGAAGGGAAGAAGGTCTTGGGTTTTCTCCATTTGGGAAACAAAATCTAAACACTGAGGGTTTCGAGCTACCTGTGAAGTGAGCTTGTTGGTTGATGTTCTAATTGACGAAGACAACGACGTGCTTCCAACGGGTTCTTTTCCTCCAGGCAATAAGCAACAAATATAGTTTTTAAGACTTCAAACAAACCTTGTATAGAACATATGCTTAGGTGGTTTCGGAACTTGTGATGAGTGGTTTAAATTTAACCGCTTTTCATAGCGGACTCCACCAACAGTTTCCATGTGGTAATTGGTTTAATTTTTGCTCCACCTTTTCCAATTTTAACCACCATGCACTTTCTAGTGCGGAAACCCATTTCCACCGTCGATTTTCTTTTGGGTCGGTTCGCATCATTATTCCACCACATTTTTACACGTTTGCAACTTTTGGTGTGAGTCGTCCAATTGTTTAGTGCATTTTCCATCTTCTCCCTTGGTCATTTGAAGCCCCTCCATGCATTATAAGACCCCGCACGCAATCATGAAGGCCATGAAGTTGACTTGCAAAGAACACCATCAATCTCGAAGGAATTAAATCCAATGAATCACATGCATTTCGCTAGTTTAACATGCACGGAGTTCATGCGTAGGATAAAAGACAACCAAAACACCCCGATATGGTGACATTATGAGTGAGAGACCTTAATATAGTGGCAATATTTGCATTGTTCCTCTCTATAAACACTAATAAGCAATGTTATATTAATGTTAAATAACCCAAGAATCCATACATAATAAATTTAAAAAACATAAAGACAAAAATGCTAACAATATGAAGAAATCACTTGTTTGATCAATTATACCTATTTTAGACATTGTTTGTAGATGGGTTTGTAGAAGTTCTAGTTGAACATGGGAAAAATTCGATGAAGAAGAGGGAGAGATGACCATAAGAGATAAGATAAGTCTAAACAACAAGATCAATCTTCCAAGATGGCATTGAGATGAAACATTAAATTAGGAAATGAAGGAGAGATCACATGTCATAGCAATAACATCTAAGGTTGGTGTTATTTTTTTACACAAACCATTTCATATTAGCTGCATAATTATATTGTTCATGTAGTGTCCCTTTTTAATAAATTTGTCAAAATTGGAAAATTGCAACTTTTGGCCAATTCGACCCTTAGACTAGTAATGACTCGAATGTTTCCAAATGGCTCCAAATGCTTCTGAATTGGGTCTGGAGGTGTTTGAAAGGTATCAGGACATAAAAAGAGACAAAAATTGCATCGTTACTCTCTACAACTTTTAATAAGCAATGTCTAACCCAAATAAACCAAGAACCCATACAGAGGAAATTTAAGAAACATAAAAAATACCTAACAATTTAAAAAAATAATTGAAAAATATTCATAACTGTTGAGATTGAATTGACAAGTAATCAAACTTCTAATAGAAAAACCAAGGTTGGATGCAAATGAAATACAATCTATGCAATGTCTAATGAATACAGAGATTGATAAACACAAAAGAGGGAGTGAATCTAAAAAATATGTTCATGAATAAGAAAAATATTGAATTCAATCACTTCATTAACAAACTCCACTCCTTTGAATCCATTTGGAAACTTTAAAGTGGACAATAAAGTGCAAAGGTAACATTAACCAAAGGTAAATCTATAGCCAATTCGTGAGCCTTTAGACAGTTTTGGAAAGTGCTTTTGCAACTATGGGGTTTTATGATTTTAGTAAGCCTTACTTTATTTTGTTTTTCAACTTGCCTTTAAGGAATTCTATTTTCTCTCTTGATATGTGTAATGTCCCCAACTTGGAACTTTTCCCAATTTGGTCAATTTTTGAAACTTGGACTAGTGAAGCCCCAAAATGTCCCAAATGATCCGAAATGGTTTCGAAATATGTCTAGAGTGGATTGAGGTGTAATATGAAACATTTATGCAGCTATTATAGGCTTGGAAACTTCATAAATACTTTAGACACTTGCATTTACAATTAGAGAATGAAAGGAAGAATTACTAGGAAAATCTATGTTGAAGCCCCCAAGGGTAGATGGCTCCAAAAGACTCTTAAGGATTTTGAATTGGGTGTGAAGGGATATGAAGGGTATTAAGACATAAAAAGGAATCTCATCAGTGATTATAGACTAATATCAAAATACTTATGCAACATCCATTTAACTTCAGGAGAAGTTGGGGAATTTTACTAGTCAAATCAAGATTCAAAACCCCCAAGGGGAGGGGACAAAGATAGCTTCCCAAATGTTGTAAGACCTTCCCAAATTTCAGAATAGAGACATGGTATTGATAAAGGACTTCAATGATATCCCCAATGCATCATCAATTAGTTTCTATAGGCTTCTGCAACTCCCATGAATCAGATGTTTGTATACATGTCTTCACATAGGGGAAAATGCTAGTAAACTTCACCACTGGTTATTAAATTCGAGATTTAGGTACCAAGGTGTTACACCTAAAATATTCCAACCATTAGATTCAGTGTAAACACCATTTAAGTTCTATTGGCTAAGTCATTTATATGGAAGGGACATCATTGTGCTTATGCTAGGTTTTGAGAGGTCATCTCAAGCTGCACCCATGCAACCTATGACATCGCACCTTGCTCCACTACAGGGTGCGACAAAGTCAATTAATGGGAAAAAATAGCTTCTTCAAGCTAATTATAGGAGGTTGTTGACTTAGATCCTTATCCCTGACCTGTTGGGGGAGCCGGCCTTCGGTTCCTAGCCTCTTGGAAGGATCCCCTATCTCTCTCCTACCATATCTCAACCTACCCTATCCACATCCTATCCACTTAGCCCTATATAAGTGAGGCCCTACCCATCTCCAAAGGGAGGAAGTCTATGGTACTCTCATGCTGGTGAAATTAAGCTTAATAGACTTAGCACTCTAGCTTGGGAGACATCCACTTATCTCTAGGAGCTTTGGCATGACTTGTCAGAAGGAGCTTGCAATGTTAAGGAAATGGTTGTAATCCTATTTTCTATTGTACTCTCCATTTTTAAATACAGTTAATACAATTGCTTTCCATAAATGTTTTCGCGTTGATGATGTTTAGAGTTTTCCTCCTTAACTGTTAACTTAGATCTATCATATGAAATGTATGCTTTCACTATTCTTGGTATACTATATGTTCAACATGGTATAGCCATTTAAGATCTGGCAGTGCTGGAGCATTGGATCAATGAAGGAGAAAGGGATCTACAAATCCAAGGCAAACAATCTATCTTCCCATTTGCACTTCTATTTGATCTAGGAAAGTATTTTTCATTCTATCCTATTTGTTCTAGACTTACGTTAAGCTAAGGAGATCAGGCCTTGAGTCTGCTCTCGGTAGATTGTCTGTCAAACAAATATGGTGACCTTATTAATGGCCTCCACCTGTTTGTTCGACTGAGGGTCATACGGACAAGGCCAACTGGCATAATATGCTCTTCTTTGCGCTTTGGGATTATAGAACCTCTATCAAAACTGGCACCAAATTTAATCCTTTCCAATTAGTGTATGGATTGGAGGAAGTCCTTCCCATTGAGTGCGATATTATGTCTCTCAAGCTCTCCATCGAACTCCTCCCAAACACTACTTCCGAGGAAGAACGATTCCTCTACCTAGCTAAGCTCGATGAGACTCACTGAGATGTCGCTCTTGCCAACATGGCTCATAAGAAACACATCAAAGCGCAGTATGACAAGTCGGTAGAACCTCATGCCTATCGCGAGGGAGATTTGGTCCTCATGTATGACCAGAAGCATGATAATCTAGGGGCAAGAAGGTTTGAGTCCATGTGGCATGGACCTTACGTAGTGAAACGCGTCTTAGATAAGGGATCTTATGAGCTTGAAGACTATGACGGAATATATTTCAGTGAATCCCGCAACGGGCTTTACCTGAAGAGGTACTATGCTTTAGTCTTTCATGCATAAGTACTTTTGTATATACTGTAGATGGCGCGTGTGTGTGTTTTCTGTGTGGTGTAACACTTTGATTTCTTGCGTATTTAGGTCTTGTTTCATTTCTTATACCATGTTTTATCTGTGTGTGCATATGGAAACGTGTTATGGATTCATGGACGATGCCATTCGGCATACCCGCATCCTTGCTTTGGCAGCCTAGGTACTCTACTCACCTACCGATGAGCTCATTAGCTCAGGGGGAATGTGTCTAGGTTTCGCAACCAACAATGCTGCAGAATATCAAGCAGTCATTGGAACCCTAACTGATGCCATTTCTTTGGGTATGGACCATGTTTTTATCCACCTGGATTCTCAACTAGTGGTCTCTCATCTTAACTGAGTCTACGCCATCCGCGATCTTACCTTACTCTGTGTCTATCGGTGATTTTGTCTTCTGGAAAGGTCCTTCGAGTCCATTCAGTACCTGCACATTCCACGATACATTAACACAATTTCTGACTCTATGGCCAACTTCATCTTAGACAAGTACATTGCACACACATAAGCATATATTATGAATTGTTAAAAGTAGACATAACATGTAAATAAATCATTTTATATATAGGCAAACACATAACAAGACCACACCATTCATTCATTTTGAAACACATAATGTATAAATTGCCGGAATGTCTGTATATATATATCTCAAAAAGTAGTGCTGGTACAAAAATCTGAAGCACAATGGCTTTCAGTGAGTCTCTACAAAATCTGAAGCCTCATAGATTTTAGTGGTACAAAATCTTAGGCCTCTAAGCTCTTAGTACATACATATTAACAACATAAGGCCCAGCGCTTGGACCGTACAACCCTAGGTGGTCTAACAGCTCTAGCCTGCTGAATGTGGAAACAGTTGACTACTCTCGCAACCCTGCGAAGCAGCGCGTTGAAGTGCGCAGTCGCTTCAACCGTGTACACCTGCATGGGTTGTGACACCTCATCTATCGTCGGCTCGAGAACATCTAATGTCAACCCACTCAGGCTAGCATAGACTCCATCCATCTTTGCAATCACAACATGCACTGTAGGTCCCATGACTGCTCCCTCTCCTCTCTCTCTCCTAGCAAGAAGAGAGACTCCCACCGGTCGTACAAGTCCCATGTTTGCACACACATATTGTTTACTTGTCAACACTACATCAAAAAAACCATAAATGCACAAAAATTAAAAATTACAAGGGTTATTTGTTCTTACCGAGGTCTTCCCATGCTGCTCCTTCTGGTAGTGGCAAGTCCGGATCATCTCTAAAGTCCGTACCACTGTATGGAAAATCCTCCACCATCAGTAACTGGACCTCCAACCAAGTGAAGAACTCGGTGCCATAATAGAGGATGGGACCCCCACCATGTCGGGACATCACCGCCACCCATCTGGCCATGTGTGGATCCCTGGAATCCTTGTCAGCCAGTAGTACCTAAGGACAGAAAAGGGGAACTCGTTCCAGTAAGAACGAGATCACTAACGAACCATAGATAAACTGTTTGAGCCCTCCCCTCCGACACTTGGTCTGTTGAGCTCGCATGTTTGCAAGGAGTCCCTTGCACCAGTTAAATATCTTCGAAGACATACAGTCCTTTGCGCATAGCACCTGTAATCTGGTGGCTAAGTGTGGAGCTTGGCTCCCTGCCATCCTCGTAATGGTGAACAGTATGGCACGTAATGGATGTTCTCGCACATGTTTTATGGGAATATTCCCACTAGAAGCAGCAGAGTTAAGAGTACAATATTGCATGATCATGTCATCCATGGTCCAATCACTCCCATGTGATCCAGTCAAAAGCACATTGTCCCCTCTTTGGGACAATCTAGTCAAAAAATAGATGTGCTCGACATCTATGGTAAGCACGTGCTCACCGATCACAATGTATTGTTGGCCCGCATCGAAGCATATGGGTCAGTAGTGGGATTTGGGACCTCATCCCTTGAATCTCGAAGAACTTGAGGAGACCATAGTTCCTCAATGCTTCCGCGCAACATGGATCGTTTGTAGCTTTCTCATCATCTAACTCATGTTCCTATTCACGTCACTCCAAACCCATTTTGAATGCTTGGAACCTGCCAAAAGGAGAGTTTTAACATTGTTAGAACCTGCTTGAACCACCAAAAGTTCCCTTTTTTAGCTTGGCTTGAGTTTGGGGATGGACATTTCTGCCCTCGCACCCCGTTTTTGCAAATAGTGTGACGTTGTCGCAGTTCAATAGAGAATAGGGTTGTTTATCAATTTTTTGTATTTGGGAGTCCTGATCCAGCTTGTTCAGATCTGATAGGTCTATGGACTCTTATTTAATCATTGATTGTAATTGAACAAAATAGTGGTTGATGAATTAAAGGATTTGATTGATGGAATAAAGAACAGAGTCTCTGAACTCTACTATTTGAATCACACATCGTTTCCTTTCTTTTAAAACCCAGAATTGTGTAAATTCTATGCCTGGATTCAAATCGTATGATTCAATCATGTTTTCTTATCTTTTTGCTGTGAAATATTCATTCGAACAGACAAGACTGAAATCGATCGATTCTTTGATCAATTTCTATAGTTGCAGACTGTAAATCCACAGAACGATTAATGGACGGTTGAGATATGTTCTGAGAAACAAGATCAACGGTTCTGTAGCATTTCTGCAAAACCCAAACTCAAATCTGAGATCGGATGGTTAGGAATAAGGCCGCAAAAGATCGATGGCCCATAGCGTTGCGGAAAGAAAGTTGCGGAAAGTGCATTGCAGGAGATTCAGTTTGGAAAGTGGGAAGGTGTACTTGCAATCTGCAACCCGCATGCGGAAAGGCTATTGCATCCGCATAATTGTGGAACGTTCATTTTGTGATTTGGGTAAATTGTATGCCCGCATCCCGCAATCCGAAATTGCGGAAAGAGCTGGCGGAAAGGAGCTTGCGAAAAGGATCTCGTGGAAGGGAGCTTGTGGAAAGGCACTTACGAGAACATAGTTGCGGAAAGAAATATTGCAGAGGCAGTGTTGCGGAAGGAGGACTTAGCGAACAACTAAGTTTAGAGGTTCTGCTAAATCTAGAACCTAACTATTCCTGGGTAGTGTTTCGAGCTAGTTTACTAGTTCGAATGTGCATCAATAAGAAAAGGGATTATAGAGGTTGACAAATGTCTACATTAAACGGAAACAAGAAAAACTGAGAACGAGGAAAAAACAAACATCTCTAGAAGATCACAACCACTACCTTATATGAGGAAATGATTTTCCTGTAAGATATTGGTGAGATCCATGAGGATAGAAGCCATAGCCACCATGGGAATCTTGAGAAAAAATTGAAACCCTAGCATTGGTCATGACTTAGATGATGAAGCAAAAATATGAAAAAAATTAAATTAAATAAGATAAAAAATTAAAAATTAAATTAAAATTAAAATAATTAATTAAATAAAAAATTAAAAAATATAAAATAAAATACTAAAAAAATATGAATTGGGTTATGTCGAAAACTATCCATTTCAAATATTTGATGGTATAAGGAAAAAATGTCTTGCAAAAAAACCATCCATTTCCTCCAGTGAATAAATCAATTTATATCTCTTTCTCACATTACTATCTTTTTTCAAAATCTTAGCACAATCAACAAGAAGCTTATAATATAATTTATGTGCTTAGTTTTATGGTAATCCAACCAATCCAATGCGTGGTAACATATATGCTGCAAGTATTTACTTTTTTACAACCTATATTGTAGTAGCCCTAAACCAACAAGCTTGATGTGGATTTTTATTCAAAATAATTTCTACTCTCTTAAAATGTTCACATGCATAATTCTTTTATTTATACATATTAAAGAAAATATCTTATGCTAAGAAATGAACATAAACTAATGAAATTAATAATTATATATATTCAACTTCTTAGGATGAGAACTATAGGGGAATAACCTTCTAAGTATGTTTTTTTTCCGAATTAATACAAACATTACCAAGTTAGTGATTCCTTATGAAGGTTCCCAACTCAATGAATACACTAAATGGATCATTTATCTAAGGCTCAATTGAAGAAGAAACTCTACATATGAATATGGTACTAACCATACAATGTCTAATTTTTTGTCCAGGATATTATGGGGTGGAGGGTCATCTGGCATGAGTAACACCTCATTGTATAAATTTAGTGTCAAAAAATAGTACCCACTCTTTATCATGTAACACAACACATCCAATAGTAGATCTCTAACAAACAAAGCTAAGCTAGGATAGTGGGATCAACACATAACATTAGTACACCCAAACCCCATATTACTAACCAAGAGAAATTTGTTATCAATCTTCAAAAACTCCAATCACTTTCCATACCAGTGACCAAAAGAACCCCCTTCCATATAACAAAAGATATATATATAATAAAAAATAGAAAACCCTAGAAATATTTTCATTCCCCATCCAGAAGTAGAAATTACTTTCCTTTCACACTCATAACCCACAACATCAATTTACCTTATTTTCACATGTATACCAAAAACACAGTTTACTTTCCTTAACTACCCAAAACAACACTTTCTCATTTTTTTCCAACAAAAGTAACTAGAATCCATAATTAGATTTTTGGAAAAAAAAGTTACACGAGGTAATTAGTGGCTTAAAAGATAGAAATTTGGGCCTTAAATGATAATTAAACATTAATAATACATTTAATCTAACTAAATTACTAGTTTACCGTTATTTATCTCACAAGTTCTTAGGAATTCTAGTCTAGGTTATCCTCATTGAAATAAACTCTTACCTGGGAGTATGATTCCACAATGGAATTAATAATCATTTGAGATTCTACTAAAATCCAATTTAGGTTAGTGTAGGTGATGCCAACTGTACACTTAAAAAATAACTGTTAGTATTCAAATAACATAAATGCATTTGAACTATCTTTAGGTTGCTCCTGATATCTAGCCCCCGCTAATGCAAATGTTGAATTAACACTTTCACAAACTTGTATGAATTAATTTTAAACAATCTACTAGTGATCTAAACAAATAATTTTTTATTTTAAATCATGCACAAGAGTCTATTAATAATAAAATGTTGTTATATGAAATCAAGTAGAACCACAAAGGGGTGTTTCATCCTCCACATCTTAGAATCAATGAAAATCCTAGCATTTTTAGTAACTCTCTAGAGTTCAAAATTTTTTATATATGCATCTCAAACTTTTACTAAAACAAAAATTTCATAAGAAGGGATAAATATAAGAGATATACTTATGAAATGGCATGTTGAGTATGGTTTAGTTTATATTCAATCAAACAATGGAGGGAACATCATGACAGGATAAGTGCTACACCCTCCTTTAGGTCATGGAGATATTTTCTTTAAGTAGGTCATCGTACACTCCAAAATATCATGTATGAGGCAATAACCTCTATTGATAATAAACATATCCCCATAATGTTCATGTTTTTATAATAACTCTTCCCACTTGGCCTTAGTACCATAGAAACTCAAGTCAAAATCTAGTTCATAATTTTACATCCTTTAAATTGATGGATGAATCTTCTAGCAGTAAATCAAGGCATTCCAATAGAGTTATCATTTGACATGGCACTACATTCTCATATGGTGATAATACCAAAACACATCCAACTGGTTATATATCTCACATATAACAACTAGTACTTAGTACTTAGGAGAAAAACATTTGTAAGCCATAATGATTCCTAGCTCGATATCAACACACCTCCTAGAAATTTTAAATTATGCACTCCATAACTCTACCCACTCTAGGACTATTATTGAAAAACTTTGAATAGTGGATCTCTTGTAGTACCACCAAAATTTAGGAATGAGACCACTCACAATATATGATGTCTCATCAATTGAACATACACACATCACTGCACGGTTGTGGTGTGGCAAAATATTATGGCTTCCTCTAACCATGTTATGTATACCTCAAACATGTTAAGGTGCGATAGATACAAAAGTTGAATGGGTCATAATCATATTCTAGTAGGGTAATTAGTACAAATTTATAACAATTTAATCAATGCTTTCAATCAATCAACATAGAAGCTTTTTTATTCATAAAATATTATTAATTCACATTGCCATTGTTATAATTAGATATACAATCTCATTGAATAGAATCATAAGATAATCATACCTTAACATAGAATGATATATAGAATCAACCATCACTAAATGCATCGAACACGTAATCTTTGGATAGGCACGATCATTGCAACATGAATAAAATTTCATAATAGAAGAAACAAGCAAATTTCACCAATAATCATTGATTGAATTAAAACACTAGGAATTTTAACATTAACAACTTGAAGTCGTTGTAATTTTAAGGATTCAAATATTATACTTATGTACAGTATATTCCAAGGGACTATTTGGAATTCAAAATTAGACATAGAGATATTTAGGTAAATATTCAATAAAAAACATATCTATATACTATTAAATATCATAAATTTTGGTAAGTTCTATCAATTTAATCATATATTATGTAAAAACTAGGCAATTTTTCAAGCGAATTTGGGGGATATATTTTTTAGATGTTCCCAAAAATAACAAATTGGAAAAACTTATCCTTTACAAAAAAACAATGATTTATGTTTTAAAAATAGATGGAATCCTTTAATCATCTAAGACACCTAATATTCATACAATAATTTTACCAATTAAAATTAAAGAAATTAGGGATGAAATTCCAAGTTCCATCAACAAAATTTATTATTTTACTAGAGCATTCAAATGCCACAATGAACATCACTTTCATAAGTGATATAACATAATGATATAATTATTTCTATCACTATTAACTAGGTATCATTTTCCAACAATAAGAGGATTGTTATTTTCTAACTAAAGATTGATGATAAGAATGAGTTCTTACTGCATTCATGAGATTCTTCTCAGGCAAGTGAGATTAAAAGGAATTTGACCATACTTCGAAAGTTCATAACATAGCTAAATTCAATAACAATCTATGGCATTTCTCACTGAAGAATAAAAACATTCAAATCTAAATAAAATTCATTGTAGCACCCTTTTCCAAAATTAAAGAGTCATGGACATAATCCCAAATTGTTTCCCACTTAAGACCATATTTTATAATTTATGTGATAGAAGAGACCCATCATTAGTTTGTCAAATTACTTTATATCCCTTACAATATATGTTATCATGTTCATAACATTCCTTCACATTCCTAATAATTTTTCATCATTTACTCGAGCATGAACACCACAACATTATTGTGAAATCATATACTCTTGACACAATCAACCTTGCAATAGCATTTATATTTTTTGATTTGGCAACAACTTACGTGACTTTCTTATCCTCATATTCTATGTAATATACATCCTTAATACATATATATATGTCTGCTTGTTTGTTTGGCTTGTATAAAATTGTCTTCAAATAAATTATCATTTTAAGTAGTTTTAAAAAAGAATCCAAGAAAATAGTCTAATAATTTTTCATCATTTACTCGAACATGAACACCATAAACATTATTGTCAAGTTATGTTTTATTGACATATTCCACCTTCCGTAGTATTTACCTTTTATGATTTGGAAATGACTTATATCCACTTCCTTATGCTCATATTCTATGTAATGCACATCCGTAATACCTATGTATGTTTGTTTGACTTGTATAATTCGTTTTGAAATCAATTATCACTTTCAAGATGCATTTTTTAAAATGAATCCAACAAACATAAAAAAAAAGTCAAATAATTTTCCATCATTTACTCGAGCATTAACACCATTAACATTATTGTCAAATCATATCCTCTTCATGTATTCCACCTTGCAATAGTATTATCAATGGTTACCTTTTATGATTTTGCAAGGACTCAACCTCATATTCTATGTAATACATGTCCCTAATACATATGTATGTTTGTTTGGCTCATATAAATTTGTTTTCAAATAAATGATAACTTTTAAGGTAGTTTTATAAAAGAATCCAATAAAAACTCTAATAATTTTTCATCATTTACTCAAGCATTCATAACATCAATAACATTATTGTCGAGTCATATCCTTTTGATGTATCCAAACTTGCAATAGTATTATCAATTACCTTTAATGATTTAAAAAAGACTTATTTTTACTTTTTTATCCTCATCATCTATATAAAACACATCCTCAATACATATGTATGTTTGTTTGTCTTATATATTTTTTTTCAAATAAATTATCACTTTCAAAACATAAACTTTTAAAATAATCCAAAAAATAAAAATCAAACAAAAATTTAATTTTAATACCAAAATTATCAAATTTCATTTCCAAATCACATCCTTATCACTAAGTTGTAATTTTCATATATTATGATTCCTAACTTATCATTTCATTAATTCTATCCTCTCATAATATGTGTGAGGAATCATACATGATATCAACCCCATATTATTTACTCTATACTTAAATTATGGTTTTTTTTCTTTATCTTCCATTAATCCTTTAATTATTATATCTTATTTAACTAACCCGTAAAGAAAACTTCATATAAAATACCAATACATAAATAAATAAATAAAATTATATATATAGAGATATAACACTTAAACAACCCATAAGTAATTTACACAATGAGAAGGAATATACACATAATTAATAAAACATAAAAGCCTTTAGTATTTAATACAAGAATTATTACTATGACTAAAAATGATAATAATAATATAAACATCCAACAATACTAGAATTAATACTATGATAAAAAATAATAATCGTAATCATTATTAATATTAATAATATAAAACATCCAACGAGACAAGTCAACTCTAAAAGCTAAAAAAACTACTAATAATGATGATGTAGTGAAAACCCAAAGAAATATGTTTTCAAAACATATATTGAAAATTGTGTAGAAAGAGAGGGGCAATAAAAAATGACATATTGTATGGCTTAATATGATTTACAAAAATTATGAATATTCCATTCATGTTGAACCAGCCTTATTTCTATATTTAATTGAATTAGATTAAGTACTTTATAAGATTATTTGGTATAAACTTTTAAAGGATGAAGAAAAGGTCAAATGGATGTGGCTTGGTTAATCAATCAGATCATGGAATGACTAAAACTCATGTGATCCGAGTGCCTAGGCAAGTGGGTTGTACCACACATTATTTGCTAAGCAACAACCCATTAAGCAATGATTAAAACTCATGTGATCGCATGGCCTAGGCAAGTGGGTTGTACCTAGGCAAGTGGGTTGTACCACACGTTATTAGCTAAGCAACAAGTGTCAATATCGATTGGACAAGTAGATTGAAAACGAAATACAATGGACACCTAAAAACGGTATAATTAACCAAAAAAAGGTGAAAAGAGAAAATAATAAAAAATTAATATAATAATTAGATGGTTATTAACATACATTAAACCATCTATATAAATAAAATTAGCATCAAATACAACATATTAAAAAGTTAAAAATATACAGTTAACATTCCATTAACCATAAATAATTATTACTTTAAATAACATTTACAATTTATATGTAATTATATATATTATCACCTAACTCAGCTTAAACTAAAAACATAAAATCATAACAATGCTTTAAAAAAATCAAATAAAAAAACAACCATCCACATTTTTCTATTTAATTATCAACATATATTATTATTATTATTTAAATCACTTTATTTTGATGTATTTATATATATTGTCATTTTTTATATAATCACATTGTAATTTAGCAAGGCTACTAAAGATTTTAATATTTATTTTTATATATCTCAATTTGATGATGTTCCCAAAAAATTCTCTAACTTTAATAGTAGTTTCATGAGAATTGTTGTCACAACTTCAAAGCTTCAGTGTCGTGGGCTTGCTAGAATTTTGGTGATCATGTGGCACCACCCCAATTTTGTTCTGAGGACTTGGTCATTCGAAATTACATTTTGGTGGACTATGCCTCTTCACTCATGGCATGCCCATACCTTCTGTCGATGAGATACTTGTTGCTTGAGCCAACAATTCCCAACAACCTTGCCAACATGAACTTGGACTTAGATTATTATGTGTGTGTTCTATACTTAGCCAATTCAATAGTTACACAACCAATAGACCAAAACACAACACAAGATATAGGGTGGGTTCCCAAACAAGACAGTTGATAGAACTTTATAAAGTGAATGGATTTTGTTGTCCGCCGAGATGCACACCAGCAGCAGAAATCTTCCGAAAGTTGTTCCCTCACTACAAGTGGGGAAGGTGTGGCCTTGGGGGAAATCAATGAGCCAGGTACTGTCACTTGAATCCTAGCTCCTCCGTTTAGGCTAACTCCTAACGAAGCCAAGGGGGGGTAGTCAATACAAAGAGTTTAACTATGGCTCAATGTGTTTTTTAATGTTTTTATGTGTGGTGATGCGAATGGGTGTTGCTTAGGAGTTTTCTGAATAATGAGAGACACAATGATACTTTAAATGAGACACAAGATAAAAAGCAATCCATGTTGTGATTTAAGGTAAAAGAATACACTGATTCACAACACTTTAAGAAATCTTTGAATACAAGTCGCTCATATACAGAAATTAATCATAAGTACTTTAGATAGATAATAAGCAAATGAAATATATGTGATTAAGGACCAGTGCCTTATGGAGTCAAAAAATGTTTGAGTGCTTGGGTTGCTTGATACAACTGTTCGAGAGATATGTTTGTGAGATCGTTTTGCAATTTATCTTGGTAAATTCAAAGTTTTAATGGTCTTGATTATTACGATAAGAACACAAGGTAAGCAAAGAGACTGGAAATACTTCAGTGGCTATTCACGGTGATCAGATGGACCGTCCAGTTATCAAGAGGATAAGTGTCCAATGTTTAAACAACCCTTGAAGTCTAAACAATGGCAACCCGGCTCCACCTCCCAAAATAGTACTTTAAGTATTTTATTGAAAGGGAAATGCCGGTTCGTTGGTTGTGGGGGTGAAAATTTTATTATGTTGCAGAATTTATTCAAGTCTAACACCTTTTTGAGTACTAGCCCAACCTTTTCCGGTTGGCAGAGCATATGGGTGTTAGATTAGCAACCAAGATAAATTATTATGGGAGTGTGAGTTGAAATATTTTATTTTTGTTTAAGCACAAAGTTCAGCTCTCCGATAGAGAGTGCTCTTGACTTTGTCTTATGGCAAAGTTCAAGAGACTTATTTAATCTAATATGCCTAATGCAAGGGGAAAAGATGCAAGCTAAATGTAACTCATACTTAGCTCAAATCTCACTTAATTCCTTTGCCATGTCACCAAATCGAATTTGCACATGAGGATGGTGAAGCCTTTTGGAGTTAATCACTAATGCTCACTGTATGGTTGACTGGATGATGATTGAGATGACTTGAATCTTCCTTTATGTATTGTACCATGTCATTTAGCCACTGAAATAATCCAAATTCGATTATCTCCAATTTGAATTTAATTAATTAATAATCTTCTTTTATTGAATTTTGAGGAATTATTAATTAAGTGGCTGAATGACAATCCAAAACTTAGGATAAAGGTGCCTGGGGATCAAGTATGATTTTTTGGATTAGGAATTAAGCCTCCAATCACTGAGAAACACCCTCAGACGACTGACATATTACAACTTGAATTTTTCCATTTAAACTATGGAAAAATTAATTATTTTAAAAATAAAATATTTAATTGTCCAACGCGTCCGGTAAACATTTTTCAAACAGTGTTTTTATTTGATGAGGGCCCTATCAAATGACCATCTAAGGAATACATGGTGTCTAGTAGGCTTATACACATCAGTTGGGCTCTAATAACCCCCCATGGCTCAATTTTCAAAATTGGGCATTCCAGCTTTGGAGGAAGCGAGAGAAAACCTCGTCGATTATAGCTCGGCTATAGGCAAAGTATAATTGATAATGAAAAAAACTCCCTGGAATACCTTAGTTGCTTAACCAAGTCATGGGGGACCGAACCACTCAAAATCCTACTAATACACTTATTACAAACCCCGTGGAGCCATGGTCATTTTGACTGAAAATAAAAATTGGCTAGGCACAAAGGATGGATCATCTGATATACTGGAACACAAACACTCATCATGTTTGTCAAATGGAAGCTCCTTAGATAATCCAACTATGGTACAAAAATGTTGGTAATATCTGGCTCCAACTATAGGATGGACACTTTCCTGATCTATGGATCAAAGAAAGTGTTCAAGAATCCCAGAACATCGGTTTCCTGCATGGAAACAAAAGTGTCTTAGTCCACTCTTATATGATAAATGATGTCAAAATGAAATACCAATATAAAAAAATATTTTTGCTTTTTCTTTTTCAAATCAAAGTACATGAAATCAAAATCTTTTATTTTCTAGTATATCTATGAAATATGATACAACAATATGGTACAAAAATAAAATACTTAAAATACAAGAAGGATAGGTTTTAGAGAATCCCTGAGATGACCCCTTGGTCATCTTGGATGTTGTTTCGATAAAAAGGCTTCAAATGCTGCCCATTTTTAGGCAGGATCAATTCTTCTCCTTCCATGGTATGTAGCAATAAGGCATTGGTGCCAACAATGGCATGGATGATAAATGGGCCTTTCCAAAGGTTATCAAATTTCCCATGCTTCCCAAGCTTCTCCCTTCTTTTTGTCCCATAGGAGAACAGTATCTCCTACTTGGAAGGGTCTTGGCTTGGCTGACTTGTCAAAGGTTCCCTTCATACTTTCTTGATGTCTTAGGGACTGATCAAGGGCATCTCTTCTTGCCTCATCCAACTCTATGATCTGATTGATCCTCTTCTCCATTTCCAATTTTTTCGTTCCATACGCACTTATCAATCTAAAAATTGGAATCTTCATGCTGACCCAAAGGGTGGCTGTAGGACCATATACTAAATCAAAAGGGGACTTCCCTGTAGAGTTCTTCTTGGTTATCCTGTCAGCCCACACAAGATATTTAATTTTGTTGTCCCATTCTCTGTTATTATCACCCACAGTTTTCTTAAGAATACTCATTAGATTTTGATTTGTGGACTCAACAAGTCCATTTATGTGTGGGTAATAATCTGAGGAGTGGGATAGGATCATGCCATATTTAAAATAGAAGTCATTTACTTCTCTTGAACTGAAGGCCTTGGCATTATCAATTGTTATTTTCAAATGGATTCTGAATCTGGTGATGATTCTTTCTTCAATAAAGTTTATAACAACTTCCTCAGTGGCTTTCTTAGTAGGTATGGCCTCTACCCACTTAGTGAAATAATCGGTTGTGGTAAGAATCCAACAAAAACCATTGCTAGAGTTATCCTTGAATTTACTGATAAAGTCAAGCCCCCACTGCTGAAAAGGGGCAAGCACCACAACTGATGTTAGGGGGAGTGCAGCCAATTTTTGCTTGCCATTAAAAAGATGACACTCTTGGAAACACTTGACATGTTTGTGAACATCTGCGAAGATAGTGGGCCAATAGTATCCTGCTCTCAAGATTTTGTGGGCAGTTGTATTCGCTGCATAATGGCCTCCACAAAATCCTAAGTGAAATTCAATTAAGATTTTCTTGGAATCTTGTTCATTAACACATCTAAGTATGATGCCATCTGGGTTCCTCCAACCCAGACCCTCTTGGGTAAGTAAATACCTAGCAGTTTTGAGTCTTAAAGCCCTTCATTTGTGACCTTTGAGGTGATCAGGGTAGTTGAAGTGGAGAAGAAAGTAAATGATGTCAGAATACCAAATGTTGTCAAGCTCTTGGAGTACAGGAGTCATGGTTGGTCGTGGAACGTTGTTTTCAGCAATCATTTCAATGGCTTCTTCATTCTTTTGAGTGAGCATTTTAGCAAGCCCCTGCCCTTTGATTAACTTATTGGGTTTTATCTCAAGGTCATACTCCTGGATTTTTGATACCCATGTGCCTCTTATTCCTAAGCAATCCTGTTGGGACAAGATGTCTTTTACTGCAGCATGGGGAACATACCCTATCACTTTGGAGTAGCCAATATAAGTTCTGAAATGTTTCAAGGATTTGACTAAGGCATATGCTTGTTTTTCCATGATTGTGTACTTCAGCTCAGAATTTTGCAAGGCTCTACTCATGAACTCAATTGGTTGCTCAAACCCTTTGAATTTCTTTTGAAGTAATACACCGACAATGGTGTCTTCTGAGGAAAAATAAAAGATCATGAAATCTTTCATGTAATCTGGGCTGACTAAGACAGGTGATCTAGTGATGGAATCCTTTATGGTGTCAAAATCACTTTTTCCTTCATCTGTCCATATGAACTTAGCATTCTTTTTTAGGAGAGCTTGTATAGGTGTCATGAGTTCAGCAAGGTTGGGAATGAATCTCCTTATGAAATTTATATGCCCATTGAATGATTGGAGACCCTTAACATTTCTTGGAAGGGGAATTTTCTATATAGCCTCGATTCTCTTGGGGTCAATCTTGACCCTGCCTTTGTTAATGATGTGACCCAAAATTTTTCCTTCTTCAATACCCAATACTGACTTAGCTGGATTTAAAGAAATGCCATATTCTCTGCATCGTTGAAATGCTTTCCTAAGGTGGTCAACATGGCTGGATCTTTCCTTGGAAAAAACAGTAAAATCATCCTGATATATTTCAATAATTTTTCCTATCAATTCATTGAAAGCATAATCCATGGCCCTCTAGAAAGTGGCCCCAACATTTGTGAGATCAAAAGGCATTCTCAGATATTCAAAATTTCCCCAAGGGGTTGTGAATGTTGTTTTGTACCTACCCTCCTCTTTGACAACAACCTAGTTGTAACCTGAAAATCCATCAAGCATGGACATCATCGTAGATCTAGTGACCCGTTGGAGGAGGGTCTCCATGTTGGGGAGTGGATAATGATCTTTCTGGAAGGCTATGTTAAGATTTCTAAAATCAATGCATATCCCGATACTCCCATTTTTCTTCCTTACCACAACTAAGCTGGAGCACCATGATGTATGTCGTGTGGGTGCTATAATACCTGCTGCCAATATTTTCTATAATTCCTGCTTGACAATATGGGACAACTTCGGATTTATTTGTCTGTGTTTTTGGCGAAAAGGCTTTACATTTTGCTTTTTTGGTTTCAGAGGGATGGTATGATGGAAAAAATCCTCCCTATAAGCTTTTAGCTCGTCATATGTAAATGCAAAAATATCTCTATATTCTTTTACCAGGTTTATTAGAGCATTCCTTTCCTTTTCAGAAGTTCCTTTTCCTATTTTTATGATTTTCGGATTTGTTTCTGATCCAATGTTCACCTCAATGTAATCACCAGGTTTCAATTGGTCAATGTTATTTCTCTTTCCATCCTACCTATCAAAAATGTTTTCTAGCTTAGTAGATCCATGTGACAAAGGTTTCAGGTTTTGGCTGTCTTCTCGATTCTGCTTTCCTTCCTCCTGCCTATTTATCTTGAAATTTGAGAACTCATCCAAGTTATTAATAAATTTCAGAATCTGTTCATCATCTTTGAAATTTTTCCAGTGCGTTATGTTGTCTGATACTGATGGCCTATACTTAATCTCAAGGGTACATTCTCCATTCAACATTTCTTCTGAACGTTGGAGGGTGGATGCTGCAACTGCCAATCTATCTGCTGCACTATTCTTTTCTCTATGGATTGCTTTTATGTTGAGTGCATCAAAATACTCCATGGTGTCCCATATTGCATTTCTATACCTTTTAATCCTTTTATAGTTACATGCAAATTTTTCTTTAATTTGTTGCACTACTAAGTTAGAATCTCCTCTTATACTAAGCATTTTTATTTTCATGTCTTTAGCAATCTCTATGCCTAGTAGAAGTGCCTCGTACTATGCAATGTTCTTTGTGGCTTCAAATTCAAGTTTGAAAGCAAAGTTAAAGACCTTCCCTTTGGGTGATGTCAAGACTATGCCAGCCCCTTTGCCAACTCTAGAGAAAGCACCATCAAAATTCATTTTCTATAATCCATCAACTTTTTTATCTTTCATTTCCTCATGAACAGGATCTAAAAAGGTGGAATTGACTTGGTAGGTTCCTATTTCATCAATATTGCAGATATATTCATTTGATGGTTTCTGAGGATTCTCAACATGGTACCTTCTTTCTTTTTCTGTGTATAGTTTGATGAGAAAATCTTCGGATGCCAGAACAATCACATAAGACCAATCTAATTGTATTGACCCACCCAAAGTAGCACCCCAATTTCTAGAGAGTAGCATCCCCCACTTATCAGGCACATATATGACAAGGATATCCATGGTGACATGGATGTTTGGATACTTAGCCAATATGACGGGTTGATTTTCAATCATTCCCTCAACTTCAATAGGTCTAGAATCCATGGCACACACATTCTGGTAAGGTCTAGTGTTTTTTAAGTTAAGTTGTTGCATAACTGTTTTGGTCATTAAGCTTGTGCCAGATCCTGAATCCAACATACAATTATGTAGAAGAAGGTCACCTATCATCAATGATATGTAGAAAGGTGGGTGAGCTTCTTTTCTTGTTTCCCTGGTATGTAGGATTATAGGAGGATCCTCAAAATCATTTCCATAACTTGTTGAAGGTTGCTCTACAGTCTCTGAGGAAGTTACCTTCTCAGGGGTAGAAAGCTTTGCAGGTGGAGGAGGATTTTTAGATGCTATGGGTTTTGAAGTAGGAGGAGGAACATCATCAACTTGAGGATCTAACATTTTCAAAAGCTTCTCTTTCTGACCAAGAATTTTACATAGTTCAAGTATTGGGAATGGAACTTTAGTGTTGGCCAACCAACTACCCAAATCAAAACTTAAAGCAACAGACTCCTTTTCATTATTAATTTCTTAAGTAATGTTAGGAATTGTTACCTTAGGAGTAGTTTGAGCTGAGGGTCCCTCCTTCGGTTTTCTTTGATATGTCATCCCTTTGAATTTCTGACTGTTGTTGATACTGGGTGGCATCTCACCATAGATCTAAGCTATGTGATCAATTCTTTGTTGACCATGGATGGCTTGGGTCCAACTATCCCTAGGATTTTCATAGGTATCGCCCACATGGTTGATGAAATCAGGCTCGCTTGTAGAAGTGCTAGGACCACAACCCTCATGATAACCATGCTCTTGGACATAGCATGCATAATAAAAACTAGATTCCGCATGGAAATCCTTGCATGGCCTACAAAATGGTCCATAAGACTCAACCATGTTAGCAACCTCTAATTGGTTAGGAGGCCTCTGTTCATGATTGGGTATTTTTCTCTACCAAGTTGGTTTTGTAGGAAAGACCCTAGGAGGTGGTTGGGGTTGAGTTCTTTCAACATTGATAACCCGATTTTGCATCTCTTTCATTTGGGATAGGTGCTTTTGTTCCATCTTTTCCATTCTTTCAGCCATATCAACGAGTTTCTTTTCATAAGCATCTTCTTCATTTGTAGGCTCTTTCTCTTTAGGCTTAGCAATCTTTAGGGAATTTGATGATCTGGAGCAACCCTAGATGTTGGATTCACCATATGATTGCATGTTTAAGTCAATTTTGAGAGCCATCCTTTGGGCGTGAAGCAGAGTAGTGGGTTCCTTGTCTCTTATTTGATATTGCATCTTGCCACTAAGTGCCTCAATGTAGTAAACCAGAATGGAAGGTCCAGGTGGTGCATAGGTATCAGGAATAACATTTGATAATTCAATGAGCCTAGTGTTGAACTCGTCCATCATTTCAGTGTCCTTCTTTTTTATGTTGTTCAAAGCATTTAGTTGATGCCTTGGTTCATTTTTATCACCAAAATTTTCGGTGAAGGCAGTTTTGAAGATAGCCAAGGTGGAAAATGAGTTGTTAGGTAGGTTTCTATACCAATCACCAGCTTTCCCATCCAAGGAGAGAGAAAACAGTTTCATATAAATGTCGTCATGCTGGCTCGCAGAGTCACTGAAATAGGCATTAATACATCTTGAAAAGCTCCTATGATGAGCAGTGGAAGTAGTGGCATCAGTGCCAGTGTACATCGGTAATTTCTCTATAGCTTTGTCTGGGAGACGGTGGGGTTGACCTGCTATCTGAGAGAAATTTAGCTGAGTAAAATACTCGCCCATGATGTCGGAAATATTAGTATTATTTTCAAAATTTTCTAAGTTTTCTTGGAACAAAGAATGGATGTCTGAAATAGACTCAGATCCAATTTCTTCAAGGATCCTACTAGAAGCTAGCTTGCTAAGTCTCTTCCTAAGAACCTTTTCAGGATCAGGGACGAAACTAACCAAGCCTTCAGGGTTCCTTCTAGTTGAATACCTTGGTAAATTACTTGACAGTGGAGTCGCCAGGTGGATTTGAGTCTAATTTCAGAGAGTGATTGGACTAAAAATCTACCAAAAAAGGAACTAAAAGGAAGTGGAGTTGGCAGATAGATATCGAATCTATCAAAAAAGGTAAAACCAACTAGAAAAAACTAAGGTCATCCAGGAACAAAAAGATTTGTCCCCGGCAATGGTACCAAAGATGTTGTCCGCCGAGATGCACACCAGCAGCAGAAATATTCCGAAAGTTGTTCCCTCACTACAAGTGGGGAAGGTGTGGCCGTGGGGGCAAGCAATGAGCTAGGTACTGTCACCTGAGTCCCATTTCCTCCATTTAGGCTAACTCCTAAACAACACCCATCCGCATCACCACACATAAAAACATTAAAAAACACATTGAGCCATAGTTAAACTCTTTGTAGGGACTACCCCCCTTGGCTTCATTAGGAGTCAGCCTAAACAGAGGAGCTGGGATTCAGGTGACAGTACCTAGCTCATTGCTTGCCCCCAAGGCCACACCTTCGCCACTTGTTGTGAGGGAGCAACTTTCGGAAGATTTATGCTACTGGTGTGCATCTGGGCGGACAACAAATTTCACAGGTTGTCTAGGAAATGGCTAGATCCTCATATACAAAGGGAGTGAGACCTTTTGCTTGCTACCCAAAATAGAACAAGCAATCCACCTTGGGCGTGTAACAACTCTAAAAATTCAACAATAAAAAAGAATTGTATATGGTATAACTACTAAATATGATCTAGGGTTCTCCTAGGATTTACTTCATTACTGTGTTAATTGCCGGAGTACACACTTGTACATACTTGTTATTACTTTTGCTTGTGAGGCACATGTTAGTTGATCTCTCATTGTGTTAAAATCAATGTTTATTTGTCGGATAATAAATTCATACGTCCTAATACCATTGTATATCAGTTTCATAGATTTTGATGTTGTCATGCTTATTATGTTCTTTTGTTTGAAGGGTGTGTTCTTGTGACGACCGGGCTCACCTAGCTTTCGTAAAAGCTAATGCATGTTGATATACTTGTACTTGTTCCAGGTAAGGATCCTAACTACCAAAAATATTGGGTTGGAGATTAAATGATTTGCTAAGGTAAAGAGGGTACCCTAGTTATGAGTTTTAAATGCACCTTAACAGAAATGTTAACAAGGACTACCAACTATAGGATAAGTGGGTATCCTAAGTACCATCTCGATGGCATTAATCCAAGTTTAAAAACATGTGCATGTGACTATAGATAAGAGAGGTAAGAATTTAAAAGGCAATGGATAGTAGCTGCAAGTTTTTAAAGAGGGCAAGTGAAGGCCCTTGGTGGAGATCCACATGGCATAAACCTAAACCCTCATTTCGGAATGGTCTGTATCGAAAATATTTTGTTTATTTGCTTTGTGGAAGAGAGCCTAGCTCTCAGCCATCATGGCTGTGGAGAAAACTACACACAGAGGTTAGTTGTTCGTCGTGGTTATGAGAATGTTCCAGAGTTGCATCCTTCCTTCGTTCATTTGCACTTGGAGGAGAACTTGGCTCTTGGCTGTCAGGGTTATGGAGAAGACTCCATGGTAAACCAGTCTATGCGAGGTAAAACACTCTACACCATCTCTTATTTAAAATTTTGAAGCACTTTATTTATTTTCCCAAATGGAATACTTACTAATGCAACATATTTTGTGTATGCTATCAGGAGAGATTTTACGCTACCTTGGAGTTTCTCTGGTCATGGGTTAAAAGCTCGGCGGTAAAAAAATGGTGGAAGGCTCCAGGGTTTTGGAGCAGCCTCGGTAAGCCCTGGGCCTCCCTAGAACATCCCTCTTCAAGCGTTACTAGTATTTTTGTGGGTGTGGTTATGTTATAATGTACCAAACAAAGATGAGGCGAGTTGGCCCGTTTAAAAAAAGTAAAAAGTTAAGTTATTGTTCGATGCGAGCGTTGGTCCTTTTATGGTTAGTTTTGTTTGTTTTGGAATCGATAATGGAACTGTACATCATTGTTGTATTGTAAATGTTTTTGGGCTACATGCCCTTAGTTGGAGTTTTTCCCAATATTATGATAAATATAATATATTTTGCAATGAATGGTAGAGTTCTTACCCTACTTCTATTTACAGTGGTTTTTAATTGAAGTTATGTTGTTTTAAAAGTATTGAGGATTCATTTATTATTTTTGGGAAAATCCCTAATGTAAAAATGAATATATATATATATTTATACTCTGTTTGGAAAATGAGGAACCCAAGCGTTTTGAACAATTGACTGATGCCATAGCGGCTTATTTCTAAGTCTATTTGATTAAGATGGAAATGTTATGTTGGTTAAGGGATTCGATCCTGTCCTGTACTATTTGTATTTTATAGAATTTCTCCTAAAATGTTTAAACTCTGTTTTAATTCGCTTAGGCTAAAATGCGATCTCTATTTACCTATCAACAGATGGAATTTATTTATTTACTGAAAAAAAGTAAGCATCGTGGTGCTTATATTTGTGATGTAACGTGACCTGGTATTTCTAGTTTGGGCGAGCCTTGCCTCTCTACAGGATTTGATCCAAAATGTGGTTGAATTTTTGTTTATGATTTTTATATTCTTTGTAAAAAGTATTTCATATTTGGTATAACTGTATACTATTTGGAAGGTGTTCTGTACTTCAATAATGATTATTGAAACTCTATGTTAATTATATATTTATATAAATAATACGTCGATATGGTATGAAATTATACTTGTTAGTTAATATGTGATTAAGAGAGATACTCTGCATTCAGAATGTAATTCATTGGAAACAATAATAATTTACTATTTGTACACACACACACACACACACACACACACACACACACACACACATATATATATTGTAAACAACTATCTGTTCGTGTTCTGATTCCAAAGACTAACCTAACCTTATTTGCCATATAGATGAGCTTATTCTAAGATAAAGAAAATAGACTTTTGGGTCTGTTTATATACTAGGGATGTATTCAGCCTCTTGGCTCTACTTAGTGTTACTCTTTTTTCTGTGTATAAACTGTCTAAGAGATATATTGCATATACTATGTAATTTTACTGAAAACAATGATGACCTACTAACATACATTTAACATTTATTCTTGATAATTAATAAAATTCTAATCTAAAAACTAATAGAAAATTAATACTAACATTCTATAAACCATAGCAGTATGTTAACTATCAACAGTGATTTTAACATTTATCTGTATGTAAAATATAACAGTGAGGAACCTGGAAAAATAGGAGACAACATAGTCCAAAGGTCACTGTTCCTCCCAACCTGCTTCCAACACAGCCAAATTACTTTCCTGGAACCCCCGAGCCTATTCACTGAACCACCAGGACAAAGACAAAGTGTAGAATACCCTATGCTTTAACTTATGTTTGTGTCAGTCACTTAACCACAGCTTTACTTCAGCTCTCCCCTCATCGAATTTTTTGTGTTCCTAACCTTTCAGTATACAACAAATCCACAAAATCTAATGTAGTGAACCTCCTGTTCATTCGATGGTTATATTTCTTTCCTAGGTATTTGGGTCAGTTTTGTAATCAATGAGCCACCTACTCATTTTTCCCTATCTTATGCGAACATGACCACTTTTTGAGGGAGGATTCCTCCTGCATCAGCTAGAAAGTAAATGTTGTTTCTGACATCTGTAGCTTCTACATTCTACACTTGTCATTCCTCCTAGTGGGTCAGTGAACACTCTTCAACAGTCCCTTTGGATATGTGTCTCTCCTTTTTATTTATTAAATAATAAAATATTCAATTACAATCATCTTTGACCATCTATGGTCAACAACATAAAACTTTACAATAAATTTTAAAATAATATTTTTCCACAACATAAAATGTTAAGTTCTAGGTGGGTTACAAACACCCCCTCTTAAGTTCAATATCGTCCTCGATGTTGCTTAAGTATCGTCTGAGTCTTTCTGAAACAAAATTGGATATGCTTCTTGCATATGACTCTCCAATTATCAGGTTGCTTCATCTGGACTAAGGTGCTTCCATTGCACATTTACCTGTCCAATGGTGCGATTCCAGAGAAAATTTCTCTCCTGTCGAGGATACAGTCCAGTTCCACCTGAAAATATCCTTCTGGTTCTACCTGGATAACATTCCAATCAATTACATGCATGAGTAGCATCATGTACGTATTTTTTTAATATAGAAATATGAAACACCTTATGTACTTTGAGATTAGGTGGCAAATCTAACTGGTAAGCCACCGGTTCAACTCTTGACAATATCTCAAATGGTCCACAATACTTGGGTGCTAATTTAGCACAACTCCCCAACTTAAAGGAGCTTCTTCTGGTTTTACCTTGACAAAGACATGCCCACCTACTTGGAATTCTTTTTGAGTTCTTTTAAGGTCTGCACGACTCTTATATCTGTGTTGTGCAATTTTCATATTGCTTTGTACATGTTTCACTGTTAGTTCCATTTATTTCAACAATTAAGTTCCTAACATTAATCTATCGACCGGATTACTCCATAAAATGGGAGTATTCCACTTCCTACCATAGAGTATTTCTAAAGGACTAAGTTTAGCTGAAGCTTGATAATGATTGTTATAAGAAAACTCGACTAAGTGCAAATATTTTTCCCATTTGTTTGGTTGATACCTAACATACATCCTAAGCATATCTTCTAAAACTTGATTTACTCTTTCAGTTTGTCCATCCATTTGCAAATGATAAGTTGTACTGAAATTTAATTTAGTGTCAAATCATTTAAACAATGACTTCTAGAAATTACCAGTAAACTTAGAATCTCTATCAGAAATTATTATCTTAGGAACTCTATGCAAATGAAAAACTTCTTTCATAAATACATCAGCAATATTAACGGCCTTATAAGTAGATTTAACAGGTATAAAGTGAGTTTCCTTACTAAGTTTGTCTACTACTACCATCACAGAATCATTTTGCTTTTTATTTTTAGGCAGTCCTGTTATAAAATCTATACTGATAACTTCCCATTTCCAATCTGGTACTAGTAATGGCTACAATATACTTGGTGGGTGTTGATGCTCAGCTTTAACCTGCTGACATTCAAGACACCTAGCTATATATTCAACCACTTCATTCTTCATGTTAGGCCAAAAATAATATTTTCTTAGCATTCTTATCATTTTTTGGTAACTAGGATGTCCTGAGTAAGGACTCTTATGCACTTTGTTCAAGATCAACAATTTAATTTCCGGTACATTAGGTACATATACTCTATTTTTTTACAGTATTAAACCTTTTTCATTAAAAGTGAAATCTGTTTTTATATTTTCATATTCGTTTTCTGCAACTTTTTCCCCTAAATTTTGATCATTTTTATCCATTTTTATTCCATCTTCAAACTTATTTTCCAATTCTATTTTATAGCTGCTAATAGCGGCTATAAAATTCATATTTTTGTTTCTGCTTAAAGAATCAGGCACCTTAATCTCTTTTCATTTTATATGTTTAATCTCAAAATCGTACTCGCTAAGGAAAGCTAACCATCTTGCTTTCCTTGCATTTAGATTTTGTTGATCAAACAAATATTTTAAACTTATGTTATCACGCATTAATAGAAATCTTCTACCAATTAGATGATGGCACCACATTTTCAAAGCATGAATTATGACAGCCAACTCTAAATCGTAAGCAACATAATTATTTTCATGTATTTTTAACTTTCTTTATTCATATGCTATTACATGACCTTCTTGAGTTAAAAATCCACCTAGTCCCTCATTGCATGCATCAGTGCATACAACAAAGTCCCTGTATGGATATGCTATTTTTAAGACAGGGGAGGTAGTTAACAATCCTTTTAACTTTTTAAAGCTTTCTTCACACTTTAAATCCCATACAAATTGCTTTCCCTTTTTCTGTAAGGTTTTTGTGGGATTCGCGATCTTCGAAAATACTTCTATGAATTCTCGATAATAACCTATAATCCCCATGAATGATCGTACATCTGATACATCCTTAGGAACGGGCCATTCTGTTATCGATCTTATTTTGTCAGGATCCACTGATATCCCTTCTTTGGATGTCACATGGACTAAGTATTGTATATTATCTTTAAATAATTTGCATTTACTAAATTTAGCATATAATTTATGTTCTCTTAGGACTTGTAATATTATCTGTAAATGTTCATCATGTTCTTCCTTTGTTTTTGAATAAATCAGTATGTCATTGATAAAGACAATCACAAATTTATCTAAGTATTTACTTAGGACACTGTTCATTAAACACATAAAAGATGCTTGAGCATTCCTTAGCCCAAAAGGAATAACTACAAACTCATAATGCATGTAACGGGTTCTAAATGCAGTTTTAAATATGTCTTCATCTTTAATTCTGACTTGATGATATCCAGATCTCAAGTATACATTTGAGAATATCGTTGCTCCACATACTTGATCAAATAATCATCTATGCGGGGCAATGGATATCGATTTTTAATTTCCATCTTGTTTAACTAACGATAATCTATACACAGACGTACAAGGCATTGTCTTTCTTTTTAAAAAATATGACAAATGCTCCCCAAGGAAATACACTTGGTCTTATATATTTTTTATCTATTAACTCCTGCAAATGTAGTTTTAATTCATTAAGTTCTAAGATATTCATCTGGTAAGGGGCCTTTGAATTTGTTATAGCTCTAGGTACCAACTCAATAGTAAAATCCAATTATCTTTTCAGAGGTAATCCTGGAATCTCTTCCGGGAATACATCTGAAAAATCCTTTAAGAATGGTATGTCTCTAAATTTTAATCTATCTTCTTTATTCATGTGTTCATCATTCATTACATGTACAACAAAAAATCTACAACCTTTATAGACCGACCTTTTCATTTCTAAGGCTAAAATCTGTCTAACAGAAACTTTCCTAGGAATTCCTTTCACTATGATTGTTTATCCTTTTTCATTTAAACATGTAAATGTTTTCTCAAAGAAATTTAAAACTACTCTATGTTTTTCCAATCAAACCATACCTATGAAAACATCATATGATCCTAGAGGTAACACATTCAATTTCAATTGAGTTTTGAATTGACTCATAAACATATCACAATATTTAACATAGCTAACTACTTTTCTCTTAGTTAATGTAACTAACTGTTCCAGCCAAGACTTTTCAAACTTATTCAAATGCAAATTACAACTTTCTGCTATACTGGGTGACACATAGCTTAAACTAGCACCTGGATCTATCAAAATAGAAATTGGTTTTTTTTTTTATCATACCTTATATTTCAACCATAGATGTATGGTGATCAACCCGTCGATTATCCAATGTTGCATTAATTCTGGGCATCTCATTTTCTATGTCACCAACAGTTGCTTCTTCCTGTACTGAATGCACATTCCTGAAATTTCTTTTTCTATTCGGACAATCCTTTACATAATGAGGTCCTTGACATTCCTAGCATTTTATAGGTTCTCTTTGTTTAGTATTTTTAACATATGTATTAGGTATGTCTCTGTTCTTTACTGCTGAAAAATTCTGTTGTGTATTACCCTTAAGGTTTGTCCCTTGATAATTATTTTTAGGATAATTTCGGGAACCATTTCCAAAATTTCGGTTGAACTTAAAACTCTTTCTTCTTTGTTAAAAGTTATTTGATCTTTTAACCTCCAATTAGGTACACCTTCTCTTTTATTTTTCCTTTGTTCCTAACATAAATTAGCCTTCCTCATTGCTTCCTCAATGGTTTTTGGATTACATATTCAATTATGTCCTTAAAGCTAAGAGGTAAACAAATTAGAAACCTCTGTATCTTGTGATTTTCATTAATGATGTAAGGTATGTATCATAGTAAACTTAAAAATTTGTTACTTAGTTCCTTCATAGTCATTGATCCTAGCTTCAGGTCATAAAATTCCTTAGCCCTTTCTTCGTAATATTGTTCAGACAAAAATTTCCTCTTAAAGTATTTTTTAAAGGTCCTCCAAGTTACATACTTTTCCTTATTATTTTTCACTCTTTTTATATCCTGCCACCAAATATCAACTTTTCCAGTTAAGTTAAAATAGCCATTTTTTTAAAGTTTGTTTGAATAAATATAAATTTGAAAATACTTTTTCATTCCAAACAACCATGCCTCTACTTCTTCTCCTTTTTCCACCTCACCATTAAACATTGGTGGCTTTATCTTTTTAAATTTTCCTGAGATTTCTTCATAAGGTTTTTATTTTCTCTTTTCAGGGCTTCTGTCACTGGTTTCACTGGAATAATTATATTTCTCTCTATGTGGCTTAACATTATTTTCTGTGGAGGAATTACTTTCTTTATCAGTAAATTTTAACATTTTTCCTTTATACTTGTAAGATATAGTTCTAGATTTAGATTCAGGTTCTTTCATTTTATCCTTCTCTTCATTATGTAATTTACTCAGCAATACATGATTTAATTCTTCTTCTGCCCTCAAGATTCTTTCGTTATCTTCCTTAACATTTTGTATTTTAGCTTTTAAGTCTCTCATAGTTTGGAGTAATTTAGTTGAGTTATTACTTCTATAATTATTCACTTCCACCCATATACTATTGTTATTAACATTTTCTTGTTCGTGACTGTGATGTGTTCCATCTTCAGCAGATGCCTCTACTCCTTCCATTTCCTGCAAAATAGAAATTATATTTCTGCAGAGAAACAATTTAAACATAAGTCAATATTTTGTTTTTCTGATTTATATTGAACAAGCGAGTTGATCCAATTTTGAGGCCTATTGTTTGTAACTGTGCTCTAATACCACATGGAACAACTCTAAAAATCCAACAATAAAAAAAAAATTGTATATGGTATAACTACTAAATATGATCTAGGGTTCACCTAGGATTTACTTCATTACCGTGTTAACTGCCGGAGTACACACTTGTACATACTTGTTATTACTTTTGTTTGTGAGGCACATGTTAGTTGATCTCTCACTGTGTTAAAATCGATGTTTATTTGTCGGATAATAAATTCATAAGTCCTAATACCATTGTGTATCAGTTTTGTAGTTTTTGATGGTGTAATGCTTATTATGATCTTTTGTTTGAAGGGTGTGTTCTTGTGAAACCAATATTACCTAGCTTTCATAAAATTTAACGCATGTTGGCATACCTATACTTGTTCCAAGTACGGATCCTAACTACCAAAAATATTGGGTTGGAAATTAAATGATTTGCTAAGGTAAAGAGGGTACCCTAGTAATGCGTTTTCAATGCACCATAAAAAAATGATATCAAGGACTACCAACTATAGGATAAGTGGGTATTCTCACTAGCAGCTCAATGGCATTAATCCAAGTTTAAAAACATGTGCATGTGACTATAGAAAAGGGAGGTAAGAATTTAAAAGGTAGTGGATAGCAGCTACAAGTTTTTAAAGAGGCCATGTGAAGGCCCTTGGTGGAGATCCACGCTGGCATAAACCCTAAACCCTCATTTCGAAAGGGTATGTATCGAAAATCTTTTGTTCATTTGCTTTGTGGAAGTGAGCCGAGCTATCAACTGTCATGGATATGAAGAAAGCTCGATACAAAGGTTAGTTGTTTGTCGTGGCTATGAGAATGTTCCAGATTTGCATTGTTCCTTTGTTCATTTGCACTTGGAAAAGAACTTGGCTCTCGACCCTTAGGGTTATGTAGAAGAATCCATGGTAAACCAATCTACGCCGAGGTAAAACACTCTACACCATCTCTTATTTAAAATTTTGAAGCACTTCATTTATTTTCCCAAATGGAATACTTACTAATGCAATGTATTTTTTGTATGATGTCAGGAGAGGTTTCGTGCTACCTTGGAGTTTCTCTGGTCATGGGTTAAAAGCTCTGCAGTGAAAAAATGGTGGAAGGCTCCAGGGTTTTGGAGCAGCCTCGGTAAGCCCCAGGCCTCCTTGGAACATCCCTCTTCAAGCGTTACCAATATTGTTGTGGGTCTGGTTATGTTATAATGTACCAAATAAAGATGAGGCAGGTTGGTCCATTTAAAAAAGTAAAAGGTTAAGTTATTGTTTGCTGCCATCGTTGGTCCTTTTATGGTTAGTTTTGTTTGTTTTGGAAGCCATAATGGAAAACTATACCACATTGATGTATTGTAAATGTTTCTGGGCTACATGCCCTTAGTTGGGGTTTCGCCCAATATTATGATAAATATAATATATTTTAAAATGAATAACAGAGTTCTCACCCTACTTGTATTTATAGTGGTTTTTAATTGAAGTTCTGTTGTTTTAAAAGTATTGAGGATTCATTTATTATTTTTGGGAAAAGCGCTAATGTAAAAATGAAAATATATATATACTCTGTTTGGAAAATGAGGAACCTAAGAGTTTTGAACGATTGGCTGATACCATCACGAAATATTTCAAATTATATTTGATTAAGCTGGAAATGTTATGTTGGTTAAGGGATTCGATCCCATCTTGTACTATTTGTATTTTCCAGAATTTTTCCTAAAATGTTTAAACTATGTTTTTAATTCGCTTAGGTTGAAATGCGATCTCTTTTTACCTATTGCTGGGTTTTGGGTTCAAATTTGGTTGTGTACCATAGCAAGGACCTCACTGTTACAACCATTGATAGGAAAAAGTTCAAAGAAGTAGGAAGATGTCATAGAGTCTTAGTTCAAATACAAGAACTAGAACTACAAGCATGACTCCATGCTTAGAACCACTCAATGAAATGGATATGGTGCTACTTGTATAATGGTTTGTGCATTTGGGAACTCGCCACAAAAAACTTGAAAAATAGTTCATGGAGTTTAATTAACAAGTTCAACATTTTCTCTGAATAAAAGTAAATTACAACTAGTGAAAAAGGAGCAAGAAACACATCAAACATACAATAATTAAAGCAAGGGAAAGATACTAATAAGAAGCATACATGTTTCATGTTTAACAACCGAGTCAAAAGACATTAGGATATGATGCAAACAATACATATAAACCTTGTCAATACTCAAAATAAGAACAAAGTCAAACTCCTAAAACCAACAAACATAATGCTGCCATACAAATCTACTAAGCTAGAAAAAATCATATTTATTACGCTTTGAGAAAAAAGCATTCCTTAAAAAGATGACAATTATGCAATAAACATACTAATACTACTAATTATAATAATATTAACAATAGAATTAGGCTAATAAAAGTTCAAAGGGAATATGCATCTTCACTTTGCGAATGCCTATGAGTATAGCTTCATGAGGCTCATCTTAACCATCATATCATTTTATAAATCATTTCATTTAATATAATATGCTTATATGTTTGCGGAAATATTTAGGTCTATAGGAATTTGTTTTAATATAAAGAGCTAGTTTTAAGTGTAGTTTTGGCTTAGTTTACTCCCATCGCAATGCCCTATTATGGATTCACTAAGATAGAGTATGCATTGCACCAAGAAAATGTTAAACTAAAAAGAAACATAAGCCCTTAGTGTAAAGTGGGAAGAAGGATGCACCTACTGGCCTAATGGCCTTTGGATAGTCTTTGTCACCGTGGAACCCTTAGAAGTAGTTTTCCTACCACAATTTATAAATCGTTTAAGTTTGTAACATTTAAACTTATTAATTTTAATTTGGTGGTGGGCCAAATTCCTTTTCTACAAATTTACTTTGGTATCGTATTTAATTAAATTTAGTATATTTATTTGTGTCAATTAGCAATTATTCAATTTATTGGACTAACTATAATTTATTTTCGATACTCAAATTCAATTTATTTTCTATACTCAAATTCACACTAGAAAATCTTCGCTAAATATAGTTTATTCCTTATACTCAAATGCACACTAGTAAATTGTGTCCATCCTTTTTTAAGGAAACCTGCAAATCAACATAGGTATTATCCTTAAAAACACGATGGAGAACTTTTTGAGTTTGCATGATGAACACGATTACCAAGTTTGAATAATTGTTTTTTTCTCTTATGAACATCAAGTTTGAATAATTGATATTTTTCCTATCAATTGGCAAATGATTTCATAGTAATAATATGAATCGGTATTAATTTGTGCCATAATGGAATTTTAATAATCTTTCAATCAATAAGAAAGATTACATCAATTAGTGTGAATATGATGTTTAGGATAGTCAAGGCATCCTCCTCGAGGAAGTTTCACTAGTCAACATATGCACAACAAATTTTTTTTCTCGCGAAAAAAAGCATAATATTGATATTCAAAAAGCTGAATCAAATTGTACATGATATGATCAAAAGTGTGATCAGATATTGGACTATCATCCCAAAGATAATTACATGAGCCTCTCATCAAGAGTTCCCCCCATACATAAAAACTCAAAATTACATCACCCGCAACCTATAACAAGGAGTTGCATACAAAAACTAATCCAGAAAATATAATTGTCCAGAATCTACAAGCTGATTATCAAAGTACTCATCCCAAAATAAAATGCCCTCATCACTATGCAATGTTTCTTTTGACAGCAAATCTGCCTGGGAGTTATGTTCTCGGAAAATATGGGCTAATGTGACAGAGAGAAACATGCCAAGCTCCGATTTAATACGAGCACACGAGTAAGCCAAGTTCAAAATATTTATGGAAAACTCACCCTGATCCCATTTGATAGTGACTCGTGAGTTACCAAATATCTTCACAGAACCACAACCAAACAGATTGGCCACCCGCACCACACACCATAACGCCAAGAGTTTTTCCTTCATGTTGGATCTCCTTCCACAATTCATTCTCAAGGTAAAATAATGGTTAAAATTGAGATGAATTACTCCCCCAATACCACAAACTCCCAAATTTTCCACACCATCAAAGAAGAGAATGGGATCATCAAACTGAAAGTGAAAAGTCCCAATATTACGCAATCCCATAGCTACTAGAGCAGGCTGAAAATTCAAGTATTGACTAAGAGCAGAATTGAAAGCACCATCGACATTTGGAGAAATATCTTCAAAGATCACCTTATTCCTAGTCCACCAAATAGTCCAGCACACAAAGGTGGGAAGTGTAGCATGTGATTTCTAGTTCTCGAGCTAGAATCTGAAAGAAGAGTCCACATTTCCATTCCCCCAACTACCTAAAATACCAAGGGAAGAATAGAATTTCTCCCAGAAACTGCATGTAAAAGAATACGCTAGAAATAGATGCACTGCAGATTCCACTGAACATTTAAACAGGATATAGCGTCCCGGTCCATTCCAACCCATCACAAGAAGATTGTTCTAGGTTTTCGGCCGATGCATCAACATGAACCAAATGAAACACTTATATTTATACGGGATAGACCATTTCCAAATGGCCCGATACCACCAGTGAGCTGGAAAGATACACCGTCACTTGATGATACACTTGTATGCAGAACTTGTTGTCACCTTACCCGTAGTCAAGTTCCTATCCCACACGAGCTCATCTTTGTCCATATTAATACGAATCCCCACAGAATTCAATGTCCGCAAGTAGGAGTCCCATTTGATAGTAGCAACTGGTGACAAACCAAGATCAGCAGCATCCTTCCAATAACCCGATCGATCATCTTTCATAATCGAATTTAACGTAAATATCCTGTCATCATGCAACTTTGCTAAAAGATTAATAGATAAATTATGATCTGCAGATAGACCCATAATAGGATCGATGCAGATGGCAACATCCTGGCCATTCCCAATCTTCCAACATATTTCCAATGCTAACCAGCAGTATACTTTCAAGAAGACTTTCTAGACCGGGGAGACCCCCCGAGACCGCTTCTGTGCGCTCCGAAACCAGTGGGAAAGCTCACATTTAATATATTTAGCATAAATAACTTTTGAACATAATGTGTGACCATTAATCGCCCTCCAGAAACTCTTCAAATGAAGAGCTTCACTAAAAATAGAGAAATCCAGAATACCCCAGCAACCGGAGGAGTAGGGAAGTGAGATCTTCGCCCAACCGACCATCGTTAAGAATGCTTTTCTAAATCCCCCCGTGCATAAAAAAATAAACAGTAACCTTCTTAATGAGTTTATGACAGAGCAAGGGACAGGGAGTAATGAAAACCAGAAAACCGGAGTACCAACAAGCACAGATTTTTCCAAAGTGAGCTTACCACCAATGGATAATAACCGATAAGTCCAATGCGAAATCCGAGCTTCAAATTTCTTAATCAACCACTGCCAATCCCGGATAAGATATCCATTAGGCTTAAGTCTAAAACCTAGGTAAGTGAAGCCATCAATAAGAGCCAAACATTGATATGGCATAAAAGCATGAATGTCCAAAATCCTTTGCCCATCCATCAGGTTCCCATAAAGGCAAGACTTTCTTAAGCTCACCCGCATACCTGACGCCTTGCAGAACAATTCAATAATACCTTCATAGACTCTCCAGTCTTCAACCGAGTCATTTCCCATAATCAAGACATCATCAATAAATAGGACATGAGTAAGATAAAAAACTTTAGTAATTTTCAGCCCCTTCAACCTGCCTTCCGACTGTGCCGAAGTAATCAATCTGCTTAAGCCATTGATCACCAACAGAAAAAGTAATGGCAACATAGAGCACCCTTGTCTGATACCTCGTGAACAACTAAAAAAGGAAGAAGGTGCCCCATTCACAAGAACAACAATACTCATAGTACACACACAGGCCATGATCTAGTTGATAGCAAGAGCAAGCACACCAATCTGAATCAGAACAATCCTGAGGAAATCCCAACTAACCCGATCATAATCCTTTTCCAATTTCATTTTTAACAAGATAGATTTTCTCTTTCTACACTTAATGGAATGTAAGACTTCCTTAGTAATGCCAACAACATCAAGGATTTGATGATCTTGCAAGAAACCAAGTTGTTTCGGCAAGATAAATTTGGATAAAACCGGCTTCAGTAGACATGGAATAATCTTAGAAATAATCTTATATACCAGATTACAAAGTGCAATGGGACGGAAATCCCCAAAATTCTTAGGATCACCAACCTTTGGGATGAGAGTAATAAAGGTAGAATTTAGAGCTCTCGACACATAACCCCTCTGTCGAGTGTATTCCACCATTTTAAGAATGTCCTTCCCCATAAGCTCAAAAAAATGTAGGAACAACTCGACAGTCCAGCCATCCGAGCCAGGACTCTTCTCTTTAGCAAAGGATTTAAGGATCCCTTACACTTAATCTAAAGTAACCTCTTTACAAAGTTCCTCAGCTTCCATCTCATCAAAAAATCTAGGGTAGAGACGAGCCACATGTAGCTGAGACATCAAGTCACATCCCAAATCATCCGCATAAATTTTGCTGAAATATTTATGAGCTAAATCCTGAATATCAATTTCACCAGAAACTAACATCCCTTCCTCATTTGACATATGCTAGATAATATTATTATTTCGCCGAGCTGAAGCAAATTTATGAAAGAAGTGTGTATTTTTATTGCCATAGTTAATCCAAAGAGCGTGACTCTTTAGTTGCCACTCCTGCTCTTCTTTCAAGTAGTAACCCTCATTTTCTGTCTCAAGCTTCCAAAGAAGTTCCAAACCCTTACAGTCTAATGGGCAATGCGCATTCTGAACATAAAGATCATGAATTTGAGCTTCAACCATAAGTAAGGACTGTTTATTCATCAATTTCCTCTTGTGAATCCAATTTGTGACCTTCCTTTTCAAAATATTTAACTTACAACACAATCCATCGACATGATTAAGCTCCGGAGGAGAAATGTATTTCTGCCAAACATCCTTGATAAAAACTTCAATCTCTTGATGCTCCAGCCACGAACAGTTAAATTTAAATGGGTAATTGTGATGTTGAAACCTATCCTCCAATTGCATAAAGACCATCCAGTGGTCGGATATCTTCATTTCTACCACCCAAGAATGATACCAAGCACAAGAATCCAACAATGAAGATTTCACCAAAAACTTGTCCAATCTTTTATAAATACCATCATCACCGCCTCTTTTATTGAACCAGGTAGGGACCGGGTCCCCTGAAAAATCATCAATCAACTCATTAGAAATGAATAAATCTGAGAAGAAAGATGCCAAAACATCCATATGAGTATTCCGTCCCCAAATTTCCTGGGCAATCCTCAGAAAGTTTAAATCCCCCGCTACAATAATATGATCCAGATCAAGGATATGAGACGCTTGCAAACCAAGCCAAAATGCCTCCCGCTTCTTATATGGGGCATAGTAATTCAGGATAGATAACGGAAAATCATTGAATCGACAAACACCCTTCATCAAAATTCCCTAGGAAGTATTAAACACAGAAAAAGAGTAGTATCGAGGGTCCCATGCCACCAGAAGACCCCCCGAAATCCCTGACGAGCTAATGGCCGAGACCTCCCACCCAACAAGAATACCAACAATATTTGAAATTGCTTGGATATCAGAACACATAGTCTCCTGCAACAGTAAAACACTAGGACAGGATGTAGCAATAAGGTTGGAAAGGGCCCTAACTCGTGACACCCTTCCCACACCTCGGATATTTAGAGAGAAAATAGACATTAGGAAACCCTAGAAGGGGAGGATGCTACTCTAAGGCTCCCATAATAACCCAAAGAATCCAAACCCTCAACCCCTAAATCAATTCTTAATGAAATAGATTTAGGTGCTTCCCCTTCAGAGGTATCCCCAAACATATAACCTTTTTTCTGAGCCTTCTGAAGAGTAACATTGCGGAATCTCTCAGAATTAATAGACTGCACCAATGGATTTGAGATAGGGTTGTTTGAGAAGATAGGTAAAGGTGTGACCGAACCACCACAATTCTTAATCACATCAATAGCAACCCCCCATGACAAGGACTCCCCCAACAGGTCAGGACCCCCCTTCAATACATTCAGACCAGAAACCCTTTCAATAATAGGAGAAACCCTAGGAGAATAATCACCTTGTCCCATAGGAGAAAGACAAGCAGTGTCCATCGGCACCAAACTAGAACTCTCCCCAATGAGATCCTGACAAGCATTCTTCTTAGAACAATAATTCAAACCTTGGTGACCAAAAGACCCCAACTCAGAATTAACAATAGTATGTTCAGAATCCCCAGTAGTAATCCTATTATCTAATGACGTCGCCGCATCCCACATTCCCACAAATTCAACATCTGAAATAACCTGGTTTAAAGGAAAAGTAGGAATATTAGACTTACCAGAACAATTCAAAAAGACATCGGCTCGTTCCTTCGCAGGGGTCTCTTAAACCGGCTCAGGTGAAGCCAACGGAGTCGAAGGACAAGAAGATAGAGCAGTAGAACAATGTGACTTAGTATGTCCAGTCTGCTTACACATATAGCATCTAAAGGGAATCTTAAAGTAGCCAACCTCTACCACCATACCCGAGCCCCCCAAATCAATTCAATCTCTACAGGTAGCCCACGCGACATATCGAATTCCGCCATGACCCTGGCCACCCGACGGTCAAACCCAAAGAGATAAATATTATCAAGCCGCACAAAGCGCCCCACCGAATTAGCAATACCAATTAGAATGTTCTTTGACCATAATTCTATTGGCAGACCAAGGATTAGGAGCCACAAATGTCGAAAGCATTGCTTCTCCTTTAATGGGTTGAACTACAAGTATCAACGCTTCAAGCAAAAGGAACCCTCCTTGAAACACCAAAATATTTTCAAGATAATCCCAACATGTTCAGCCTTAGAAAAGATAAACATCATCCAACCATTCAACAGTTGAATCCCCCTCGGCATATCCCCAACCAGCGGCATCCAGTGTTTTTGAACCCACTCCACAAAGTCCTTCTGATCACCTACAACATATTCTAACCTACCCACCACTGCATGCGCATAAAGCATCTCAATACGGTCCAAGTTTGTTTCCTGCGGAATCTGGAAGCACTCCAAACCCTCACGGACCTTAATAGCTTTGGCTAATCAACAATTTCGAGCCTTCTCCCCCCTGAAACGTGAAGGCCAAGGAACAACAGAATTATTGCATCGTTCCTTTAGAGGAACCCCATCAGGAACATGGAAAGAATGTCCACCCCTCATTTCGGTAGAGAATGGTAATCGATCACTCAGAGCGACAAAAGAAGAATCCAAACCCGGAAGTACAGAAGGGTCACCCATACAAACCGTAGTGACCAGCAGTTGTCAAGGGAAATCCGGACCACAATCACGTGTTGACCCAAGAAACAATACCCTGAAAATAGTAAAAAATACCTCACCCTAAAACAGTCACCAGTATAGCTCCTGACAAGACAAGAATCACCAAAAATGGCAAGACTGAAATAACCCCAGAAATAGCAGATATTGGTAGCACCTGTACACTGAAAACTTCCCACTTATTTTTATACATGGTTGGTACTAGGTTGGTTTGAATGGAACCAACTTGACTCCATGTCAGAACTCCCAAAGATCAGCTATGCCTGATGAAAACAGTCCCACCCCACACTTGCTTGAGACACAACACTGCCAAAACCCTAACGAGCACCATCTGGAAATTCAGGGGAAAAACTTACCCTCTTTAGCTTAGTTTCCAGTAGGGTAGTATTTTATCTTTCCATCTAGTTTTTTAATCCATTATTTTTTTAATCCATAAATGATTTGTGTGGCATGTAGTGGTAGATTTCACTCATTCAATATGTCAGATTGTATTGTTATTGTTTTTTGCTTAAGCATTGGGTTGTGTGCATCTTGAGTGATCTCATTTGTATTCCAATATAAGGCCATCAACGAAATGAATAAAATAAATAAATTACTTTTGTGTGCTTTAATTTTTATTTTATATTCTCTCTTGTTTATAGTTTTTCTCCTTTTCTTCGTGCTTTCTCTAGGATGAGGCTTATTGAACATCATCAAGGATTTATATCTACATTATTCAGTATCAACGCATCAATCTATACATACTCTCTTGATATATGGTTTTCTTTTTAACCTCCCACCAAACATTGATGGATCAACATACATACATTCTCTTAAACATTTGATCTCCTTTCTTGGGTGCAGTAATAAAGCTTCCTCTCATATTTTTGGCATGCCTCTAGTTTGCAGATTCGCCAACCTCACCAGGGATATACATATACACCAAACTAAAAGAGTTTGTACTAGAGAAGATACTTTACATCATTATAATCAATTTAACAAGAACAATAAAATAAATCAAAAATTCAAAATTTCTTGACAAAATATTATGTGTAGTTAATGCTTGAAATTGGAATGTTGGAATGGGATTATATAGATGTGTGTATGAACAATTTTTTTTTCTTCTAGTAATTCTCTAACTGATGAGATTCGTTTTTCTTATATTAGTTACAGTTAGGATGACTTAATGGTAGGTTACATCATGGCCAATTCATCTCCTATTTATACTAAAGGATATTCATTTGTATAGTCTTCTCATCTTGTCTAGTGCATTGAATATATTGTTAAAAGAGGTTCCCCCCTCAAAGAGCCTTGTTATTAATCCAATCTTTATCATTATCAAGGTGTATGTAACTACCCTTGTTTTTGTTTTTATGTTATTTGTAGAATTTCATTCATAACATTTGGTATCAGAGCATATGGTCCTTGGATTAGCTCCCTCAAAATGAGTCATATTTCCATTTCACTTTGACACTTTTCCTGAGATGTTTCAGAAAGTGAAATTTTTTGGAGCATCAAGAGACATAGTGAAGCGCTTATTCTAAGAATTCCAAGTTTTTTGTTAGCTATAATTTCATATTTATAATATATTAGTTATAATTATGGCCTTAAAATTTTCCAAAAAGACATGATGGAGGAGCGCGATGTCCTTCAAACATAAACCAATGTCCTTGAGACATAAACCAAGAAGGGAGCATTGATTACAACAGGTACAATTTCTACAACAATATAAGAAGAACACATACATTGATGAATATCTCATAGGGCCTTCATAATATCACACATGAATCATACTCAAAGTGCTTGCTAAACTTAAGATGTCTTGCCTCTATCTTGTGAGAAGAACATCACATTTAATGGATTAAAGGGATCAATGATGCTAAAATTAAGATTCATAGCTTTTCTCAAATGTTCACTTGTAGTGTACCATAAATAGATTGATTTAACACAAAATTTCCATTACAAGTGCATTTCTATGCCATGTCATTTAACAAATGGTGTATAAAAAAATTATGAATATTCTATTTCCTAGGCTTTATGTTTATGTGAAAAATTAAAGTAATATTTTTTAATACACCACAGTTTCCAAATGACTCCATTGTATTGAATATACACAAGCATCTACCACTCTTTTGTGATTGTCTTACATTTTCCTTCAAAAAAAAATTGATAATCAGAGGGTCTTAGATTCCCAATTATATTTTGTAACTTTTTAAAGTAGATTTAGTAATCTGAGGAAATAGATGGCATGTTAGTTTTCTAATGAAATATTAGAGAATTCTAAAGGTAGTGTTTATTGAACTTATCATATGTAGCAGAGCCTTGCAAGGTATAACAACAACTTCTACTTCAATAATTTTTATTTTTCAATGGTAGTAATAGAGGGAAAATGTAATGAGAATAAATTAGAACAGTACATCATTTTATGGTAATCTATGTTTAAACATAAATGTGATGTGATCTTTTCCAATGACGTTTTTGTTGAAGAACCACTTGTAAATGAATTAGTAGTGAAGGAAGCAACTAAGCAAGAAGTATGGGCATCACACACAAGGAATGAAGTAGAAACAGGAGGAAATAGAGGACATGAAGTCCAAGGATGTCCCCTCTCTAGTGTTACCCTATGTTGTGTCTCATGTTCAAGAGAGCATGGAACTAGAATTGGATAAACCCCACTTGGTGCTTCGACAAAGTGGTCAAAAGGCCTACAAAATCTGGTTAATAGGGATATAAAAGAGTCTTTAGGAGAAGGTAAAGAACAAATCACCTACTATTGTTAATGCTTAATTGTAAAACAATTTCTCATACATAGACACACACCATCATGGAATATACTTAACTACTTTACATCATAAAATATGCTTACTTGAAATATCTGATTTCATTAAACAATCACATGTTGACACACACAATATCATGGAATATGCTTAACTACTTTACATCATAAAATATGCTTAGTTGAAATCTCTGATTTCTTTAAGGAATCACATATTGCAATTTTGAAACCAAACCAAAATATGATCACGTGTACATCACCGTCCAGTGTTCAAAAGCTAGAGACACATAATGTGGGAAGTATAGCTAGAGACACATAATGTGGGAAGTATAGTTTACATCTTTAAGAAATTCTTTGTTTGCATATATGTAAACCTGCAAAAACCAAAGGAAATATATTCAAGAATAAGTTGTACAAAGTCACATCTTTTAACAATTTTATTAATATATGATAATGGTAATAATTACGGTATATAAAATAAGAAAAAAAATATAAGATATTAAAAATTAGTCCAATTCAAAACTTTACTCGTTATTTTGCCGCATCATTGCGACCCCATCCGATTGCAATAATGCTGAACTTGGACGAATATGATTTTAAAGCTCAACATGTACATGCTGAATAAAAAGAGATTAATATGCGGCACATGGCATGTCCCTATAACAGCCACCAGATTATAATGAAAGTATGATGTGATATAAAGTTCGAAGAAAGAGAAAACTCATGTGGGTATTCAAATTCTATGAAGACTCTGATACCTGTAATGGTGGAGAAAGCGAACACTACGCGTTTATATCAGTTTTATGACGTTGATATTTATCTCCATCGAAAAGGCACGCTTTGAGTACATGTAATGATTTTAAAACAAAGAGAAAGAAAATCATTCCAATAAGTCTGTACAGTTTACAGCTTTATATCTCAGCATCAACAGAAACAGGGAGCAGTATAAGGAACAATCAAAACGTTTCTAGTAGTCAGAATCTGGCATATTAAGAATTGTTCAAATTGTAATTTCTGTTGCTCAAATTATGATTTTGATTATTTGAATAGTTTTAAAATTACGCATTTAATTTAACATCACTCATAGTAATTGTTGAAATGACAACATTGCTTAAATTGCAATTTTCCAACCAGATTTATACCAGAATTAGTTAAAAAGCTACCGAGAAAACGAGGTGTTTTAGTTTGTTTTTATACTACCCGCATAAACAGGCTCAATGCAGACAGAAACCTGTGTGAAACTGACAAAGAAACAGGCTCCATACAGAAATCAATGCACAACGTAGTTTTTTAACGTATGGTGAGATTTGGTGGACCCTGTGTGGGATATTTTGGTGTGTATCAAGTTTGTAAATTCAATTTAGAAATTTATTCAACTACTACTACCATCAAAAATTTAAACTAATTCATAACTAAACTACTTAAGTTTCCAATGCGTTGTTGAACGTATTAATACCTATCTCGTCCTTAATACAAATAGAATTGCCAATGTCATATGCAAATTTTTTTAGAAGATCGAATCCGCCAATGCCATCAGATTGATTTGAAGGGACAGATCAACATGAGTTATTATACGTGTATCAACCAGCGAAACAGAAAACAAAAATATGTGTAAACCCTAAATGTCCTAGTGACAGAGCAAAGGTTAACTTGTGCCCTATTATCTGAAAGAAAGATAGAGATATTTGTTTTATTGTGAAGGTGAATACCAATAGGTCACAAGTTAAGTGCCATGAACAAGTTATGTGTTACTTGTTCTTTATGCTTAGTTGTAATCACATGTTTTTTATAACCCTCTCTAAATTTCTTACTCTTCAAGATATTTTCACCTCCCTTCATTTGCCTTCTGCTCAGCTGGCTGCCCCTCTGACCTTCGGCTCTGTCCCGCCCTCATTGTCTCATGTTCGTTGCGCACCTTCTCCCACTTTGGAGGTCCGTCCCTGGATAGGAGATCCCCCTAAGTTTCCTTCTATTTCGCGGGAGGAGGTTATTTCCCCGAGTGCAGGTTATTTCCCCGAGTGCGGCCTACCTTGCAATTTCGAGCAGCGACCCTTTGGGTATCTCCCTCTCGCCCTCATCACTTCGTGACTTTGATTCTGGCCCTGAACCTATGCCCGAACCCCCATATTTTGTTCAGAACTTGAAGGAACCCTTACCTATCTATTCGGCACAGGACTCGTGGAATCCAAATGTCCTTTTTATTGCCTCCATCATGAGGGGGAATGTGACAATCAGGAAGACCCGTAAACCACGCAAAGCACAGCCTGTGGAGGAGGTTAACTCCCCCCCATCATAATCCTTCTGTTACGTCTTTATTCGACAAAGGTTTGGGAAGGCCTCTGTCAAATTGCAATTTTTCCTCCTCCCCTGTTTCGGCCCTTAGAGCTTGTGCGGCCTCTAACTCTCTTGCTTAATGCTCCTTACATCCTACAATGCGAGAGGGCTTTGCAGTGGCCCCAAGCATACTGCACTAAAGTTTTTGATTGACCAATTTAAACCTTTTATTATTCTTATTCAAGAGACTATGCTTCCTGTCTCGGATGCCATCCAATACTTCTTATGCATTAAGCCGGGTTGGAGGGCCTACGCAGCGGATGCGTTGGGTCTCTCCGGGGGTATTCTTATGGGCAGGAACCTGGACGTGGTTGACTTGAGCACTTTTAACACTTGTGCAGGCATCTTGGCGGAAGGCTAGACTGTGGGTTTTGACCGTATTATTCGTATTCTCAACGTTTATGCTCCCTACCGTGACAAAAGTCTCTTCTGGGATAGGGCAAAGTCTGAGGGCTTATTGCTTGCTCTCGACCTCAACATTGCAGGGGACCTGAACTTCACCTTCTTGGAGCTGGAAGTGTGGTGGACTGGTCGGGCTTTGGATCCCCTGGTGAACTATTTTATGGACCTATTCGATACTGCAAATTTGTGGGATGTGGTTCCTCCTAAGTTGGCCCCTACATGGTCTAATGGTAGGTGCAGTAAGGAGGGTTTGGCCAACTGGCTGGACAGTTTTTTTATGGCTGATTCTATTTGTTGTTCTGTGGGTAGATATCGCTCTTGGCCGTATTCTATCGGATTCTCTGACCATAAGGCTGTATCCCTCCACTTGGAGTTTGATTGCAGTTTTTGGTGCTATCCATTTAAGTTCAATCCCATATGGCTCGAGGATGTAACCTTCTGTGACTTTATCTGTGATAAGTGGATTGAATATGACGGTCTTTTTCATGGTTCTCTTCTTGCCATTTTAACTAAGAAACTTTGGAAACTTAAGAATGAGATCTTTGTTTGGGAGAAGCATAAAAAAACCGAAAATGACAAGTGCCTCCTGGAGCTGGATCGTGATATTCAGGCCCTCTCTCAGGTGGCTGACAATGATCTGTTCAGTCTTGGTCACATTAAGTCTCTGCAACTCCTAGAAGGGGAGAAGAATAGGATTTTGAGAGTTCAAGAAGAGACTTGGCGCCAAAAAAGCCGGGCAGTCTAGATTCAGGCCGGTGATAATAATACAAAATTTTTCCATAGGTTCACCAATCAGAGATGTCTCTTAAATTCTATCTGGGACTTGGATATAGATCAGGATCATACTGCGTGTGAATTACCACTTTTGAAGGATGAAGTTGTTCGACATTTCAAGGAGATCTATTGACTCGAGAGAACTGGTAACCTAGAGGACCAGCTGAAGACCATTAAATTATTCCCTCAAATGTTTGACAAGGTAGCTTGTGTGGACATTATTAAATTGGTCACTGAAGCTGAAACTTTAACTACTCTGAAATCATTTGTGAAGGACAAGGAACCGGGTCCTGATGGGTTGATCGTGGAATTATTTCTTCACTTCTTCCCACTTATGGGAAAGGATATCACTTTGGCCATTGAAGATTCCAGGGCAAAGTCCCATATTCCTGGTAATGAGAACTCTACTTTTATCACCCTCATTCAGAAGGTTGACAAACCAAGGAGTTTTGGGGATTTCCATCCATGGCTGGCATTTGATTGATACGGTTCGTATATCCTAGGAGGGCTTACATTCTATCAGACTTAAAAATTTGGACGCCTTCATATTGAAGCTAGACCTGGTGAAGGCCTATGATGAGCTTGAATGGAATTTTCTTCGTTTCATTCTCCTTCAGATCGGCATGCCTTTTGAATTGGTTGAATGGATTATGTCTTGTGTTACAACTGCAAATTATTCCGTTCTGGTTAACGACTCACCCACTGACTTTTTTTTCGGTGGCCATGGCCTTCGTCAAGGTTGTCCTTTATCTCCATATATGTTTTTATTGGCCATTGAGGGGTTGAGTCTCCTTATCAAGGATGCAAAGCTTAAAGGCCTTATCTCCGGCATCAAGGTGACTCCGGCAATGAATCTTACTCATTTACTATTTGTTAATGATGTTTTGTTGTTTGGTCATGGCTCGTATGGTGAATGGTTTCAATTCAAGCTTATTACCAATTGTTTCTGCAATGCTTCAGGATTGGATATCAGTATTACTGAATCCTCTTTTGTCTATCAATGTATGGACCAGGTTGTGAAGGATCAAATTGCAATATTATTCCCCTTCCGCATGAAAGAGCTTATCTCCTGGTTTAAATATCTCGGCTTTTATCTCAAACCAGTTGGTTATACCTCTGTGGACTGGGTTTGGTTGATCAAGAAGGTCCAGTGAAAAATTAACGGTTGGTCCTTCAACTATCTTTCGCTGGGTGGTCGCCTCACTCTTATAATTTCGATGCTTCAAGGTATTTCGGTATTTTGGTTCTCCCTCTACATTGTTCCGTTGAATATTATCACCAGTCTATGCAGTCTCTTCTCCTGGTTTCTTTGGTCGAGTTTTGGCAACACGGGTATTTCACTTAACTTCCTGGGATTCCATCACAAGGCCTAAATCTCTCGATGGTTGGGGACTGAAGGATCTCCGATCCTTCAATCTCACCCTCTATGCAAAGTCTTTTTGGAGGTGTTTACATGATTCTTGTATTTTGGGTTCGGTGATCCGACATAAGTACCTCAGGAGGCTGCCACTCCCTCTTTGGTTACAGAACAAATATATTACACCTCGTCACTCTTGTATTTGGCGTAGTTTTATTAAGACTTTTCCTATTCTCAACCTTAGCCTTTGCTAGACTATTGGAAGGGGCACGCAGGTATTTGTTGGGCTGGACCCGATTGCAGGATTGGGGTGGGATTTCCAGTTGCCTACTACTCTTATTCAGGCCCTACATGCATGTAATGTCTATGTTCTTAATCAGGCGGTCTCTTCACAAGAGGGTTGTACTCATTGGCAGACCGCAGTGGATTTGAACCTAGGACCGCATTTGCACCTTGCTTGGATTGAGAATACCAAAAAATTGATTCATGTTGGCATTTCGATTAATTTGGATAAGGATATTATCAGTTGGGGTATAAATAAGGAGACTGGTATGGTTACGTCACCTTTGGCTTATTCTATTTTAACGGAGGGTGTTGTTGATGAGGCTCAGCAGAGATCACTGCCTAAGTTTTGGAAGGTGAAGTGCCCCTCAAAATCCATTGCTTCATGTGGCTGGTGCTCCAAAACAAAATATTGACGTGGGATAACCTCATTAAGCATGGATTTTGTGGCCCGGGCTGCTATTTGTTGTGCTTAAAGGCTGGAGAATCTGTAAATCATCTTTTTGGTCAATGTCCACTCTTTCGTAAACTATGTACTTCTATCGAATCCAATTACATGTTACACTTCTCCTGGAAGCATTCACCTTTTGGCGAAAATTTCTGGCATTGGATGGCGAACAAGGTTTACGATCCATCTCTCTTATTTTTTACCATATGGGAATTCTGGAAATCCCGGAATCGCTGCATATTTCAGGGGGGGATGTTTTATGTATCATGGATAAGTTCTACGATCACTGGCTATCTTAATATGACCCGCACGTTTTCGCGAGTGAAGAGCAGATGTGTTCACCCTCATTCTTAGGAGAATTGCAGCTATCCTATAGGCTACTTTGATGGTGATTCCCATAGGTCATGGTGTGGGGTTGGCATGTTGCTTAAACTCTCTCCCGATAACTTCTTCCAGATTCAAATGGGGGCTGGTAAAGGCACCAATACCAGTTCTGATTTTCTTGCTGTTTGGGGTCTCCTCTTTTTTGCCACACATTTGGACATCACTACAATATGTGTCTTTGGGGATTCCAGGGTGATTATTTTATGGGCCATTGGAGAGCAGTGCCTTTGATCGATTGATGTAACATACCCCTTTTTGCTGAAAAACATTTAATGTTGGAAACATTATCTTAACTTTTATTGTGAAGTTTTATATTGGACAAGTATCCAAGGATGACTGTAATTTGCACAATATTTTATTATTAAATAAATTAAATAGGAGACAAACATCTTAGGAGATATGAATCTTGGGAATCTTCTTTATCAAAAATTATAAAGATATGAATCACGAAAGGTTCCTAGCCTTCATGAACCACCCAAATTTTCTCATAGACCTTCAATGAGTTTGCAAACATGATTTTCACATACCTATTTCATGTAATCCATGTACAATTCTCTTCCAATGGAAAGCTTCATAAAACATTAATAAGATAACCCATGATATTGCAATGCCAAACAAAAAATACTTTCTAAAAATAAATAAGAATTAACCACGGATTATATCTTACAATTCACATATTTACATATACCACAAAACCATCATAATACCCACATAAGAGACACATACCAAGGAGACGATATTTTCCGTGGTTCACCCAAACTCGGGCTACGTCCACAAAGGGTAGGTCATGTCTTTATTTATTCAATCAAAGAGGGTTTTACAAACGACAACCCAACTGTTGCAACACTTCATAGTAACATGCTATCGTTGAACAATACCAAGACATATCTCTAGTTAACTAACCAGCTAGCAGAAACCCCACTGCATCCTATCATATATTTATAGAAGTATTGTAGGTCTATTTCCATAAGTTTAATACATGTTCTATAAAACATCCAATTAAAAAGTATAACTCTGCACTTTCGTTTTCACAGATCATTTCAAAAGTATGCTGGGATCTTCTTGGGAGTAGGCCCTTCTCTGCCCTAACGTAAATGCAGAGTTTAAATTAAGGTAAGGTCAATTTTTTCAACAAGAGATGAGCTCCTACTTGTGTATATATGTATATATCACTTATATCTATATATATACTTCAACACTTTTAGTCAAAGGTCAAGTTTGACTTAAATATAAAACTCAGATCTATATAACCATATTAGCGTTTTCGACCAGAGATGAATTATGTTTCCTGAAAACTATCAATGTCTTGCACACATTCAGTGAGGTAACCTCAACGCTTCCACCAGGGATGACATAGACTAAAATATATATATACATAGACCTATTAACTCAGATCTATATAAATATATCAGTGCCTTTAGTGGGAGATCATCTATATATCAACGCTTCTAACTAGAGTTTAACCCTGTCCCATAATTAGAAATATCTCATTTTGCAGATACTTGCTCAGTTGTAAATTAAGGTAGATCTCAACGTTTCAACCAACGATGAAAATAACACAAGTTATAACATCAATACAGTACTCAAAATACCACAACATTCTTGCGATTTCTGATCAACGATCTATCTATTCGAGGTATTGATCAACACACAGGTAAAAACATATGAAAATCAAACCGTCTTCTGGTGATGAAAACGCAGGCAGCATTTGAAACTACCATCAGGGTTTGTAAGCAAAACACAGAGATCATATAAATTAGTCAACTAAACAGAGCCAAGAAACAAAATAAACTCGGTATATAATCATGCATAATTTTGAGAGTTTTAAAAAAAAAAGGATCAACTATGAGTATACCCCACTTCCGATTTAGGCCAGATGTATTGGTGTAAGGGTCAATTTCCTTTGGAAGATCTCCCTCCCCATGCTAAAAACGATAAAAACATTTATATAAGGATCTACTCTGTGTAGGTCATATGTTACAGAGTTCACCACTCTGTCAACCAATATATACAAGGTTCTACTAACTAAAACTTTTATCAAAGCAAAGTTTATCCTGAGCGAAATCTATTGTGGGAAATCGTACGCTACAGATCTCATTACTATAAAAATTATCCACGGATGCCTAAATCATTCCCAAAAAATACAGAGAAAAATACTAGAGAATTAATGCTCTGTCTAAGCGATGGCAGCAAGCTAAAATGTAGAGCTTTATAAAAGCCTCGATCAACGACCAGATACTGGAATCACATTCTTTACTGATACATATGCTATCAAAAGAATGTATTCATTAACCACAACAATTAGAGATACAAACAAATGCATAAGTACTAGTTATAAGTAAATTTACCCGATGTAAAGGTAAAATTTCCAGTTTGGTTCCTTTTGGTTTTTATCACGCATCTGATTCCGGTATGTGCAGAGTCATGTATTCCCCTTCATTCAAGGATCGTATCGCCTCTATCTCTCGCTACAACCCTTACGCTAAACTACAAAATAAGCCACCGGAAAGAAAAATGAGGGGAGGATTTCTCTTTCAAGACTACCTGGTAATCAAAGGTATGGAGGATCCCAAATAGTTCAGGAAGTAAAACACAGCCGCTATCAAAACTGATACCTAGTGATAAACTGAGGCAGAAACACGTCTAATGACTATCTAGGAAGGATCGACAATACAAGACAATAAGTCCTAGCTGAGTGAAAACGGCTCAGTCAAAAACATTCCTGAAAGTAACAGTAGACACACTTTTATCTGAAAATGGGATCGGGCTTCTTTCTACAGAGCCGTCCCTTCCCTTTCACCACCGGAAGAAATTATTTTTCCCTCCCCTTAAGGAGAGGGTTGCGTCCTTCAAATACCCGTGAGGGATTCCACTATTGGGAAGTCCGCCCAGCTCCGCGTGGCTTCCTCTCCTAGGAATCATATGCCGCGTGTCATTCCGAAGGAGTCCCTACTGAGGGTTAAGGGAACATCTCCCCACCGGAACTCCACCAGGTTAAACCAATATTCCACCAAAACCTTTGAGGCTTGGCGCTGCAACCCCGATTGTTGAGATAATTTAAAGTCGCTTATAAAAAGGTTCCATTAAAAATAAATAAACTGGCACTCCTTTTCCCTAACTAGGGAGGTGCATGATACCTCACATAAAAAGTTGTACTCAAGAAACATCGGTGCCCTTCTAGTTAACCTTATAGTAACGCTGTATATTACTATTCATAACCATATATTTGTTTGCTAATCACTCCATAATATGTAATACTAGAATAATTATACTTATTCCCATTCAAGGTGTTTTTACCCTGTTATTAGATATGTTTACTTATATTTAAATAAGAAGGATTTAGGATTCCATCCGAGGATGTACCTTTTCGACTTATCCCAAACCCATATAACTTATAAAGGAACTCAAGGCTATCCCATTTAGCTTTGTGCATTCTATGTATACATGTATTACTTACATACTAGCAACATCACTTGGAGAGGCCATGCCTTCTTAATATGTATATATATTATATGTATATAACCTCATAGTATAGCTCAATCAAATAAACGATTGTTTTGTATGATTATTACATCATAGTATTACTTATGCTCGAGCATACTAAGTAACCAAGATTTTATTTACTAGTTTTGAGCTTATCATATCTCATAAATTAAAATCCTTCTCTAGCATTCTCGTTGAAGTAGAATTAATATTAAGAGTAAGTAGTTAGGATAATTATTGAAAATCATCCGATACGCATGGCGTCATGCATGTTGTCCATTTGTTTGCAATGAAAGGTTAAAGTCCTTATCCTGTCCATTTGTTTGCAATGAAAGGTTAAAGTCCTTATCCTAGGATGTCGTATGAAGGTCCTAGGTACTAATCATAGACCAACCATGGTAAAAATGTCCTAAAGGTTCCCAACACTTGTGTTCAGATTCCTCAAGGACTTCCCTGACCTTACCTTCCTAATGAGTTCAGTTGTCGTCGTTTGTGTCGCTGCCCTTTGTCTACATTTTCCAACTTAGATATTAGCTTCTTCGGTTACAAGGTCTATTGGTGGGGCCTTGTCTTTGAGCTCCTCATCCGAGCCATGTTCACATTTCTAATTTCATTTACTAACAAAATAATGAGGCATAAAGGAGGGATATTACATCCTCCTCCCCTCAAGAAGAACACCGTCCTCGGTGTTCATGCTTTTTCAATAGTTCTTCTTTGACCTGAGTCATCCTTTTCATGCTCCATATTTCTATTTGGACCGTCTTCGGACTTTTCCTGGACTTTTTGCAAGTTGCTTTCAATCATACCTGCAACTTGTCATCAATTTCGAACTCATATTCATAAATACTGAGTCATTTATTGTAACATAACATTTGCAGTCTATGGAATATATTTTAATCATTGTTTGTGCTTTTATTATCACAAGCACACATAATTCAAGTGATCCAGGAATGTAGACTATGAGCTTAATCACAACAAACCATTTACTTCATCCAGAAATTTTTTGTCTAACACCCGATTGCTCACACAACAATCCTTTCGAAATTTCTTGCCTAACACTCCAGTGCTCACACAGCAATTATTTCACAGATTTCTTGCCTAACACCACAGTGCTCACGCAGCAATACTTTCTCTCATGCATACTAAGCAGCGTCCTGCCTCCCGCATATGCATTCTTTTACAGTTTGCCTAGGTCTTTACAGCTCGCCGATTCCTTCGAGAATCCTGGCGGCTGTCAACTCCCTGATCTCTAGGGAGTGTTTCAGTGCCCTTGACGCACTTTCACATAATTCCCCTCAAGCCTTCTCGCTTGAGTCCAGGAATCTATTCCCCTCAAGCCTCCTCGCTTGAGTCTAGGATGATCTCATTCAAATTCATCAATTATTTCATCATATTACATTTTATAACCATACAATTTCTCTGACCAATTTGGTCTAGTTCTTTATTCAACAATAATTAACAATAATGAAAGCTTAATGTGGATCCTCACCCCCTTTATTGTACCATGCATAATATATTAAGCTTTGGTCTTTCAACAAGTCCCACCGAGTTTTGGCCATCTGCCAAATTCAATTGTTAGTAGCACTTTATATAACAAAATCAAATATTTGTAAATAAGAACATCATTCATTCTTCATACTAGAATATCCATACTTGATCATCTGAAGTAAACGTTTTCTCCTTCCAAGCATAACTAACTTACTTAATATGATTACATAATTCCTTGAACACGAAATAATATTCTTCCTATGATGACCCGTGGACATCATGACTTCTTAACCTCGAATGTTATCCTTCACCATTTCAAACACACTTCCTATTTTAGTTATACGACTTCTTTTGTATATACCAATATCACATAGAAATAACCAATTTTCTAAAACATACTTGCATACCTTATAATGATAACCATATACCTTTGTAAGGGTGGCCGCATATCTTCTTATTATAAGATCCTCATATGTCGAGGTACCAGTTTACCTGTATCATCACATTTTAGTATTACAGTAAATATCACATGAATCTATATATCCCATTTTTACCTCTTGACTGTTGTAGTGATGTGTGGGAATATAACATTCCGCTCGACCACAACATTAAATGCGTTAGTCGTAAAGGAAAAATGTAATTAAATCATAAGCTCAATCATGCATAAACATATGTCAATCATCACCTTGACTTGTTTAATACAAGTTTATACATCAATTACTGTTAAATATTACTTCTGATCTATCATGGAAATTCCATGATATTACAGGTTTTCCTTAACTCCTAATGCGGATATAAAACAGTCATTAAAATACATCAGAAAATTAAAGTGTCATGTAGTACCATTCCGTGGCGGTTCTAGTTTCCCAATACTTTTATTCATACAACAACACATACTCACCACTAATTACATCTATGCATTCATTATGTGAGCAATATGATTAACTATAATTTTATCCCCTAACAAAATAATCATTTTGACACCACATATAATTGTATGTGACAACAAATCATTATAAATCATGAACTCATAACAGTATAGTTTTTTATTACTACCACTCATAGTATCCCAACATCCATGAAGATGAGATCATGCATTTCCATCATATATTCTATTATTTATCCAACTTTTCCCTCGCAGTCATAGGGAAATTTTCAAACTTTCTTAGTTTGCAATTAACAGAATCTAGACTAGAAAGTCTACATTTCTTGTGGAAGGTTAATTCGGCTGTATGTACGTTACAAGAATTTCCTAGTTATGTCAACATCATAGATTTATCATTCAGAGTGGCTTTCTATATGAAAGGAACTTGACAGTTCCTAACATAATCAAAACATTAGACCATTTTCTTAGTCAAATGTTAGCATATATAATTACTTTATAAACGACTTAACATATATAAGTTGCTTATTTTCTCTATCTGAATCTCATATTTGGAAATCCTGACGAATGGATCGATAGAATTCGATTAGTGAGAGGCAATTAACAACATGTATCAACCCTATTCTCCCATATGACGCGTTTACTGAAACTGAAAGATATCCACTCCTAAGAATAACAATAAAGGTAGAGAAGGTAATTAGTATTTAAGACGAATTATCAAATCAACAGATTTTAGGCGAGTTTCTCAGTTTAGCATATTCACCACTAAGAAGTCTTTCAATATACGAAGACTCATTCTACAAAACCATAACTGTTATCATTCTAAAGACTATTTTCTCGTCATCCAATGAACTCAAATTTGTAAAATAGGAGGATATATTCATCCGCTAATATTTACCAATAACAGATTGTTCATTTCCATAATGAAACATATACTATCCTCACCTACAAACAATGTTGCGCAATTATAATGCTTTCACCAAATGAAACATACTTACTTGCAATTCAATGACGACTTGTAAGCTACCTGTTGTCGATCCGTTGAAATAAAATTTTCTATCGCGTCTTGTGTCGTTAGTTCGACTAACTCATATATGTCTTCCCCGACTGAGCCCAAATAGGCCCGAGCGTTTGCAACCTGAGGCTCTGATACCATATGTAACATCTCCATAAAAACTGAGTTAGAAATCTTGGGAATCTTCTTTATCAAAAATTATAAAGATATGAATCACGAAAGGTTCCTAGCCTTCATGAACCACCCAAATTTTCTCATAGACCTTCAATGATTTTGCAAACATGATTTTCACATACCTATTTCATGTAATCCATGTACAATTCTCTTCCAATGGAAAGCTTCATAAAACATTAATAAGATAACCCATGATATTGCAATGCCAAACAAAAAAATACTTTCTAAAAATAAATAAGAATTAACCACGGATTATATCTTACAATTCACATATTTACATATACCACAAAACCATCATAATACCCACATAAGAGACACATACCAAGGAGACGATATTTGCCGTGGTTCACCCAAACTCGGGCTACGTCCACAAAGGGTAGGTCATGTCTTTATTTATTCAATCAAAGAGGGTTTTACAAACGACAACCCAACTGTTGCAACACTTCACAGTAACATGCTATCGTTGAACAATACCAAGACATATCTCTAGTTAACTAACCAGCTAGCAGAAACCCCACTGCATCCTATCATATATTTATAGAAGTATTGTAGGTCTATTTCCATAAGTTTAATACATGTTCTATAAAACATCCAATTAAAAAGTATAACTCTGCACTTTCGTTTTCACAGATCATTTCAAAAGTATGCTGGGATCTTCTTGGGAGTAGGCCCTTCTCTGCCCTAACGTAAATGCAGAGTTTAAATTAAGGTAAGGTCAATTTTTTCAACAAGAGATGAGCTCCTACTTGTGTATATATGTATATATCACTTATATCTATATATATACTTCAACACTTTTAGTCAAAGGTCAAGTTTGACTTAAATATAAAACTCGGATCTATATAACCATATTAGCGTTTTCGACCAGAGATGAATTATGTTTCATGAAAACTATCAATGTCTTGCACACATTCAGTGAGGTAACCTCAACGCTTCCACCAGGGATGACATAGACTAAAATATATATATACATAGACCTATTAACTCAGATCTATATAAATATATCAGTGCCTTTAGTGGGAGATCATCTATATATCAACGCTTCTAACTAGAGTTTAACCCTGTCTCATAATTAGAAATATCTCATTTTGCAGATACTTGCTTAGTTGTAAATTAAGGTAGATCTCAACGTTTCAACCAACGATGAAAATAACACAAGTTATAACATCAATACAGTACTCAAAATACCACAAAATTCTTGCGATTTCTGATCAACGATCTATCTATTCGAGGTATTGATCAACACACAGGTAAAAACATATGAAAATCAAACCGTCTTCTGGTGATGAAAACGCAGGCAGCATCTGAAACTACCATCAGGGTTTGTAAGCAAAACACAGAGATCATATAAATTAGTCAACTAAACAGAGCCAAGAAACAAAATAAAATCGGTATATAATCATGCATAATTTTGAGAGTTTAAAAAAAAAGAGGATAAACTATGAGTATACCCCACTCCCGATTTAGGCCAGATGTATTGGTGTAAGGGTCAATTTCCTTTGGAAGATCTCCCTCCCCATGCTAAAAACGATAAAAACATTTATATAAGGATCTACTCTGTGTAGGTCATATGTTACAGAGTTCACCACTCTGTCAACCAATATATACAAGGTTCTACTAACTAAAACTTTTATCAAGGCAAAGTTTATCCTGAGCGAAATCTATTGTGGGAAATCGTACGCTACAGATCTCATTACTATAAAAATTATCCACGGATGCCTAAATCATTCCCAAAAAATACAGAGAAAAATACTAGAGAATTAATGCTCTGTCTAAGCGATGGCAGCAAGCTAAAATGTAGAGCTTTATAAAAGCCTCGATCAACGACCAGATACTGGAATCACATTCTTTACTGATACATATGCTATCAAAAGAATGTATTCATTAACCACAACAATTAGAGATACAAACAAATGCATAAGTACTAGTTATAAGTAAATTTACCCGATGTAAAGGTAAAATTTCCAGTTTGGTTCCTTTTGGTTTTTATCACGCATCTGATTCCGGTATGTGCAGAGTCATGTATTCCCCTTCATTCAAGGATCGTATCGCCTCTATCTCTCGCTACAACCCTTATGCTAAACTACAAAATAAGCCACCGGAAAGAAAAACGAGGGGAGGATTTCTCTTTCGAGACTACCTGGTAATCAAAGGTATGGAGGCTCCCAAATAGTTCAGGAAGTAAAACACAGCCGCTATCAAAACTGATACCTAGTGATAAACTGAGGCAGAAACACGTCTAATGACTATCTAGGAAGGATCGACAATACAAGACAATAAGTCCTAGCTGAGTGAAAACGGCTCAGTCAAAAACATTCCTGAAAGTAACAGTAGACACACTTTTATCTGAAAATGGGATCGGGCTTCTTTCTACAGAGCCGTCCCTTCCCTTTCACCACCGGAAGAAATTATTTTTCCCTCCCCTTAAGGAGAGGGTTGCGTCCTTCAAATACCCGTGAGGGATTCCACTATTGGGAAGTCCGCCCAGCTCCGCGTGGCTTCCTCTCCTAGGAATCATATGCCGCGTGTCATTCCGAAGGAGTCCCTACTGAGGGTTAAGGGAACATCTCCCCACCAGAACTCCACCAGGTTAAACCAATATTCCACCAAAACCTTTGAGGCTTGGCGCTGCAACCCCGATTGTTGAGATAATTTAAAGTCACTTATAAAAAGGTTCCATTAAAAATAAATAAACTGGCACTCCTTTTCCCTAACTAGGGAGGTGCATGATACCTCACATAAAAAGTTGTACTCAAGAAACATCGGTGCCCTTCTAGTTAACCTTATAGTAACGCTGTATATTACTATTCATAACCATATATTTGTTTGCTAATCACTCCATAATATGTAATACTAGAATAATTATACTTATTCCCATTCAAGGTGTTTTTACCCTGTTATTAGATATGTTTACTTATATTTAAATAAGAAGGATTTAGGATTCCATCCGAGGATGTACCTTTTCGACTTATCCCAAACCCATATAACTTATAAAGGAACTCAAGGCTATCCCATTTAGCTTTGTGCATTCTATGTATACATGTATTACTTACATACTAGCAACATCACTTGGAGAGGCCATGCCTTCTTAATATGTATATATATTATATGTATATAACCTCATAGTATAGCTCAATCAAATAAACGATTGTTTTGTATGATTATTACATCATAGTATTACTTATGCTCGAGCATACTAAGTAACCAAGATTTTATTTACTAGTTTTGAGCTTATCATATCTCATAAATTAAAATCCTTCTCTAGCATTCTCGTTGAAGTAGAATTAATATTAAGAGTAAGTAGTTAGGATAATTATTGAAAATCATCCGATACGCATGGCGTCATGCATGTTGTCCATTTGTTTGCAATGAAAGGTTAAAGTCCTTATCCTGTCCATTTGTTTGCAATGAAAGGTTAAAGTCCTTATCCTAGGATGTCGTATGAAGGTCCTAGGTACTAATCATAGACCAACCATAGTAAAAATGTCCTAAAGGTTCCCAACACTTGTGTTCAGATTCCTCAAGGACTTCCCCGACCTTACCTTCCTAATGAGTTCAGTTGTCGTCGTTTGTGTCGCTGCCCTTTGTCTACATTTTCCAACTTAGATATTAGCTTCTTCGGTTACAAGGTCTATTGGTGGGGCCTTGTCTTTGAGCTCCTCATCCGAGCCATGTTCACATTTCTAATTTCATTTACTAACAAAATAATGAGGCATAAAGGAGGGATATTACAATTTTATTATTAAATAAATTAAATAGGAGACAAACATCTTAGGAGATTGTTGAAAGAGTGTTTACTGACCCACTAGGTGGAATGGAATCTGGGGTAGAAGGAAATGGACAAATGGAAGCTTCATGAGGCAAGTAACTAGTTGTTGGTATGGGAAAGCACCCTTGAATTGTGGTCTTAGTGCCCTGAAAGATGGGACTAGAGCTTGAGGCTCATTTATTGAAAGCTGCCCACTAAAGACCAAGACAATCTTTTTAAGAGCCATCGAATTTTGGACTGAGGTTCATCACTTTTCATAACGAGGAAATTTACCTTGGGGTTTTGCTGCTTGCAACCAAGAGATTCGATGAGGGGATATGCTAGTTTTTTATCATGGTGTAATTTTTCCTGTTATACTGCTGAGTGCAGAGGTATATTGCTGAGTGCAGAGTTCTAAAGGCTAAGGAGCAAGTCTTAATAGTTTGCTTCCTGTACAATTTCTGAGTGCCTTGCTTCTACACATAGTTCATCTACCTAGTGGTTCAGTAAACAGGCTTGAGGGTCCAAAGGATGAAAGTAGATTGGCTGCTTCTTCTGGAGAAGGTTGGGAGGAACGGGCCTCCTTGGTTGTTTGTCCACCCTATCGATAGATACAGGTTCTACTTGTCATTTCAGTCTCTAAGTAGTTAATTTACTTTCTATAAATTGTTAATTTCGTACTCTTTAGCTAACAAATTATAATGCAGAAGTATAAATATGATTTTCTGATCTGTTTTAGGATTTGTAAACTATTGAATAGATATATGAATTGATAAATGCCTCCATTCTATTTTTCCCATACTGTTTTCTGTATAGTACTCTAGTACAGAGAGGAAAGATTAAGATAGGTGAATGATAGGCAGAATGTAGAATGAATCGATAGACTAACACTGCTGTGTTTCCTTAATATTTCTTGTCCGTTATATTCTGTAATATAAACTACATATGTCTAGACTTAGAATACATAACAATACTTCATTTTATAGGCAGTATAATAATTCTTTTTCATAGAAATAGAAGTAAACATTTCATCTCTGTACGAAACCTAGGGTTTCCTTTTTAGTCATTTAATTATTCACAAAAGATATATATTATGCATTCTCTTTTATTCTCTTCAAAATGGTAAAATGTTATAAGTTCACTTTACTTCTTTCATCGTTATGCGTGAAATAAACAGCTGTAAAATAAACATTACTTTATTACACAAACAAAATTATTTTACAGAGTTAACTAAACTATTGATATTCATATTAGAGAGAACCCTAACTTCTTTATATCAACATTTAATATTTATTTCCACTTTTAACAAGTCAAATAATCTATCCAATGACAGAGTCCTTAAAAGTCTTTTACAACATAACAGACATGGGGTCAAAATCTTAAAAGAGAACTAAGTCACTTAAAACATCGCAACAGGCTTATAGCCGTAGACAGTTAGACCATCATAAACATAGAATATTACAGTTTTGGACAAATGTCCCATTACTTGATAGAACCCCCAACACTTAGTATTCATTTCAACAGTTACTGATTCAATCTTTTATACATAACATAGCAATAGAAGACTTTTACAAATAGTGTCGAGTTATCAGAACCATATTATTACTATAACCAGAATGGTCGAGGGTTAAAACCCTCTCAGCGTAATTACATCTTACAAGTATTTCACGTAGAAAAACAATGCTGATAGTAGCACTTTTCAACAGGGTTTGAAACACAAATATTTTAAAACAAATACCACATTAGATATTACAACTGCAAAAATCAAAATAGCCATCGATAGTATTCTTGTGCACAAACAAAACCAAGTTTGAAAACTACAGATCGAGAGGTCAAGCCATTCGGATTTTCAACGCTGTAAAGGTTCAAACATCATCTCCTGCCGAACACTAGGGATCGAGGTTTCACGTTAAAGCATTAAGTATTGGCTCTCATCCATTAACCCATTACAACAAACATGACCATCAACTAACACAGAGTATGGAGTTTCAAACACAATTCAGTTTTATACAATATAAAATCCATAGGCCGAATTCATCTTATTATCCAGAGCAATCGAGGGTTAAAACCATGGAAAACAAGTATTACTTTTGACAAATAGTATGAACTGTAGAATACATCATAAGGGTAGGTCGAGCATTCCATCCTCCCTACGCATGCTTCAAAGGATGTAAGAATTCGCGAACATCATCTACATCTTCACAAATTGAGAAGCTATGGCCAAAGCAAACACAACCAACAGTTGTCAGGAGAAACCACAAGGGAAACCATCGAGACTTACCATAACTTGCAGTAGCTCCCTTTCATCTTGAGCGCCAAACCCTGTGCATAAAAAAACCTTCCATGAACACAGAAGGTGGTTAAACAATATTCCAAAAGCTAAACAAAATACTGACGAGTACATCCATAAAAAATTACAGTGAGACATTACCTTAACATTTAATTGAAGGTTGAGAACAATAGCCTCTAAAACTGGATTGAATCCTGGGTCAACACGCAACTCACTTGAAGATTGCAGTTATTACTTCAAAACCAGATCTCGACTCTTAAAACCATTAACTGGTAACAGTATCATGTTCAGGTCACGGGTTCGAATCACGAAAGAAGCTCCCAGAAAAATGCTAACGAAACCCTGAAGTTTCTCAGGCCTGTCGGACTCTCCACAGAGCCACTCTCCAACACATTGAATGGCAAAGGAAACAATAACCTCGAAAACTACTGGAGATTAGAGTTAAGTTCCAAATCCCAAGAATCACATAAGATCAATGCTGGAGATCACACATCAAGCACCTCATATTCCGAGTCAACCACCACTGACAGCTATGCCAACATTAATAACCATTGCCACCATGGATACCAGCTAGGATAACTTTCAAACTAATTCACATACATCTCGACCACGTTGACTGCTTTATCATGATGCCTTCACGTGTTAAGCACTACGAAAGCAACCACAGAGGTATTCCAATGAGCTGGTAGATAGGAGTGTTAAATGCCTAGGTTGGATGTGAATGCCTTCCAGCACATGTCCACTACAACATTAATTTCCTGGTCCTTATCACGACTTCACATTGGTTATGTTCATAACCTTGTCATAACATAGATCATAATATAAGTCATAGTGTATATATATGGTATCATTTCAACTAGGTATCGAACAAATGTTTCGAAAGGGTTCACAATGATGCCCATATTTGTTATATTATTTTGTGTATAGGACTAAGGCACTAGCCTTTGCATATAGTGTATATGCTATCGAAAATAAATAGAATTTGCATATAGTGTATATTCTATCGAAATTAAATAGAACTTGCATATAGTTTATATGCATTAGGAACTATACGATAATTAGCATGCTATAGGAAATACATAGGACTTGTAAATAGTATACACTATAGGAATTAATTGTAAGTCATATATAGTTCATACTATAGAGAAAGCATGGAAGCAATATAGAGGTCATCTATTATAGGACATCGCATATCAATTTGCATATAGTGCACATGTTATAGGAATAGAATGTATCATGCCTTTAGCCTATGTTATATAAAGGCACATTAACCTTGTGACAAACAATAGTAGTGCATATTATCCTAAACCGATGCTATGATACTCTAATTCATCATTTAAATGTTAAACAAAGGAAACATATGAGTTGTATAGTGTACAAATACAAACTTAGATGAGTCACGGTATAAGTACCTCAGAAATTTATTATACAACCTTTGACAGCTAACTGCAAGTGCAATTTTAAATTATATCTGATGTGTCACCCTTACCTGTAAATCTGCAAAAAGGAAAGTCCAAATGCTTTAGCATATATGCTAAGTAAGCCTCGGTGTACCCTTAGGACCCCTTTAATCATCAAAAGAGGAACAATAGTTAGCACTTATAAACATTATATTGATAGAACATTGACATAAGTAATATAAAAATATAGTTGAGATGAGAAGAACATTCAATAGCATCGAAATGTAGATTTTAATTTCATCTCTTATCATGTCACAAAACAATACATTTATGATCATTACAAACATTTATTACAGCATGACAACATAGAAGCAATTATTATAATTCTGCGCAGTTAATATATGCATTAAAATATACCTTAAAATTTTTAAATTTTTGTGAAATTTTGGGATGTTACATGTGGTATCAAAGCGTGAGTTCAAACTCTAGGCCTGAAATAGGCTCACGCGTGCAAAAAAAAAACTTAGTTACTGACTTTATTTAAATTTTGTTTATGTACAGAACAGTTTGACGTTTAAATTGCAGGTATCTGAACTGTTACGTAGTGTAAAAAATTTAAAATCTGAAATAAGGATTGTTAAAGAAGAGAATGAACGAATTATAAAGGCACGAGATGAGTTAAATCATATTTTAATGGAGAAATACCATAACGAGGAAAGAGGAATGAAATCAAAAGTAAATTCTGATTCTGGTACAATGTCTCACAAACATAAAAGTAAGAAAGCAAAGAATGGTAAAAGTAATAATTACTCTTCATTTGAATTTGATCAAAGTAATTATAATTTTGTTCATGACAATAGTGACAGTGATTGTTGTTCTAAGAAGAGGAAGCATAAGCATCATGAACAAATCACAGGAGAGTTTAAAAAGATTAAGCCACCAACCTTTAATGGCGAAAATGAAAAGGGTGAGACAGTTGAAGCATGGTTGTCTAGCATGAAGAAATACTTTCATATTTACGATTGCTTTTCTCAGTTAAAAGACAAGATGGCTATTTACAATCTGACCAGAAAGGCAGATATTTGGTGGTAGGATCTTAAAAGAATTAAGAGCATAAAGGAAAGAAATATAACCTGGAGTATGTTTAAAATTTATTTAAGTAAAATTTTATGTCAGAACAGTACTATGAAGATAAATCTAAGAAATTTTATGATTTAAAAATGGGTACTATGAGTATAAAGGAGTTGTGCAACAAGTTCCTTAGTTTGTTGAGGTATGTACCTTACATGGTCGAAGAGAAGCCTAAGGTACAAAGGTTTCTAATTTGTCTACCTTTCAACATAAAAGACAGGATCGAATATGATAACCCTTCCACTTTGGAAGAGGCTATGAGAAAAGCTAATTTCTGTTTTGAGCAAAACAAAAAAAGAGAAGGAATATCTGGATAGAAGAGTAATAAGTCTAATAATTTTGATCATAAAAAGAAGAGTTTTAATTATAATTCTGGAAGTTTTAAGAAAATAATTAATAATGGAAATTTTCCTAGTAATAATAATTACAGGAGTAATGCACCACATAATTTTACTGCTGCAAAGAATATGCCTAATAATAACAAGAACAATAATAATAACAACATCAGATATGTTGAACAGAAAGCACGTTTGAAGTGTTATGATTGCGGTGGACCCCATACTAGAGCTCAATGCCCATGCAACAAAAAGATAGTCAACAACATTCACACCATACAAGCAGAACCTACAGTTGGAGATGTAGCAAGAGAGATGCCTAGGATAAATGCAGCGCTGGAAAATCGTCAAGTAGATCATCAAACATCTATGGTTGAAATCAAAGGTATGATACACAAAAAATCTATTTCCATTCTAATAGATCCAGGTGCAAGTTTGAGTTACATTTCACCTGAATTAGTGAAAAATTGCAAGTTAAAGGTAGAGAAATTTGATAATTCATGGTTAGTTCATCTAGCAACAACCATTAAAAGAAAGGTTAAGACTTTGTAAAAATTGTGATGTATTTATGAGTCAGTTGAAAACACAAGTTAATCTGAATGTTTTACCATTAGGGTCATATGACTTGTTGATTGGCATGGACTGGCTTGAACAACATAGAGTAGTACTTAATTGTTATGAGAAATCTTTTACTTGTTTGAATAATGAAAGAAAAACTAAAACAAAAAGGGAATTCATAGGAAGATTTTAGTAAGACAAATTTCTGCTTTACAAGTTAAGAGAGTTACAAGAAAGGGTTGTAAAATGTTTGCTGTTAATGTTATTAATGATGAATGTTCATCTAAAGAAGATAAGTTAAAACTGGAGCATATACCCATCCTTAGGGACTTTTCTAATGTATTTCGGGAAGAGGTTCCAGGACTACCTCCGAAAAGGGAACTTGATTTCACCATTGAGTTAGTACCGGGTGCGGTACCAAACTCAAAGGCTCCCTATAGAATGAATATTCTGGAGTTAAATGAACTAAAATATCAGTTGAAAGAATTAATAGATAAAAACTATATAAGGCGTGGTGTGTCTCCTTGGGGAGCACCAGTTATTTTTGTTAAAAAGAAGGAAGGTACCATGCGACTATGTATAGATTACCGTCAACTTAATAAAATGACAATTAAAAATCGATATCCCTTTCCTTGCATTGACGATCTATTCGATCAAGTATGCGGAGCATAGATATTCACTAAAATAGATTTAAGGTTTGGACATCATCAAGTTAGAATAAAAGACGAAGACATATTCAAAACTACTTTTAGAACATGATATGGGCACTACGAGTTCGTAGTTATGCCTTTTGGGCTAACTAACGCACTGGAAGTGTTCATGTGTTTAATGAACAACATTTTGCATAAGTACTTGAATAAGTATGTAGTTGTGTCCATTTATGATATTCTAATTTATTCAAAAACTAAAGAAGAGCATGACGAACATTTAAGGATAATTCTGCAAGTGTTAAGAGAACATCAGCTTTATGCTAAGTTCAGCAAATGTAATTTTTATAAAGATAAAATACAGTACCTAAGTAACATAATCTCTAGAGACTGAATTTCCGTCAACCCTGATAAGATAAAAGCAATTAACGAGTGGCCTGTTCCTAAAGATGTAACTGACGTTCGGTCATTTATGCGGATAACAGGTTACTACAGAAAGTTTATTGAAAGGTTGTCACGAATTGCAAATCCCATCACTTCTTTGCAGAAGAAAGGGAAGAAATTCGTATGGGATCAAAAATGCCAAGAAAGTTTTAATAAGTTAAAAGAATTATTAACAACCGCACCCATTTTAAAAATTGCTAATCATAACGAAGACTTCATTGTATGCACTGATGCGTGCAACGATGTACTTGGAGGGGTCTTAACTCAAGAAGTTCATGCTATTGCTTTTGAGTCTAGAAAGTTAAAAATCGATGAAAAGAACTACGCAATTTACGATCTTTAGTTGGCAGTCGTAATACATGCACTGAAAATGTGGCGCCATCACTTTATTGGAAGAAAGTTTATATTAATGACAGATAATAAGGGCTTAAAATACTTGTAGGATCAAACAAATCTTAACGCAATGTAAGCTAGGTGGTTATATTTCCTTAGCGAGTATGATTTCGAAATTCAACACATTAAGCGTAAAGAAAACTAAGTTGTTGATGCCTTGAGCAGAAATGTCAGATTAAGTTTTGTGGCAGCAATCAACATGTTGACAAATCGGGAAAATCAAATTGAAGAAGGAATTAAACAAGATGACAATTATAAAAAATTGCATGATAAGGTTGCTGCAAATTTATCTAAAAATTTAATAACAGATTATAGCATTAATGAAAAAGGCTTAATAACTTATAAAAACAGAATTTATGTACCTAATGTGTCAAAAGTTAAGCTGCTAATTTTGGATGAAGTTCATAAGAGTGCTTATTCTGGACATCCAGGTTATCAGAAAATGATAACTATGTTAAGGAATGATTCTTTTTGTCCCAACATGAAGAATGAAATGGCTGAATACATAGCTAGATGTTTTGAATGTCAGAGAATTAAGGCTAAAGATCAACATCCAGCTGGCCTATTGTAGCCATTGCCAATTCCAGAATGGAAGTGGGAGAGTATAAGTATTGATTTTATTACAAGTTTACCTAAGAATTAGAAACAAAATGATTCAATAAGTGTTGTTGTGGATAAAATTAGTAAATTTGCTCATTTTATTCCTGTTAAGACTACGTTCAAAGCTGCTAACATTGCAGATGTGTTTATGAAGCAAATATTTCGCTTGCCCGAAATTTCAAAGGTAATTATTTCTGATCGAGACTCCAAGTTTACTGGAAATTTCTGGATAGCATTGTTTAAAGGTTTAAATACTAAATTAAATTTCAGTACTGCTTTCCATCCACAAACTAATGGACGGACTAAAAGAGTTAATCAGATTTTAGAAGACATGTTACAAATGTATGTTAAAGATCAACCAACTAAGTGGGAAGATTATTTGCATTTAGATGAATTTGCACACAATAATCATTATCAAGCATCTGCTAGACTTAGTCCATTTTAGATTTTATATGGAAGGAAATGTTGTAATCCTATTTCTTGGGATAACCCTATGGATAGATTAATGTTATGACCAGATTTGTTAAAAGAGATGGAGCTAACCGTAAAATAGGTTCAAGGCAACTTAAAAGTTGCACAAGATCTACAAAAAAATTATGCAGATCTGAAACACACTGAAAGAGAATTTTAGGTTGGAGATCATGTTTTTGTAAAGTTAAAACCCAAGAAAAGTTCTATAAATATCCGGAGTTATGCTAAACTGGCACCAAGGTACTGTGGACCATTTGAAGTCCTATCAAGGATTGGACCTGTTGCATATACGTTGGCATTGCCATCAAACTTAAGAATCCATAATGCTTTTCACATTTTTGTTTTAAATAAGTATGTGCACGATGCTACTCATGTGCTGAATTAGAATGACATATAGGTGGAACCCGAAGGCGATTTTCAGGTGGAACCGGACTGTATTCTTCAGAGGAGGGAGATTATGCTCCGAAATCATACCATAGGGTAGCTAAAGGTGAAATGGAAGCACCTTAGCCCTGATGAAGCTACTTGGGAATTGGAAAGTAACATGCGAGCAGCATATCCAGCTCTATTTCAGGGATGCTCTGATGAAGAATAAGCAACATCAAGGATGATGTTGAGCTTAAGTGGGGGTGTTTGTAACATACCCCTTTTTGCTAAAAAAAATTATGTTGGAAACATAATCTTAAATTTTATTGTAAAGTTTTGTATTAGACAAGTGTCTAAGGATGACTGTAATTTGCACAATATTTAATTATTAAATAAATTAAATATGATACAAACACCTCAGGAGACTGTTGAAAGAGTGTTTACTAACTCACTAGGTGGAATGGAATCTAGGGTAGAAGGAAATGGACAAATGGCAGCTTCATGAGGCAAGTAACTAGTTGTTGGTATGGGTCAACTCCCTTGAATTGTGGTCTTAGTGCCCTGGAAGATGGGACTGGAGCTTGAGGCTCATTTATTGAAAAATGACAACTAAAGACCTAGGAAATCTTTTTAAGAGCCATCGAATTTTGGACTGAGGTTCATCACTTTTTCTGACGAGAAAATTTACCTTAGGTTTTTTATGCTTACACCCAAGAGATTCGATGAGGGGATATGCAAGTTTTTTATCATGGTTTAAGTCTTCCTGTTATACTATTGAGTGTAGAGTTATACTACTGAGTGTAGAGTTCTAAAAGCTGAGGAGAAAGTCTTAATAGTTTGTTTCCTGTACAATTTCTGAGTGTCTTGCTTCTACACAGAGTTCATCTACCTGGTGGTTCAGTAAATAGGCTCAAGGGTCGAAATGAAGCAAGTAGATAGGCTGATTCTTCTAGAGATGGTTGGGAGGAGCAGGTCTCCTTGGGTGTTTGTCCACCCTATCTACACATACAGGTTGTACTTGTCATTTCAGTCTCTAAGTAGTTAGATTACTTCATGTAAGTTGTTAATTTAGTACTCTTTAGTTAACAAATGGTAATGCAGAAGTATAAATATGATATTCTGATCTGTTTTAAGATTTGTAAACTATTGAATAGATATATGAATTGATAAATGCCTCCACTGTATTTTTCCCATAATTTTTTCTGTATAGTACTCTAGTACATAGAGGAAAGATTAAGATAGATGAATGATATGCATAATGTAAAATGAATGGATAGACTAACACTACTGTGTTTCCTTAATATTTCTTGTCTATTATATTATGTAATATAAATTACATATGTCTACACTCAGAATACATAACCGTACTTCATTTTATAAGCAGTATAATAATTCTTTTTCATAGAAATAGAAGTAAACATTTCATCTTTGTATGAAACCTAGGGTTTCCTTTTTAGTCATTTAATTATTCACAAAAGATAAATATTCTGCATTCTCTTTTATTCTTTTCAAAATGGTAAAATGTTATAAGTTCATTTTACTTCTTTCATCGTTATGCATGAAATAAACAGCTCTAAAATAAACATTCCTTTATTACACACACAAAATTATTTTACAGAGCTAACTAAACTATTAATATTGATATTAGATAGAAGCATAACTTCTTTATATCAACATTTAATATTTATTTCCACTTTTAACAAGTCAACTAATATATCCAAGGGTAGAGTCCTTAAAAGCATTTTACAGCATAACAGACATGGGGTCGAAATCTTAAAAGAGAACTAAGTCACTTAAAACATCGTGACATGCTTATAGCCATAGATAGTCAGACCCTCATAACCATAGAATAATACAGTTTTGGACAAATGTCCCATTACTTGATAGAACCCCCAACACTTAGTATTCATTTCAACAATTACTGATTCAATCTTTTATACATAACAGAGCCATAGAATACTTTTACAAATAGTATCAAGTTATCGGAACCATATTATTACTATAACCAGAATGGCCGAGGGTTAAAACGCTCTCGGCGAAATTACATCTTACTGGTATTTCACATAGAAAAACAATGCTGATAGTAGCACTTTTAAATAGGGTTTGAAACCCAAATCTTTTAAAACAAAAACCACATTAGATATTACAACTGCAAAAATCAAAATAACCATCAATAGTATTCTTCTGCACAAACAAAACCAAGTTTGAAAACTACAGATCGAGAGGTCAAGCCATTTGGCTTTTCAATGCTGTAAACGTTCAAACATCATCACCTGCCGAACACTAGGGTTCGGGGTTTCACGTTAAAGCATCAAGTATTGGCTCTCATCCATTAACCCATTACAACAAACATGAACATCAACTAACACAGAGTATGGAGTTTCAAACACAATTCAGTTTTATACAATTATAAAATCCATAGGACGAATTCTTCTTATTATCCAGAACAACCGAGGGTTAAAACCCTGGCTTGAACAAGTATTACTTTCAACAAACAGTATGAATTGTAGAATACATCATAAGGGTAGGTCAAGGATTCCATCCTCCCTACGCATGCTTCAAAGCATGTAATAATTCACAAACAGCTTCTACATCTTCAGAAATCGAGAAGCTCTGGCCAAACCAAAACAACCAACAGTTACTAGGAGAAAGCACAAGGGAAACTACCGAGACTTACCATAACTTGCAGTAGCTCCCTTTCATCTTGAGCGCCAAACCCTGTGCATAACAGAAACTGCCATGAACACAAAAGGGGGTTAAACAATATTCCAAAAGCTAAACAAAATACTGATGAGTACATCCATACAAAATTACAGCAAGACATTATCTTAACATTTAATTGAAGGTCGATAACGATAGCCTCTGCAACTGGCTTGAAGCCTGGGTCAACACGCAATTCACTTGAATATTGCAGTTATTAATTCAACACTAGAGCTCGGCTCTTAAAACCATTAACTGGTAACAGTATCACCTTCAGGTCATGGGTTCGAATCACAGAAGAAGCTCCCAAAAAACTGCTAACAAAACCCTAAAGTTTCTCAGGCCTGTCAGCCGCTCCACAGAGCCACTCTCCAACACATTGAATGCCAAAGGAAACAATAACCTCAAAAACTAGTGGAGACTAGGGTTAAGTTTCAAAGCCCAAGAATCACATAAGATCAATGGTGGAGATCACACATCAAGCACCTTGTATTCCCAGTCAACCACCACAGTTATGATAACATTAATAACCAATTCCACCATGGAGACCAGTTAGGATAACTTTCAAACTAATTCACATACAACTCCACCACATTAACTACTTTATCATGATGCCTTCACGTGTTAAGCACCATGAAAGAAGCCATGGAGGTATTCCACTGAGTTGGTAGATAGGAGTGTTAAATGCCAAGGTTGGATGCGAATTCCTGCCAGCACATGTCCACTACACCATTAATTTCCCAGTCCTTATCACGACTCCACGTTGGTTATGTCCGTAACCTTGTCATATCATATATCATAATATAATTCATAGTGTATATATATGGTATCATTTCAACTAGGCATCGAACACATGTTTTGAAAGGGTTCACAACGATGCCCATATTTGTTATATTATTTTGTGTATAGGACTAAGGCACCAGCCTTTGCATTTAGTGTATATGCTATCGAAAATAAATAGAATTTGCATATAGTATATATGCTATCGAAATTAAATAGAAATTGCATATAGTTTATATGCATTAGGAACTATACGATAATTAGCATGCTATAGGAAATACATAGGACTTGTAAATAGTATACACTATAGGAATTAATTGTAAGTCATATATAGTTCATACTATAGAGAAAGCATGAAATCAATATAGAGGTCATCTATTATAGGACATCGCATATTAGTTTGGATATAGTGCACATGTTATAGGAATAGAATGTATCATGCCTTTAGCCTATGTTATATATAGGCACATTAACATTGTGACAAACAATAGTAGCGCATATTATCCTAAACCAATGCTATGATACTCCAATTCATCATTTAAATGTTAAACAAAGGAAACATATGAGTTGTATAGTGTACAAATACAAACTTAGACAAGTCACACTATAAGTACCTCGAAAAGTTATTACAGAACCTTTGACGGCTAACTGGAAGTGCAATTTTAAATTATATATGATGTGTCACCCTTACGTGTAAATCTGAGAAAGGGAAAGTCCAAATGCTTTAGCATATATGCTAAGTAAGCCTCATGGTACCCTTAAGCCCCTTTAATCATCAAAAGATGAACAATAGTTAACATTTATAAACATTATATAGATAGAACATTGACATAAGTAATATAAGAATATAGCTGAGATGAGAAGAACATTCAATAGCATCGAAATGTAGATTTTAATTCCATCTCTTATCATGTCGCAAAACAATAAATTTATGATCGCTACAAACATTTATTACAGCATGACAACATAGAAGCATTTATTATAATTCCGCACAGTTAATATATGCATTAAAAGCTACGTTGAAAATTTTTAATTTTTTGTGAAATTTTGGGTTGTTACAATTGAACTCGAGGGCTGGATCAACCGTGTTCGCACTCTTATTGATGGTTTCAGCCATGTTTTTTTTAGACACATTTACCGGGAGCATAAATCTGTGGCAGATTCCCTCTCTAAGCTAACTCTAGGTTCCTTGGATGGGTGCTTATGTTTCTCTGAGTACAGGGGTGGGAATCTTCATTGTAAATATTCTCTCCTGTTTGACTCAAATTGGCCTTTTACTTTTATCTGTTTGAACCTGGTTTTTTGCGTTTTATATGGGAAAACTGTATGACATATTTCCTCATGATATGATTATAACCTTTGGATGTGATGTGCATGTTTTGTAGCCAACTCTGAACTTTAGGTAGCTTGCCTAATTTTGTAATCCTCCGATGTAGCTTTTTTATTAATAAAAATTTGCTTTTTCCTGTGTGAAAAAAAAAGTTACATTTTACCTTCTTCAGCTAAATGGGTTGTCTGTCACTACCAGTTACCCATGAATGAGTTACTAGTTATCCACCACTTATCCATGCATGAGCTACAAGTTATCCATGCAACTGCTGCCGCTTATTTTTTATATTCCTTTTTTTATAATTGTTTATTTCAAATTTTGTACGACAGTCATAAAATCAATGTGAGAGTACACTTATCCTATCCTCTTTCAATCTAGGAAAATCACAGATGTAATCCATCCCAAATTCTAAGATATAAACAACTATTTTTTTTCAGGTGACACAAAACTACTACATATTGTTTATTGTTTAGATTCACAATTTTTCTACGATAGCTTGCATGAAAAATTGTTTTTATTATTATATGCATTATTTCATTTTGGTATGAATAAGAAAAATTCTAGAAAGGTAGAGGTATAATCCCAATTTGTTTTCCAAGTTTTTCAAAACCCTTTTCGATTGAAAGAACTATGTCTTAAGAACTTTGATATGTGAAATTATTTTGACTATGAATTTCTTACCTAAAACTGTACGAGAAAAACTAACACATGTTTCTATGGACTAAATATATATAAACATATACACAGAATTTACATCGATTCATAGCGTTTTACTTTCATAAATTATTTTATTTCATAGGTTAACTATTTGGACAATGAAAAGCCATTAATATAATGAAACAAAAATGTTATATTCGAGTGAAACAAAGTAACGGCATATTTAAATGATAAAAATAATAGTGAATAATACTTGTGAGTGAATGAAAGAAAGGAGCCTACACGTCTACAATAGTGAATAGTTGCATTGTTGCAGTCAATTAAAAAAGTTTAATTTCATGGATTCTGACTAGGAAGTTTGGAAAGAGAATTCCAATAATGGAATTTTGGGATTTTTGGAAATTTTAAAAATTAAAAGTGGTTGATATAAATTGTTTGAAATTTGAAATTTTTTAAAATTACAAAAGATTATATAAAAATGTCAAGTAAGTAAGGAGTTAATTTTTTACTATTACAAATGTTCTTACATTTAATTTTAAAGAAAAAATTTAGTATTATAAATATTTAGAAAATTAATAAAAATAAAAATAAAAATCATTAACCCTATTATAAAAATCTAAAGTTTATTTTTTTCATAATTAGGTTAAAAAAAAACATTACTTAAATGCTTTTGTTACTAGGTAAAATCACATTAAATTTCAAGTTCAAGATATTTGGAGCATAAGTATAAAATTTTAAATAAAACTAATTAATTATTTACTATTTTTTTCTAGGTTTGATAGATGAAAGTTGGTCATCATCATATCATAATTACTATATCCCAACAAGGATTATAATATAGGCGCATGTTGGAGTAGATTTACATGTCGAGACATTATTATTTTTATTTTTTATTTAATATTTTGAAAATATTTCAAAAAACAATTAATTTTGTAAGAGTTACTTAAATACTCAAAAATACTTGCAAGAGGTGTGAGTGGCACTTTGCATAACAAATTATTATTTTATTATTAATAAAAGAAAAAGGCACTAAGAGAATTCACTTGAATGAGGGAATACCACCATGAGACATAGAACATGTGAAAAGCAAGCAAGGGATATTAGATTTGATTGGGATGGCACAAGATCTGGGATAGCACATGACAATGTGTTGTGCATCGAGAAATAGTGCTAGTATGCATGTATTGAGTATTTATCTGTTTGATAAGTCTATCACTAACTGCATACAAGCTTTGTTTATTAGTTCTTGTATACATGGTGGTGATCCAGCTCGATCATGGAGTTGATTAGCAATGCTCCTGTCCTCCTATGATGGGAAGTAACTATTCTCTAATTAGTCATTCCCATCGTTGTCAAGTAAGTAATTTTCTTTCATGTTATGAGTTATAAAATTATAAATGGCATATTAATCGTTGCTTGAATTTCTTTATATATATATATATTTTGTGTAAAGTTTTGTAAAGAAAATGTGATGTGTACTATCATATCATGGATAATCATTTGTTTTGCATGGTAATAAATATATATCTGGTTACTCTGTTGGCCCTTTTTCCATGAGCGAAAGTCTTACAGGCTTGGTCATGGTGAATCCCTAAGGGGCTTTTTTTTTTTTTTTAACAGACTTGCATTCATAATATATGAATGGGGTATTAAAATAGGACTCAAAATCCCTACACTTATAATTACGAAAGCTTGTATTTGATTGGATCGAACCTGTACATTATCATATGAGAATCTGCATTCGATTTCGATTTGATCTATGTGTATAAACTGGTTATATTTGAGTTCAAAATATATAGTGTGTCTTTCTTGTTCTAAAAGCTGTACATTTTCATATAAGATCCCTGTACCTGATTTCGATTTGATCTCTGTGTATAAAATGGTTATATTCGAATTGAAAAGTTCTGTTGACTTGTTTGTTTTTACTCTGCATGAATGGTATTGTATGGAATTCAGATCTTGGTATTCCTGTTGAGCCGTTTTAAAGTCTAAGAATTCTGTCATTTCGTAATTGGTACCATTTATTCAGAACGCGAAGTCTGCGATGAATGAATTCAGATTGGTATCTGTTGGTGTATGGATTGGATTTTGTGTTTTTTTGTTTATCGCTCTGATTTAGATTTGAGTTTTTTCTTCGTTGTTAGTTGCTTTCATATAGTACCCTACAAAGACCATCGGAGTACAATGCTATTCTCTTTCATATATTTTACGAATGTACATATGCATGCGATGTGATCCGTGGGATACACAGAGTGTTATGATCCAGGTTGAAAAATGTTTTATCGTTTTATGGCCACCCTTCGTACATAGATGGTTCTTCCTGTATTCTTTTTGGTAACTCTATTTTTGTCTCCTATTAGTCATCTCAATACTTTTTCGTTGAAGGTTTTCCTCTATTTATTATGTAAATCCAGACTGGAGTATTCATGGATTATGGATTTCTCATCACACGTAACTACCTTTCGGGCTACTAGTCTTGGTGAAAATTTAAAATGCTGGCATCGCTATTTTGTATAAAGTTCTATTTTGGTTGTAAATTTTTGGTTTCTCTAAAAATTTTCTTCCATATGTATTATTAATTGGATCAGTGGTAAGAAAGAAATGGGCGGGATCTATAACATTAAATTTATTTTCTGTGTAGTTTACCCCTCTTGACTATTTTCCACTGAGCATAGCATGTAGTATTTTTGCCCTAAATCTCGCTCATGCATAGTAGGGCGTTAATGTTTGAGGTGGTCCAAGTCTATTTAGATTCTGATTTGTTTCTTTTTAAACTCCCTTGTATTTTGCACGATCACTCCATGATCGACGTCGTATGCTCCCTATCTTAATTATGGTGTTAACAAGGAGTTCGAGTCTAGCAATAGTTTGTTAGATCTCTTGAGTGTAATTCAAATAAATTATTTCACACAATGATTGATCCAAATCGCAGTTGGCATTTGTTGTCGAATGCTAACTTCGACAAATTCTTGACTAGTCCTTGTGGTTGATACAACTTCGACAAGTTTCGACACGACAGGACTTCGACAACTTCAGCACTCTGACATACTGGGACATGTTTAGCAACCTCACAGTTCGCGACATCGGCATGCAACGTCAACATGGGACTAGCGACTGTAGAACTTCGACAGACTGTCTTTCTGTCTTTGAGTTGACTATAACGGTTGAATGGTTGAACAATTGAACCGCTCTAACTTCTTCTTTGTAACTGAACGTAACGGGCAGGCAGCCAAGCATCTCAGAATTCTTTATAAGCATGTAAATTATTGTAACATACATCTTATATTAATCAATCTAGAATAGTTCATATTCCTGCATATTATCTGTGTGTATTGTGTTATCTGTATTGCGAAATCCTGCTTTTGCTCATTCTGTTTATTAAGCTTCCGCCATAACAAAGCCAACTCATTTAGTCGAACTATTGTCCCGCTTGTGCTTCCAGGACATGATACAGATCATTGTTATCAGAGCGTATTCAATTTTTCTTGCTTAAGTTATGTGTATACACTTCTCTCGAAGTTACCTGACTTATGTCGGTTCAAACTTGCTCGCAATCTCAGCAATCCAAGAAGACGTGATCTTCAGATATGACAGAAGAAATAGATGATAGACATGCAGTCGACGAGACAACACAACTTATTGAGCAAGCTCTGGCTTGACAATGAACTGAAATGTTCATTCAGTTCAATGAGATTCTCTTGTGATTCGCTTCGAAATCCGGGTGATCCTCGACGAGAACTCACTCCGATAAAATCAACCCCTTCAAAGTGCAAATGAATCTCAACATACTGAATCTTGAAGGAAAGATTGACGTAGAATCTGTTGACAATTGGGTGCAACAATTGGAATCCTATTACGCTGTAAATCAACTCTCTGTAGCTAAAAAAGTCACCATTGTGTCCTTAAAGATGTCAACCTCCATGCACTGCTGGTGGGAGAACCTGTCGACAAAGATGGAGAAAAACGGAGACCCCATTAACACATGGGATAAATTCGCCGAACACATCTGGAAGGAATTTTACCCGCCGAAATACCTCGAGCAATAGTATAAGAAGTGACAGAAGTTAAGGAAATGGAAAGACCAATCAGTACAGAGTTACACTGACGAGTTCTACCGACTCATGGCAAGACTTGGCGTCCAAGAAGAAGAGAAATTGCTTGTTTTGAAATACACCAGTAGATTGTCTCAGTACATCCAGCAGGAGATGGAATTTGTGACTGTCAATACGCTTGCGGATGCTTTCCACTACGCCAGCAAACTGGAAACCAAGCAAAAAGGAAAAGCACGTTTCACGACAAAACTGACATCAGGAAGACCACCCGATAAGAAGACCCAAGCCGACTACGACAACTCGGGATCTTCTCAGCTGACACCGCCAAAGCCTGAAAACGGTAAGAATTCTTTTCATAAGAGGGAATGTAGCAAACAACCACCGACCAGAAAATGGTGTAATTACCACCACTCATATTGGCATGATACGTCTAAATGCAAATCTCAGAAGACATTCTTGGCAAAATTGTTGATCTTTGATATGTTCAACAAGACAGTGGAAGAATCTGATCCAGATGCGATAACCCTTTTGACATTGAAAACTCCAAGAGCCTCGACTATTGTCGACAAGGAGGAATGAGAGTGCCTGTTCCATACATGGATATGGGCCCGAAGCAACCCATTACATTTGATTGTGGACAACAGGAGCCAAAAGAACTTCGTTTCTGAAGAACTGGTGAAGAAATTAGGTCTTGTCACCAGTCCGCATCCTCAGCCTTACAACATCAGTTGGATGAAGGATGGACAAGAACTACGGATCACTCGACAATGCAAGGTTGCCTACTTCATAAAACCTTTTGAAGATGAAGTACTCTATGACGTGGCACCAATCTCCGTAGCCGACGCCCTGTTTGGGAAACCTTACCTCTAGGATAGACATGGAAGTTATCAGTCACATCCTCAGAACGTGATTGTCAGAATCCGAAATCGATGTTTCAGCATACCAGAGCATCAACCTACACCGGCGGTTGCACTAATATCTGCCAAACAAAAAAAGAATCTCATCAATCATGCTCAGAAATTTGCATTAATTATGATCAAGCCACAACATTCTAAGAAGACTGCAGCAACGAGTTGAGTCACCGACCAATGCAGCTCTCAATAGAAGCAACAAGTCGATCATATTCTCGTTGAGTACTAGAACCTCTTTCAAGCTCCAGACGGAGTACCTCAGCATTTCCAGGTAAAACACTCCAATGAACTTGTTCCTGGTTCTTCTTTGCCTAACACATCTGTTTACAAAAGATCCATTCTCGAAAATGAAGAGATTCACAGAAAAATCCAAGAATTAATCGACAAAGGTCAGATCTGACCCAGCTCCTCTACTTGTGGAAGTCCAGTCGTCCTAGTTCTGAAGAAAGACGGGACTTGGCGCATGTGCGTCAAGTATAGAGCTCTCAACAAAATATCGGTGAAGAATCGGTACCCTCTGCCGCAGATAGACAAGCTTATTGACTGTCTGAAAGGTGCTAAATTCTTTACTAAGCTTGACCTCAAGTCAGGATACCATCAGATTCCAATTGATCCCTCAGATGTGTGGAAAAATTCTTTCAAGACCAAGGAAGGATTGTTCGAATGGTTAGTCATGCCTTTCGGCTTAACCAACGCACCTACGACCTTCATGCGACATATGGATAACCTTCTCCGACCTTTCATCGGAAAATGGGTTATTGTCTATCTTGATGACATATTGATTTTCATTCGATCATTGGAAGAACATGTTGGACATCTTCGACAAGTCCTTGACACTCTCCAGCAACATTGGCTCTATTTGAACATGGACAAATGCTCTTTTGCAATGACCGACATCAAATATTTGGGGTATGTATTTGACTCTGCAAGCATTCACGTCGATCCAGACAAAGTACATATCCTTAAAGATTGGCCCATTCCTAGAAGCATTCAAGAACTAAGAAATTTTCTTGGTTTCGTGAATTTCTATCAATGATTTATACTCGGATTTAGTCACATAGCCTAGCCCTTGAATGAGTTGAAGAAAGGAAATGGGAAAACTTCCTTTCAGTGGACAGAAACACATCAAGGGTCTTTTGAGCAGCTCAAACACAGGCTCTGCACTACACCAATACTTGTGTTTCCTGATTTGCATCGGCCCTTTGAGATTGAGACGGACGCATCGGACTACGCCTTGGGCGGAATGATCACTCAGTCTGGTCATTTAGTCGCTTTTCATTCTGAGACTTTTAACGACACGGTTAGAAGATACTCGATGTACGAAAAATAACTGTACACCATTGTGCAAGCTCTCAAGCAATGGAGGCATTACATCCTTGGAAAAGAAATGATCATTCTTACTGATCACAAGCCTCTACAGTTCGTTCCGACACAATCAAAATTGCAGACAAACTGATAACTCAAGTGGATTAATTACCTACAACAATTTCAATTGGTGATTAAGTATTAGAAAGGAAAGGCTAATGCCACTGCAGATTGCCACAGTTGACCACCCATTACTCTCCTTTTGATAGTGATGAGTATGCAGGGTTACGACACAACCAATTTGCAATAGTTGTACGGGGACGACAACGAATTCTCAGCAGTCTACCGATAGTTACAGACTAACAAGTTGTTGACCTCAGACTCCAACTACTTCCTAAAATATACCTTTCTATACAAGCTTGGACAGCTTTGTGTACCGACCGGTGAGCAACGACAGCAGCTCATTTGGGACGCGCACTACAGCAAGACTGGAAGACACTTTGGAGTAGCAAAGACACTTTCTATTCTGCAGAACTATTTCTTCTGGCCTACACTTAAATCTGACGTCAACAAGTACATTCGATCATGCATGGTTTGTGCCATTTCTAAGCCACCTAATCAATGACAGGGATTGTACACACCTCTGCCAGTTCCTAGTCGATAATGGGAATCTATTTCTATGGACTACTTGACGGGTTATCCTACTACCAAACATCAACATGACACAATACTAGTAGTAGTCGACCAATTTTCCAAGATGGCCATTCTCATACAATGTAAGAAGACCACAACAACGTAGCAAACTGCTTAGCTCTTCTTTACACATGTTTGGAAACACTTTGGTTTACCCACAACCATAATTTATGACCGAGATGCCAGATTTGTCAGCATCTTTTGGAAGACCCTCTGGAAACAGCTGGAAACGTGACTCTCATTGTCAACAACTTTCCATCCTCCGACTGACAGACAGACGGAAGTTGTGAATCGCTTGGTAGTGCAACTACTTCGCAGGTACAATCACTAGTATCGACGCACATGGGATGATAGTCTTCCATACATACAGCACAGCTACAATCGTGCTCAAGACATCTCTACAGGAAAGATTCCATTTGATATTTGTTATGGATTTCAAGTCTCAGCGCTTATCGACTTGATTAGCTCCTCGACACAGCCAAACTCCGACACAGATCACAGCCAGCGAGAAGTTGATAAAGTAGTCAAGTTTCGAGAATAGATTTGTGACATTCAGTGACAAGCACAGGATATGTTGCACAAAGAAAACGAGAAAGCTAAGGCCCAACACAACAAGCATCGCATTCCTCATACATTTTGCATTGGGGATAAGGTATGGCTACATCTTAAGAAGGAGCACTTTACAGGTCCTTTCAAGAAGTTAAAACCTTTGCGATATGGTCCATACAGTATTCTTCGATAGATTGGTGAGAATGCTTTCCAGCTCGACATTCCTGCTTGCTTGGGTCTGCATCTAGTCTTTAATGTGGATCTACTTTGACCATACCATGCACCGTTGTTGGAACAAAATGACTTCTTCACAGCAGATCTCGTGGACATCAATCCAGATATTCAGGAGTCGCTTCCTTGCGACACCATTGTGGGACGACGGGTATGCCTTACGAGGACGAACACAGTTCCCTTATTTCAGGTTGCCAAAGCTGTCCAAATCCCATCTCAAGGAAAGTGGTACTCTACTACTGAAGTGATCGACAGGTTCCCTCACTGTCATGAGCAAACAATGGGATCCATTGTTTCTTAAGGAAGGAGGTCTGATCCACATCGCAGTTGGCATTTGTTGTTGAATGCTAACTTCAACACATTCTTGACTAGTCCTCATGGTTGATACAACTTCGATAAGTTTCGACATGATAGGACTTCGACAACTTTAGCACTTCAACATGCTGCGAAATGTTCAACGACCTCACAGTTCGCGACATCGACATGCAATGTCAACATGCAACCAACGACTGTCGAACTTCGACAGACTGTCTTTTTGTCTTCCAGTCGACTGTAATGGTTGAACAGTTGAACCGCTCTAACTTCTTCTTTGTAACTGAACGTAATGGGAAGGCACCCAAGAATCTCAGACTTCTTTATAAGCATGTAAATGATTGTACCATACATCGTATCTTGATCAATCTAGAACAGTTCGCATTCCTGCATATTATCTATGTGTATTGTGTTATCTGTATTGTAAAATCCTACATTTGCGCATTATGTCTATTAATATTCCGCCATAACAGAGCCGACTCATTCAATCGAATTGTTGTCCCCCTCGTGCTTCCTGGACACGATATGGATCAATGATAGCTTCGCAGTTTCCCATATGCATTTGATGTTAGTTAATGATTTACCATAATCATGGACTGGATGATAAAGGAAATTCCCTTGGTTGTATGCAAGTTTTTTAAGAAAAGGAATTTTTAAAGTATGAAAATATCATTCTTTATAATTATATGAAAATAAAAGGTCGTAATTTATGTGAGATCGTGCAATAGATAGTGGGACAAATACACACAACATTGTACCAGCTCACAACTCTGCATTGTAGTAAAACATAAACAGATAAATATACAACACATGTTTCTGGAATAATCCATGTGTCCAGAAAGTTCTGAAGATTTAGCTTCTCGTAGAAGCTACTAATACATATTAAAACTTAATAGTGGGATCTCAAATCTCAAGAGGCATGGTCTTCCATCTATAGATGCATCTACAACCATTCAATGCGTGCCTTCTGGAGGCTTCATTTATAAGATAGCATTTATAATGTCACCTAATACGACGTAGGTTTCGAAGATACTTCACATATTTGACTTTACGAGATGGCTGCTGGAATTAATATTCCAACACTCCCCCTTAATTTCAATATCCACAACAAAATTCATTCAAGCTATGCTACAACATACATCAGATTTCAAATATGAGAGACTTCCCTACTGGTCTTTAGTCTCGGCTAGGCTTACAAGCATCCAAAATTATTCAAAAAACACATATAAGAAAATTTAAACCTGTTAACACCTTTTCCATTTTTGTCGCCTCCAAACCTTGAACCAGCTGTGCTTTGGCTTCATTTTCACTTTCTTATTTAGCTTCATTGTTTTCTTTGATTCTTCAAATCTTCTATCTTCAGCATCCTTTGGCCTCATTCTTCCATCAACATCATCAAAGTCTTCAATGGCTTTCTTCCAACTGTACTCAATACTTTTAAGCTGTAACATATCCATCTTACATTTCACAGGTTGCTGCCATGAAATCAACTGATTGTAATGCGTGATCTCTTCAGGTCTCCATTTCTCAAAAATTTCAGTTACAAATTGTTCTTCAAATTCCATTTGCTCAATAGTTTTCATTACATATTTTTCAAGAGAAATAGCTTCACTGCTGCCATACACATGTTCATGCGCATTCATTTCCACCTCAATTTCGGGTACTATACTTGCTGCTATTAACCTGATCTCATCCTCATTTACATTCTATGCTTCTCCAATGAACATTTTTTCTGTTGATTTCAACTTTGTATAAATTTTCAACATTTCATTAATCATTTCTTCAAGGACTTCATCACCTGCACAGAGCTCTTCATCAACTCCTACTGATTTTGAAACTTTCACTTCTGAGTAATCTGTAATGTTCTCTATAGCTTCAACTGCTATCAAATTTTTCACTATTTCAACATCATTTATGACATTGTCCTCTACACTACATTTAGCTAAAAGTGAAATTTTTTCACCATTCATCACAGTGAGGATCAATTTGATTTCCTTCTCAATTTCAGTCAGCTCAGTTTCACTCAAAATTTATTCATCATAAATTGGCCATTTTTCAATTTCAATTTCTTCTTCAATTCCCAAAATTTCTGCAAACTTTTCTTCTATTGTATGTGCTTCAACACACTATATACCAGTATGGAAGTTAACCAAATCTTTAATGTCTTTATGAGTTTTTTTGAACTCCATCTCATGTTTAGAAACAACTTTCTCATCAACTTCAAATTGTGTTTTAACTAATGTTCCATCATCTATAGGGTTGCTTTCATTTTCAATCAAAAACTTTTCTTCATTGATGTCCTGAGTCCTCTTTTTCTTCATCTTCATTCCCTGCATCTTTAATCTTATATTTTGCTTCAACAAGTAGTTCATTGAACTTATCACAATTTTCAGCATTGTCTATGACAGCTGCATCAACATTCGTGCTATCTGGCACATTTTTCAATCCCATTTCAACCTTTGATTCACATGTTGCATCATTTCCACAATTTGAAACTTCATATTTCTCGGGTAGATCTTGCATGATCTTCTACTCATTATCAACTTTAGATTTATTATCTTCGTCCACAGGTATATCAACATAGTGGGATTCACCAATGGATTGATTGACTTCAACTACTACTGCATAATTTTCTATTGATTCTTCAATACCCAGAACCTCAACTTGCTGCTGATTTATGTTGCTCCCCCTTACATCAAATTCTCTTCTCAAGCATTCCTAGGATTCTTTTGCGCTGGTTGCATTAGCAATCATGAGTTAAATTCTCTCATTCAAGCCTTATCGAATTAGGAACAATGCTACATCATCATTTCTCCTATTTTCCATGAGCTCAATCTTTTGACTTTGGGGAAAAACCTCATAGGATTCCTGGTTTGGGGGTTCCTTGAATCCATTTTCAACTACACTCAACACACCTTCAGCATGAAATAGAGTTTTCATTTTAATAACCCAAAATTCAAAATTCTTACCTGAGAAAACTAGAATTAGCAGAAAATTATGACAAACTTCTTCAATTTTAATCTCCGCTACAACGTACAAATCTGCAATGCAAGACTTGAATTTATTTTGCTTAGTCAATTTGAGTCTTTTGCTCTTCGCCATATCTTTCTTGGGATCTGCTGAAAATGCATTGAGCTTCTGCTCTTCTGAACTCAATTTCTTTAAACACGGGATACAACAATTTTTCCTCTACACGGCTATACTCTGCCAATGCAGAAACACATGGGATTCCTTCTGTGAATGGCCCAATTTCAATTTCATTCAGGTTGATTTTCTTATAATTTGCTCAACCACTATACCCTCAGAGCATCAACCATTAACAGGTGATAGGCATATGAATGCACTATCTTCGTCATCAAATGCAACTACAGTGCAAATACTTCTAAGCTTCTGCTCAACTCAAAGTTCAACTGCAGGCTTCAGCCTGTTGGCAATATGGAAGTAGAAGATGATGCAGAATTGTCATTGATGGAAATCAAGGTGATGACATTCAAATAGCCTACACTAGTAATGGAAGATGCACAGAATAGGTCGGTAAGGGCTCCAACACCACAGACATGAGGCCCTCCCAGACCTTCTCGACAACCACGCCTTGTTGATCGTGAGAAGATAGGAAGTCATCATACTGCAGAGGACTTTGCAGTTAGAGGCAAGGATCCGAAAGACAAGGTGCAAATTTACACTTGGTGGGATGCTACACTTCGAGAACTAACAGACTTGGTAAAAAAGGTTGCACCAACAAGGAGAAGAGATGCAAAATTATCATTTGCATTTGAGTATCCTAACAGACGAGGCTGTAATGTGGTTAGACAGGTTGGAGTGACCTATGCATATCCAAATGCAAGACGGCAAGGTGAAGGAAATAAGGCACTTGCAAATCTCAGCTTTCAAACTGGAGATTTCTTGGATGTGGCAATTCTTACTTGAAGCACCCTTTATAAATCGAAAACAAGCTGACATGTTTCAAATTTTATAGTTCGAAACTTCTGTTGAATTTCCACATAATTACCATTTAGCATATCATGTCTCTCTATGTATTATAGAGTAGTAATATTTCATTCCTAAGTTTTTGGCCTTCGATAAGCATTCTTGGTCGTGATGAGTTAACCCCAAATTGGATGGACAAAATTAGAAGATTGAGATGCTACCGCTATCGAAAGAGGTGAAGAACATGGGAGTGGAAGAAGGGAAAATTCTACTCAGTTGAGACCTGCAATTAATAATCAAATAGAAAATGTTGGTGGCCGTTAGTTAGAAGACGGTTTAGAGAGAATTGTTGATCATAATAAGGTGAATTATCATCGACAGGATTCATGTCAAGATTTGTTTGCCGGAAATAGAAGATTTGAAAACGCCCAGAGAAGACGATTTGGAGATGCTCACGATATGGAAATTTCAACACTGAGACAAGTTTAAAGGGACAGACCCATTGTGGAGTAATCCACAACTTTGGAAGCAGGCCGAGAGCACTTGTGGAGGGGACGAGTGTATCGTGGAGAAGGAAGAGGCATTTTGCAAAGGAGAGGAGAGAATTCCTATAGAAATCCAATAATTGCAGGAAATGACTCAGGAGCCATTTGATAATGCCAATCAACGGTCACAATTGAGTGCTTGTTTTGAGTGTATCCCACATTGGTTGTGCAAACAAACATTTATGGATTTATAAACGCCAGTCTTCACTAACTCATTCGACGCGTAGTGCGAAGCTAGTGGGGAGCTCTGGGTGTTTTGTTCTCCACGAGAAGAACACCATCCTGGAGCTTGGGATGCCTATGTGGCCCCCTATCTTTTGCTGTGTGTGGAAAATTCTGTTCGACAACGTGGATGGTGACATGGAAAAGACAAGTTAAGGTAGACATGGATGAGGAGGACTGTGTAGTCCATGTTGACGATGATTGGATAATGAGAGGAAGGAAGATGGTGATTGATATGCCACAAGAACAGTGAGTTGGTGCTATACGAGGTGGAAGATCATGTGGCAATTGTAAAATAAAGAAGAGCCAAGGTGGAAAATGTGTCGTGGAGGCAGATTATGTGGACAAAGATTCGACAGATATGGACAAGTGTATATCCAAAGGGGCCGAAGCCATTCAACCCTAGGATGCATAAATGACCGAAATGATTAGTGTTTAAACTATATAGTGATGGTTGTATGTGGAATAGAACAAGGTGTTTCATACGAAGAGCTGAAGCTCCTAGGTTCCTATGTAAAACCTAGTTTAAAAAAAAAGGGGGGGGAGCGCTAAAATGTGATTATAATAGATAAAAATAAACAAACAAAACAATAGTTAATTTTTAATATTTTTATTTATTTTACCTTTTAATGAAAAGACACTAATACATGAGAAGACACAATGTTTAATAAAACGGTGTCAGTCATAAGACACCTTCTTCATGAAAAAGTATGATGAAGGAGTATATAAACAATGAATTCATAAGATAAATGAGTGAGTCTGTATGAATATCATTGAAGAGAAATACAAAAGTAGCAGGAAAGAGAAGTCGAAAAAGAGACCAAGAGTGGTGTAACTGTTAGGATATTTAGAGACTTAGGAGTTAGTTAAGATCAACTTGTGTAATATATCCATTAGGGATAGTGTGTTTCTTTAGTATACATTAGTATGCATTTGTAAATACTTAATCCGACGGTCACGATATCTTCCCGACATAGAGTGATCCGACAGCTCAAATTCTCTTAGATCAAACCTAACCTTGATCCATGGCTTAACACTCGATTGGTCCATGATCTCTATTTAAAGAGAATGGAGGGTCATTGTTTAGTTGATCGATTATGAGAAGCTCATTTGTAACTTTGTTTCTTTGCATAATAAATTGTCCCGTAGAAGCTATTTGGTCGGGGCCGTGGAGTGTTTCCCTCAAGAGGGTTTAAACCACGTCAAAACATCGGTGTGTTGATCTGTGATCTATTTGTGTGAAGTGGTTTCTCTTGGTGTTCAGTTTTTTGGTAGTACCCTGTGTACCCGAACATGGTATCGGAGCTTTTATGAAGTGCCGCTTTCGGTTATGATCTAGATCTTGAACTGTTGTTGCTGAAACTCGAAATGGTTTCTAGTTCTAGTATTTATGTGCATTTCTGTGCTATGGGAGGTGTTCCATTGCGCCCGGAGCGTCGTTTCCATTGGGAAATAGTTTTTGTTTGATCGAAAACGGTTCATGGTTACTCCAGAAACACGTATTTCATCAGATCTGAAGGTATAATGTTACAGTGACGCATTTTTTTATTTTCTTTTTTTTTTAAAGGAAAAAAACTCATATTTCATCATTTTTTTACTGTTAGATTTTATTGGGTTCGGATTGTTGCTTTCCCGTATGCGTATGCTCTTTGCCATGCACCTTGAGCGATCTTGGCAAATCAGAAACAGAAAGGGAAAGGGTTTTTCTCGGCTACGTATGCTCTTTGCCGTGCACCTTGCGCGATCTCGGAAAATCAGAAACAGAGAGAAAACGTAGAATTTTTGGGCAAGATAACGAGATCTAACTCCACAAGTGTGGAAAAGTTTTTTTTGTTTCGATTTGTGGTGTGTTTTGCAGGAAAAAGGGCAAGCACGCAAACCGAGCAAGAAGAGTATAAAAAAAAAGCCCCCTTCCTCATTCCCATATTTTACATATCTTTTAATCCAACTCACTTGGTTCAAAGTTGCTTTATTACTTAATAGGTCTTGAGTTCAAGTCTTAGGAAGCTACTTTTCAAGTTACTTTATTGTAAAAGTGCATTTCACTTAAATAATAAAAAATAAAAATACAAGTGAGTCACTTAAGTTTTTTTTGTTGCACTATTTAAAAGTAATATCATTGTAAAAGTGAAATCACTTATTTTACAAAAGTGGTTCACTTAAAGCAACTTTATTGTAAAGTGATTGTCAAAAGGTTCATCTTGGGAAGAGGGGGGTTCTTTTTTTTTTGTTGGACATTCTCTAGCTGCCACGTCACTATTGGAGACATCTTCAATAGTTTCTTTGTTCAAGCATAACTTCATCATACAGAGTCAGTTTTCAGTGCCGTTTTTTTTTAAACCGCCTATGTTTTCGAGCTCTTCACATCCAGACTATTGGTTTCTACTTTTACAGCCATTAATTTACAAATATGTCTGTCCCTTGTGATATTCTACTTAACAGTTCAAACTATTTCTCATGGAAATCTCGTATGGAGGATGTTCTAGAAAGTAGGGGAATTTTTAGAATTATCTCAGGGAAAGAAAAAGAATCCACTGATGATGATAAGAAATTAAAATGGGAAAATAGATGTGATGAAGCTCGTGGATTGATTGGGATGTCAATCTCTACTGATTTGCGATTCCACATATCTGGAATTGATGAACCTAATGCTGCTTGGGACAAGTTGGAATCTGTGTTTGGTAAACACAATGAAATTCGAGGTCACCAACTCGAAAATGAGTTGATTTCTTTAAATCCAAGTGACTTTTCATGCATTCAAGATTAGTTATCTAAGTACAAAACTCTTAAACTCTTATGTGCAGAATGTAAGATTGAGAGGGAAGACAAACAATGCATTTATCATATTCTTTTCAAACTTGGACCTGCAGATTTTGTTTTTGTATCTACATTTTACTCCATGAAAGCATCCTTGAATGCAGCTAGCTATCAAGAGCCTAGTCTTGAATCCTTTTGTGATTCCTTGATTAGAGAACAAGATAAACTCATTCATCTTGGAATAATCAACAATGTAGATACATCTGGGAAATCCTTATTGTCCCAACAGAAAGAAAATTCCAAGCCTTCCAAGAAAAAAAAAATTGCAATAATAAGTCAAACAAGGGTCCCAAACTATCTCAGTCAGCTCCTCCTTTAAAAAATGACAAAGGATCCAAACCAAAATGTAAGAAGACTTAGCGTCATTGCAACTATTGCGGGAAAGATAATCATGATGAATCTAAGCGTTTCAAGAAGATGGTAGCCTTGGAAGCAGCAATGAAGAAGCACCACATCAGCCTAGATTCGCCTTCAGAATATGCCTCTCATGGAAATGCACTTTGTGCGTCTGGTTATTCTTATAATGCATCTTCTTCTTCTACTTCAAATGAATGGCTCATTGATTCTAGAGCATCTTATCATATGGCTAAGGATCAAGCCATCTTTTCTACTATGCATGAATGTAACACCAGACAAATATTTGTTGGTGATGATAGATATCTAAGTGTTGTAGGAGCTGGAACAGTTCTAGTAGATAATGGTCATTTTAGTGATGTACTATGTGTTCCAAGAATTTTCTGCAATTTGTTATCAGTTTATCAGATCACTCATTCTGGTGAAGGTAAAACTGTGACCTTTACACCTCACCAAGTTGTAATCAAGAATTTTAAAGATCCTCAACAGGTCCTAGCAACCGAAATTGTTGATGATATTACCAGGTTGTACAAGTTTAACATCTTTGGGTCATCACCCTTCCCTTCAGTTTTTGTTGCTCATAGTGATAACTTGAGCAAACTTTGGCATGAGCGATTTGGTCACTTAAATTATCGCTCATTGCAACAACTATGTAAAGAAAATATGGTGACAGGTCTTCCGATGGTATATTGCATGGATGGTGTTTGCTCCGCTTGTGTTCTCGGAAAACATCATCGGGACAGTTTTGACAAATGTGCCTCGTGGCACGCCTCGGTTCCCTTGGAGCTTGTGCATAATGACTTATGTGGTCCTCTTCCATCTGCTTTCTTTTCTGGTTTCAAATATTTTTTAACTTTCATTGGTGATTACACCAGACGCACTTGGGTTTATTTCCTAAAACTTAAGAGCGAAGTATTTAACATGTTCTTGGCCCACAAGGCCCTTGTTGAAAAATAATCTAGTCATCAAATTATTAAGTTAAGATCTGACAATGGAGGAGAATATGTTAACAAAAAGTTCACTACTTTCTGCACTGAACAAGGCATCCAACAACAACACACTGTTCCATATACACCACAACAAAATGGTGTAGCTGAGCGGAAGAACCACACTTTAAAAGAAATGGCTAATTGTATGATCCAATCTAAGGGACTAAGTCTTCAATTTTGGGGTGAAGCCATTAATTGTGCAAATTACATAGTTAATCGCACCCCCACTAAAGCATTACAAGGTATAACACCGAAAAAAAATGGAGTAAAACTAAACCTGATGTAAATCACTTCTGTGTGTTTGGTAGTGAAGCATGGGCTCACATTCCGGATGAAAAACGGAAAGCATTGCAGCCTAAAAGTGAAAAGTGCATATTTGTTGGATATTCTGAAGATGTAAAAGGTTATAGACTTGTTCAACCACATTCTCATGATATAATCATTAGAAGAGATGTTAAATTTGATGAAAATCTCTTGGCCTGCGAGCCTAACTCGACGATTGTGCCATCTATGGCCTGCGAAATTGATTCGGCGTTGTGCTTTCTTCTTCTTCTTCCAACTTCCTTGATAGGTTTCCAACTCCAGTTTCTGATACTAACAGTGAGGATGAAAATCCACCTCCACCTTCTCATGTTCCTCCAGTTGCACCAGCACAAGTGCTTCCTCAATGGGTCCGTTCAACATGTGAAGCAGCTGGTGATCTTGCCGGCGATCCTAGAGATCAACGTCAAACACGTTCTCAGTTTCAGCGCGCCTCTTCTCTTTTGGCTCAAGTTTCTGAGAATCATGATCCAGAAAATTTTGTAGAAGCTTCAGGGAATCCAAATTGGGATGTAGCCATGGATGAAGAATATCATTCCTTAATGGCGAACCATATTTGGGATCTTGTACCTCTTCCAAAAGGAAGAAAACTTGTCAGATGTAAATGGGTCTACAAAACTAAGTATGCATCAGATGGAAGTGTTGAAAGACATAAGGCAAGGTTAGTTGCCAAAGGTTTTTCCCAAGTTGAAGGGATTGACTACAATGAAACCTTTGCTCCCGTCGCAAAAATGAACTCCATCCGCCTTATTCTTTCCCTTGCAGCCTTACATAACTGGGAAGTCCATCAAATGGATGTCAAGTCTGTCTTCTTACATGGTGATTTACAGGAGGAAATTTACATGGAACAACCTCCTGGATATGTTCAAGTTAACTCTAGCCTTGTCTGCCGCCTTCAGAAATCCTTATATGGCCTTAAGCAAGCTCCTAGAGCTTAGTATGCCAAAATGGATAAACTTTCTCCTTGACACTGGTTTTTCTAGATGCCATTCTGACCCCAACGTCTATACCAAGAAAGTAGGAAACCATCTCATCATACTTGTTCTATATGTTGATGACCTTATTCTTACTGGTAGTGACCCTAAGCTTATAACCCATGTGAAATCCAGTCTTAAACAAAATTTTGAAATGTCAGACTTAGGACATTTGCATTATTTTCTTGGTCTCCAAGTCCTGCAAATCAAAGAAGGAATATTTATTTCTCAGTCTAAGTATGCTTGTGACCTTCTTCGTTGCTTTCACATGAAAGATTGTACGCCAGCCCCTTCTCCCTTCCAGTATGGAGTCAAACTTTTTGACACTTGTACTTCACCTGAAGTTGATTCCACCTTATATCGCCAACTTGTTGGTAGTCTCTTATACTTGACTCATTCTCGTCCTGACCTTTCCTTTGCCGTTGGTCATGTTGCCCATTATATGCAGACACCTCATGAAAGTCACTGGAAAGCAGCTAAAAGAATACTTCAATATATTCGAGGTACAGTTCAGTTTGGGATTCATTATAGTACAGGGGGAAACCTTTGTTGGTTGGTTTCACTGATTCAGATTGGGCCAGCGATCCTGATGATCGAAAGTCTACTGCAGGTTATGTTTTCAGTCTGTGATCTGGACCTATTACTTGGGCTTGTAAGAAACAACAAGCTCTTGCTCTTTCTTCAGCAGAGGCAGAATATCGAGCAGCAGTTAATGCCAGTCAGGAAGCGTTATGGCTTCGACAAATCCTTTCAGACTTTGGATTCGAGCAACAACAGCCTACTCCACTTTGGTGCGACAATCAAAGTGCCATCAAGCTTGCCAAAGATCCAGGTCTACATCAACGTAGCAAACACATTGAGCTACATATGCACTTCATCATAAATCTTGTTCATGATCGTGTTCTTGAAGTGCTCTTTTTCCCTATAGATGATCAAGTTGCATACATCTTCACCAAGTCTCTTACAGAAGCACAGTTTTCTAAACTTCGATCTATTTTAGGAGTTCATGAACTTGTCATTAAGGGGGGATAGGCTCTAATGCCTCCTTCCTTCTCCTAATAGTGTCACTTTTGTAAATCCTTCAATCCTATCCCAAGTTGTTCTTAAGGGGGGATGTTAGGATATTTAGACACTTAGGAGTTAGTTAAGATCAACTTGTGTAATATATCTGTTAGGGATAGTGTGTTTCTTTAGTATGCATTAGTATGCATTTATAAATACTTAATCCGACGGTCACGATATGTTCCCGACAATGAGTGATCCGACGGCTCAACTTCTCTTAGATCAAACCTAACGTTGATCCGTGGCTTAACACCCGATTGGTCCATGATCTCTATTTAAAGAGCATGGAGGGTCATTTTTTAGTTGATCGATTATGAGAAGCTCATTTGTAACTTTCTTTCTTTGCATAATAAATTGTCACGTAGAAGCTATTTGGCCGGGGCCGTGGAGTGTTTCCCTCAAGAGGGTTTAAACCACGTCAAAACATCGGTGTGTTGACCTGTGATCTGGTTGTGTGAAGTGGTTTCTCTTGGTGTTCGGTCCTTTGGTAGTACCCTGTGTAACCGAACAGTAACTGCAAGTATGTATTGAAGATCAGAATCACGAGAAGAGGATGCATTAAAGATCAAAATCAATTGCATTTAAGTTCAGAGGCAGATGCAGAATAAGTATCAATCCAAGATGTTAATGAAGAAATCTAATTAAAGGGTGGAAGGGTGGAGCTAGGGCAGGTTGGTGCCTACAGAAGGGAATTTGGTGCTTTCCTTGTCAGTTGTAGCTAACTAAACAAGGGGGTTGTAGCCTCCTACCAGTTGGTGCTAGTGAATAAGGGTGTGGGTGAATCCTGATTAGTTGGTGCTAATCAAATTCTATTGTAATGTGTAAAAGCAATTTTGCAAATTAATAGACATGACTTTGTGGTTTCCCCTTTAGGGTTCCACGATAAAATGTTGTGTCCATTTGAGTTTATTGTTTAATGAAATTTTTAATATGTGTGCTTAAAATAATTGGAATTAAAAGAAAAAGTTTACAATACTAATTCACCCCCCCTCTCTCAGTATTGCTAATATTCCATCATAGCCTTCACAATTTTCATCTACTAGAGCAAGCGAGATTCACGAGGTTTCTCAACCACTTCACGATGGGAGCACTCTGCCTCACTTTGGTCAACCATTAAAATCATGGGACTGCATTATCTATAATGCACCAGAACTTAGTGCCAAGGAATTTGTTTTCACTTTCGCTAAGGCTGGATGAAATACTCCTCTTTCCTTCAGGCAACCTCACCTCAGGCCTTCCTTCTTTAAATTAACAATGCAGATGGAATTTTATATAACCTAGAGAGAAAATACTTTACCAATAGGAATATTTCACTTATGCACATGACCCAGGTCGTAGCTTGTCTCAAACTGCACATCCGATGGCAGAGGGACCAATAAAATTCAATTGTAGACGGTCTCCCCAATAGCTTGGATTCTACAACTTCAATCCCTTAGGACTCCTTCAAGACAGCAGTATCACACCTTTGACAACTGTAGTGGATTCTCCTTCTCAACTACAGTGAGGGTTTCTTCTTTCACAAAACCCTTGCAAAAAGGTTCCCAACCAGAAAAAATTTCAAGATCCTCTTACACATGCACATGGATCTCTAAGGGCTAGTTATCAAATTCATAACACAGCCTACTCTGTGCTTTATCCACGCGCAACTACCAATGAAATTCCAACAAATTGCTTCTATACCGCAGAGTAATATAACTAAACCAATGAAAATAAGCTTCAATCAGTGGCGACTACTACAGAGGCTCATGGAAACACTGCATGCCCCCTTTAATTTCCTTCTGCTACAGCGAAGAACTCACACAAGAACAAGCGGACGAGGCTGAGAAAATAGGGTATAGGGTTAAGCTCTCCAATCTCCCAACTATCATCTTTACAAGGTTCAAATAAACAAACAGCATGAATAGTCTCCCAACACATTGAATTCTCCTCTTCTGGCCTTCACGACCCCTACAGTACAACAAAAGCCAAAACAAATGTTCTCATCCCACTGACAGCTCTCCACTAAGCACGAGGAGTTCTTCTTCTACCATGGACTCCATATAAATGCCACCTCTTTTATTCACAGAACCTAGGAAATATTTGCATCCCACAAATCCAATGTCCACCATAGTTACCCTCTGCAGCTTTCTTTCCCTTTTGCAGGTTATGGCAGACAATGTTGAGCTTTTGCTTCAAACCACAGGAGTGGACACAGTCAACCAGCGGTGGGAGTCTCTATCTCACCAACGATAGATACTCCTATTAATTCCAACAAGAGCTATCCATAATCAACACGCCACCCCTTTTCTTCTGTCCAATTTCTTTTATGCATACATGGTGTCTCTAGGATTGTTTTTCACATTTACAACTTAGCCGGTCTGCATTCTACCCAGGCTACAAATGAGAGGTGCGAGCAACTGTGAGGGAGAGGCCACAACCTTCTAATGCACAAACTGGCCAGACAGAGCAACCCAACATTTTCGAAACTGGACTCATTGCACAAGAATTCTTACAAAAATCACTGCTATGATAGGCTGAAATAGGAGGTTCAGATACCTCAACCACTATGTGATATTTGCTCAACACACAAAATCGACTCTGCTCTAACAACTGGCTGACTTGTATGACACTCTTAATACAAAAAACCTCTATTTCTTCTTCAAGCTAAAGCAACTGAGATCTTCTTCTCTAGGAGAGATGAGGCTTTGTCCAAATGCTGGCTCAATGCTTACTTCGAATTCACCATAGAGGTTCCTTTCACCGAATCAAGCTGAGCTCTGATACCAATTGTGAGATGGTGCAATAGATAGTGGGACAAATACACAACATTGTACATCTAATTTATTAAACAAAGGAAATATTTACATAGAAATATTGGGCTGCCACACAAAGAAGCACAGAGCTAAACTAGCTCTCAACTATGCATTGTATTAAAACATAAATAGATAAATATACATCACATGTTTCTAGAATAATCCATGTGTCCAGAAAGTTTGGAAGATTTAGCTTCTCGTAGAACCTACTAATACATATATAAACTTAATAGTGGGATCTCAAATCTTGAGAGGCATGGTCTTCCACCTCTAGATGCATCTACAACCATTCAATGCGTTCCTTCTCGAGGCTTCATTTATAAGCTAGCATTTACAATGTCACCTAATACAACGTAGGTTTTGAAGCAACTTCACATATTTCACTTTACGAGATGGTTGTTAGAATTAATATTCCAACAATTTCGTTATAAATTATTAAAGGTGGTAAATTCTTTATAAATTATTAGTTTTTCCAAATTATAATTTCATTTCAAGAAAACAGAGAAAACGGTTGTACATCTTATGAAAAAAAAGAAAGAATGGCTGTTTAAAATCTGGCTTTCTAAAAGTCATTTAAATTTTTTTATTTTGGGGTTCATTATTTGGGGTTTTTAGATAGGGTTAAAATTATTCATGAAGAAATTTTCATTTTATGGTTTTTATTGTCACTTAATATTGTTTTTTTAAGAGGGAATGTTTTTGCGAGAACAAATAACACAACTTTTATTCCATGATAGAAATAAAATCACATTCTTTATGTGCTCAAAGTATGTTACAATAAAGACTAAGTATAGGCGCATATGCCACTTACAAGAGTACATAGGTTTATTGGACTTGAAAGATTAAACTTACATTAGTAATATCCATTCAATCTTTTCCTTAAAGAATCATCTATCTCTCTTTTTCCTTTTCTACCTTTTAATTTTATGCCACCCCTATGAACAAAGAGCCACATTAAGTTGTAACCGTGAGTTGGAAGACAAAGACACGATACAAGTTTTTAGAAGGAACCAATTCCTTATTGAACTCCAAAGTATCAATTTCATTATGCCTTTTGAAGGAACCAATTCCTTATTGAACCTAGAGCGGCTTGAACTACCATGACTTCCCTCGATGAGGAAATATTTATATCTATTTCTTCTACTTTATCCCTAGAGAAAATAATGGATTTCACAATCAACACTTGCTAGTCATTAGTTACCTCACTTTTATCTAGTTGAGTCTTACCTCATTTTGATCAAGTTGAGTCTTTGAACTCAATTCCACCAAAAAAATACAATTTCTTTGTTTTTTTTTTGTTTCTTTAATTTTGGGAGGATGAGGTTAAGCATGGAAACAAATAGCTTGTGGATGTCCTCAAAGATGACATATCCTAGACCTAAATTTTGTGTTCTCATACTCCATGACTTGTGTAAATTTAATTTAATTTTTATGTGGGAGTGATTTTTGTGCAAAAGACCTTTAGTAAGGTCTATCTCAACACATATATGTGCATATGTGTGTAAATTGAGGAGATGAATTCAAACTGGCATTTTAGTAATTGAAATCATTATTAAGATCACATTCAAGGAACCAAATAGTTATAAAAAATCATGCACCTCCCCAAAGTACTAAAGAGCCTCAAACACTTAATGATAAAGAACATGATCATTTCACAAAAATCCCTGGTAACACAAAGATATTTCATATTTCTTGGTCCAAAGTAGAGTAAATCAAATGAAGATGTAAAAATCCAATATCCATTAAATTTACATCTAATCTAAGAGTTTTTAAAGTATTAATCTCCAATAATACGTGCAATGTAATTTTATAAATAATATGAACTAATAATATCATTTAGATAAGTTATATAAATATAATTAACTAAAGTAACTGGGTTCTTAAGAAATACCATAAAAAATGCATTCCTATTATTTTTATTTAATTGTAATAAAAAATATATATGTCAAACAAGTTCAATTTTATCATATTTCTTTTCTTATGTACTCCAAATCCATTGTAACTAGTGTGAATAGAGATTATTTTTATTTCATTGTAATAAAAATATATATATGTCAAATAAGTTCAATTTTATCATATTTTTTTCTTCTGATGTACTCCAAATCCATTGTATCTCTAGTATGAATAGAGATTACTTTTATTTCATTGTAATAAAAAATATATATGTCAAACAAGTTCAATTTTATCATATTTCTTTTCTTATGTACTCCAAATCCATTGTAACTCCACAATTTTATCATATTTATTTTCTTATGTACTTCTCCAAATCCATTGTAACTCCAGTATGAATAGAGAAATGGTTGAGCTAGTTCTCTTTTGTAGTGTATTTGGCTCCAAAAATTATATTTGTGTGATTTAGTAATTCATACAATTTTGGAATTTTGATTGTATTTTAGATTAAAGGAAATTATTGTATAAATGTTATCAAATTGGATAAGTTTATTAAACAATTATCTATAAAATTAGAGAAAATAATGTTAATATTAATTAATTTATAATAATATTTTTAAAAAATTCAATTTATAAAATTATTTAAAAAATATTTTGATTTATTCATAATTAATTAAGTGATTTATAAATAAAAAAATTATAATTCTAAAATTATCTTATTTTTTATTTTTTAATCTAAATTTTGAATTAGAAAAATTTTGTACTCATCACATACACTTTGCTCCCTCCATATTTTTTATATAAAATATATTTAATATTCATCTTCCTCTAAATTTTGAGTTATAAATTGTTTTTTACTCATCATATACACTTTGCTTTTTCTATTATTTTTTATATAATTTAAATATTAAACTTCCCCTTCTACTAGGTTATTATGAGAAAATAATAAAAACCTTCTATATGTGAAGCTTCCCCTTCGACTAGGTTATTAGGAGAAAATAATAAAAACATTCTATATATGAATGAGTAGGTTTAGAAAGTAAATATAACAGGTAGGTAATTTTCTACTTATAAAACTTTCAAAATAAATAAAAATATTCAAATTATATATACAATTTCAAAACTCAAACTAAATATAAAATTAGGGTATTGCCTTGAAATTGTGTATGCATTATCCACTAGGAAAACGTCTGAGTGTTAAACTAACTAAGTTACACCTTTATGAGTTAGGTACCTCGACTTTTCAAAGAAAAAGTAAATGGTTCTAATAAATGAGATCAAGTGTGTGCATTGTAGCATGCAACATGTTGGGAATTGCATGCGAGATTGAATTTGACGTGTCTGATTAAGAGGTCCCTATTTATGTATTATGTGTGTTATCCAGATCAGATTTGTATATTTTCGGAAGTTAACGCTATTTGTTATATTTGTTATGTGAGGATGAAACTCTTGTTTAAAAGGTTATTGTAGAATACTTTCCACGAGATTGGAAGGAGGTAACTAGAATGGTTCTAATAAATGAGATCAACATGCAGGTAGGTGATGTGTCAGCATTGTAGTATGCAACATGTTAGGAATTGCATGCGAGCTTGAACTTGAGGGGTGTGATTAAGAGGCCCTTATTTATGTATTATGTGTATTATCCAGATTAGATTTGCACATTTTTGGAAGTTAACACTAATTGTTATATGAGTTTGACTACTTTTCAGGAGATTGGAACGAGGCAAGTAGAACACTTTGTCAATAATGCAGGAAACATGCAAAGACGTACTTTTTCCAATTCCTCGAAAAGAAAAATGCAACAAATGAGGGTGATCAATAAATCATTACGGCTGGCATTTTTAATTGTGTACTCAATTTTATGATGTTGCAGTATAAGACATTAAACTTGTTTTTGAAGTTCAGTAGCAATTGGTTCCAACTCGGAACAAGTTGATCAGTGTGTTTCAGGACTTGTGAGGCTATGTTTTGTCACCCTCTATGGAGTAGATATACAACTAAATGGAAGCAATGGTCAAAATTATGGAAGCAATGGCCAAAATTATGGTATGATTTATGGAACCCTAACTACCCCAACAACAAACAAAGATAACCACCCAAACAACAAATAAAGATGCAAACATTTGAGTACACAAACAACAAATGCAACAAAGATGCATAGGCATTGGGCCTTTGAAAACACAATGACATGCAATTTCTATGCAGATTTGAGACAAACGTGAAAAACATAATTGGAAAAGTAGTTGACAATTGTCCATTCTATTTCCTTCTATATTATGTTTGTCATTGCTCATTGAAGTCTATAAATATCTACTCTAATTATTAGTAAAGTCTATCACACGATATCATATTGTGTTGTTCTATGATTTGGATTTGTTATTAATGAACTATGTTGGTTTTGTGTTGTTAGTCACCCATGTTGGTTGTGTGCAGGTTGGCTATGGCCATGTGAGATTGTGTATTACCCATGTATTAATCAAATCTCTACTTTTTCTTGTTATGTCCATTCAAAATAACATGTTTTTATTTTGAAAGTCATCCTTCTGATCAAACATATATGAGACAAGTTCAAAGGAAGGTATAAGTTGAAAAATCTTCAACCTAGAGTTGATTGACCCTAGTTTCGACTCAGCATGATTGGAAGACAATAGGCTAAACTCAAAGCCAATAGTTCTGATACAATGTTGGGAAACCTCTCCTTTGAACAATAAACAAGATAATTACTCCAAGAAGATGGATGGTGTCTAAAGACATTGTTTACAATACTTAAGCACAAAGCATGGTGTCTAAAGACACTATTTACAATACTTAAGCAGAAAGCATTATGATCAAAACATCACAATGCATTTTTCAATATGAATTGCAACATTCAAGTTGATATCAACAAAATCCCTGTGGTCGTTCTTGTATAGTATATAGATATAACAAACTCCCTTGAAGTGAGGATGATCTAGTCCACAAATAGGGGTCAAGTTTCCATGAAATCCACAAAGTCCCATATATTAGTTAGTTTCACTAGTCGAGCCGATCACGGCTTAGTCGACCATCCGGTTGACCAATCAATCAACACTCTGTCAAGCCTCGAGTGGATTGCTATGCTAGATGAATGTTGTCTTTCGACTTATTGTCTCCAAAAAATACAAAGGTATAATAAACCTACAAAGCCTTTGGTTCCAACATATTCTTATATATTTGTAGAAATATTTAGATCTAACATAATAAATAGGATTGTTTTTTAATACACAATTTTAGTTTTAAGTCTAGTTTTGATTTAGTTTACTCCCATCCCAACATTGCGATTGGATTCCCTACTGCATATTCTCTAGGACAGAGTATGCTCCACCCAAAGAATAGATAAGTAGGTAATTGTAAAGTGGGAAGAATGATGCACCTAATGGCATTTAGATAGTCTTTGTTAGAATGGAAAACTGGGAAGTATTATTCCTACCATAATTTATAAATATTTTATTTTTGTATCCTTTATACTTATAAAGTTCAATCTGGTGGTAGGCCAAATTCGCTTTCTACAATTTATTTTTGTATCAGCTTTAATTTAATTATTTTCATCAATTAGAAATTATTCAATTTATTGGACTAAATATAGTTTATTTCCTATACTTAAATGCATAATAGGAAAACTTGCATAATAGGAAAACTTGTTTTAAGGAGAGGCAACTTCCAAATCAACATAGGTATTATCCTCCAAAACATGATGGAGATTTTTTTTGAGATTATGGCATGAGTATGAATACAAAGTGTGAATAATTGAATTTATTTTATTTTATTTTTTCATGTAAACATCAAGTTTGAATTATTGTTTTTTTCCAATGAAATATGCTAACAATTATCAAATGATCTCATAGTAATAACATGAATTGGTATTAATTTGTTCTATTAATGGAAGCTCTATAATATTTCAATCAATAAGAAAGATTACATCAATTGATGTGAATATGATGTTTAGGATAGTCAAGACACCCTCATCGTGATATTTTAATCAATAAGAAAAATTACATCAGTTGGTGTGAATATGATGTTTGGGATAGGCAAGGAAACCTCCACAAGGAGGATGCACCCCTCAACATATGCATAACACCCAACTTCTTCAGCTTAGTCCCCATTGGGGTAGTATTTTCTCTTTCCCTCTATTTTTTAATCCATTATTGATGTGTGGGATGTAGTGGTAGATTTAAATCCTTCAAGATGTGATAAGTCCTATATTCTTATTGTTTATTTATCAATCATTGGGTTGTGTGAATCTTGAGTGGTATCATTTGTATTTCAATTAAGGCCATCATCAAGATAAATACAAGAAATAAATTAGTTATGGGTCATTTGATTGTTATTTGATATCCTCTCTCTTGTCTAAATTTTTTCACCTTTTGTTCATGATTTCTTTAGGATGAGGTTTATTGAGAATCATTTAAAGGATTTAAATCTACATCATTTGCTATCAAAGCACCAATCCAAACATACTCTCCTCAGATATGGTTTTTTTTCCAACCTCTCACTGAACCCTGATGGTTTGACATACATCCATTCTCTTAGACAATTGATCTCCTTTCTTTGGTGCAGTAATAGCGCTTCCTCTTCGATTTCCAATATCATGCCTCTATTTTGTAGATACACCAACCTCATTAGGGATATAGATCTACGTCAAAATAAAAGAGTTTGTATTATTGAAGATACTATGTATCATTATAATCAATCTAACAAGAACAATCCCTAATATAAATCAACAATTCAAAACTTCATGAGAAAATATTATGTGCATTTCATGATTGAAATTGGAACGTTGGAACACAATTATATGGATGTGTTTATGGATGAATTTTTTGTTTTATATTAATCCCCTAACTGCCATTAGTTTTGAGTATACTAGTTATCGTTAGGTTGACTTAGTTGTAGGTTACATCATGATCACCTCATCTCCTATTTATAGTAAAGGAGATTCATTTGTATAGTCATGGCATCTTGTCTAGTGCATTGATTATATTGTAAAAGGAGGTTTCCCCCTCAAAGAGGCTTGTTATCCATTGAATATTTACCATTATCCAAACATACATCCACTCTTCGTTTTTTTTTTATGTTATTTTGGGAATTTAGTTCATAACATTTAGTGTCAAAGCATATGGTCCTTGGCTTAGCTCCCTCAAAATGAGTCATACTTCTATTTTGACTTTAACCCTTTTTTATGGGATGTTTTAGACCATGAAATTTTTTAGAGGCTCAGGAGACATATTGAAGCACCTAAGCTAAAAATTTCAAGTTCTTATTAAGTATAAACCCAAATTTATAGTATATTAGTTATAGTTATGGCCTTAACATTTTCCAAAAATACTTAATGGAGGAGCACAATGTTCTTGAGACTTAAACTAAGGAGGGACCATTAATTATAAGGGGTACAATTCCTACAATGATATAAGAAGAACAATACCTTGATGAATGTCTATAACGCCTTCATAATTTAACACATGCATCATACTTAACTTAAGATGTATCACCTCTATCTTGTGAAAAGAACATCACATTTAATGAATTAAAGGGTGATGCTAAAATTAAGATTCATTTATTTTCTCACATGCTCACTTGTAGCATACCATAAATAGATTAAGTTTAACATAAAATTTCGATTCCAAGTGCATGTCTATGCCATGTCATTGTAACAAATGATGTAATTAAACATGAATAATGTATTGAACCTTCCTTTATGTTTATGTTAAAAACTATAATGATATTTTTGAATAAATCACATTTTCCATATTGACTCCATTGTATTGAATATACAAAAGTTTCTACAACTCCTTTGTCCTTTGTGTTTGTATTATGTTGTCCTTAAAACAAATTGGGCACTCAAAGGATTGTAGATTTCCAATTTTATTTTATAGTAATCACATTTTCCATATTAACTCCATTGTATCGAATATACAAAAGTTTCTACAACTCCTTTGTGTTTGTATTATGTTGTCTTTAAAACAAATTGGGCACTCAAAGGAATGAAGATTTCCAATTGTATTTTATAATTTTTTGGACCAGATTTCATTACTCTTGTAGAAAATTAGTAGGTTAGTTTCCTAACGAAAGAATAGAGAATTATAAAGGTAAAGTTCATTGGGAATTCTAAAGGTAGTGTTTATTGAGTATGATATGTAGAAGAGCCTCGCAAGGTATACAAATAACTTCTATGTCAATTTGATTTTTGTTCTTCAATGATAGTAACATAAGGAAAACACATAATGATAATAACTTGGAACACTACATCATTTTATGATAATGTATATTTATATTTAAACATAAATGTGTTGTGCTTTTTTTAAGTGACTTTTAATCCATTGAAGAACCACTTGTAAGCAGTTAAGCAAGAAGTGTGGGTGCCACATAGGGAATGGAGTAGGGACATGAGGGAAGGATGTTCCCTCTCTAGTCTTCTCGTAAGTTGTGCCTCATGTTTAGGAGAGCATGGGCATGGAGCTAGAACTGGATAAACTCCAATTGGTGCTTCCACAAAGTGGTAAAAAAGCCTAGAAAGTCTAGTTGATGGAGATACAAGGTGTCTTTATGAGAAGGTAAAGAACCAGCCACTTGCTATTGGCTATTCTTTTTTTTTGACTGGAATTGGGTATACTTGAAAAATTAGTAGGTGTGAGAGAATTAATAACAGGATGTTTCTAGGTGAAATATTGGTCCATCCATTGGATCTATAAACTCTATATAAATATATTGATGAGTTAGTGGTAAACAAATACTCGATGAGATAAATTGCTTTCGTTGGGTCCATCTCAGACATCCTCTGACTTCACTCTATTAGTCTTCTCACACATATATATGTCAACTATTTTATATCATGAAATATATATATATATATATATATATATATAAACTATTTTTCTCTAGTAATGAGATATGGCAATTTTGAAAACAAACATCGCCATCAACATCTTTTTTGTAATTCTCGTGGAGCATCAGATCGATGTTAAATCAAAGAGAATCATGGAGTACATGTAATGATGTTAAAACAAAGAGAATCATGTAGTAGATATGTTCTGTGAATACTCATCAAGACGCTGGAATTCATTGCCAAGAAGTTTGTACAGTTTTACAGCTTTATACCTGAGCATATGAAGGCTTAAACTGAAACAGAAACAGACTCAATGCAGACAGAAATCGGTGTGCGTGCCAATAGGCGCATAGCGTATTAAAGTGTGATCTGGCCAATTGTGTGTTGGGAGATTTTGGTGTGTATCAAGTTTGTAAATTCAATTTAGAAATGTATTAAGTAAAACAAATAACCCTTAAGGCTGGCCTCTATTCACTGTTTTTCAAGATGGCAAAACACTATCTACAGTATGAAGCGATTATTTAGACTACAGAATTCATAGATACAAACAGAAAGAACAGAACCCTGCCGGTTACATAAACATTGATTTTTTATACTGCAGACGAGTTCAAGTTTACAGGAGTCGAACCGCTCACATCCGAATCGCAAATATTTGCGGGGCTGAGATATGTTTCTAGGGAAAAATAGCTTCCACCATAAGCTTAAGCCTCCTGAAGCATTTTACATTACCTCGGTAGGAAAACGCATAAGATTTTAATTAAATAAAGCATAATATTCATTAACTTTCTCAAAATTATAAAATTATGATGATTGTGTTTGTGTTTTTTGTAAGCTGCATAATAAAATTATATTATAGTACAAAAAAGATTACAATCATCTGGAGAGGCTGAATATAACATTCTGGCAGTGTTCATGGTGCCAATATTACAAAAGAAGTGTTGTAAAACAAGCCTAGAGATATAAACTAGATAACCACCAATCAGGAAAAACAGGAACAAAGAGTAACTCTGTAGAAGACAAAGATAACTAAAACAAAAGTATAGAGCATCAAAACCAGGGGTGTTGTGCTCAAGAGCTGGCTTCTGTGCCTTTGGAATCATGTATGTCCTCGAAGATGGGACAGGGACCGAAGAAATCATCTGTCCTCTGCTGCTCGGGGAGCTTGATGGGAAGAGGCTCGGTTTTGCGCGGGGGAATCACCTCAGCCTCATCTTTACGGTTGCGCTTGTACTGGCTGACCACAATGGTAGAAGGAACCGGAAACGAAGTCCTAGGAGGGAAAGCGCCTTGAACCACGACCGCTGTAGGAGAGTCACAACCGGAGGTGTGTCCGGGAGCAGGAGCGACATCCTCAGAAGCAGTGAGGCCCATAGAATTATGTAATGAGTTGCCGACTGCCTGCAACTACTTGAAAAGCTGTGCCTTTGTTATGAACAGCAATCGCCTCCCTAGAGCCTACTACAACTGTACCTTCCGGACCAATACGTATGGGCCAAGCCGGATAAGGGAACAAGGAGTATCTGTGACTAGTGAGGCTGGTTTCCAATGCAACGAGAATTTCATCCAGATGGGCCATATTGGACCTAGTGTCCATAATGGCCATCTTTGCCAAGTTCCAGTTTGTAAGCATTTCTTCCACCAATGTGCCAATCAAATTTTTGAGAAGCCAATAGTGATTCATCTGAGTACCTGGGCTACCGAAGGCAAGGATTTTCGCTACGCTTTGTAACCAATGTTTGCAGGAATTTCCTGCTCCATATACGCTATTTTGTCTGTGCCATTACCGGAGCCGCACTTGGAGGAGCCTCGCGTGCTCTTCATGGTCGAGTTGGAGACTTCATAGGGGCACTAACTTGGAAGTAGACAGTGAATAACTGAGACGGGTAATGACCACAGGAGGATGAACATGGATCTTCATATTCCAGAGGAAGCCTCTCGGAGGGAGGGACGTCGCACGAGAGTGAGTAATGGTGAGGTGAAACCAGCGAGGGCAAGGGGAGGTAGGAAACTGGTCCGGCAATAATGCCACCCACCAGGCCATGTAGGTGAGGAGTTCTGGAGCACGAGAAGGCCAGCTAGGAGTGGTCATATCCGGAATAAATGCAGCGCCTGAGGAGTAGCCCAGCTTAGAAGCTGGTTCAGGGGGGAGATGGCATGTCCACTCCTGCATTCTTGCTGGTGGTTGATGTGTCACCCGGATCCGGGAATGATGATTGTGTTTGTTATCTAGGTAGATTAATAAAGTTATTTTCGATGAATAAAGGAATCCCTCCAGACTGCTCTTGTAATCGTCGAAATGATGGCCCAATTTACTCTGTTAATACCGGCTTGTTACTTCTTAATGCGTCTTGTACATCAGATAATGGACGTAAATCGTCATCCACAGTTGCTCAGTAGCTCCCGCGGCATGTAATAATAAGAGAACCAGAGAAGGCGGTCATTACACAAAGTAGAGGAAACCTTGTAATATTCATCCCAACACAAATTTAAATAATTCATAACTAAATTACTTAACTAGTCAAGAAGAGCGCCATCATGTAACACATAAGAATTGAACTTGGTTGAGTAAAAATAACAGTTATTCTTTCCAACTAACAATCCAAAGTACATCTAATCACTCAAACTAAACTACATCTACACAACAAGAAAACCCATCTTTTAGCACCACAAGTTAGCACCACTTATATTTTGTGGTGTAAATGTGGTGTTATTGACACCACTTACATTTTTGTGGTGTTAATGTGGTGTTCTTAGCACCATTTATATTTTGTGGTGTTAAAGTGGTGGTATTAGCACCACTTATATTTTGTGGTGTTAATATGGTGTTATATTTGTTATTTTTATTGGAAATTGAGTCTTACCTTTATGAGAAATGCCATGTTGGAAAGTACCATAAAGTGGTGCTAAGCTATTATTTTCCACATGGACATGGACATGTACAAGTAGGATTTAATTATGTGGATTTGCACCATAAACAAATTCACAAATAATTATTTTGAAAATCACTCAATTCAATATTTATTTATTTTTTCATCAATTAAAATAAATGATCAAAAGTTAATTTATGAGTTTTTGCACCATACTTGTAAGAAGTTCAAATATTTATATTTAGAATATTTAAGCAAATCAATTCACGTGATTCATTTATGAGGCTTTACACCTCAAGCACAACAAGTTCAATTTTTTTTTGGAAAATAGCTCAATTCATTTATTCATTTTTTATATTATTTAAACAAATAAATACAATTGACAAATAAATAAAAACAACTATTTTTAATTTATTACTATTATAAAGTAGTAATAGAGGTATTTGAATTTAAATTTGACTATTCATTTGAGATATTTTTATCTTCTTAAATTATTTGATGGAAATTAGTATTATTATTGGGCTTTTAACACAAGACATAGGTCTTAGATCCATCTATATGGTCAATGGAGAAAACCTCTACCTAGGGCCCTAAAAGAAGCTTTTAGGAATCTAGGACCAAGAAAGACACCACAAAGATCCCCACACATATTCCTAAGAGTATTCTTAGCCTCTAAGTATGGGTATTCGCACTATTATAAGTTTTTAATCACTAGTGATAGGTCCAATGGCCCTCAACATTGTTTAGCGAACAATCATAGGCCTTAGCCTAAATGAATCCTATGCATAGGCAAATGTTATGTTGTCAAGTACCATATAGTGGTGCTAAGCTTATATTTGTCACATGGACATGTACAAAAAGTATTTAATTATGATGATTTGCACCATAAACACAACAACATCACAAATAATTATTTTGTAAGAACTTAATTCAATTTTTTTCATTCAAATAAATGCTCATGATTAATTTATGAGATTTTAAACCACAATCACATCAAATTCAATTATTTGTTTTTATCACTATTTAAACCAATAAGCTCACATGATTCAGTTATGAGGTTTTGAACCACAAACACAACAAGTTCACAAATAATTATTTTCTAAATAGCTAAAGTCGACTATTCATTTCCAATATTATTCAAGCAAATAAATACCCATGATTCTTAAATTTGACAAATAATTAAAGACAACCATTTTTAATTTATTATTATTATAAAATATTAATAAAAGTGATTTGAATTGAGATTTAATTATTTGATATGGTAAATTGATATTATTAAATTTTATAATGGATATTAATATCATTACTAGGCTTTGTGCACAAGGCATGGGTCTCAAATCCTTGGAGATGTTCTAGGGAGGAAACCTCTTCCTTGGCCCTAAATGAATCTTTTAGGAATCTATGACCAAGAAATATGGTCAAAACACATATATTCCTAAGAATATTCTTAACATTTATGTGTGGATATTGATTGCATTATAAGGTTTTGATCACTAGTGATAGGTCTATTGGCCCTCGACCTAGTTAAGAGAAGAAACCTAAACCTTAGCCTAAAAGAAACTTCTAAGCATGTAGAGATAATAATGATTTGTCACACCAACACAAATGAATTTTTGAGAAGATCTATGGCCTTATAATAGGGATAATGGGGGGAGTTGGAGGAACTAAAACTAGGTATAAGTCTGTAGGGAATAGAGATGATTAAGGAAGGAACCCGAGGCCTTGGACCTTAGAGGAAACCTCTAGGCATAAAATATTAACAAGTATACCTTGAAACACCACATAAGGCCTCTTAAGGGTATCCTTGGCCCAATATTGGGGGTATTAATGTAAGTAAGAGGTTGTTTTTAAGCACTATATATGGGTGTTTAGGCCCTTAACATGTTTGAGAGAGGAAACCTAGGCCTTATTCCCTAGTAAAATATTTTGTGCATGCAAGGCAAAATACAACATCTCAAACCACTACACATGACATATTGGGGTTATTATTTACCTCTAAGTAAGGAAATCAACACCATTATGAGTTTCTTGATAGTATGCACGGGCCTTAGGTTTTTGTCTAATGTCATAGGAAGAAACTCAGGCCGTAAACCCTAAGGGAAGCTTTAAACTGCACACTATCCTTGGCATTTGAGCATTCGTATAAGTGACATTAGGTATGCAAACCTTAGACATAGTCATGAGAGGAATTACAAGAAATAGGCCCTAAAGGACGGTTTTAGGCATATTAGGCTAATAGCAATGACTCAAACTATCACCTAGCAGATCATGCAATGTATAGGATGTCATTATTCCCAAATTGGGATATGGGTGGAAATATGTGGTTTTGCGTACTAGAGACAAGTCTAAGTAAATAGTTGGGGAAGAAATTGAAAGAAGTATACACTAACATAATATTATTGAAGTAATGGGCAATGATCAAGACTGTGAACCATAACATACACCATTTAAAGTTGATATTTGACATAATAGTTGGATATGAGCATAATCAAGAGTTTTTGCATAGAGGGATGGATCTAAAGTCCTTGATTGGAGTCATAAAAGTAAAGCCATAGGCTTATGTAGGTGTCCCAAGGCCTTCCTAATGATATTACATAGAAGATGACCATGAATTTATCCCTAAAGAAACCATTAAGGCATCCAAATCCATTGAGACACTATGTATCTAGGTCTTATGGCCTTTTAGCCTTAGATAAGATCAATATAGGTGCCCTAAATATCGACCACAAAAGGAATCTTCTAGCCATCCAGGGCTAAGAAGGTTTCCTCCACCAACAACACATGGCCTCTTGAGAGTATCATTAGCATATGATTGAGGATGTTGGTGTCATTAGGTGGTTTTGAGCAGCATGTACATGTCTTGAGGCCTTGAGAGTGATTTTCTAGGGAAGAATACCATGCCTTTAGCCCTAAAGAAAACGTCCAGGCATCCAAATACATGAATTATAATGCCTCAAACCACCATGCACAACTTAGTAGGGGTATCCATTGTACTATATATCTAAGTCTTGTGGCCTTAGGGCCTTCGACATGGTTAGTGGAGGATACCTTAACCTACACCCCTAGAGGAAGCTTGTAACTGTCCAGGGGTAAGAAGTTTGCCTCCACCAACCATACACAACCTCTTAATTGTATAATTGGACTATGATCGAGGATGTTGTTATATTTAGCTGGTGTCAAGTAGCATGCACGTGTCTTAATCCCTTGGGAATTATGTTCCATGGAAGAAGACCATGTTTTTGGCCCTAAATAAATAATTGACGCATCTAGAGCCATGAATACTACCTAAAAGAAGCATTGATTACTCCAGAGGGGTATCTATGGCACTATGTATCTATGTATTGTGGCCTTGGGGCCTTACACATGGTTAGTGGAGGAGACAAAATCTTGAGCTCTAAATGATTCTTCTATCCATCTAAGGCTAAGAATATTGCCTCCACTAAAAACACATGGCCTCTTGAGGGTATCATTTTCCTATGATTGATAATGTCATTTCCATGAGCTAGTTTTGAGTAGTATATGCATGTCTCAGGGCCTTGGGAATGATGTTACAAGGAAAAAACCATGCATTTGGCCTTAAATAAACAATTGGGGCATCTAGAGTGATTAACAATGCCTAGAGCACCATGCATGACCTTGCATGGATATCCATGCCACTATTTATCCATGTCTTGGGGCCTTTGGGCCTTGGACATGGTCAAGGGAGGAGACTTGAACCTCTATCCATGAAGTAATATTATATCCATCCAAAACTAAGCATATTTCCTCAACCAACAAAACATGATCTCTTGAGGGTATCATTGTCATATGATTTAGTATATTAACACCATTATGTGATTTTGAGAAGTATGCAGGTGTCTTAGGACCTCAGGAATGATGCTATAGAGAATAATACCATGCCTTTGGCCCTAAATAGACCACTAAGGAATCTAGAGCCCTAAATAATGCCTCAAAGCACCATGCATGGCTTTGCAAGGGTATCCACTGAGCTTTGTATCTAGGTATTAGGTCCTCGAGGTCTTGGACATGGTCAGTGGAAGAAATTTGAACCTTGGGCCTTAAAGAAATCTTTTATCTATCCAAGACTAAGAAAGTTTCCTCCAACAACCAAACATGGCCTCTTGAGGGTATCATTGGCCTATGATTAAGAATAACAATTCTAGTAGGTGGGTTTTAAAAATATGTATGTGTCTCAATGCCTTGGGAATGACATTCTAGGGGAAAGACCATTCCTTTGGCCCTAAAGAAACTATTAAGGAATCCAAAACCATGAATAATGCATTAAAGAACCATGCGTTACTTTGCAAAGGTATCCATGGCACTATGTATCCAAGTATTGGGGACTTGGGGGATTGGAAATGGTCATGGGAGGAGGCCTGAAGCTCAATCCATAAAGGAATCTTCTAGCCATCCAGGGATAAGAAGGTTGTATCCACCAACAACTCATGGCCTTTTGAGGGTCATTAGCCTATGATTGAGGATGTCAGTAACATTAGGGTTTTTTAAGGAGTATGTACATGTCTCGGGGTGTTGGGAATGAAGTTCTAGGGAGGAAGACTGTGTTTTTGGCCCTAAAGAAATCATTGAGGATTCCAGAGCCATGAACAATGCCTCGAAGAACCACACATGACTTTGCAGGGGTATCCATGTCACTATTTATCTAGGTCTTGTAGCCTTAGATGATTCGATATGGTCAATGAAACAAACCTAAACATAGGGCCCTAAAGGAAGATTCTATCCATCCATGTCTAGGAAGGATGCCTCCACCAACCACATATGGACTTCTGAGGGTATCATTGATCTATGATTAGGGATGTTGATGCCATTAGGTGGTTTTGAGAAATAGAAACGTGTCTCAAAGCCTTGGAAACAACACTCTATAGAAGAGGACCATGCCTTTGACCCTAAAGAAACCATTTAGCAATATAGAACCATTAATAATGCCAAAAAGAACCACACATGGCTTCAGAGTGTATCTGTGGTGCTATGCATCCAAGTCATTCGGACTTAGGGCATTGGACATGGTAAAGGGAGGAGACTTGAACCTCGGGACCTAAAGGAATCTTCTATCCATCCAAGGATAAGAAGGATACCTCAATAATCCACACATAGCCTCCTGAAGGTAGCATAAACTTATGATTGAGGATGTTAGTACGATTAGATGTTTGTGAGTAATATATACTTGTGTCAAGGAATTGGGAATGATATTCTAGGGAATAAGACTATGTGTTTATCCCTAAGTTAATTCCCAATGCATTTAGAGCCTTGAACAATGTGTCAAGGCATCATGCATAGCTTCGTTGGGGTATCCATCACACTATGTATCTAGGTATTTTCCCTTCGGGCCTTGGACATGGTTAATAGAGGACACTTGATCCTCGATCCCTAAAGGAATATTCTAGCCATCTAAGGCTAAGGAGGTGGTCTTCACCAACCACACATGGTGACTTGAGTGTATTATTAGCATATGATTTAGGATTTCAATGACAACCTCGTGGCCTCCTATGATATCACTCGTGACCTCCTATCATATCACTCATGACCTCCTATGATATATCTATTTTTAAGTGGGGAAATGTGTGCCAATAAGACTTTTTAAGCTCTAGGTATGGATGTAAGCACCCTAGACATGGCTAGTAGAGAAAAATAAAGAATTACGTTGTAAGGGAATTTTCTAAGCATCCAAGGCCATCATCAATGCCTTAAGGAACTACACTTGATCTTTCAAGGGTATCCTTTTTCGTTGACTATGGATCTCCATGCCATAGTAATCTTTGAGCACTAGACACGCACTAGTTAGGGTCCTTGGGGCATTGACATAGTAAAGGGAGAAATACTAGGGCTCATGCCATAAAAAATATTCTATACATCTATGAAAAAGAATGATGTCTCAAACCACAACACATCCATAAGCTTCCTCCAATGGATGACATCGAGCTAAGGAGATAACTCAGACCTTATTTCCTGAAAAAAAAATAGGGATCAAAGGCTAAGAATGACACCCTGAACCACCACATATGATATATAAAGGGGATATATGGCCTCCATATGAGCATATTCGAACACAATTAGGAGGTTTTGAACACCAAGTATGAGTCATAAGGGCCTATAGATATTTGGAGGAATAAACCAAAGCCTTAAGTCCTATAGGTAACTTTGAGGACTCAGAGTCCTTAGACCACAACACACACCTATATAGGGAATATTTAACTTATAAGTGGGGATATAGATATTTTTTCAGAGGTTTGGAGAACCAAACTAATATCTCAGATTATAGAAATTGTCAAAGAATGATACTTGGGCCTTAGGTCCTAAGGGAAGCTTATTGGGGTTGAGGGCCATGATCAAGGCCTCAAACTGCAATAATTCTTGTCTACTATGGATACATGTACTTTAAATGAGGATGGGATCGGAATTAGTAGGTTTTAATCCCGATATATAGGTCATGGATCTAGATAAGGTGAATGTAGAAATCCTAGGACATATTCCCTAAACATACACACCTAGGGATAAAGGGCTAGCAAGGAGGTTGGAAACCACCACATAGGACCTATTTAAGGGGTGTTTGTCTTCCAGGGGTGTATATTAAATCCATTAGGAGGTTTGATATCCATGTATGTATCTCAATGCCATATAAATGGTTGGGAAGGATCCAATGCCTTAATTTATAAAGAAAGCTTATAGGGATCAAGGACCATTAATATTGCCTCAAATTACAACACATGCCCTCTCTAAGGGATATACAACCTCTAAGTGGAAATATGAGAGACATTAAGAGGTTTTGAGAACTAAGTATGACTCTTAGTGGAAATATGAGAGCCATTAATATGTTTTGATAACTAAGTATAACTCTCAATATCTTGGAAATATATAGGTGAGAAAAAATTATAAGGTTCAAAGTCCTTGGATGGCATCTCATACCTCCACAGAATAGCCCTATTGGATATATTTATCCTCTAAATTTGGGTATGGGTGGCATTAAGAGGCCATGAATGAGGCCTCAAAACATCACAACAAATATTTTATCTCTTACTAGTTATATGTGTTCCATCAGGAGGTAGTTGACATCATGGATTGGTCTTTGGGCCTATATGGCTTAAGCACTAAAGGAATTTTCTAGGGCTTGAGGGCCATTAACAAGGCCTTAGTCATAATAGAATATTTTTTTAGAGGATATTGGATGGGACATGCAGAGAGTGTGAGAAGATTTGAAGCCCACAAGAAAAATCCCTTTGTCTGTTTGAAGGCCCATGAAGGCAACAAACACTACAATCCCCAACATGTCCTAATTTATTGCCTAAACAATCTGTTTTTTTTTCATCTGATTCAATATGTCCTAATTTATTGCATAGATTATGTTCATGTTTAACAATTTTAGTATTTACCTGATGAAGTCGTGAGCATTTGCAACATTTGTAGCATGAACAACAACTGTTGGAGGAACAACAACTCTTGGACGTGGAGGAGGAGCAACACTAACACCAACATGTTCTCCTTTCCTTTGAACCCTTGATGATCAATCCACAATTCTTGTGGTAGCACTGAAGAAGAATGGTGTTAGGAAACAAAAGCTATGAAAGGCGGTGAAAGATGAAAGATGAAGACGGTGTCAGTGATGGTGGCAGCTAATAAGATCGGATAATGGCAAGTGATAATAACGTGTCACAGTTCATTAAACAATTGACGTAGTTCATTAAATGGCCAAAGCTTGCCACCTAAAAACATACAACAAAATTGAAAATAAAACTATGTAGAGAGAAACATGGCATAAACTAATTGTAAAAAGCTTGAAAAGTTGCCAATATGATCTAAACTCACTACACGCCTCCATGTGTTAAAAATCAATATTGTTTCTAAAGTGAAACTTCACATAACTTAATAAATTTTAATATACCAATATGATTTAAATCACAAAACACACGAATCTATGCAAATCCATTCCTAAGAGTCCCTACAAAGCATGAGGCAAGGACTAATAAATATATTACATCTTAACCATAACTTTTTATGATGTTGTTTACCCTTAACGTGCAATTGGTAGTCTAATATTTAATGCCCTTAATTTGATACACTTTATCTTACATTTATTATTCACGACAACACTAGTTAGAGCTAAGCAACCACAAACATTAACTCCTTCAAATAAATTAATCATATTAAAAAATTAAAAAAATAAAACCATAAAAATATGCCTAGTCACACATCTTTAAATAATTTTTAAAACATAAATAAAATTTTACTATTTATCTAAACTTAATAAAGTTTTACTATTTATCTAAACTTTAAGTAAAATAGTCTAATCTTTAATTCCTTTAAGTTGAAACACTTCATAAATGTATTTTAAAACATAAATAAAGTTTTACTACTTATCTAAATTTTAAGTAATAATCTAATCTTTAATTCCCTTAAGTTGATATAGTTTATCTTACATTTATTATTCACGGGATCATGGACCATGGCTAGAGTTGAGTAGCCCCAAACATTAACTCTTTCAAATAAACTAATCATATTAAAAAACGGAAAAAATAAAATCATAAAATACGACTTAGTCACATATATTTAAATAGCTTTTAAGACATAAATAAACATTTACCATATATTTAACCTTTCCCTAAAATAAAGGTAAACAATAACCTTCCACAAACATTTTCATCTTTCTACTTAGTCACATATCTTTAAATAGTTTTAAAACATAAATAAACATTTACTATATATTTAACCTTTACCTAAAATGTAGGTAAACATTCACTTCCACAAAAAATTTCATTAGTTCAAGGCCTCGAGAGTCGAATCCAAGACTTTGCAAGATCTCATTGCATTTGGTCGATATTTCTGTACTTTGCAGCTTCCCGCCCTTGGGTGATACTGAGCTGGGAAATTTTATTCTTATTCAACAATTTATCCTTACCTCCACAACTCTCCCGCAAAAATCCTGACCCCAAACTTTCCCTCTATTCCTTTGATTTTCAAACCTCCACTCCTTCCCGCAAAAATCCTGAGCCCGAGCTTTCCCTCTATTCCTCTGGTTTTCAAGCCTCCACTTCTTTGGCTCGCCTGACCCATTTTCCTTGCTACCCACAAACTAATTCGAGCTATGTGCAATCGATCACTTAGCTCAAGCTTTCTCTCTATTCCTCTAGTTTTCAAGCCTCCACTCCTTTGGCTTCTCACACCCATTTTCCTTGCTACCCACAAACTAATTCAAACTATGTGCAATCGATCACTTAGCTCAAGCTTTCCCTCTAGTCCTCTGGTTTTCAATCCTCCACTCCTTTGGCTCCCCGGACCCATTTTCCTTGCTACCCACAAAGTAATTCGAGTTATGTGCAATCGATCATTTAGCCCACTTAGCCACCTCTTCACCGTCTGCAGTCTCTATTAAAATTGCCATTCCAGAGGATCCCAACGGGGTCGAGAGTTCGATTACCGCTGGCGGAAAAATGAACTCGAAGTGCTGCGGTACCTGGAACCCTGACTGCCCGAACCAGAGCCGGCGAAGTTAAGGAAGCCAGAGATATGGTGACGTAGCTGTTTGAGCTTCCCCGATTGAGGGTTTTCTCATGAATGGGAGTGATGCTGGTAGCGGAGAAGCGGCGGATACTGCGCAAGAGCCATTACCCTTGCCTAAAACCCTAGAGGATGTAGATACTGTGTTTCAAAAGGGATGCAATGCATTGAAAGAGGATGTGGATACTCTGTTTCAAAAGGGATACTCTGTCCATGCCGTTTATTTTCTGAGCGGAGCACCGGAAATCAGGTTTGATTTGCTTTGGACATGTGGTTAGAATTATTTTGCTTTTATCTAGCATTTTGGGTTTACTGTGTCAAAGCCGCTTGGGTTTATATGAGACGAATAAGGTTACCTGAAATTGATAGTCAAATTAAAATGCATAAGCTTCATTACAATGTTTTTACCTCCCTAAAAACAAGGGTCTTTACGTTTCAGAAGGTTTTTTAAATTGGCTGGACCAACACAAAATAAGAAACTAGCTCATTTGGTAGATGTCAAAGTCAAAGACAATGGAGTATCTCGCCAAAGACCCAGATTTTATACTGCACCCGAAATGCCGTTTGTGTTATATGGGCAGTTGCCAAAGCCAATGGAAAATGAGCACCCCTCTCTTAAGGTCCCGGTCTGTTGTTTTGGGGTGGACTTGTATTCTCAAGTACAGATACTTAGGTTGAAAGTGTTCTCTATTTCTAGATTCAGTAAATCTGTATAGTATCTATTTTCTGAGAAAATTGGAAAAACAGGTCCATGCGAAAAACAAAACCACTTAAACGAAGCAGACCAAAGAACCATTTAAAAATATAACATTCATACCGCATGGCATAATGGAACTGGGAAAAGAACAAAGGAAAACAAAATAAATACAAACAGATCCTACTTGTAAATAGAAGAACTGTGAAAACGCAGTCTTTGTGTTTTTTAAACCACAGTTTTTATTGCAATTATGGAATAAACCAAAAAAATAAAATGTAGTCCTCAGACTGGGTTCATTTGGCCGTGAAGGAAACATTTAATAATTCGTAGTGCAAAATTTGAAGGCCAGCGACACTCACTATTTTAACTTTATAAAAGACATCAATATTCAATAAAATAGGAGAACTGTGAAAACGCAGTCTTTGTGTTTTTTAAACCACAGTTTTTATTGCAATTATGGAATAAACCAAAAAAATAAAATGTAGTCCTCAGACTGGGTTCATTTGGCCGTGTGGTTATTCAATGTGGAGGACATTGTGTGCATGAGACATTTCTTCACGGTATCTTTTGGTAAACCACTTGACTATATTTCTGATGATTTTTCAGTGTGACAAAACAAGTTTACAACGGTAGAAGTCAGCCTTGCTGCTGATTGGTGGATGAACAACTTTGCCCTGGGCTGTGTTATGCAACTAAGCATGCGAAAAATATTTCCAATAATCATGCACTATGTAATCCCATATGGTGCACTAGCTATGAATTTAAATAAAACAGTGAGATTGTGCATTCAACTTGCCTTTAAATAAACATGCATGTAATTGAATGAAAATGTTACTCATAACTACCATGCATGGGACAGAGCCACTAAACTAGACTGTGGAGGTAATTCCAGTTTGAGTGTATTTTTTCATGCTATTAATTTAATCAGTGTGGAGTGGCTGCTATTTTGTTTTACTCCTATGTGCTTGATTACTTCTGTTGAAAGCTTACATCACATTTTGTTCCAGGAATTGTCTGCTAAGAATGGAGATCTGTTGGGACAAAGCCGGATGTGTCATCAGTGCCAAAGGAATGATAAAGAGGGCGTAGTTTTCTGTTCTAATTGCGAACGAAAGCGCTATTGCTTCAACTGCATTAAAAGATGGTTCGTTTCTCATCAGAAAAACCCAGGGATAAGTTCATTGAAAAAAAGAAAATGCTTTTGTTCACCTGTAGGACTTTGGAGAATATATATTATCTTTGAATAATACTTATAAAATTTGAGTGTCTTCTTGATATTATGCAAAGTGTTTACTAAATTTCATAAGCCAAATAACGTTACCTAATATAAATTGCCATAAATATTCCATTTCAAAGGTTAATATTTCAGGTTTTTAAAGCACACCAAAATCGTAAAATGCTGAATGTTAGATATTAAAATCGTTGCTGCACTCAATTATGATGTTCTTTAAAGCATATAATATTAATCTGATTGTTGATTTTGGCATGGTCTTAAGCCCTATTCTTGCTTGTTTTAATCTATATGTGGGTTTGGAATGGGAAACATAGGTACCTACCCTGAACAGACTAGAAAGGACATTGAGAAGTCTTGTCCTGTTTGTCGTGGGAATTGTAATTGCAAGGCATGCTTGCGTGAAGATGGTCGCCTGAAGGTAATTGGTTTGTATTTTTTAACTGTAAATGTAATTGATGCAGACATGCAGTTAAAAAATGACTTCTTTTTTCTGTTTGGTCAGGCTATTGTGAAGGAAACAAATAACGCCGAGAAGATAATCCATTTAAGGCACCTGCTATATATGGTTTTTCCTGTGCTGAAGCAAATTCGGACTCAGCAGTGCTTGGAACAAGAGTTGGAGGCGAAGATTCGAGGTAGATAAATTAGTGTGTTTCCTAAACAAGTGGGAGTTATTATCACCTTCTACTTCTAGAATTTAACAATCATGCTGTAATTACATTTTTATCAGGAGTAGCATCAGTAACAGAAGTTCCGAGGGCCAAACTCAATCCAGATGAGCGCCTGTATTGGTATGCAGATTTTCATTCATTAACTTGTCAAATGAAATATTAATACATACCTGTTCTAATCATGATGTCAACTTATATATTGTTCAATAAGAACTTTTTGAGAGTAGGGCCATAGCAAACAGTGGTTATCTGACATACCAGTCCAATGCGTTTGCGATTTTTTGCAGTAACAACTGTACTACATCTATTGTTGATTATCACAGAAGCTGCTCAAATTGTTCTTATGATCTCTGTCTCATTTGTTCTCGTGAACTTCGAGAAGGTTGCCAGCCTGGTGGTGATGAAGCAGAGTCTGCTCAACAGAAATCCAGTCGAGAGCTATTGCCCATGTTCGAGACAGTCATGGTGCTTTAGCAAGAAGATCTGGCTGGGAAAGCTCGTCTCATGCCTTATTTTCTGTGTGAGAGCATAGATATAATTAAATAGACAAAGACATGTACAGGCATCAGTTTTGAGCTATAACAATGTTAAGGACATTGTCACCTCGTGACTCTTGTTTGGTTGGCACTTAACTTTGTTGGTATATGTTGATAGCATACGATACGGGGTTAATATATTTTGTGGGAAACTATACTTATCGTTGATTGGCTGTTCTTATAATGGACCGTAGATAGTACTGAACACATTGTCATTCCATAGGTTTAGTTCGACTGATGGAAATGAGGTGTTCTTCTCGTAAAATTGTGCCATGTGTATTATGCTATTACATAAAATGAAAAAAATATGACATATCTAATGTCAAAAAAGGAAAAAGGAAAAAAAGAAACAAGGAAAATGTACTTTCATGCCTCTGTGTAGTTGCTTAAGAGCCGGGTTAAGATGGGTTCACTTTAGTGAACTTGTAACTAATAAATGGAACTCCTATACCATTATAAATTGATCTTCATTTTTCATGGTGATAGCTTTTATTTGGAAAGCATTAACTGGGTTGTGTTAAGAATCCTTGGTTTGTTTGTTTATTCATGTTATAGTCAATTAACCATAAACTATTACGTGATGCTTTTGTGTTTCAGAATTCTAAAAAAAATAAAATTAATTCTTTGATTTTAATCTTTACATATAGCTTTTTTGTTTTTTGTTTGTCATTTTAATTAAAATCATTACAACTTCTTTTTATCCACACTCATATTGTTAGTTGTCCAAGTTTTATATATTATGTTTAGGTTTCTATCTATTTTATTTGTTAGATCAAATATTGTAATGTTTCTGGCCTATTTTATTGCAATATAATGTCTAACCTTCAATAAACAAGAGGGTCACAGGTTTTGGTGATCTTGCTCTAGAGTTTGTTACAACTTATTATAAGTATGGAAGTGCACTTCTTTACAAAGCTTAGGATGAAGTTGATCCATTTAATGAGTGCTCCTCTAGCTTACGGATGACAAAGACTTTGTTGATGGTATTAAATCTATGGATTAATGAAATATATATATATATATATATATATATATATATTTTTTTTTTTTTGCACCACTTATTATTTTATGGTGCTTTGCACCACTTGTTATTTTATGGTGCTTTGCACCATATACAATTTTGGGTATAATAATAATAATAATAATAATAATAATAATAGTAGTAATATTAATATTTTTGGTGTTTTGCACCACAAAGTCTGAATCCACGTTGGATTGGTTTTTGGTGTTTTGCACCACAAAGTCTCAATCCATGTTGGATTGGTTTTTGGTGTTTTGCATCACAAAATCTTAATCCACCTAGGATTGGTTTTGGTGGTTTGCACCATACACCATGGAATGCCACATATTCATTTAACACCAAAATTAACTTTTTTACAAACACCACTTTTGCACCATAAATCTTAGCACCACTTGCGTATCCCCACATTATCCCCACTTTTGCACCACTATTTGAAAATTGAGGATTTCCCAATTCCTTTACAAATAGTGGTGCTAATGTGAGGCTAAAATGCCTTTTTTCTTGTAGTGCTAATGAACCCAAGCTACAATTAGTGAACAAATGGTTAAATATATTAATGCCTAATTAGTCCCAAAGAAGCCCCAAGCCCACATTGCGGATGCTATATGCAAGTTTTATTAGAAAAAACTAAGCCGCCATGCCCTCAGATCGATTTGAAGGGCCGGATGGCATGAGTTATTAGACGGTGAATCAAACCATCCCATAGAAAACAATAGCAGCACAAGGAAAGAAAGCCGCCATGTATTGGGAACGACCATCGAAACAGAAAACAAAAAGATGTGCGCTCGAAAACATGTAACCCAAGAAATGTGCAGGTACCCTAAATGGCCGAGTGACAGAGCAACGGTTTTGTGCCCTTCTCTGCAAGAAAGATAGAGGTATTTTTGTTATTGTGAAGCTTTCTTTTTAAGATCCAGAAATAATCGAGCCTTCGCATACCCATGTGGCATGAATATTACGTTTTATTTCAGGTGGCACCAAATGGCCTCATGTATTTTTTGATATTGATGAATAGATAGAACAACACAGTAGTATATTCACAATTTTTCTGTGGTTCGGTGGAAGCTTGCAATCGTGAGTTTATTATCTAATCTTTGGATACATAACTATGACATATCTAAGTAATAGTTACACCAAGAAGACAAAGCCATGGAAATTGAATGCCTTGGTAAAGGGCATAGAGCATTTCTATCGATAGAAGAAACATAAAGTTCATGTAATGCTCCTTTTGGACTTTACCACGTGAACCACCATTTCCCAATGATATTTTCTTATTGTGGAACTTAGTCACTTTGATTACAGTGTGGACAATGGATTTATTATTATGCTGAGTTTACATATATGAGTGATGTTAATATTATGAATTATGTTCATGTTTTGAATATGTCTCTAGAATGTAAATTTAATAAATGATGGGTACCTTGATATCAAGTTAGAGTTCTATGTTGAATGGATGGATATAATACCAAGCGCACGCTACATAGAAAAATGATTTGCATTATTGTTCATTAGTAGTAAAATGTATATACATGTCAATGATTGCACGATATTCTTGATCTTGTGTTTGGACACTAACCTACAGGTTAAAAGTGCCAAGTGGTAGCTCGGTCCTACGAGGTGGGAGTAACTCTCGGACATGCATTTTGAAAGATAAATGGTATGCAAGTGATGTATTATTTAGCAGGAGTATTGTGTTATTATCATGATGTGTGGGAAGGTGCTAGCTTTCACGAAAGTCAACTGCCCAAATTGGTTATTTGATAACAAAACCTGAGTACCATAGTGGCAACACAGACATATGTCGATGTAGACATAGTCCCTTGTTCTGTTCCATAAGATGGGTGGAGGCACTACCCATTGTTTATTCTCTGAAACCCGGATTCATGGGAGGGCTGCGCTACGACACACTCCTCAAGTGGCATGATGATGACTAGTGGGTGCCTACTCGGGAAGCTTGAGCGATGTAGTCAACACTTCCGATTACGAGTTATAACTAGAGTTAGGTCATGTAGTTGACACTTCAGTGTAGTCGAGCAGAGGAAGGATACGATGTGGAAGTTAGTTGTGAATTGGATAGAAAGTAGTACGTAGATAGGAATGCGATGAGAGTTTTAGATGGAACTTAATTAATTATGTGTGTTGAAACCTTTGTTTGATTGTGGTGTTGTAACTTAGTATATTATGTTTGTTTCATAGATTATTATAATCCGAGTTAGTGGTAGTAGGTACCATTCCTTGTAATTGACTGATTAAACTAATGTGAACATAAAGATAATGATATGAAATTTTAAATAGTTAAGTGTTACAATAACTAATGATGCTAAAGTAATTATGTTATATGTATGATTGTTCTAACTTTCTTGAATATTATTATTATTCGTTAGCTGGTATGTATATGCGAGATGGTGTTGCTTATAGTATATATCGGACCTATGCATACGCTGGCCACACATGTATGCTAGTATCAATGTACGAATACTTGACATGCTAAATAATTGTATAAGTTGTTGCAAATAACTAAGTTAATTGTGCATTGATCCAATATAAATAATGAACATTTAAGTTATTAACCATACGTGAACATTCTAGCAAGTAATTGATTAAAGTATCGTCTATTGGATTTGTCGTAACGAAATTGTTATAAATAAACATAAATATTATTCCATATGTGTTAGTAAAATTGTACTGTATAATTGTTTATCACGATTGTTTAAAACCCTTATGGGTGCTTAATTTATAAATACAAGAATACTATGTTGGTAGTAGGGTACTTGTGGGTTGAACAAATAAATATTATTATTATTATTTATTAATCACTAATTATTATTACTATTATTATTATTTAATTAATATTAATAATGATAAAATTGTCCTTTACTATAAACCATAGTGGATCAACTAAATTATCATAGGAATTATTGAGTTAAGTAATTGTTAATAGGATTGACGAAGCATTCATGAAAAGTCAAAAAGGAATATTTAATTATTTAATTGGACCAACCAAGATAAGATATGATGGCATTAAAATAATATTTGTTATTAATTTATTACCATGTAAGACATATCCAGATTGGATAACACATTTAAGAAACACACCACTACCAACTTGAGAGGTCAACAATAATAGCTATTAAATTATTATTTTATTTGAACATATTTAATGTTTAAAATGGTGGGTGGGACTGCTAATTAACCCAATGTCTCCTAATATCCAAAATGAACATACCCATAATTATTAATGAATGTGTAGTCAACTCACTTAATTGAATTTAATTGACCTTAATTCCATTGAAATGCTCGAGAAAATAAGTACATAAGAATATAATATTTTATTATGATGGGAATCCTAAACAAGAAAGGAAATAAATGTTTTGGGGTTTCGATGGATTTGATGGGGCGGTGTAAGCAGGGAGGCTCTAGGAGGAGGAAATTATTATTTAGGTGAGAACTTACGAGTTAAAGAAAAAAAGGAAAGGGATGAAATGAAGGATTTTTGGAGAAATAGTAAAGGAGGTATGTTTCTCACTGTTTCATGGAAGCAATGAACTCGTTGGACTGGTTGTACTCAAGTTTTGGGCTAGGTGGTCCAAGAAAAATAGTTTATTGGAGCAAGGAAGTCCGTGAGGCTTTCCTAGTTGGCGGGGTGGCAAACCGATTTGGCCGGTTTACTTTTCTTCTTACATTTTGAAAATATATAAATTGCATAAACTGTTGAAATAAATATACTTTGAACTTCTAAGAAATTGATGTCATCTATGCATATTTGTATTTGATTTCTACCTATTAGAAATGTAATCTATTTCAGAACTAAAAGATTTTATAAAACATTGAACGTGATAGCTTAGAAAAATTTCAAACTACTAGATTTTTATTAAATTAAATTGAGAACATGGGGAGATCCTTAGAGACTAGAAGAATATGACCTTAGGGCCTACTTGCAACTAGAATTACTATAAAATTTACCAAAACCTACAAACAAATTTTATGCTACTTACTACTACAACCTAGACAAAACTTGAACAAAAAATTCTGAAATTTGATATGTAAAAGTAGAAGACTTGAAACTACAATATCTAAAACTCAAACTAAACATAAAACTAAATAATCTTGAGGCTACATTGAGATTAAGGTTAATCCTTGTAGCTCCATGATTTGGAATGCACTGCCAAAATCTCTGTAAACTACCTACACAAACACAAAAGAGAAGCCATTAGAAAATATATATTTCAATAAACAGAGCCCGAGTTATATTTACTATTGCTATTATTTTGACTGTCTAGGTTATCTCATGCACTTGTATTTTAAACTAGATAATATATATATCTATGTATATCCAGGAAATAAAAGAAACTGTGTTCATTTTGTTGTTAATATATATATATATATATATATATATATATATATATATATATATATACTCTTGAAACATGGAAGTGGGTTTAAAAAAAAATTGAAACAAAAAGAATATTATATATATATTCAGTGGTTGATTATAGGCATGGGTGGGGTATTTGAAATATAGAGCTCCTTGCAACGTTGTTATCAAAAGTTCATTCCAAGTGAATATGCATAAATTATTTGTGTATTTTAAATGTGAATGTGCAACTGTATGGAATTATGTTCAACAATCCTGTCAGTTTCATTAATTAACATCTGCAATTCAAAGATTTATATGAAAACTACATAAAGAAACTCATGATATTTCCAAAAAATGAATAAAATGGGTTTAGTCCAAGTGTCAAACCAAGCACCCAAGGGAGAATACACTGCCAAGTCCACAGTATGCTCTACGCTTCTGTGTGCAAGAGCGCGTCTGTCCAGGAGCGCTTCCCTAATACACATCCACAGATACTCAAAACAAAAAGGGGTACCAACTACCATTCATCTGTTTACTCTCAAATAATGCATAGTCAATTGGGTTCCCCTTGCTGTTTGGCGTGTTGCTGTTGATAAATTTAAGCACTGGATTGTATCCTTCTCAAAACCACATGGATGCGCTATCATGGAACCCAGAGACTTTGGTCACTAGATTCTTGGGTTCAGGAATATATATATATATATATATAATGGGTTCCACAATCGAAAAAAACCTATGAGTAAGGGCTTGCAAGCAGAGATAGGGTTGAGCAGAGAAATCCCACCTCAAAAACCCTGAAAATAAAAGATTGATTGAGCGTCGATCACTCACCTCAACTTCCTAGCGACCATCCAACTACCAACACAGTGGATCAATTGTCAAGGAAATCTCCCACAAGAGCACCCAGGAGTTGTAGTTTCTACTCAACCATAAAATAATTTTTTTTAGCAATCATAAAAGAAAATTTGGGCGTTGATCGCGAAGCCTAGAACTCTAAGCAGCGATCAGACCACCTATGCACTAGATCGAGCGCCCATGTTCTGCTTAGCCCCATCGTGTTACTACCGAACCCTCAAGTATCCATCCAAGGAAACGCTTAGTTCACTACCAAGGAGGGTATGGCACTATGCCTATCTACCGCTTCTTGCTATTATATCAACATTTATTCCTCGATGGATTTTGTTCATCCCTTAACTTTAAATCAGGCCTTTATATTACTAATGTAAGTCCTTTAATATCAAATGCAAAAAGAGAACTCACTACAAATTCAGAGTCGAGATATCGACATATTACCCTACCCTACCCTCTATCATTCTTTTTATTCATGAGGCCTCCTGTAGAAGACTTGGTGTGAAGGACACCAAAAGATACGAATGTTTCCATACTTGGAAAGTGTCATTGAAGCACTCACAAGAGCATGCACATAAATCCCCCGGGTCATGTGTTGTGTTCAAGCCCACGGGTCATGCATTGTGCTCAATCGCATGGGTCATGCGATGGCAGCTTCATCAAGCCCATCGAGCCCAACAAATATTTCACTACGCTCCTTTTTCCAAGTAGCCTGCCCACTCACCAGGCCAGAGGCGAAGGAAAATGCCAGGGTCAAGAGTAGGCCATAAGGAGACGACCTACCAGCGTGTAGGCCACAACCGTCGTTGGCCCTTAGAATAAAGGGAGGGATTCGGCCGTGAAGTCACACCTTTGAAATCCTTGAAAAAAAATTATTTATATATATATATATTTTTGCATGGTGAGCCGGGCGTGAAGGGAACTTGCCAGTAGAAGGAGGAGGTCGAGTAGCTCGAGAGGAAACCCTAAATAATTGTAAGGAGATCCCACACTAGTTTAATAATCCTCCATGCGTCAACCTCCAGACATCAAACCCAGTGGTCGATAGGGAGAGGGGTGAACTCGAAGGATACCAGGTTTCCATACCTAGAATCTCTGCGACACCCTCCAGTTGAGTTGTGGCAGAAAACCCCACCTTAGGAACCTGCCAGTCAAACAAAAGGGAATAAGAAATCTGAAACTTGAGCAGAAAGGGAGAATATTAAGCATAAAGATGAGAAAATATAGTGAAACCGAGCAGAGGGGGGGGGTACCGTAGCAGTCGAGTCACACCTAAGTTGCAGTGCGGTGCACCCGTTCGCACATATGAGCTTGTTCAAAAATTGTGATAACGCAAATAAGGAACGAAAGGGGTTTACCCCCCCATTTAATTTTGGCACGCCTGGTGGGCTGCGGGGACGAGGAGGCATGGGCCCTCATGCAAGGATACCATTGGCCGAGAGATATTAGGGTTAGGGTTTAGCGAGATAGGTTTAATGAAACTATATACATTGCATTATTTAAATTATATTTAAATAGTATATTTCATGTAAAATTATTCTCGAGTTAATTGCATTATAGGTTTAATGAAACTATATACATTGCATTATTTAAATTATATTTAAATAGTATATTTCATGTAAAATTATTCTCGAGTTAATTAATTTTGTTATTTAATTTGAAATATTGCATTTTGTTTATAATCTTTACTTGAGATGATTGAAATTTTATATGTAATATGTGTTAAATTTAACTATTTAAATTGTTAATATCATTTTTCCCCCTTGAATTTAAATATTTACATTTTGTGTATATATTTAAATTCGGTTGTACTTTTTTTAATTTAATTTAAATTATTAAAATATGATTTGTTTAAATTATATCTTAAGATTAATTTAATTAAGGTTTAATTCTTATGTCCGCTTAGTATAATTCTAATTGTTTGATTAATTAATTAACTTGTAATTTAAAAAACTTGTAATGAACTTTAAAGGTTTAAATTGTAGAGTCAAGTTAAATTAGTTACAAAATTAGGAGGCGATTCTAGATAAATTGATTTTAGGTAAACTAAGCAACATAGTAGGTTTTGTGGGGAATCACGACATGACCCCAATAGTAGCTACTTAAGCCATGAGGACGACGCAATACCTTACATTTCGCTAGAGACATAGTGTCTTACCCCACAATTTAGGATGGTGATGTGGGTTGTGGAATCACATAGCCTCATCATCCTCGTATCTTCTCCTTATACAAAGGATTTCTTAATTTCCATAGTCTATGAAAGTGACATTATCTATACCAAGGAATGTCGCGTTAGATAACATGTCGTCAAGGATTCTACTTAAGTTTTATAGGGAAAATTCTATCAGTGTAAATAAGCTATAAAAGTAAAATAAATGTATTAAATGGAAGAAGGGAGAATGTTGTGTAAGGGAGGGGGTGAAATTCTATGGCAATTTTTCTACTTATTGCATGATGTATCATGATGTGTGACATGGTATTTAGACAAATTTATTAAAAGATCCGTAATGTCGAGCTTAGTACTTATGTTGAGTGTGCATCAGTTTGTGGGGTAATTTGTGTTCAATTGTTGAGGGAAGATAGCACTTGGTATAGTTAAGGAAATAATTGCTTCTGCCACCTTATAAGTAGGTGACCTTTTTGGTAAGGTAAATATTAACAAGAAGAGATCCATATAGCAATTTCAATGTTCACACAGGTTACCTCTGTACATGAGTGTGAGTGGGAAGGAGCCTTGACGTGATGAAGGTGTGGCATCATATCCGAAACAACTAGTGTTGTGAGTGGGATATGTTGGTTTCATTTGGCTTGTGTAAACACGATTGCATCATATCACTAAAGTGATTTCTTATGTTTGCTACTAGGTTTTATACGTTTTTTCTTATGATGATGTAGGACGAGGCTATGCTATGTCCCTTGTTGAAATATTGTAACTTCAAAGAATATTATATTTGTATATTATTTATTCCGGAGATGTTCCATACCTCCGATGTGATTATACTATAAATCCGGAGATGTTTATTCCTCCGAGTTGGGTGTGGTAACTAGGGTTATTAGAGCCACCATGTGGGGGTCGGCCCAGTCAGTTATAATGGGGTATTTAACCTAATGGTTAAATACGAGCCTACATGTACTTGTGTAAAATACATATCAGAGTAGTGTATAAATAGAGGAGGTGTGTTCCTCATTTGATACACTCACACACTTGAGGATAGCGCACTTGTGGAGGAGAGGTCTGCTATTGTGGAGGAGGAGATCATGTCTCAGTGTTTCATCTTTGTATATTGCTGGTCATCTATATTGAGGAAGCTTTGCTGGGTTTTCTACCCCATGAGGGTTTTCCAGGATAAATCTCTGTCTCTTGTGTTTATGCTGTGCTTGTTGTTTCTTCAGTGATCCTGTACATGCTATTATTGTGAAATGGAATGTAATGCTGCTATTTTCTGTCTTAGCATATTGAATTTTAACATGGTATCAGAGCTAACCTGAAGGAAGACAAGGTATGGCACTAAAGACACTTGCTTAGTTACGACAATTTGAAGGTTAGGGTTTTACATAGAAAAAACCAGTCATCGTAGCACTTTCGCTATAAATCCGTTTTGGCGAAGTTTTCGGATCTGAAATTGTTACAGGACGAAGATTAAATCTCCAGGTACCTTGTGTCCAAAGGACAACCTCTAATTCATTGTACTTTGTGATTTATGATCTGTACAATATAGGGTTTCTGCCTCTTCCAGATCTGAGTCAAAATCAGGTGACCTTGGGAAAAAGGTCATATCTTGGGCTCGGAAGCTCCAAATGAAGTTTCGTAAAAAGTGAAAGGTAGTACACAGTCTGTACTATCTCAGAAAACTTTTTCAGAGGCCGAAGTTGAACCCGTGACACGTGGCACTCCGTACAAGTTCGCCCTCCTGCATTATCCCATAAACAGGTCATGTTGCGACACTTGGCATAAATCTCTCTCAGAGAGTCCAATTGAGGTCAGACCTGTCAGGATGGAAAGATAACAGGCCGAGATACCTCAGAAACGTTTTTCAGAGACTGAAGTTCAAATAGTGACACGTGGCACACCGTACAAGTTCGCTCTTCTGTTTTATCCCAAAACAGGTCACGTTGCGACATTTGACATAACTCTCTCACAGAGAATCCAATTGAGGTCAGACCTGTCAGGATGGAAAGATAACAGGTCAGGCTATCTCAGAAAACTTTTTCAGACCCTGTGGATTGAAAAGTTTGGAGTTACACCAGAAACAATCAGGTACATATTTCTGTCAAAAGATAATTATTTTTGAGTACCTTCATTCATGGCTTCCGGAATTTAGGGCTTTGAAGAAAGTTGGAATTTTTGTAAACGGAGACCATGGCTGAATGCTACTCATCAAAATAGAAATTTAGAGACCAAGATCATATTTTTTGGTTGGGTAGAATGCCGGGCTTGATCAAACCCTAGTTCGGGACTTTCATCAGAAAAGTGGAAAATTAGGGCTCCTATAAAAATGGGAATTTTTGAAATCTGTGACCATGGCTGGAAGCTCCTCAGAAAAATAGAAGCTTAGAGCTTTGGATCAAACATTTTGATTGGACAGAAGAGTGGGATTCACCAAACCCCAGTTCAGGGTCACGTCGAGTGAATCCGGAAGTTTCAAAGGCAAAATTGAGGAGTGAAACTTTGCAGTTTTCAAATTCTGAATATATCAGTTTGATCAGCTCATCAAGGCGCATATTTCTATCCTTTCGGAAGTTTGAAATTCAAAGTTTGAATTTTTGGGGTTTCTCTGACAAACCCATATCCAGCTCCAGGTCCAGTTCTTGCAAATCAAGTGGATAGGGTTAATCCTAGAAGAAGATGGATTGGTCACCTGCATAAGTGAAGGAGTTACTGTTTCAGAGGGAGATGAGGCTAAGGCTTTACATAAGGAGATTACAAGCGATCTCGACAGGTATGACTCATCGAGGTATGTTTTGAGATTTGTTCATGATTAAGTTTATGGTATGTTTGTCTTCATGTTATTACGGTTAGTACAATCTTGATTTTAGATTTGTTGTATCACCTTAACAAAATTATGAATGCATGATAGAAGATATTCATTGGTTAGGGTGTTGACACTTATGATTGTACTAATGCATTATGATGTTGTGTGAGGTTGATGTTGTCTACTAACAAGATACAGGTACATCACAAAAGACAAATCAGGCTCCATGACCATGAAAACATGAAGACAAAGACTCATCCATAATCTTTGTTCTACTTACGAGGTATGTATGACTTTGTTATATTATGCTTAACCTATGAGACATGCAGGTTCTAGCTCAGGATCTCTAAATCATTGAAGAGATTGTTTAGGTATGTTGTACATAACCAAGTAGGTATACTAATCCAGGTATGTTTCCCATGAATCTTACCTTGTGTTAGGATCCCTTATATAAGTATACTTGGAATGATTGGTTATGCTTATTCATAAAGTTAGTAATCAAGGGATTATGCATATTATATCTTGATTGATGATATGCATGAGTAAAAGAAGACTTCCCTGAAATCTTGAATACTAATGTTTATTAACTATAATCATGACTATACATTTTCAAGATTATTTAGTACTATAATGTTTTGATAGCATTTAGAATATACTAATGAGTGTATGTTTGTGTATGAGATCATGAGGATGACTCTTGAGCATGCACAGTGGTACAGAATGAATAGAAGTTCAAAAGACATACAGAAGATCAAGCGGGAGGCAGCCACACAAACATAAAAGATAAGTATTTGAGTTGTTATTTGAAATAGTAATGATATTGCCTGTAATAGGTTGTATGCATATTTGTATTCCTATAATATATCATGCTGAGTGTAAATATTCATAGAACATTGAACAGTATACTACTAATATGCATATGATTGGTAAGTTGGACAAACATTCCATTGTTGCTTGTCTAGAATGAAACCTCTTTGCTGACATGCTGAGAGTTGTGCACACTCTCGATAGTATGTTCTGGTAGAGATGGAAGGCATCTAGATAGCCACTGTATGCATACAGGATATGGGAAAGTGTTGTGCCAAAGTATTGGTAAAAATAGTTGCATCACTATGTAAATGATATCTGTATGCATAATAGGTTTTCATGTCAATATGATTTGATGATTATGAAGTATTACTAATCATGTACTTAATTTTGATTTGTAGGAAAGGTCATGAAGAATGATGGACACCGTACAAGTGGTGGATGTTCAAACAAGAAGATTTACAAATCAAACAAAATATAGAAGGCTCATGGCTAGAAGATTCTCTTAGAAAGGGGAAGAGAATCACGACAAGATGTTTGCTCCAAGTATGGTGTAATTAAAGAAGAAGTGTGAATCAGGTTCTGTATAGGTACCTAGGATCGATAATAAATTGATAAGCTTAATGATCACCATGGGTGATGTGGATCTCAACCTTTGCTACAAGGTTGAATATGATTTCTATACACAAATGACATGGATGCAAGAAGGAACTCACCACAGAGTTCGAATGATATTAAGGCTCATATTAGTAGACCCATCTAACGAGAGATGGCACAGATAGATATGCAGAAGATCATTCAATGCAGAAATGAAAATGAAAGATCTCAAATTGACGCTTTACTTCCTAGGTCTGGAAGTATGGCAAGGCTCAAAAGGAATATTTCTCAACCAGGGAAAGTATGATGAGAAATATGACATGAGGTGTTGGAATGGCCACTCTTATGGATTCCAACTTGAAGCTGTTAGGGGATAACTCATCAGAGTTAGTGGATATAACTCTGTACAGTCAAATTATTGGGTCATTGATGTATCCAACATATACTAGATTAGATATATGCTTTGTTGTGAACACCTTGAGTCAGTATCTAGTGGAAACTAGATGTGTTCACCTGATAGTTGCAAAGCATGTGATGAGGCACATAAAGGACACGATAGAATTTGATCTATGCTATCTTGAAGATCATGACTTCAGATGGTTATTCAGATTCTGATTGGGCAGGAAGTGTATCAGACAGGAAGAACACATCGAGAGGATGTTATTGTCTGGGATTAGCCATGATCTCGTGGTTTAGCTGGAAGCAGTCTAGTGTGGCTCTCAGCACAAGCAGAATATATGGCTGCTTGCTCTGCTAGTTGTGAAGAAGTTTGGCTTCAGGATTGCTTGACTTAGAGATAGAACCAACTGTGATCCTATGTGACAAATAGAGTTGTATCAAGATGACATAGAATCCAGTGTTCCATGATAAGTCAAAGAACATAGGGATCTAACAAGATATGACACAGAAAGGAACTATAAAGTTTGAATTTGTAATAGGTTACCGTTGTACTAACCAAACCTCTACCTCAAGTGAAGAAGTTACCAACATACTAACCAAGCCTCTGTTTCGAGTGAAATTTGAATACTTTCGAGACAAGCTTGAAAGGACCCTCCTCGAAAGGGGGAGTAGTATAGTCACTGATGATATTGTCTCATCGAACAACAAGGTCGATGATGAGGTAACCTGTTCTCTACACCTAGATACTTAGAAATATTTAGATTTAGGACTCAGAATACTTAGTTTTACTTATACATGCTTTTGATGTTATATGTATTAGTAAGAATACATGTTTTTGATGATAGATGTATTGATGAGAATACATGTGGGGATTGTATCATCCTTGAACACATGTTCTAAAGTGAGCCGTAGACGTATGGTCTCCGAAAATGAAGTCCTTAGTGGACAGGTAGGGATTGTATCATCCCTGGACTTCGGTCCCTGAATAGATCCGTAGACGTATGGTCTCCGAAAATGAAGTCCTTAGTTGACAGGTAGGGATTGTATCATCCCTGGACTTCGGTCCCTGAATAGATCCGTAGACGTATGGTCTCCGAAAATGAAGTCCTTAGTGGACAGGTAGGGATTGTATCATCCCTGGACTTCGGTCCCTGAATAGATCCGTAGACGTATGGTCTCCGAAAATGAAGTCCTTAGTGGATAGGTAGGGGATTGGATCATCCCTGGACTTTCATTCCTAAAGAGAGCCGTAGACGTGAGGTCTCCGAGAATGAAGTCCTTAGTGGACAGTTGAGGGGATTGGATCATCCCTGGACTTTCAGTCCTAAAGAGAGCCGTAGACGTGAGGTCTCCGAGAATGAAGTCCTTAGTGGACAGTTGAGGGGATTGGATCATCCCTGGACTTTCAGTCCTAAAGAGAGCCGTAGACGTGAGGTCTCCGAGAATGAAGTCCTTAGTGGACAGTTGAGGGGATTGGATCATCCCTGGACTTTCAGTCCTAAAGAGAGCCGTAGACGTGAGGTCTCCGAGAATGAAGTCCTTAGTGGACAGTTGAGGGGATTGGATCATCCTTGGACTTTCAGTCCTAAAGATAGCCGTAGACGTGAGGTCTCCGAGAATGAAGTCCTTAGTGGACAGTTGAGGGGATTGTATCATCCCCGGACTTAGGTCCCTGAATTGATCCGTAGACGTGAGGTCTCCGAGAAGTGGGGATTGTATCATCCCCGGACTTAGGTCCCTGAATTGATCCGTAGACGTGAGGTCTCCGAGAAGTGGGGATTGTATCATCCCCGGACTTAGGTCCCTGAATTGATCCGTAGACGTGAGGTCTCTGAGAAGTGGGGATTGTATCATCCCCGGACTTAGGTCCCTGAATTGATTCGTAGACGTGAGGTCTCCGAGAAGTGGGGATTGTATCATCCCCGGACTTAGGTCCCTGAATTGATCCGTAGACGTGAGGTCTCCGAGAAGTGGGGATTGTATCATCCCCGGACTTAGGTCCCTGAATTGATCCGTAGACGTGAGGTCTCCGAGAAGTGGGGATTGTATCATCCCCGGACTTAGGTCCCTGAATTGATCCGTAGACGTGAGGTCTCCGAGAAGTGGGGATTGTATCATCCCCGGACTTAGGTCCCTGAATTGATCCGTAGACGTGAGGTCTCCGAGAAGTGGGGATTGTATCATCCCCGGACTGCGGTCCCTGAATTGATCCGTAGACGTATGGTCTCCGAGAAAGTGATTTTTGATGTGGTTACTTGTATCGGTAGGATACTTGTATTGATGATGTGGTTACTTGTATCGGTAGGATACTTGTATTGATGATGTGGTTACTTGTATCGGTAGGATACTTGTATTGATGATGTGGTTACTTGTATCGGTAGGATACATGTATTGATGACATGATTACTTGTATCAGTATGGATACTTGTATTGATGATATGTATACTTGTATTGGCATGAATACTTGTACTAATGATGTGGATACTTGTATTGTTATGGATACCTGTGTTGATGACGATGCTGACGATCGTGTGATGACGATACTGATGATCGTGTGATGACGATGCTGATGATCGTGTGATGACGATGTTGATGATCGTGAGATGATGATGCTAATGATCGTGTGATGACGATGCTGATGATCGTGTGATGACGATGCTGATGATCGTGTGATGACGATGCTAATGATCGTGTGATGACGATGCTGATGATCGTGAGATGACGATGCTGATGATCGTGCGATGACGATGCCGATGATCGTGTGATGACGATGCTGATGATCGTGTGATGACGATGCTAATGATCATGAGATAACGATACTGATGATCGTGAGGATCCAGATGTTGATGTTGTTGTAGCTGTTCGAGTGCTGCAGAAGATAAAGACTCAGTACTGAAGATGTTGATGTTCCAGTACTGAAGATGTTCCAGTAACTGCTTGAGTTACTGATGATGTTGAGAAAGCTTCCAATGATTTATAGATGTATCATGTATGATGTTGATGACTCCTTGCTCATGCAGATACTGTTATAATATCCTTCTCGTTAAGGGGGAGTGTTGAAATATTGTAACTTCAAAGAATATTATATTTGTATATTATTTATTCCGGAGATGTTCCATACCTCCGATGTGATTATACTATAAATCCGGAGATGTTTATTCCTCCGAGTTGGGTGTGGTAACTAGGGTTATTAGACCCACCATGTGGGGGTCGGCCCAGTCAGTTATAATGGGGTATTTAACATAATGGTTAAATACGAGCCTACATGTACTTGTGTAAAATACATATCAGAGTAGTGTATAAATAGAGGAGGTGTGTTCCTCATTTGATACACTCACACACTTGAGGATAGCGCACTTGTGGAGGAGGAGATCATGTCTCAGGGTTTCATCTTTGTATATTGCTGGTCATCTATATTGAGGAAGCTTTGCTGGGTTTTATACCCCATGAAGGTTTCCCAGGATAAATCTCTGTCTCTTGTGTTTATGCTGTGCTTGTTGTTTCTTCAGTGATCCTGTATATGCTATTATTGTGAAATGGAATGTAATGCTGCTATTTTCTGTCTTAGCATATTGAATTTTAACATCCCTAAATCCCAAATTCCAAAGGATGAGAGAGAGGCCATATGTTCCATTATTATGTGTGAGATAATATGCAACTAATGAAAACATTAAAAGTACTAAAGATACATTTTGAAGGGCATTAAGGGGGAGTGGTGCAATATAATGCTTAGGCATGTAAATTGGTAGGGACTAAGTGGTTCTAAAATGATAAATGATATGGATAGGTAAATATATGTGACAAGTAAACACAACATTAAAGTAAAGTATGCAAAAGACAATACATTTAAATGACACTTAATTACCATAAGAGCTAGTGTTAGTGATACAAAGAGTGGTACAAAAAGGAAGAGGTCTTTCAAGCCTAATAATAAGAATTAGTGTAGAAACAGGTATGATGGATAAATGACATTTCGATCTTGTTATAGCAAAATGATATGATGAGCATGGGGTAGGTTGACCCCATTGTTGAGGCTTCTAAGACGGCTTAGCAAGAGGAAAATATTGAGGGATCTAGAGATATATATGAGGGGTTATATATCACCATGGATAATATCAATGTAGGCATGATGTATAACTTTAAATATTGCAAGGTATACATTGAGAAAAGAATATATGAAGAAATATAGTTATAGGAGTGAGAATTTCATGGTAGTGTTATAAATTGTAATGATGGACCCTCATAGAAAGTTAATTCTTAAACATTTTTGGCATCTTGTATTACCCTTGCTAGTAGGCATATTTGAACAACCGCGATGAAGGTTCTAATAGGATTGCGTCCTAGGTGCAATAACACACTTCCCAAGAGAATTTATGATGAAATTATTTATGAAAGAGTATGGGAATATTTACAAAATCATTGAAGGGAGTAGGATGAGTATGCATAATGAATTTCTATCCATTTGATTTAAAGCGAGTATATACGATTGATTCTAGTAAGCCATGTTTTGACCTTGTAAGGATAGGCTGGATAATGATTAACAATACCTTAGGCTTGCAAGATAGTACAAATCCTACAAGGTATGTGTGTAGACATGGTAGGTTGAAATTCATGGTGGGCATGAGTTGGTTGCATTCTGCATAGGGGTGAATTTGTGTCAAATTTAAAACCATATATGGATGGGAATATCTTGAGACTCGTGAGTCAGGATCTCCTCAAAATTGTTGAGTAATAATATGTAATTCATTGAACAGTAAATGGTGTAAGTCAAAGTGAAGTTAACTTGAGATGAGAACCAATGAAAGAGTTGTGACAACATGTTAGAATCAAACTAAAAGTTATATAAAAGACACAGTCTTCCTATGAATTACATTATAGAAAATAAAATGTAATTTAACAAGGATGTTAATTATTCTATGGATAAGTATAGTAAGGAACCCTGAATAGGTCAAAACAACAATCTATGCAAACGTTAAACAAAATATAAGAACACTTCCCTTGTGATAAAATGAGTAAATTTTGTGGACATCGTTATGTCTAAATGAGAGGAGGCCCATTGGGGCAAGTATAGCCCAGGTTCTGCCACCTGGGAGGAATCAGAGACCATGTGTCATGAGTTTCCCACACTATTATGATTATAACTTCGGGACGAATTTTCTTGAAGGGTGGGTGTATGCAATGCCCCGTTTTTACTTTACCACCTAAACCACCATTTCCCAATGGTATTTCCTTCTTATTGTGGAAATTCTCTAGTTTGATTACAATCTGGACATATAGATTTATTATTTTTTCAAGTTTATATATATTCAAGAGTGATGTTAATATTATGAATTATGTTCATGTTTTGAATATGTCTCTAGAATGATGAATTAAATTTATATGTTGATGGATGGATATGATACCAGGTGCATGGTACATAGAAAAATGATTTTCATTATTGTTCATTAGTAGTGAAATCTATATAGATGTCAATGATTGCACGATATTCTCGATCTTGTGTTTGGATACTAACCTATAGGTTAAAAGAGCTCAGTGGTAGATGGGTCCTACGAGGTGGGAGTAACTCTCGGACATGAATCCCAAAAGATAAATGGTATGCAAGTGATACATTATTGTTTAGCATGAGTATTGTGTTATTATCATGATGTGTGGGCAGGTGTTGGGTTTCAAGAAACTCAATTTCCCAAATTGGTTATTCGATGACAAAACCTAACTACAAAAGTCGCAACATAGTCACTATGTGGATGTAGACATTGTCCCTTGTTCCAGAGGAGGGGTGGAGGAATTACCCACCTTTTAACCTCTAAAACCTGGAGTCATGGGAGGTCTACGCTACGGCACGCACCCCAAGGTGTGTGATGATGACTAGTGGGTACTTGTTGGGGAGGCTTGGTTGATGTAGTCGACACTTCTGCTTACGGGTTCTAACTGGAGTTAGGTCACGTAGTTGACGGTACAGGGTAGTCCACTAGAGGAATGATAGAATGCGGAATCTAGTTGTGAATTAGATAGAAGGTAGTAGGTAGATAGGAATGCCATGGAAGTTTAAGAGGGAACTTAATTAACTAGGTGTGTTGAAACCTTGGTTTGATTCTCATGTTGTAACATAATATATTATGTTTGTGTCATAGATTATTATGATCTGAGTTAGTGGTAGTAGGTACCCTTCCTTTTAATTGACTGATTAAACTAATGTGAACATAAAGATAATGATATGAAATATTAAATGGTTAATTGTTACAATAACTAATGATGGTAAAGTAATTTTGTTATATGTATGATTGTTCTACCTTCATGGAAGATTATTATTATTAGTTAGTAGGTATGCATATGTGAGATGATATTGCTTATAGTACATATTTGACCTATGCATATGCTCGCTACGCATGCACACTTTGCACATGTACACTAGTATCGATGTACGAATACTTGACATGTTAATTAATTGTATAAGTTGTTGTAAATAACTATGTTAATTGTGGATTGATCCAATATAGATAATGAACTTTAAGTTATTAAGCACATGTGAACATTCTAATAATTAATTGATTAAGTATTGTCAATTAGAATTGTCATAATGAAATTGTAATGAAGAACCATAAATATTGTTACATATGCATGAATAGAATTGTATTGTTTAATTGTTTATCAGGATTGTTTAAAAACCTTAAGGGTGTTTAGTTTATAAATACAATAATACTGTGTTGGTACTAGGGTACTTATCGGTTAAATAGATAAATATTATTATTTATTAATAACTAATTATTATTATTATTTAATAAATATTAATAATGATAAAATTGTCATTTACTATAAACAATAGTGGATTAACTAAATTATTATAGGAATTATTGAGTTAAGTAATTATTAATAGGATTGACGTAAACATTCATGAAAAGTTAAAAATGAATATTTAATTATTTAATTTATTACCATGTAAGACATCATATCGGGATTGGATAACACATTTAATACACCCACCACTACCAACTTGAAAGGTCAACAATCATAACTATTAAATTATTATTTTATTCAAACATATTTAATCTTTAAAATGGTGGGCGAGACTTGTAATTAACCCACCATCTCATGAAAATACCAAATGAACATACCAAAAATTATTAATAAATGTGGAGTCAACTCACTTAATTTAATTTAATTGACCTTAATGCCATTGAACTGCTCGAGAAAACAAGTACATAAGAATATAGTATTTTACTATGATGGGAATTCTAAACAAGAAAGGAAATAATTTTTTTGGGGTTTCGAGGGATTTGATGGGCAGGGTGGTGGAGTAAGCGCAAAGGCTTCAGGAGGAGGAAAAGAGTATTTAGGTGAGAACTTATGAGTTAAAAAAAAAAACTTAAAGGGATGAAAGGAATGATTTTTGGAGAAACAACAGAGGAGGTTTGTTTCTTAATGTTTCATGGAAAAAATGAGCTCGTTGGATTGGTTGTAATCAAGTTTTGGGATCGGGGTCCAAGAAACCTATTTTCTTGGATCAAGGAAGTAAGCTTTCCTAGTTGGCAGGGTGGAAAACCGATTTGGTGGGTTGAGTTTTATACTATCCTACATGTATTTTAGTTGTATGAAATTTCAATTTTTACATTTTGAAAATATATAAACTGCATAAACTGTTGAAAATAAATATACTTACAACTGCTAAGAAATTGATGTTGTTTATGCATATTCATTTTTTAATTCTACATGTAAGAAATGCAATCTATTTCAGAACTAAAATATTTTGCAGAACCTTGAATTACATAACTTAGAAAAAAATTCAAACTACTAGATTTCCATTAAATTAAACTAAGGACTTAGGGAGGTCCTATTGTTGCTGCAACACCCCCCCCAAAGTTTTGTGATTTTGGGGCCCCTCCTTGTTTTTAGAAAAGTTTGCTTAGGAACTAAACACTTCCTAGAAAGTCTTTTTGTACTTAGTTTTATAGATATGCAAGTTTTGAGTTTGTTTTTTGCTTTTTCTTCTAAGTAAAAATCAGGATTTTGGGTTGCAATGGCGAATGAACTCAGACAGTTCACCCGCAACGGCGGACAAACTCAGCCAGTTCACCCGCAACTTCCGCCTCCTTTTGTTAAGTTTTCGAGCTCACCGATTTCGGATGAACTCAGCAAGTTTCCCCGCAACGGATGCCTCCTTTTCATTAAGTATTTTTAGCATTCTAGTTTCGGTCGACCTCATGAAGTTTAGCCTTAAAGATGAAACAACTCATCAAGTTTTGTTGCAATGGGGCAGGTAGAATTTTCATTAAGATGCACAGTCATTTCATGTCGAGTGAACTCACCAAGTTTCGGCGCAACGTCGGACAAACTCGGCTAGTCTTGCCACAACGGGCAGGCAGATTTTATCAAGGCATGAAGTCATATCACGCCGTACGAACGCATCGAGTTTCGCCGCAACGACGGACGAACTCAATGAGTTTCACCGCAATGCCGCTTGGAACTCACCATATTTCTCCACAAACCGTTGGGTGAACTCACCATTTCTGTCTGATTTTGGTGGTCACTTTTAATGCTAAGTGTGTCGAGAAGATCGTTGTCATACTTGCCTTAAATCCTGTTTTAAATGCCTCACCCACCGAATTAAGTGCTCACACGTATCAAGCTGGTATATATAGGGCTTGGGCATTTTATATTTTTATTGGTAGTTTATGCATTGAGAACCTCATTCGAGGCCGTGTCAAGTCGCTCCAGCTCAGCCAGGTTGTAGCACCATCAATTCTCGTCAAGCCCATTGTTCGCTACTAGATAGGTGCTTTCACCAAGACCTTATGCTTTTCATTTTAGCAGACTCATCGACACGGCCACCCTTGTCCTTGTTAGAGTTAAGCTCGTCTATTTCTTTTCTAGAACCATTGGAAAAGGCTTAGCTAAGTCCTAGCCCCTATCAGTTTGCTCAACTTCATTGTTAGCGTTTAGATCCCGTTGGGAAATTTGCACATGACCAGTAGCTGCTTATTATGGCTCGTTTGCTTTGTTGCTTGCATTTTGTTTGAAACATATTGTCACATTGTGAAAATTGCTTATTGATACTTCTGTAGTTAGGACTATATCTGATATAGTAATGTATTTTCAATTCGAAACCTAGTGTACATTTTGGTTTGTCATTTATCTACTCATGTATGATTTTGGGTAGGGTTAAGCCACGATGCCAAAGGGTAGCAAAAGGAAAGCGAAAATGGCTGAACCAGAATCAGTGGAGGCAAGAGTCGAAACTTTATTCAAGGACACCAAGTCTGTCACAGGTGTTCCTCCTGAAACCAAGTGGGGAGATATATACCGCATGTTAGGAGACCAATATATCCCTAGAGAACTCTTGGAAGAAGGATAATTATACCAAAACATCAGAAGCTCTAGTATATATAAAGCTTCCACGCGCCCAGAGCTCTTTCCCTGTTCATAAGTGATTGGATGGATCCTAGAACATGCAGACGTTGAATCAAGAGTATTATCTGATAGCAAGGGAGAGGATTTTACTTCGTTTCATCCAACCTATATTGCAGGAGCTTACAAGTTACCACGTCCTCAACAGTAGCTAAATGACGAATGGTTAGGACAGCTCAAGATGCATAATTTGGAGATGGTTAAGAAATTGTTAATATCAGGAAAGCAGCTAAGGAGAAAAGATAGTGATGAATATGAGGTCCAAAATATAAGAGCCCCTTTTCATATTATCGCCCATACGTTGAGTAGAATTTTTGGCATGGTTGATGGAACATTTTATAGGATACCATGGGTCCCCATAATTCACTACGTGGCATTCAAGGGAACGGTTTTTAATTGGGCAGATATCCTCTTGGATAGTCTTTCATCTGCTATAGCCGCTGTAAAGGAAGGACTGATTCTAAGGAAGTCAGAATTTTACATGTCATTGTATCTCATAGATTGCATCATGGCAAAGCTTCCTTTCCCAAAGTTAGGTTGCATTTGCGATCAGGCCAATTCTCCAGTGTACACCACCTATAAAATGCTCTGGGCCCAAAATTACAAGAGATAGTACAAGCTCATTTGTGAAGAATTCATCATACCTTTGTATGAGCTAATGTTTAATGAAGAACCCAATTGTTTATCTGAGAATGACATGGAGGTTATGGAAAACAATGGTGATTTCTATTTTTTAGAGAAGGGTACTTATATAAGAATGTATGGAGGCTCCAAACCACCATATATCCTTCCCAGGTATGCTATAGATTTCATAGTCCTCAAGGAAGCAGTTAGACAAGTTTTTCTTGATGGAATTGGTGGATGTTTGAATAGATTGAAAAGGTATTCTTTTTCGCCTTTGCCTTTCTATGTCGGAGCCTATAAGTTTTCAAAGGTTTCATCGGCCGAAGATATTGTTCAAGAGTTAAGAGACTTTCACTTCAGGGAAGTGGTCTTCTAAAGAAATGATAGGCGGGACAAGGCTGTAGAACATTGTAGGGAGGTCCATGCTCAGTTTGATTATGCTCATTACTATGATGAAGATGAAGAGGTGTATAGGGGAATCAGTAACATGATCGAGCTTCAAATTTGTCATCACCTCAAAGATGGAGCCAGTTCTAGCTCTACCATTGCCCAAGATGCCCAAGAGGCCAAGCTTCGGAAAGAAAAGGAAGCAGTTGAAGCTCTGACCAATGAAGAGCAGAGGCTTAAAGAGGAAGCTGAGAGGATCCAAAAGGAAGCTGCCAACAAGATGCAAAAGGAACAAGAGGACAACCTTCGAGAAGAAGAAGCCCAGAGGCTCTGAAATGAAGAGTTAGAAAAGATGAGAATGGAGGAAGCTGCTAAAGTGCAAGAAGAAAGAGAGGCGGTTGAGAACCAGCTAAGGGCCGAAGAAGAGGAAAGACAGCTTAAGGTCGAAGAAGAAAATAAATCCAATGAATATGCACAAGATGGGGTGTCTACTTCGCAGGACATGAATATAGACTCATCCTAGGTGGTTCAGACCCCACCCACGCAAGAAAACATCCCTATAGAATATCTTCCATTGATCCCTTTCACCCCATCGAAATATCATACTGTGTCCCAGTGGGATAAATTTGTGTTTGATAAGAAAAGAAAGTCCATTGTGCTAAAGACAGAGACAAGGTTGAAGAAACCTTTTCACCCGGACATCATTACCCGGTGAGAAATCACTGTTATGCAAAACGCTCAGAAGGGTGTTGTGGCTATGTCATTTGCTACTGTAGCTGCCACGAAAGAAAGCGAGGACAAAATGGGAAAAATGGTAAATGAGTTTGAGGTAACCAAGAAAAGAGCTCGTATGCTGCAACTCACTGTGGTTAATGAGAAGGCCTATAGGGAACTAGTAGTGAAGAAATACAATCACCTTTTGTCGGATCAAAAAGAATTGTTAGATAAGTATCAACATCTAGAGGAGGGAAAGGAACACTTGGCAATCCAAATGATGATAGTCGAAGGGGAAAAGAATTAATTTGAAGCCAATATCATTCAACTAGAAGAGGAGGAGTTGATGGCTGAGCAGTTGGAACAAGCAAGTAGCAAAGAAATGGACATGACTCCCTTTCATGAACAATCCCATGACATACTAAAGAAAATGCATGAGTCACAGGAACGGCTCACTGAAGAGATTTGCAGGCTAAAGGCCATGGTGGGTAGAATGAAGGAGATTAACTCCAAAGCTATTAGGATCAAGAAGAAATACTCGTGGGTAAAAGAGGATATGATGAAGCAGATGGAATGGAGAGAAGGAAAGGCGGATTTCCCCAAACACCTCGCTTTCAAATCTGTGGCTGATTTTAAAGAAGACATAGTCTTCATGGAGTTCTGTAAGAACTGCGGTGTAAAATTGATCTCCATAATTAACCTATTGGAAAGTGCAACAGCCTGTATCAGAACATTTATGAAGTTCATGAGAGATGCAAAGTAGCATTTCCCCAGAATCTTGAAGATTTCCCGAGCAAAGAGCAATCCCTATCTAAGTTGAAAGTTGAGTTGAGCATCCAAATCGAATATGTAAGGACAATATATGTGCTAACGACATATGATCTTTGTCAGTGTATCATACTACCTTCCATACATTCCCACCTGCTCCACGAGACTCCCTAGACTGCTATGGAAAAAGTGCAAGACATTGAAGCAGAACTAGACAAGCACGTGACTTCCAAAAGATCCTTCTCCCTGCCCCTGCTAATACTTTTATAAGGGATAAAGGCATTTGGTTTAGTTACATAGCAGAAGCTGATAAACAGGCTGCAGAAAAAGCATCAGCAGAAGCAGGGACGCCATCTGGGACAATGAGTCCAGCTGAGGCAAATGCGCCATCTGAAAGATGACTTGGCAGTCAAGTTTGTTTAGAAATATGTTAAAGTTTATCTTTGCTATTGTTAAATCGAGAAGATAAATAGACAGCTGTCTCTTTTTGTCTTTTGTGTAAAGGTCTTTCGCGAATTATTCCTATTTTGTAATTGGGGCACTAAATGACAAATTAGAAGTTTCTAGAATTAGGGTACACTTGGCAGCTCTTGGAGCATTTTGTAAATCTATATATAGATGAATAGAATATAGTGAAAGGACTTTTGGCAAGTGAAAGGACACTTTCTGTCTTGTATGTGAACTAATTTACTGCATGTATAAGGAATATGAATTTTGCGTAAAGAAATCCTGAGGGACTGCGTTTTTTCCTGAAGGATGTATTAAATGTTTGTTGGATTATTCCTGTGTCATCTATACGTCACTGTGAGATCATTCATTGCTGTTATGAATTGCTTCTGGGTAATGGATGTTCTCATAATTCTTTGTGCAAAGGTGTTTATCTCAAATGAGTAATGGAATGTGTTAATTAAATCAAAGCTATCTTTGATATCTTTTATCTTCTACTGGAAAGGCATCTTTATGATTAAATAGCTATCTGTCTGATCTTTAGATGTTTCTTTCTGTTCATTACTCATATTTACAGTTTGCTCCTTGCCAGGATAGATTAGATTTGCTTTTATTGCTTTAAATTAATTCTACTTAATTACCTGCATTTAGCTTAGGGCACTTGCATATCATATTTAAGATAAAATACATAAACAGTGGATCGAGCCGCAACCGGTGTAAAGAACATAATCTTTAAATCTTACGGTAGTCAGGACCGTTACCCGGATGAATTCGCCACACCAAACAGTGAGCGATCTAATTGAGCTTGCTTGCCAGGGAGAATCCCTTGCTGATTGATGCTACGATTTTTGAGGCATCAACAGTTTTTGGTGCTAGAAGGAGGCCACCAGTGCATGGCTGGCAGAGGATATTTTTCGGTTAGAGGAGATCATACTGGAAACCCGCTTGAGACAACAATCCCGGATAATTCAGATCTGGAAATAATAAATCAAGAAGATCGTAATTCTGAGTTTGAACAGCAAGAAATGCTGTATGTTGTACCTTTTGCTGAAGTAGCAAACTTAAGAAGACATACTTGTGCTTATGTTAAGCAGCTTGGTTGTTTGAATGCGATTCCCTTTCTCCCAAGAAGAAGAGCCCCTAGAAGGGAAAGGCAGTACACACGTGATTCAGTTCTTATTCAGAACTTTGAAGAATTAGTCGATTTATCTTTAGAATAAATCACGGAGCCTCTTGGAGAAATTGAAATCGAAAATCCTTTAGATCTTGAAGAACCTCACACTCCAAGGAATTCTCCACCTCATTCTCTACCTAATTCTCCATGTGGAGACATGGTTGTACCTGCATGGAGAACAAGAGGAGCACTGAATTTAGCTGGACCATTTCATAATTTGCCTAAGAATCCGGAGAAATTTTTTCCTAAGTATGATCCCGGGAAAGGTATCTCTGCTGAAGATCACCTTAAGAGCTTTTATTTAGCTTTGGGCCTTCTGAATGTGCAGCACAAGGATGTAATCTGTAGGCTTTTTCTGTAGACTTTTGAACCGAAGGCTTCCTCGTATTTTAGTTTGCAGGCTAGTTCAATCTCGAATTGGGAAGAATTCAAAAAATGTTTCTTAAAAAAGTATGGAAATCAGAAAACCGTTGCTACACTAATAAAAGAGTTGTTGTCCATGAGAATGGAAAAGAAAGAGAAGGTTCAAGAGTTTAAACAAATATTCACTACGCTGTTAAACAATTTTAGTGAGGCAACTAAACCCACAGAAGAATCTTTAGTAGAATATTACACAACAACACTCGACCCTCCCATAGCAATTTTTGTCAAAAGAACCAAGAAAACTACCTTAATAGAAAATTTCGAAGAAGCTAGCAAGGTGGAGGAAGAAGTGGACAACATTGCTAAACATGCTCTTGAGGTGGAAACAAAACTAGCAACTAATAAAAAAACCTTGTTACTAACTAGAAATAAGGAAGAACCATCAGCAGACATGGAAAACGTGGTTAAAATGATGCAAAAGTTGTCCAATAAAATTGTAGATCTTGAAAAGGATAAGGCAGCCAGCACATCTAGGAATCCTTTTAAACCTTTCTACAAGAAGAGAGAAGAAAATGATCAGCCTCATCCACCTACAAACAACTCTCCTATTTTAAATTTAAATTGAGTAGGAATGGATAATTTTTGCACTTTCCATCAGGAACCACATTCTAAAAAAAGCTGTCCGCAATGGATAAACTCAATGAGTTTAGTAATGAATCAAATGTTGGATGCACAAATCACACATCAGGAAGATCCTCAGGAAGAGCAGACCTTGGAGGCAGAACAACCTGCTCGAGATACCACTATGGTGCTACGGGATTGGGTGCCTTTAACCGAATTAATTGAATATGACCCCAAAGAAAGTCAAGTCTCAGTTGTGAATATCAATACTCGCAATAAAGGTCCAATCGATGATTCGATTCTAACTGCTCCCAAGCCTAAAGTCTCCAAGGAAATACCCAAAAGGAACATTACTATTATTCCACCACATCCCAAGGCAAATCCAGTGCCTACCAAAGATCCAAATGTAGAAATAATGAAATAGCCGAAAGTAACTTTAAATAAAATAGACAATCAACCAAAAGTTGCTAAATAATGTGATATGGTGTATGATATAATTGAATACATAAAGAAAGTAAAAGCAAACGTTTCCATATTCGATATGTGTAGTTTTCCTCAACAATGAAAGAAACTGTTACAAGCTCTTGATTCCCAAGCTAGCACTCCGTCGGCACACACTCGGGAAGATATGGAAATTAATGAAGCTAGTATCGATGGAAAATCTAAATCCCAAACATTTCCTTTCCTTTTAACTTTTGAAATATTCAATCATAATGTGCGTAACTATTTGGTAGATTCTAGGGCTTCCTCAAACGTCATGCCACTGTCAATATGCAAAAGGATTAATGGACAGCCAATTCCATCCCCAGCTCAAATCATACAGTTAGACAAAACTGTTGTTAAAGTCATTGGGGAAATGAAAGATGTGTTTATTAGGTTGTCAGTAGATTCTAGAGTGTGTCAGTTTATTGATATAATGGTAGTTGATATTCCTAAAGCCTATGGCTTAATTTTAAGTAGAGACTGGTCAAAAAAACTAAATTTTTATTTCACAATAGACTGGTCCCACTTGTGGCTACCCTATCAGAATAGGCAGAATCAAATTAAAGTTCTAAGAGAACCACACATGAAGCAGAACATAACTCAGCTAGAAGAAAAAAATGAAGCTATATCCTTTTCATCTTCATTTTTGGGAAATTATTTCTTAGAAATCGAGCCAGGTAATTATCAATTATAAAATGTTAGCCATGAGTTAGATGAACAGTCCGATCTCCTTCAATTTTCTCGGACTGCTGATATTGACAGTAAGATAGTTAGTTTAGTTACTGACTTAGATGGTAAAGATACTAACTTAGTTAGATCAAATAATGTTTTTTTGGTTTTATACTTTGACGGTTCCAAAACTCAGGAAGGATCCGGAGCTGGTTGTGTTTTGATTGACCCTAAAAACAACACACACTTTTTGTCTTGTAGATTAGAATTCGATTGTACTAACAATACTCTTGAATATGAAGCTTTGGTTCATGGATTAAAGAAAGTCATTGGTTTGAATGTTAAATATCTAAAAGTCTTTGGTGACTCGGAAATATTTGTTAGACAGGTGATAGATACAATTCATTGTCTTTCACCACATTTGAAGGGTTATCAGTCTGAGGTATAGGATTTAACTGTGCACTTTGAAGCTTTTAATATAAAATCTATTCCTAGATTACAGAATGTTGCAGCTAATTTATTAGCTACTTCTGCTTCTAGGTTAGTGCCTACTAATAATAAATGTTCTATCGAATTGGTTTTCAGGCCCTCTGTGCCAAATAATATTACAAATCTCAGAGTATTCAATGATGATGACCAGATTATTAATTTCCTTACAAATGAAAACATGTTTCAAGAAACTATTATAGATGAAGAGAAGCATGATTCTGATCTGCAAAACAAGGACGCAGCGAAAGGAAATTTTATGCCCAAAGGAGTGAGATCACTTGAAATTTTGTTCAATTTGCAGAGCAAGTTCAAGAAACCAACAAATGTTAAAACTCATAGCTCCTCTATGCAGCATGAATTGGTAAATCTGGGCACAGAGGCTAAGCCAAAGTATGTTAATCTTGGTAAATGTTGTTCATTGGGTGAAAGAGATAAGTTCATTAAGATTTTTCGGCAATATAAGGATGTGTTTGTTTGGACTTATGAAGATCTGAAAACATATGACACTCGTATCATTCATCATGTCATACCAATGAAGGCAGGCATTAAGGCATTTTAGCAGCAATTAAGAAGAATGCACCCGACTCTTGAACCTTTAATTCAAAAGGAGTTGAAGAAATTACTAGATGCCAAGATCATTTTTAAAGTCCGGCACTCGAAATGGGTTGCTAATCTAATTCCTGTGAGGAAGAAGTCAGGAGAAATAAGACTATGTGTAGATTTAGAAATTTGAACAGAGCCTCTGATAAAGATAACTATCCCATCCCTTCAATGGAACAAATTCTACAGATGGTATCAGGATCAGAACTTTTCTCTCTTCTAGATGGTTTCTCTGGCTATAATCAAGTATTAGTGGCAGAAGAAGACCGTCTTAAGACTACTTTCCACACTAAGTGGGGAACATTTGCATGCCAAACAATGTCGTTTGGCTTGATAAATGCAGGAGCCACCTTCTAGCGAGTAATGGACATTTCCTTCTGAGGATTGGGCATTCATTGTGTTGTAGTCTATCTTGATGATGTGACAGTTTTCTCAAAGAAGAGAGAAGACCATGTTTTCCATTTAAAGTAGATTTTTTATCATTGCAGGAAGTATGGTATCTCTTTAAACCGCAAGAAAAGTGTTTTCGCAGTTATTGAAGGAAAGATTTTGGGTCACATCATTTCAAAAAAGGGAATTTCGATAGATAAAGAAAGAGTGCAAGTTATCAACAAAATTCCCATGCCCCACAACAAAAAATCTAAATTCCCTTAGGGGTAGATGGGTGCAGGTCATGACGAGACTGTGAGTGAAGCCAAGGAAGAGAGTGGTCTTACAAGGGGAGGAGCGAGGTTTCGATAGGAAAAGAGGCAGAGGACAGGAGAAGGTCTTGTTGCGATCGAACTGCAAATTCACGAAGGAAGACCACACGTGACGAAGCGACTTCACAGTCTGGACAAGGACAACTAGGATATGCCCAGGATAGAGGAAGGACCAAACCCTAGCAGCAATGTACCCACACCTCTTCTCACTATCTGTCAACCAGTAAGAAACACAAATTCGATTCCACTGGGTCAACAAAGCTTGATTGCTAGTAGTTAAACGACTGCGGGAAGGAAGCCCACGGTGGTGGGCGAGGACGCTAAGTTGCCGTTGTTCCACAGGAATGGGACAGATAATCCTGAGCAGTACTGGTTTTTATGTGAAGCGGTATGGACCGTAAAACAGATCACTGATGATAACGCCAAGAAAGGACAGTTAGCGACAACTCTGCGAGGTCACGCATTAGGTTGGTTTATGAAGTTTGTTCTAGTCCCTATAAGAGCTCCAGAGAAGATGCTAGATGATGTCAAGAAGGGATTGATTGCAGAAATTAAGAAACCCAAGTATGAAGCACAGTATATTACAGAATTGAAAGAAATTAAGCAGTATCCCAATGAAACGGTGTGGGACTTTGACCAGTGATTTAAGACGTTGATGGCGAGGGTTAGTTTTGATATGAACATTGTCCAACACAAAGAATGGTTCATCACAACACTCCTGCCGCACATTCAACTACCATTGATGCAACAAAACATTACAATGCCCAGTGAAGCTCTGGAGATTGCAATGCGGTTGGAGGCGTCTCCAATTGGTGAAAATGCAGCTAGGATGTATCAGATACAGACACAGCTGGCCAACCTGACCGTACAACTACAAGATCTTAAGAAGGGAAAGGAGCAGTGTGAAGAAGTATGGTGTACGCGATGTCTAGGGGAAGGGAATACTAAGGACAATTGCCATGACTTCCGCAATTAGTTGGTCTCAGGGGCACCAAACCCGTTGAATGGTGGTGGTATGCCATGGTGTCGTGCTTGTCAGGTATATGGGCACCGCCATGAGGAATACCAATACATGTAGAAGATGGTCACAAAATCGATGAACCTGTATTGTACATTCTGTAAATTTGTGGGACATGAAGACAAATATTGTCATGCATATGGGTTTCTTCATGAGAGGACATATGATGCATTCTATGTGAAGGACAACCAGTATGACGTACAACAACCGCAACTGTAGCCACAAATAGTCCAGCCGCTACCTCAACCGCAAGTGCAATTTGTACCATATCAACAACCACAGTAGTTCATGCCACAATATACTCCGATGCAAATGGATACACAACAACCACAGTATGCACCGCAAGGGAAAGGCATGCAATCGAATTCGATGCAACAAGAGTGCAATTAGACACAGTACCAACAGCAAGGCGGATTCCGAGGAGGATTCTGGGGTGGACACGGCTATTAACACCCAAATTGACCCCCAATTTGTAATAAGGGGAATTCGGGGCAACCACTAACCAATCTTTAGACTGATGTTACTGACCCAACACAGTATGAGAGGGCTCTCTTGATAAATAATTAAAAAATGGAAATAATCAAGGGAATCAACCATGAAAAAGGACACCAGCATTCATTCTTCAAGATGTTCTATTTAAACATACATAGGAGGTCAGATTTCTGTAGGACAAATTTTACTCATGTAAACCATTGGTGGAGAACAACAGGGATCTATATTGGGAAATGGAGTCAATTCAAGTATAACATAGACATTATTATCAAATTATTAGTAGATACATTCACACAGAGGCAAGGTAGCAACCAGCTAGTAGTCGAAGTGATTTAATTAGTGAAACAGAAGAAAGATGAACAATCCATTAATACAAGGCATACACAGATGGATCCTATACCAACTTTAGCAGAAATATTTTGTGAAATACTTAGTAGGAAATGAACAAGGCATAATTTCTATGAATCTCATTCAGATACTACACTGAACCAAGTACGAAGGAATGTTAACAATATGGATTAACAAAGGAAAGAAACACATATCACATAGGAAAGGAAAACAGACTACCATACTGATTACACGGGAATCTCTGAAAAACGCATGTAAGCTTCTGACACTTTTATTCAAGAAATATCTCAAAATAACAACAGTAGACAAAATATGCAGAGTTCCAAAAGTTCTCCCCCTTTTCCATTTGAAAATACATGGAACTTATAGTGGCCTGGAGTCTCGTACTCGGTCCATGTGAAACATAAATTAGTTACAACATAGGGACACCTCATTTAATCCAAAAAATTCAGAAATATTACATACACGTCATGCTCCAAACAGACTGATTAAGACAAGGAACGGAATATCATAGACATAAGGCTGTCCTAACCCTAGGTTCGCAAATGACCTTGCGAGTCAAAGAAATCTTCTACTTTCAATGAGATGTCATTCTGTGATGCATCATCTAGAAGGATAGGTGTCGTTTCTTCAGTATAGATTATAAAATCATGAACCATTTCAGCACCCAGTTTTTCGCCTCGCTTGATTTTCGGAGCCTTCTTCTTCCTCCATCGTCCAGTTCCTTTGGACGTTTGTTTCCTTTCAAGTTTCTCATCTTCGCTACAAGAACTGGATTCCATGAGGTCAAATACCATAAGAGATGGACGGATAAGCTTTTCCTCTACCTCAGTCCACGTTTGTTCTAGCATGAACACTACTTCGGACTCCCGTCCCTTCTCCATGAGCTAAATCCTAACAGAAAAAATGGTCGAACTTCAAGGTACACCATCTTTCCCAAATATCAACTTCAGATAAAGGACGTGAAACACATATCCATAAATGCTATGACAACGACAACAGCTACATGTGGTTATAATTTCCATGATAGCTCTATTGGATCTCTCAATCAAGCAACCATGATGCCCAAGGTTGGAGATGACCTTCAGCATGCTCTGCAACATTTTTTCCAGATAGACGGTGTATCCAATGATGAGGAAGAGATACCTTCCATCATACTGGTAATCCTCCAGGATAACAATCAGAGACCTCCTTCGTTGGTCTGTCCTTCTGACATCCCTCACGTGACAATACTTAACCTCACGCTTCTTGCACACTTCAAAAGACATGGGTCATCTCACCTTCAGAACCACTTGGGTCGCATGTCATTCGGCACAAGTGATTTTCCTTTTTTACCCCCTCCTTTTTCGGTTTCTCCAGCCTTTACACGTTTACCAACCTCTCAATCATAAGAATCCCGCACCTTTAGGATGCTCATAATCCTCTGGAAACTTCTGCCTTTTCATCCTGGTATGGCTGGGGTCGGCGTCTTCTTCGTGGTCAGGTATTCTCCCATATCGGGGTTTGGTATTGACCCACCTGCGCTCTCGGACAGACCAACCGCTACTTTAGATGCTCAGCAGGTTGTGGGAGCTATCTCTAATGAGCAAGTTAGGTCCGAGGCGGGTAGCTTAAAAGGTCCACCAATTTTCGGATGGATTTTGGCAAAACAAGGCAACCCCTGACATTGCTGAAGAGACCTCCAAGCCTAAAAGGTCGAGGTCCTAAAGGATAGTTTCTTTGCAAACCAGTCTGGCTTAGGTCGAAAATGATACAGGGTCTCCGAGGCCATCTCTTATTAGGGTGCGACCGCAATACTTTCATGTTTCGGCCAAACTGCTTGGTGACCAGCCATCAATCTCCTGTACCAGGGCCAGAACCTCATTCTATATGAAAAACCCCTTCTGCTCAGACAAGTTTTGGGAAAAATAAAAATGTAAACTTTAACGGGTGTTTTCACATATATAACCATGCCTTGTAATTTCCATTCACCTTTTCCAGCTGTCCCTCTTTCCCATCCGTCGATCTGCTGGGCATTGTTTCTAGTCCGTTGATTCGATCCCTCATTTAACTTTTTCTGATTTGACATCTTTCCATCTCTGTCGTAGGATCTTCTATTAGCTTTAAATCTCAACCATTCATCATATTTAACATCTTATACGGATATGGTTGTCTCGCGACTCGACCTCTGGTTTTGGGTTACCACTTAATTTTCTTTGCGAGGTGCTTAGGAAGTGACACCTAGCAGATGGTATGCACTCTCGAAACCACCTTCTCTGCTTATCTGGGGTGCTCCTTCACGTTGCGACAATCGTCGAGGAGCGGTTATCTTGTCCTTTAACGTATCTATGGCGGGGAGCTATCCAAGTGTCTAGTTCTTACCACTCTCGTCGATGGAGCCCGCTATGTTATCAAACTTGCATCTCTTATATCCGCCAGTAGTAGATCTGATCTCCTTCTATCGTGAGACGTTGATCTTCCCTAACCTTCGTGCTGATGTGACAACTTGTCCTCCGCACCATCAGATCTCTGACCATGCAGCCTACACCGTTGATCTTCTACCTTGCTTTTCCACTGCGGTGGTATCACGAGCCTTCTAGCGGTTTTCACTTACCACCGAAACGCTCATGCAAGGGCTCCTCTGACTGCAATCTGTCCTGGAGGTTTATCTCTCGCGGCTATCTTCGTGCGCTCTTTTCCACGCAACTTCATGATGCGAGGGCGATCCAGGGCCGTGGATCTCTTTCACGCACCAAATCAACGATTGGGACTTATCCGAGCTTTATCCTTCACTTTATTTTCTTTCGGACTATAGATTATTGGTCTTTTTACCCATTTTTTATTATTTGGGCTACCTCCTTATGCCTAAAGTGCCCAAACCCTTCATTTTTCTCATTATTTCTTTTCGGACTGAGCTGCTTCCTGGCCTTAGCAGCCTAAACATGACTAGGGAGGGAGTTTTAACCATCTTTTCAAGGAATTCACCAGTGCATTCAGCCCTTCCCTTAGACTTTGTGCAAAAAATTTATAGGTGCCAACAACTGGCTCTAGCCGGGGATGCTATCCTCCCTGCGAGGTAGCAAAGAACTCCGTAGACTAAGTGCCTAGTCCATTGGGCGGTTCAAACTTTCGAGTTGACAACTTCTTCTGAATTCTTATAACTACAACTGTATCTGCTGCATATCTAGGCTGCCCACACATGAAAAGAAAAAGGGAACCATGGCTAGCCTTCTAGATCCTATCCTCTTTTCTTTAGGGTTTCAAGTCTTTCAAGTTTGCCGTCAAATATTTTAAAACAACTGTAAAAAAAATGAAAAAAAATATATACACGGGCTATGGTACATGAAATACCTGCATCCCTTAGGACAGGTAATGTTTTAAGAATCTCTCGTTGACTAGACCTCCCGACCAGGCAGATCCGTCTTGATGTTCTAAGACAAAAGAATTTATTCCTCGGATTGCTGCAATAACATACGGTCCCATCCACATATGGTCGAACTTTCAATTTTTTTCTTCTTTAGGGGCATTCCACTTCAGAACTAGGTTATTAAACTGAAAATAATCTTCCTTGTCTTTTTTGTCGAAGGCTTTCTTCATTTTTTCTTGATGGTTTTCTAGTTTGTCATATGCCTTATTCCTTAGCTCATTCAGCTCAACTATCAAATTTACTCTTCTTTGCATGTGATTTGGTTCTTCTTCTATTCCTTGTAATAACCTCATGACAGGAAAACCTAAGGATGCTCGAAAAATCACTTCAGCTCCATACACCAACTGAAATGGTGACATTCCAATGGCTCTTTTCGTGTTGATTCTGTCAACCCACAGAGCATACTTTAACTTTGTATGCCAAGACCTCTTGTTATCTTCTAACAACTTTGTTATGATTCTTACCAAGTTCTTGTTTGAAGACACTGCTAGTCCATTTCATTAAGGGTAATAGGCCGTGGGATGATTTAGGTTGATATGGTATTTATGGCAGAAACTAATCATCTTTTTGGAACAGAAAGCTGGAGCATTATCAGTCACAATTCTTTTGGGGCATCTGAATCTGGAGAGGATGTTATCTTCTAGAAAATCCATGATTACTCCTTCAGTCGCTCTTCTTGTAGGTATGGCTTCTATCCATTTGGTAAAATAATAAGTAGCCATCAAGATCCATCTATTCTGTCCAGAGGAGTTTGGGTTTATTTCCCCAATGAAATCTAAACCCCACTATTCAAAAGGTACTTCCACTATGATAGGATGTAGAGGGAGGGAAACAACCTTTCCTTTTCCATCAAAAAATTGACATTGGTGACAAACCACAGTCTCTTTGTAAACATCAGTAAACATTGTGGGCCAGTAAAACCCTGCCCTCAGGATTTTGTTTACTGTCGCCTTCCAGGAATGGTGTCCTCCGCAATCTCCTTTGTGGAAATCTTCTTTTATGTGTTTAGCCTCTTCTTCAATCAAACAGTTTAGCAGCACCCCTCCAGGGGCTTTCCAATATAGGTATTGGTTCATGATACAGTACTTGGGAGCTTTTAGTTTTACAGACCTGACCTTGCTTTTACTTAACCCTGCAGGTGCTTGTAAATTCTGCAGTACAAAAACAATGTCAGTATACCAAGGGGACTCATAGAATTCAAGTTTCACCTGTATGTTTGTATTCGGCTGGTTAGGATGGTCCTCCAAAAAATTAAGCTCCAAAGAGTCACAATTTTCTTCAGTCATTAATTTTGCTAACCCCTAACCTTTCACCAGTTTTGTGGGTTTTATCTCTAAATCATATTCCAGTAATACTGCAATCCATTTGGCCCTTCTGCCTTCAGTATTAGACTGGGTCAAAATGATTTTCACAACACTATTTGGGACATAAGCAATGATGTGCGAGTGTATAATATAGACCATGAAATATTTCAAAGATTTTATGAGAGCATAAGCCTGTTTCTCCATGATATCATATTTCAGTTCCCCTTCTCTTAGCACTCTGTTGAAAAAAGCAATAGGTTGTTCATCATTTTGGTCATTTTTTTGCAATAGAACTTCAACTATTGTATGTTCAGAAGCATATGAAAAAGTTAGGAAATCCTTAGTAAAGTTTGGGCTAGCCAACACTGGAGCTTCGGTGATGGCTATCTTGATTCCTTAAAAGAATCTCTGGCTTCTTTGGTCCACTTTATTTGATTCTTTTTTCTTAACATATTTGTAATACTTCTCATTATTTCAATAAAACTTGGTATGAATCTCCTTAAAAAACCCACTTGGCCAATGAAAGATTGAATTTTCTTTTTGCTTCTCGGCTAGCCTACTTTCTGAATAGCACTGACCCTCTCAGGATCTATTTTTATCCCATCTTTGGTGATGATATGCCCTAAAATTTTAGCCTCATCCAAGGTGAAAAAGGATTTCTAAGGATTCAAGGAAATGCCATACTTCCTACATTTTATGAAAACCCTCTCTAAATGCTTGAGATGTTCTTCATCTGATTTTGAAAAAACTGTTATATTGTCCATATAGACCACCACAAATTTATCATTTTCTTCAGCAAGCGCAATATCCATATCTCTTTGGAAAGTGGCTCCAGCATTCATCAGACCAAATGGCATCTTAGCGTACATGAAAGTTCCCCAAGGAGTTGTAAAAGTGGTTTTCTCCTGGTCTTCTGGGCACACTTTGATTTGATTATACCCTAAGAAACCATCCATGGTGGAAATTATTTCGGCCCCTACCACCTGTTGTAAGATATGCTCCATTTTAGGTAGAGGGTAATTGCCTTTCATTGATGCTCTGTTCAGGTTCCTTAAATCAATACAGATTCTGATTTCTTCACTTTTCTTTCTGACTAGGACCAGATTTGCTATCCATTGTGAAAACCTTAAGGTAACAATAATCTTTGCATTGAAATTTTTTTTGACTTCTTTCTCTATGATATCTATTAACTTAGGATTGACTCTCGTTAATTTTTTCTTAAAAGGTTTCTCACCTGGCTTGAGTGGAATGGTATGCTATATGATTGAGGTATCATACTCCTTTAAGTATTCATAGGTCTAGGCGAAAGCATCAGTGTGTCTTTTCATCAATTCTACATAGCATCCTTTCTTGTCAGCATGTAACCTTTTAGACAATTTTACCATTCGAGGGTCTTTCTCTGTACCCAAGTTTTGATCTTCTACTGATTCTCGGGTAGGTTCAAATTTCGGATTTTTGGCTACATAATCTTGATCAAAGAGCTTTTCCAAGGGTATGAGGCCTTTAGGGATGTAATTATTCTTTAATTCAATAATATCCTTACCACCCATCCTGTTTTTCCACCCTTGGTTTTCAGCCTCTTCTTCGGCATTCTCTCTCTCTACAAGGTTTTCCAGGTTCTCATTTTCAGTATCAATATGCACATTTGCAAACTCATCATAAAGTTCTAAAAATATCCTGAGCTGTAAGTCATCCTCTAATACCTGCCAATACTTAGAATTATCAGGAGTAGAGGGCCTGCTTATTATTTCGACCTCATACTTAGCTTGGGAGAAGATTGGGGTCTTAAATCCTCCAACAGTAGTTTCCAAGCAATCTGCTACCTCATTTTCATGCCTGGGAATTACTCTAATTTGATGTTCTGTGAAAAAATTCCCAAAAAAATCCCAAGCTTCATTTCTATATGCCCTCATTCTTAGGTGTTTGGCTTGGTAACTATCATTCACCTAGTTCACTACTATCTCAGAGTCCCCAAACACTTCTATCTTCTTAGCTCCCAAATTTTTTAGAGGCCGTAATCCCAATAGAAATGCTTCGTATTCAGAGACACTATTAGTGCATTCAAATGTCAGCTTATATGAAAGTGCCCTAGACTCCCTGTTGGGAGGAATGATCCAAACCCCTGCTCTAGCACCATTTTTTCTCACAGAACCATCAAAATACATTTTCCACCAGCCTTCTTCATTTTTTTCTCAATCAGAAGCTTCATACCTGGCTGCAAATTCCTTATCTTCATCAACTTCCCTGTATGGTGGATGGTTAGGATCACAATGAGGCTCATCAATAAATAAAAATGGAACAGCCCATGTCTATATCAACTGCATATATAGGGTGATTTTCAGGCTTATTTTTGCTGCTAACAACATATTACATCCTGTTTTCATTATATAATCTCCTATTTGCTCCAAAAACGGGAATTGTGGCATAAGATAAATCCATCCGCATAGTTCCTTTAAACTTTGAAACCCAGGATCTTGTCAAAAGCATCCCGAACTTCGCAGGCACATCAGCCACCATCACATCCATCATGACACTTTTAGCAGGGAGTTGGGTTAAAGTCACTACCATGTTCTTAATTAGTCCCAAACAGGGCACTTTTCTAGAATCAAAGGAGAAAAGGTCTTGGTATGGCCTAGTAACTTCTAATCCTAGCTCTTTCAACACAGATTTTGGCATCAGGTTATGAGATGCCCCAGAGTCTATTAAGGCATTGTGCAAGATTTGATCATGGACATTAGGCTTAAGTAGGAAGGAGGGACTTCTTCATCGCCTGGTTCTTCCAACTTAGATCCAAAGATTATGGTAGGAGCATCATTAGATAGATCTAGAATATCATGTTGGGAATCACTTTTCCCTTTAACCATCTTTGTTATCTCTTCCCTATACTCATTATTTTTCAGTAGCTCATTAAGAGGGATGGAGATCTTTACCTTTGACAGTTGAGCTCTAAGACTAAAAGTGGGGTCAGGTTTTACTATCTCTATGACTTCTAGTGGTTTAACCTCCTTTGAAGGTTGACCATCTTCTTCTTTATTTTCAGGTCTCTTATTCGCAACATCTCCTTGTTGTTTCTCTTTCAGCTCTTCTGCAGCCTATTTGGTGACTGGAGGTTGGTTTAAAGAAAGCTTTCCTTTATTCATGGTAGCTTCATTATTTCTCAATTTTAGCTTTCTTTGAAGATCATCCACAACATTTTGATACCCCATTAGGTTTTGCTCAGATTCTAACTCAAGTTTGTTGCTAGTACTTCCTTTGTTAAAGAAGTCATGTTCCCTTTCAATCAAGTATATTTCATGGTCTAGGGAGTCAACAAAATGAATATGAGCCTCAGCGGGTTCTTCAGGTACTTCATTGTCTACCATGTTTTCAGCAAAAGGAGGACACATTGGCTGTTCTTCAGGATTTCTTTGATTTCTTGCAGGAGGTGGTGGTCTGCTAAAGTTTGGGTTTTGGATCTGGTTTTCAGGATTTTCTCAAGGAGGATGCTTTGTATCTACGATCAACCTATCCATCAACCTTTCCATGGTTTTCATCATGGTATCAAATTTTGCATCGTTAGAAGCAGATGAGGTAGAGGTTTGGGTTTCTTACTTCTTTCTCTCAGCCTCTGTTTTACCCTTTATTTTTCCCGAGGCCATCATGTTCGCCTCTACCTCTAGGGAATTCTTTAACAAAACAGGGAGGGAGGCAGACTTTCTTTCTCTTAATGTACATGAGAAATATCCATCAAAGGCGTCTGTGAAATGGTGTTTCACAATTCCTACCGAGGGCCTTAGGTCGTCTGGAATAGAATTGTATGTCGTCATAAATATAGCAGAAAATTCATGCACAGACTCGAAACCTCCTTTCTTGATGCGATTGTACTGGGACAAGACTAGGGCAGGACTTCCTATCATTTCCCATCTTTCCAAGAACAATGTCTTAAATTCTGCAAAGTCATTTATAGAAGCATTTGGTAGCAACCTGTACCATTTCTTAGGTTCTCCAAACAAACTTTGGGCGAATAACCTAATCTTTGCATCATCATAATCTACTTCCTCCAAATCAATAAAATCTTCAAACCTGTCTACATGTTGTTTGGCAGAAAAATTTCCCTCTCCATCATAGGATATGATCCTTTGTGCATAGTTTTGAGGTCATGTAAAACAACTGGTAGGGCTAGAGGTGCAAATTTGGCAGCCATTATTATAGGTGGATTTTGTGAAAGGGGTGGGATATTATGGGAATAGGTTTAGCTTTCTTAGCTTTGATAGTATCTAGTAAATCACGCCATATAGGATCTAAAAAGTAGGATTCATGATTATTAAGGATTCCTTCACATAGGGTTGGATAGGATTTGGATCTTGATCTTGGTAAAGGTTTCCCAATGTCAATCTCTATATTTAATTCTTGAAAATTAGGTAATCTTTCTTCGAACACAATTCTTTCACTGTTTGAAGTACTAACTTTATCTTTTTCAGCTTTTCGCCTAAGCAGACTTTCTGGATTATCAACAATTACCAAAGTTTCAGGAATAGGGTTACCTCTGGTATGGATCTTTCTTGAGGCCAGGATGCCTTGTTGAGATCTCCTTCAGAACTAGGATTCAACTTTGGAGGTCTTCCCCAGTGGAGTGCTTTCTTGAATATAAATATTTATGAGTCGAGTCTCCAGGGAAAAATTGTACAACCTTTAAAAATAGGGAAATCTCTGTTTTCCCATAGGGATCTTTCTTTTCTTCAAATCTTCGAAATTCTTTGTCGTTCTTACCAGGAAAACAAGAAAACTTGCGGTCCCTGGCAACAGTGCCAATTTGTTAACACCCAAATTGAACCCTAGGTTGTAAGAAGGGGAATTTGGGATAACCACTAACCAATCTTTAAATTGATGTTACTGACCCAACATAGTCTGAGAGGGCTCTCTCGATAACTAATGAAAAACTAGAAATAATCGAGGGAATCAACCATGAAAAAGGACACCAGCATTCATTCTTCAAGATGTTCTATTTAAACATACACAAAAGGTCAGATTTCTGTAGGACAAATTTTACTCATGTAAACCATTGGTGGAGAACAATAGGGATCTATATTGGGAAATGGAGTCAATTCAAGTATAACATAAACATTATTATCAAATGATTAGCAGATACATTCACACAGAGTCAAGGTAGCAACTAGCTAGTAGGCGAAGTGATTTAATTGGTGAAACAGAGGAAAGATGCACAATCCATTGATATAAGGCATACACAGATGAATCCTATACCAACTTTAGCAAAAATATTTTGTGAAATACTTGGTAAGAAATGAAAAAGTCATAATTTCTATGAATCTCATTCAGATACTACACTGAACCAAGTACGAAGGAATGTTAACAATATGGATTAACAAAGGAAAGAAACAAATATCACATATGAAAGGAAAACAAACTACCAGACCAATTACACAGGAATCTCTGAAAAATGCATGTAAGCTTATAACACTTTTATTCAAGAAATATCTCAAGATAGCAACAGTAGAAAAAATATGCAGAGTTCCAAAATTTCTCCCCCTTTTCCATTTGAAAATACATGGAACTTATAGTGACCTAGAGGCTCATACTCGGCCGATGTGAAACAGATATTAGTTACAACATAGGGACACCTCATTTAATTAAAAAAATTCAGAAATATTACATACACACCATGATCCAAATAGACTGATTAAGACAAGGAACGGAATATCATAGGCAAAAGTCTGTCCTAACCCTAGGTTCGCAAATGACCTTGCGAGTCAAAGAAATATTCTACTTTCAATGAGCTGTCATTCTGCGATTCATCATCTAGAAGGATAGGTGTCGTTTCTTCAATAGAGATTAGAAAATCGTGAACCATTTCAGAACCCAGTTTGCTGCCTCGCTTGATTTCGGGAGCCTTCTTCTTCCTCCCTCGTCCGGTTCCTTTGGACGCTTGTTGCCTTTCAGGTTTCTCGTCTTCGCTAGCAGAACTGGATTCCATGAGGTCAAATACCACAAGAGATGGACGGATAAGCTTTTCCTCTACCTCAGTCCACGTTTGTTCTGGCATGAACACTACTTCGGACTCCCGTCCCTTCTCCATGAGCTAAATCCTAATAGAAAAAATGGTCGAACTTCCAGGTACACCATCTTTCCCAAATATCAACTTCAGATAAAGGATGTGAAAGACATATCCATAACTACTATGACGACGAGAACGGCTACATGTGGTTATAATTGCAATGATAGCACTATCGGATCTCTCAATCAAGCAACCATGATGCCCAAGGTTGGAGATGACCTTCAACATGCTCTGTGACATTTTTTCTAGATAGACGACGCGGCCAATGATGAGGGAGAGGTACCTTCCATGATATCAGTAATCCTCTGGGGTAACAGTCAGAGACCTCCTTCACTAGTCTGTCCTTCTAACATCCCTCACGTGAAAATACTTAACCTCATGCTTCTCGCACACTTCAAAAGACGTGGGTCATCTCACCTTCAGAACCACTTAGGTCACATGTCATTCAACACAAGTGATTTTCCTTTTTTACCCCCTCCTTTGCCGGTTTCTCCAGCCTTTACATGTTTACCGACTTCTCGATCATAAGCATCCCACACCTTTAGGATGCTCATAATCCTCTAGAAACTTCTGCCTTTTCATCCTAGTATGGCTGAGGTCAGCGTCTTCTTCGCGGTCAGGTATTCTCCCATATCGGGGTTTGGTATTGACCCACCTGTGCTCTTGGACAGACCAACCGCTACTTTGGATGCTCAGCAGGTTGTGGGAGATATCTCTAATGTCCATGTTAGGTCCGAGGTGGGAAGCTAAAAAGGTCCACCAATCTTTGGATTGATTTTGGTGAAACAAGGCAACCCCTGACATTGTTGGAGAGACCTCCAGGCCTAAAAGGTCGAGGTCCTAAAGGAGAGTTTCTTCGCAAACTAGTCTGGCTTAGGTTGAAAATGATACAGGGTCTCCGAGGCCCTCTCTTGTTAGGGTGCGACCGCAATACTTTCATGTTTCGACCAAATTGCTTGGTGACTAGCCATCAAGCTCCTGTACCAGGGCTAGAACCTCATTCTCTAGGAAAAACCCCTTCTGCTCAGACAAGTTTTGGAAAAATTAAAAATGTAAACTTTAACGAGTGTTTTCACATATATAACCGCGCCTCTGTAGCTTCCGTTCACCTTTGCCAACTGTCCCTCTTTCCCATCTATCGATCTGCTTGGCATTGTTTCTAGTTTGTTGATCTGATCCCTCATTTAACATTTTCTTATTTGACACCTTTCCATCTCCGCCGTAGGATCTTCTATTAGCTTTAAATCTCAGCCATCCATCGTATTTAACATCTTATACGGATATGGTGGTCTCGCAAACTGACCTCTGGTTTTGGGTTACCACTTAATTTTCTTCGCGAGGTGCTTAGGTGGTGACACCTAGCAGATGGTATGCATTCTCGCAACCACCTTCTCTGCTTATCTAGAGCGCTCTTTCACCTTACAACGATCGCCAAGGAGCGTTGATCTTGTCCTTTAACGTATCTACGGTGGGGAGCTATCCAAGTGTCTAGTTTTCAGCACTCTCACCGATAGAGCCTGCTATGTTATCAACCTTGCATCTCTTATATCCGCCAGCTGTAGATATGATCTCCTTCTGTCGCGAGCTGTTGATCTACCCTGACCTCCATGCTGATGTGACAACTTGTCCTCTGTGCCGTCATATCTCTGACAACGCAGCCTGTGACGTCGATCTTCTACCTTACTTTTCCGCTGTAGTGGTATCGCGAGCCTTCTTGCGGTTTTCACTTACCACCGAAACGCTCATGCGAGGGCTTGTCCAACTGCCATCTGTCCTGTGGTTTATCTCTCGCGGCCATCCTCTTGCACTCTTTTCCACGCAACTTCATGATGTGAGGGCGATCGAGGGCCGTGGATCTATTTCGCGCACCGGATCAATAGTTGGGACTTGTCTGAGCTTTATCCTTCACTTTATTTTCTTCCAGACTATAGATTATTGGTCTTTTTACCCATTTTTTATTATTTGGGCTACCTCCTTATGCCTAAAGTTCCCAAACCCTTCATTTTTCTCATTATTTCTTTTCGGACTGAGCTGCTTCCTGGCCTTAGCAACCTGGACATGACTAGGGAGGGGGTTTTAACCATCTTTTCAAGGAATTCACCAGTGGAGTCAGCCCTTCCCTTATTCTTTGTGCAAAAAATTTATAGGTGCCAATAGCAGTAGAGGATTTGGTCATGGAGGAGGACAAGGAGGTCGCGTGCCCGTTCAGTGCTATCTGGGGACACTACCAGTGAGATTTCCCACTATTGTAGACGTAGTGTACATTTTGCTTTGTTACAGATCACATGGTGGAAAACTGCCCACAGTTGATTGCATGATGCCAAGCAGGGAATTTTCCACAATTGCAGAATCAAAACTAGGCACAACAACTAGTACAGAATTAGGTGTAACAACCGATGCAGAACCAGCGTCCAAATCAGAATGCTAATCGGAATGTGAACCAACCAGGGAATCCGCCACCAAATTAGAATCAAGGTACGAGTGTTGTGACAATTTCTGTGGAGCCTCGGCCACAGGATGCGGCTGTTGCAGTTATCACTCGTGGGGGCACAACGACCTAAGGGGACAACTCACATCTGCTCATTCGATTGGCCAGGCATAAGAAGGTATCATTCGACATTGAGTTTGAGTGCAATACATTCTTTCAGGCACGTTGTGCGATGGAACAAGATCGCGGTAAAGCCATTATTTGCGACACGCCCCCTATTTTTTATGCTACTTCAGAGGCAGTTCCATCGGCGCAGTCTAGAACCTTGCAGAAGTTTTTTGAGAGTTGTTTATTGCTAGCAAGAGATCCTAGGGCCCTTGCTGAGATCGAGGGATTGTTGCAGCGTCCAGCTAGGGGACGGTAGGAGTCCATGGTAAACTCTTTATAGCGGCGGAGGATAGGTAAGGAGATGCGAATGAATATCCAAAGTGGGGACTACAAAGTTGATTCGGATGTCAACATCTTGACCAAACAGGCCTGGTAGAAAATGGGGAGCCCCCCATTGAGTTGGTCTCCTGTACAGCTCTGGCTAGCTAATCATGCGAAGGTGACACCGATTGGGAGAGTTCCATGCCTTATGGTGGACATTGAGGAAATGAAGATTTATGCTGACTTCGATGTCATCAAAGTAGTTGAAGGGGGAAGGTCTTATCTGGTGTTGCTTGGGATTGGATGGGCTAATGATAGTGGAGCGATAATCAACTTCAAGCGGCAGATGATGACCTTCAAAAACTGTGATCTCAGAGTTATTGACCCGTTGGATCCGGCTAAAGGACACAGATACATTGAACCAGTAAAGGATGAAGATCCCAGTGGATGGGACCATGCATTCAATATTTCCGAGGATTATATTCACCCTACTACCAACAGTGAGCTTGGATGGCGCAGTGACAGCTCTGCTTCTTCTGACTCTGATGACGCTTCAGAACATTGGCAAAACCGCTTGCATGAAGTGTCTCTCCGCAAGTGTGGGTTAATCACGCAGTCACTATGCCGTTTCACGACTGAAATGGTCACACTACTAGTATATGAAGGGTTTCCTGGCTTGTCCAACTTTCTGACGGAGTTCAAGGAAAGAGTTTCAGAACCGTAGTGAATGCTGGCATTAGAAGAAGCACTAAAGGCTGCTCCAGCAAGCTAGTGGGAGACACATAAGAAATCAATCGATGGATGGTCGCAATGCGGGAGATTAATGACGGTCTGCTTCAGCGATACCAAATTTTACCACATGGGAAAATATGATGGGCAGAATAACCCTGGAAGTCATTTGATGGAGTGTCAGACATTTTGGGCATCGCGACCGAGAGATGAGTGGGTCCATGCCTTTATCCATACTTTAGACAAGATGCCGCGATCATGGTATACTGTAGCCGAAATGCGAGGAGAAATTACCACTTGGGTGGAGTTGACGGTATTCTTCACTCATATGTTCAGCTTTGTGGATGCCAACCCTGATGTCAATAATGCTTTGCAGCTCATCCGCGATGTGGTTCTGAAGGTTGTTCCAGTGGCATATCCTGTAGATCCGCACAACCACTGCCAGATGAAATCCATGATGGAATGTTATAATATCACTGGTGGGACCGAAAACTGTGATGATCCATGGAATGTCAATATTCCAGAGTCTGAAGAAAGTCACGATGTGGTAGCACCTGATGCGCCAAGTGATCCGATCCGCTAGCCCTTGAAGTTCTGTAAGATCAATATTGGGACAGAGACCACTCCACAGTTCGCGAATGTTGGATATTATTGGGATGATGAGATGATGGGAAAGGTCACTAACTTGTTGCATGAATTCCAAGACCTCTTTTCGAAGAAGTTTTCTGAGATGAAAGGTATTTTGGGCGATTTAGGGGAGATAAAGATCCCATTGAAAACAGACGCTAAACCGATCAGGAAGCAACCCTACTGGCTGAATCTGCGAGATAAGGAGAGGGTCAAGGTAGAACTTGATCACATGTTGGATGCTGGTATTATTGAACCGGTTGAAGACTCATAATGGATCAGTCATATGGTAGTGCAGGACAAGCAAACTAGCGAAGTGCGCATTTGTGTCGATTTGCAGAAGTTGAATGATGCTTGCTTGCATGATACTTTTTTGACCCCGTTTACTGATGAAGTGCTTGAAGGTGTGGGCAGCCATGAGATGTATTCTTTCATGGATGGGTTCTCGAGCTATCATCAGATCCACATTGCAAAGGAAGACCAACAAAGATGACTTTTGTGAAAGAATGGGGATGTTTTCAGTACACCGTGATGCCATTTGGGTTGAAGAATGCACCTGCGATATTCTTGCGGGTTATTGTTTCCACGTTCTAGGATTTCTTTTAGAAGTTTTTGCAGGTATACATGGATGACTGGACATTCTATGGTTTGATCCGTGATCATCTAGCCAATCTGCAGTTGATGTTGTAGCATTGCCAACAACATCAGATATCGCTGAGTTTGAAGAAGTGCATTTTTTGTGCACCATTTGGGATATTGCTGGGTCACATTGTGTGCAAACAAGGGTTGTTAGTCGATCCAGCAAAGATTTCACTCATTTTGAGCTTAACACCGCCGACTAACGTTAAGCAGTTGAGGAAAATGTTGGGACATACTGAGTATTATCGCAATTTCATCAAAGGTTATGCAGCGATCACCGCCCCTATGGAGAAGTTATTAAAGAAACATGCAGTGTTTCAGTGGAGCTCTGAATGTCAAGAGAGTTTTGAGATGCTGAAAGCTAAAATGGCTTCAGCGTCGATCCTGGTATTCCTTGACTAGATTAAGGAATTCCATGTCCATGTTGATGCATTGTTGATCGCACTAGGTGTGGTGCTAGGGCAACTAGGAGAGGGGGATCTCGATCACCCCATTACTTCCGCAAGTCAGAAGTTGTCATCTGCAGAAAGGAATTACACCACTACTGAGAGGGAAGGCCTGGCGATGGTCTATGCGCTGCAGAAGTTTCAACATTACTTATTGGGAGGCCACTTTAAGATGTTCACAGACCATTCTGACTTAAAATACCTAGTCAATAAGCCTGTGTTGGGGGGGAAGATATGCCACTGGCTACTTCTTTTTCAGGAGTTCGATTTTGAAGTGATTGTGAAGCCAGGACGGTTGAATGCTGGACCTGATCATCTGTCACGAATTGAAACAGGTGAGGATCCAACTAAGATTGAAGATGGGTTTCCTGATGCGCAACTTTTTAAGGTTGAAGTCGCAGATGGCTACTTTGAAGAAATCATTCGATTTCTAATGACAGGTACCACACCCGAGGAATTCACCACTAGTCAAAAGAAGCAGTTGGTGGTCAAGGCTGGAGATTTCCAGCTAATTGCAGGTAAGTTGTACAAATTAGGCTCAAATGAGATACTGCGATGATTTGTTTTGCCTCATGAACAAGGGCAGATCTTGGCAGAGGTGCATGCAGGAGTGGCTGAGGGGCACTATGGCGGTCTTGCGACTGCTAGGAAGGTGCTTTGGGCGAGGCTCTGGTGGCCCATGCTGCATAATGATGCGACTGACTATGCGCGGTCCTACGATGTTTGTTAGAGAACTGGGAAGCCATCCAGGAGGAACGAGATGTCGCTGGTACCTCAACTGACACTGCAGCCATTTGAGAAATGGTCAGTGGATTTCGTGGGACCAATCAACCCCCCTGTGAAGCGCACTGGTGCAAGATATATCATCATGGTGACAGATTACTTAACAAGATGGGAAGAGGTTGCACCAGTCATTGATTGTTCCGTGGCCATAGCCATGTGGTTTTTGTTCGACAACATCATCACTCGCTTCGGCTACCCCAAGATATTGCTGAGTGATCAAGGAATCCGCTTTCTCAATCGCACCATTAGCGCATTGACAGAGGAACTGCAGATACAGCACAAGAATAGTACGCCATATCATCCGCAGGAAAATGGCATGGTGGAAGCTTTCAACAAGATATTGGAGCATGCGCTAAAAAAGGTGTGCAATGCGAACTGTGATGACTGGGATCTGAAAATCCCAGTAGTCTTGTGGGCATATCGCACAATGTGTAAACGGTTGACGGGACAAACACCATTCAAGCTGGTGTATGGGAAAGAAGCGATTATGCCTATGGAGTACATCGTTTCGAGTCTGCGCATCGTGGCAGCAACAGGTATGGATGCTGCAACGGCATTAGAAGAGCATTTAGCGCAGTTAGTACAGTTGGAAGAATATTGCCTTATTGCAGGATTCCACCAGGGTGTGGAGAAGGATCGCCAGAAGGCCTAGCATGATCGCCACATCAAAAACAAACAATTTCAGCACAGTGACTTGGTGCTGTTGTATGAGAGTAAGTTTATGAAACATCCAGGAAAACTACAGATGCACTAGCTTGGTCCATATCGAATCAATAGCATCATTTCCGAAGGAGCAGTATAGTTGCAGTAGTTGGACGAACCATGCTCCCAAAGTTGATTAATGGCAGTAGGTTGAAGCCCTATCGATCGAGCTTGGATAGCGTGATGCCTGAGTTGCATTAGCAAAAAAAATAAAAATAAAGATGTACAGGAAGATCGGTGGCAAGATGTCCCACCAATAGAGTCAAGAATGTGTTGGAAGGGAGGCTTGTGCCACAAGTTAGGAATGATCCGCGACAGTGGCAGAACGATGGTTGAGTCAAATCAACAATAAATGCTGAAAGTTAAGACAGTTAATTAATGGCACTCGTTTGAATATTGGGCATTAATGGCGGATCCAGCGGATCGACTAACAGGATCGATAGTATATTTGGGTCATTAATACAGGATTTAGTCCAAGTTAATGCAGGATTTGGTTATGATTACGAGGGATTTGGTTGGGCGCTATAAAAACGAGTTGAAATTGGTCGGAAGGCACCATTTGTGACAAGTGAGTTCAGTTGCTAGTGGGGAATTATGTAAGGGTGAGATTGTGTTGCAAAGAGAAATGGAAGTGTGTTCGGCAAGTTCTGGGTTGAGCACAGTTGAGCCATTTTTTGGCATTGTGGGAGTTGAGTGTAGCATGCCAAGTGAGTTGGAGATGGTGGAGATTTCTAGTGAAGCGGAGTCGACACTCATCCCTTCTCCCATTGAGGAAGAGGTTAATCTTGTAGGTGAAGTTGCTAACATGCCGGTGGGATCATCCTCCATAGTGTGCCAGAAGAGGGGTGGGACGTAGCTTAGTTTCAAATGGCCTGAGAAGCGGCACACCCATTCCACTCCCCAAGTGCCAAGAGACGTCCCTGTGGAGAGCCCATCGAGCTCGGGAGTTGTGGAATCTGCAGTTCGTGCAGGCATTTCTGTTGCTGATATCCCAGGATACTGACCCCCATGTCAACCCAGGATGCAGTCGAGGAATGCCACAAATAACCAACGGTATTAGATACGGATGCCGGCCATCCCTCCCGGTATGAGTTGTACCAGTAACATTGTGCCGACGTTGATGCAGCTGTGGTACGATGATCACGACTTCCTGGCACTGGAAGATGTTATGTTGGAGCCCTTTCAACCACGAGCACTAGGGGAGACAGGTCCAGTGACACTCGTTCCACATGATTGGGCATGCGGGCTCGAGAAGGCTGGGTTGTTATGGTTGATCTACATGCCACATTTCAGGCGGTTGACAGATGCCAATGCCTGCCTCAAACAATTGCTGGCTTGATTTCATGGGGGGTTGTTATGGTTGGATAGGTAGGTCAATATGATGGTAGACCTGATTGCTGAGATCACCGACTTACCAAAGGATGAGCTCGACCAATCGCAATACGTTCAGGGAAATAACAACAACAAAGTGCTTGCAGCAAGGTTGCGGAAGCGGTACAAGATGAAAAAAGACAGACGGGATTATCGCTTGGACACTATCAATAAGCCCGCAATCAAGATTGGGGCGCGCATCTTGGCTACCAAAATCCTGCAGAATGCTCGACCCAATCAAGGAAATTCCTGGGTTGTCTCCTGCGCAGAGCTATGAGCGGCAGGCGTGCAGATGAACTGGTCCGTGTTTTTACTTAACCAGTTGACAGAGGATGCACTGGCGGCCCAAGCAACAAAGCGGTCATTCACTTATAGCTAGCTACTAATATTAGTCGCATTGGTTTCCTGGATCGAACCCGATGATTGTCAAGGCATGGAGGTGGATGCGGCAGAAGAACGCAAGGGAGTGAGATAACAAAATTTGTGGTGGGTTCAGAAGTAGGAGCACCTCAAGGATTGCTCCACGCAGTTCTGGTTGTATTGGGAAGCGTTGCAGGCAGCTGTTTAGTTGATCCCGCAGTTGACTCAGGCCACTATCGAGAAGTACAAGGGGATTGCCCAGTTCTTCATTGGACCAGACAATATCTACGTGCAAGCACGCTGTGATAAGGATAGGCAGTGGCTGGTCGAATGGCGTGAACTAGTTATTTAGCAAGAGGAGTCTATGGGGTTACCGCCTGATATTCCAATCATGGATGAACTGCATCATATGTCAGATGAAGAATCATCGTAAACCCCTTCAGAGGAGGAGTGTCGAGTTGGAGAAGGCCGAACGAAAGGACACCAAGACCATGCGACAATCAGTGGGATGCCTCCGTTGTCGGAAGTGCATTTGGGTTGACTAATACTAGCAATCACTAATGTATCCACTGCAGCGGCTAAAACAATGATGATTAAGGCGGATAAAGGATTCCATGCACTCACTGCTCATCTAGATTCCTTGTGTGATATGGTTTCAAAGAAGGCACCGGAAGGACCACCGGTGAAGGCAATTGGCACAATCAACGCTGAGCCGTGGGTCAGGAATGTTGATATTCCCCCGACTGCGATTGTGACAGATAATAAGGCTTTGAAATCCTTGCTGTAGCCATTAGAGAAGTGACCATCAATGTCAATGCGTTGCCAATGAAGGCATTGACAATTATGCAGGCATTTTCCAGCCGTGAGATGGTGGACAAGATGCACAAGATTAGCGGTAAGTGTGTGCGCTTGTAGGAGAGCAAGGTAGCTGCTAATGAAGCAGTCACAGAGTTAACAGGAAGGGCTGCTACAGCGTGGAAGGATGTGGATGAGTTGGAAGAGGATATCAAGAAGGAACGGGCTGAAAAGGCTCGGGTGATCGAAGAGTTGAAGCAGGAACAGGATCGCCTCATTATGGAGAAGGCCACTTTGTGGGATCAAAGCATGCGGGTAGAGACGACTATTGCTGAGGATTGTCACCATGTACTGGAGCCCACCAATGACTTGGATGTGCTTCAAAACATGCAACAACTTGGGGATTTCATTGTCCAGTTGCGGCACAACAATCAGGAGTTAATAGCCCTGGTGAACCCTGGTACACCCCATGTGCAGGTGGACGACCGCAAACGGGCCATTGAAGAGGTAGAAACACAGATGGAGGAGATGGAAACAACAGTGACAAAAATTACAGCTCACACTGTATAGTTTTGGGGCTGAATTGTTCAAGACGAACAGATTGAACAATTGACCAAGTATCGGCAGGAGGCAGAGGGGCAGTTGGCAACACTAAAGATGTCGATGCGCACGATGCTGCCAATGGAGCAGGCTGCCAAGGCCACATATTCAAAAGAGTTATAGCAGCGTGTCACCAAAGCTGATGAGCATTAGAAGAAATGCGTTGCGCAGTTGGAGGAATTCCAAGAAGTTGGTGATCAGTTCATGACAAAAGCTGGTGAAGTCCTTCAGGTAGTACAGGAAGGTCGCCAACAGGTTGCAGCCAAGCTAAGTGAGCATCCATCTTCCCAGGATGTGATCAATAGTCAGGCGGTGGCTATGGCGGCAAAGGAGCAGGTGACGATAGTCGAGCAACAGTACAAGGATTTCAGGGTCAAGACCACTGAGTACACCATGTCCTGCTGATGTGGCTTGAGGGCGAGCCACAAGATTGTGTTGGGGGCCTGTTGGTAGCCGGCTAGGATGGGTCATTCTCGCAGCATCGCAAGTGCTGTGATACTGCGAAAGGAGGAAGATGGAGAGCAGATGATGTTATTTTTTGTATTTTTGGGTCAATTGTACTGCGGTATACGGGTTTTTGGGTCATTTGGACCATGTCAGTTATATTTTGGGTCATTTGCTCGAAGTGTCAGTTAGAAAGTTGTTAGTAAGTGGACGAGCAATGTAAAGGCAGAAGACTATTTATAGTCATAGAGTCATATGTGTTGAATCATCTAGATCTTGTCTATGCATCTGTAATTGTGTATTTGAGATCAAGAGTTATATACGAGATCTGTGTTTTGCATAGATATTGTATTTGGGTTTTGCGGAGTTAATATGATATGACAGAGCTATTTTGCGAAATCCCTGTGTATCTTCTGTTCACTTATGGTAATGCATGTTACGATATATGAATGATACTATGTTTTCTTGCTGCAATTAATGCTTTACTGTTATATTTGCTGCGATGAATATTTCTGTTGAATGATACTATGAATATAAATGATGTCAAAGTTAAATGAATAGATCTATTTATAAAATGTTGCAATAAGTTACGCAACTGAGCCGCAAACATCCTCTTTCATTTGGCGGAAACATGGTTCCGTCGAATCTCCCTTGAACATCTTGGGTGAGATCTCATTTGCTCTGTAGGTGTTGCAGGACGGGGTTAAATCTGTATGGGACGGTGCTCAGGGGGATTGCGGTGGATTGGGTGTCGACAGTGAGTGGAACAATTTTCAACTGGGCTTGATTCAACACTACTGCTCTCATTAAAGCCCTACATGCATGTAATGTCTATGTTCTTAATCAGGTGGTCTCTTCACAAGAGGGTTGTACTCGTTGGCAAACTGCGGTGGATTTGAACCTGGGACCGCATTTGCACCTTGCTTAGACTGAGTATACCAACAAATTGATTCATGTTGGAATTTTGATTAATTTGGATAAGGATATTATCCGTTGGGGTATAAATAAGGAGACTGGCATGGTTACGACACCTTTGGGTTATTCTATTTTGACAATGGGTGTTGTTGATGAGGGTCAACATAGATTACTATCTAAGTTTTGGCAGGTGAAGTGCCCCTTAAAAATCCGTTGCTTCATGTGACTGGTGCTCCACAACAAAATCTTGACGTGGGATAACCTCATCAAGCGTGGCTTCTGTGGCCCGGGTTTCTCTTTGTTGTGCTTAAAGGCTAGAGAAACTGTCAATCATCTTTTCGGTCAATGCCCGCTCTTTCATAAAATCTGGATTTCTATTGAATCCATTTATATGTTACACTTCTCCTGGAAGCATGCATCTTTTGGCGAAAATTTTTGGCATTGGATGGCGAACAAGGTTTATGATCCAACTCTCTTATTTTTTACTGTATGGGAATTCTGGAAATCCCAGAATCACTACATATTTCAGGGGGGGGTGTTTTCTATATCATGGATAAGTTCTAAGATCACTGGCTATCTTAATCCGACCTGCACTTTTTCACCAATGAAGAGCAGATGCGTTCCCCCTCATTCTGAGGAGGATTGGAGCTATCCAATAGGCTACCTTGATGGTGCGGCCCATAATTCATGGTGTGGGGCTGGCATGTTGCTTAAAATCTCTCCCGATCACTTCTTCCAGATTCAGATTGGCGCTAGAAATGGCACCAATACCAGGTCCGAGTTTCTTCCTCTTTAGGGTATCCTCTTCTTCGTCATACATTTGGACATCACTACAATGCGTGTCTTTGGGGATTCCAAGGTGATTATTTTATGGGCCATTGGAGAGCAGTGCCTCTGATCGCTTGAACTGATGGACTAGATCAACCGTGTCTGCAATATTATTGATGGTTTCAACCATGTTTCTTTCGGACACATTTACCGGGAGCATAACTCGGTGGTGTATTCCCTCTCTAAGCTAGCTCTGGTTGCCTTAGATGGGCGCTTATGTTTCTCTGAGTACAGGGGCAGGAATATTCATTGTACATCTTCTCTCCTATTTGACTGAGATTGGCCTCTTACTTTTATCTGTTTGAACCTGGTTTTCTGTGTTTTCTATGGGAAAAATGTATGACATATTTCCTCATGATCTGGGTATAACCTTTGGATATGATGTGATTTTTTTGTAGCCAACACTGAACTTTAGGCAGCTCGCCTATTTTTGTAATCCTCTCATGCAACTTTTTTATTAATAAAAGTTTTCTTTTTTCTGTGTGAAAAAAAAGCTACATGTTACGTTCTTCAGTTAAATGGGTTGTCTGTCACTACCAGTTACCCATGAATGAGTTACCAATTATCCACCACTTATCCATGCATGAGCTACGAGTTATCCATGCATCAGCTACCACTTATTTTTTATATTTCTTTTTTTATAATTGTTTATTTCAAATTTTGAATGATAGTCATAAAAACAATCTAAGAGTACACTTATTGTAATAAACCCAAAAATTGGAGAAAAATTTAAAATTTTTTAAAGCGGTAATTTCTCTCATCGTCCTAAGGTATAAATTGGTAAAAACAAACCCTAACTTGTAACAACCAAGTCCAGGCAACTAGGTAACTAAAAAGAAAGGGGATGTTACACATCCATATCAAAGGAATAGTGTTGACCAAGGATTTGGTGGTGAGGAACATGATTATTCTAGCTTATCGATTTCACACTGGTTGGGTTAGTCACGATGGACTTTCTCAATTTAATGACAAGAAACATTTACATGACTCTCATTTTTAGGTGACCACATAGCATGTTTTGGAAGGGCCCCTTTGGGGTCCCCTATCTTAATTAGCTTCGTAGAAGATAACACTTTTTATAAACCATTCTCTTATGTAGGTACCTCTACTAAGACAAAAACACCCTAAGGTGCAAACTACATACATATGTGGCTCCAACTTGTAAAGGTGGTTGATCCTAAAAATAATACCATGGTCTAAAATGATATCTAAGATTTCCCATAACCTATGGCTTTGTCGAAAGACATGAAATGAAGAATCGGTAATGATCGACGCCTTGTCTATCAGAACTTAATGTGATATGAATCTGGCAGAGGAGGCATTCAAGGCTGCCATGTGAAATCGCAGCTAGTGGAATCCATGTCAAGGTATGGGAAAAAGGGACCATCATTTCATTCTTCATTTAGCATTTGGCCTGTAATGTTCAATGAATGGCTGTGGGAGAGCCCATGGGGGTTTCGTCAATGGCATGAGTACTCTAGCCACGCTAATTGTCTGAAATGTTGCACCAGTTGCAGAGACAACTCTCCAAACTTTTATACGAGGTGAGAGCATACTTCTCTGCGCTTTCTTTTGTATAAAAATATCTATTTAATTCTTGGTTTGGTTTTGATTCGTGTTGGTTACTGAAATGTAAATTCTATGTTAATATTGTAACAGGTTTCGATCGTTCCTGTAGCTTGAGAACGCTGGAGGTGGTGACCGTTAAACTATGAGTTTTCACTTTGATTCCTCGTAAGACCTGCGGTCATGGGGGCATGCCCTTGTTGATGTATTTGTTGTGTTGGAGTTTTTTTTTTTAAATGGAGAGGAATGTAATATGTGGCCTATGCTAAGCAGCTCCTTTGCCAGTGCCTACTTGGTTTCTTTAATGGAAATGTGCCAAAATGGGGAAAAGACTTTAATCCCTGGAGCTTCATTTAAAGTTATCAGTCTTGAAACGCCTCTATGACAGTAGGGTTTTTCTTTAATGTAAGAAGACTATTTGATGTCATAATGCTTGTAAAAAGAATATATGGACTGTTATGAGCTACTATACAAAAACATACTTACGTCTAGGATGACATACTTTTAATGCTTGGTTGTTTTGTTCCTCTGTTGGTGAAAAGGAATAAGATTCATATGTTAGTCTATTTTGTATCCTTGTCCCTAACTTCTATTTGTGAGATTGTGTATGTACTTTGTCAGTGTTTGATGTTTGAAATCAGAAATCGTTTCTTCCCTTCGTTTCTATGATCAAATCTAATCTCATATTTTTAGGATAGAGAATGATAGAGATGGTTGAGAGTCGGTTGATGAATTTTGATCTTGTTTTAAATAGTTGAAAACCTTTAAATAGGGACATAAACAGTGTGGCCCTAAAATAAAGGTTATGCGGTCTCTATATGTGGATTCTCGTACCTAGTTACTGGCGAAAGCATATAGCTTTTGTCCCTTAGAAAGGTCTTGGTTGGTAAGGTGTTTAAAAGGTGAATTATCGATTTCTAGAAAGTGAAAGTAGATCTATGTTTTCATGTATGTGTTGTTTCAATTTAATGTACAAAGATTTCCACAGCGTTTTCATGGTAGTTCTTATTTTATGGTAAAGGTTACTAAATTATCCCAAGCAAGGTTTAGAATTTGTTTGTTGTAGATGAATGGAAAAATCTGTCTAGAATTGATACGAACTACAAAAGCTTACGGTTGATTTAGTCTTGCCTATAAAGAAAAATAATCATCCAACGCCTCTATATAGAACATCGTTGTTTAGGTTCAAGGTAGAAAATAGATGGGATTTGTTTCCCTAAGATCATTTTAATTAGGATATGTACAATTTCTGTCTTTTAGGTTTTCAAAAGGAAAGAGTCGTGTTTGATAAAAATAGTTTACAAGTAATACATTGCTCCTAGGAAAAATAAATCGTAATGCTCAGTTTTCATGCTACAACAATTTTAACCTAGTAATTGGAATTTGTAAAAGAAAAGAGATTTAAACTTGTAAAGATTCAACCCAAGCAATTCTCTAATAAACACCCAAGCGGATCTAAAAAATCTAAATTGGGAATAACAAATAAATAGTGTAAAAAGACGTTTTACTAAGGTAATTCTAATCAGATCGATATTCATAAGTTTAGCTATATGAAAGAGTATCGGCAATACCTGGATACGACCCGCATTATCATTTAGGTTAGCACAACATTTAATGTCTAACCTAAAATAGGGTTAAATCCATAGATCTTTCATTTTATTCACAAAGGACTTAGAATCCCAATAGATCCATTTCGGCTATCTCCTAACTCATATAATACAAATAACAGATCTATGTTTGTTTAAACAAATAACTAGTTCATCAAATCTGATCTGACCCTATACGCGGTTGTTGATTACAATAATAGATCTGTAGATCAATGGATCTGCATTCTACAGGTCAACAATTATTTCTCAAATATAAAAAGAAGAACATATGCATTAATAAAAAGAAAACATGAGAATTTCGGATTTAAATACTTATCAGTAATTTACTGCAGACTAACTGACTGAGGAGCTTCCACGTTCCTCCCAACCTTAGACCGCAATTCGTTCTTGGATTGTTCCACTGGCCACCCCCGAGCCAAGCTAAGCATAACAAGAACCTAGACAGACCTAGGGTAGTTCTCTATCTTTTACCACAGCAGAGCATCCACAAGGTTCGTTTATCATCCTATATGGTGTGAGTCCATCAAACTGACATTTCCCATGCAATAATAATCATACAGTCCTCCCAGGACAATCCTTTATTGGACACACCAGGTTTCAGTACTCTGGTGTTGAGCGCTCAAACTCACGATTGGACCCTTTTCAGTGCACTTGGAAAATGTTCCATGCAACGTTACCTTTTCTGCTATCAATACTTTTGGGGGCAAGGTTGCTAGATATTTTGGGTTTGACAACACTTAGTTCTCTAACTGACACCTAGCAAATTTAGTTGTTAATTATTAATTAATATTTCTTTATTTTTAATTCTCAGAATTCATTTTAAATCTTTAACTTAATAAATTAGACATTTACTCTTCTATTGGATAGTTTCAATTTTAATTTGGGAACTACTGACCTATCTAGATCCTTGTATGCTCAGCTTCTCTTTTAGTGGTTGCCCCAGTCAGTTCGAAAGAATAAAATAGTAATAAGTCATCATTTTAAAATGATCTTTAGTTCACTTGATGCTCTAGATCCTCTAGCTCAACATCAGTTATTTAGTTCGAGTCGAAGTGCTCCAGAGCTTCTTAGCTCAACACTCACTCAACTATTAGTGTTCTCTGAGCCCCCTTGGATCATGCATGTGTTGTGCATTTTCAAATTTATTACAACGTAAAAATAAAATAATATTCAAATAATAGATTAGTCTTGTTTCAAGATGTTACATCCCTCCCCGCTTAAAACAATACCGTCCCGGTGTTAGGGACTTGAACCGAAACCATGAAACAAGGAGGGGTAGGCCTCTTTCATTTTGGTTTCGTTCTCCCAAGTAGCCTCTTCAGGATCGAAATGTTTCCACTACACCTTCAGCTGGATGATGGTTTGCTTTCTGAGCGATACCTCTCTCCTGTCCAGTATGCGAAGTGGTTCCGGTACAAATTCCCCTTCGGGTTCTACCTGTAACAAAGACCAATCAATCACATGTTTAGAATCGTAAACATATTTCTTAAGTAGGGATATATGGAAAACATTATGCACTCTTATATGTGCAGGTAGAGCTAACTCATAGGCCACTGGTCCCCTCTTGGCCAGTATTTCGAATGGCCCACAAAAATGCAGAGCTAATTTGCCGCATTTTCCCAAACTTAGAGAACTCCTTTTTGCTTTGAATTTTAATTATACATGCTCACCAACTTGATAGTCCTTGTACTGTTGTTTTCTGTCTGCATAACTCTTCTGCCTATCCTGTGCCTCTTTTAAATTATGTTGTACATTTACAACCAGCTGCTCCAGATCCTTCAAGAGATTTGGTCCTAGCATAAGTCGATCCACTGGGCTATCCCAGGTGACCGGGGTCCTGCATTTCCTGCCATACAATATTTCAAACGGGCTCATTTTAGCTGAGGCTTGAAAACCGTTATTGTATGAAAATTCGGCTAAGTGCAAATACTCCTCTCATCTGTTGGGATTGTTCATGACATACATCCTGAGCATGACCTCAAGGATTTGGTTGACTCGCTCTATTTGTCCTTCTATTTGTGGATGGTAAGCAGTGCTAAATTGTAGCTGTGTTTCTAAGCCAGAAAATAAGGCTCTCCAGAAATTACTTGTAAATTTTGTGTCCCTGTCGGAGATGACGACCTTAGGTATGCCATGCAGCCTAAAAATATCCTTTAAAAATATATCTGCAATATTTATAGCCTTATGAGTGGACTTAACAGGAATAAAATGCGTAGATTTAGACAGCTTATCTACCACCACCATAATTGAGTCGTTCTGTTTCTTGATTTTTGGAAAACCCGTAATAAAGTCCATGCTGATTACTTCCCATTTCCATTCCGGGATGGGTAAAGGTTGCAGTAGCCCTGATGGATGCTGATGTTCAACCTTCACCAATTGGCATTCATGGCATTTGGCGATAATCAGTGCGATATCAGATTTTAATTTTGGCCAAAAATAAAATTTCTTAAAGGAAGATATCATTTTCTGATATCCTGGATGCCCAGAATAAGGTTTCTGGTGAAATTCAATTAATATATCAGACTTGATATTTCCGCCATCAGGAACGTATGATTTGTATTTTGACCAAAGTAGTCCCATGTCATCAATTTATAGTCTTTCGACTGTACAAACAGTCTGTCTTCTTGTATTTTCTGCACTATTTTAGCGTAAAATTGATCATTTCTGCATGTTGTCTTGATTTTATCAAACAAGTCAGAACTGGGTTGACTTACTGTTACGTTGTGTAATAGGTGAAATCTGTGGCTTAGTGCGTCTGCAATTTTATTTTCCTTTCCCTTGATGTGTTTCAGCTCAAAGTTGTACTCACTTAAGAAAGCTAGCCATCTAGCTTGTCTGGCATTTAAATCAGGTTGATCAAAAAGATATTTTAGACTCATGTTATCTGTCTTTAAAAGGAATTTCTTTCCCATCAAATAGTGTCTCCACATTTTTAGTGCATGAATAATGGTAGCTAGTTCAAGGTCATGGGTTGGGTAATTCTTTTCATGCTCCTTCAGTTTCTGTGACTCGTAACAAATTATGAAGTCATTTTGAAAGAGGACTCCTCCAAGCCCTTTCTTACTTGCATTAGTCCAAACCACAAAGTCTCCATCCGAGTCCGCGATCCTTAATATGGGTGCAGTTGTTAGTAACTATTTCAGCTTCTGAAAGCTCTCTTCACATTTGGCTGTCCACAAAAACTTGCTTTCCTTTCTCTGTAGGGAGGTCATAGGACAGGCTATTCTAGAAAAAGTTTTCGATGAATTTTCGATAATATCCAGCCAGCCCCAAAAAGGATCTAATATCCGTGACGTTTGCAGGTGTCAGCCACTCTTGGATGGCTTTAATCTTCTCTGAATCTACAACAATCCCTTTTTCGGAGATAATGTGTCCTAGGTATTGAATTTGATTTCTATAGAAATTACATTTGCTGAACTTGGCATAGAGCTGATGTTCCCTTAAAATTTGCAAGACGGTCCTGAGGTGCTCCTGATGTTCTGTTTCATTCTTAGAGTAAATAAGTATGTCGTCTATGAACACTAGTACAAATTTATTTAAGTACTTACTGAAAATACTGTTCATCATACACATAAAATTTGTGGGTGCGTTTGTTAGCCAGAAGGGCATCACCACGAATTCATAGTGTCTGTACCGTGTCCTAAAGGTAGTTTTGCTTATGTCTTCTTCTTGGATTCTTACCTGATGGTATCCGAAACGCAAATCAATTTTGGAAAACACACTTGCTCCCCCAACTTGGTCGAGTAAGTCATCTATCCTCGGAAGAGGGTATCTATTTTTAATTGTTAACTTATTCAGTTTCCTATAATCAATGCACATCCGTAAAGTTCCATCCTTCTTCTTGACGAAAAGGATGGGTGCTCCCCATGGGGACACACTAGGACGAATGTAACCCTTGTCTATCAGCTCTTGTAGTTGAAGTTTTAGTTCTACTAACTTGGGAGTACTCATATGGTATGGTGCCTTCGAGATAGGCATAGATCCTGGTAGTAATGCTATTGAAAAATCCAAATCCCTCTTGGGTGGCAACCCGGGAATCTCATCTAGAAATACATCTCGAAATTATGCTAGCACAGGGAAATCATCAATCTGAAGTTCATTCCCTGTCTCAAGGTTATGAATATTAACAACATACAATTTACAGCCCTTCCGTGCACATTTCTTTACCTGTAGAGCTGAGATCTATCGGATTAGGACCTTCCTGGGTATACCTTGTACTTTACTCAGGTTTCCATGCTAGTTTGTGCATGTAAAACTTTTGTTTAGATGGTCCAGCATAACCTGATGTTGTTCTAGCCAATCCATACCTACCACCAAGTCATAGGTTCCTAAAGGAAGAATATTTAAGTTTGTTTCAGTTTGTAAGCCATTCATATTCAGCTGGAAGCTTTTAACTAGCTCGATTATCATTCTTTTTGTACCAGTGGCTAGTTGGACTAGCCAGGGTTTGATATGTTTTTCTTTGTTCAATTTACAAGTTTTGACAATTTTAGGAGAAACATAACTTCGGCAAGCCCCTGGATCAATTAAAATAGATACAGGTATGTTCGAAATCTTACCTTCGATTTCGACCATGGTGGATTGGTAGTCCGCCTGTCTTCCTTCTACGGCAGCGCATATCCGAGGTGTTCTTGCTAGGTCCTCTACAGTTGATTCTTCCTGTAGGTTGTTGAGGACTTTTACATTTTTATTGTTCAGGCAGTCTTGGTAGTAATGGGGTCCTTGACACCCCCAGCATTTACCTGGTGTAGGGGTCAGCTTAAATCCTCTATCGAAAGTGGGCTTGTTAACAGTTCACTCCAAGTTGTTAGGCTGCGTCACAGTCTTTAGAAAAAATATGTTTGGTGGAAAACTGTTATTCTGCTTTCTGTAAGGAGGGGATCTGAACCCTTTCTTTCGGCTGTCAAAAACTGGCCTCATTTTTTCCTTCTTTTTATTCGGAAGGTCAGTTCGGTGTTGATTGTGTTCATAGCAGAGTCAGGCCTTATGCAAGGCCATCTCTAGGGTCTTAGGTGCATTGAACTCGATTTTGTTTCTGTAGTACGTTGGAAGGCAGCCTAGAAACTGTTGGATTTTTACCTTTTCATCTTTCACGTATGGTACATAGTGTAACAGTTCTAAGAATCTGTTAATGAGTGCATCCATAGTGAGAGAGTTTAGTTGCAGCTCGTGAAATTCTTTAATCTTTCTGTCGAAAAATCGTTCTGACATGTATTTTTCTTGAAAAAGTGTCCTAAAATCCTTCCAACCTACTTCCACTCTTTTAATATCTTTGGTGTGTTTTAAATCTTGCCACCACCTTGCAGCCTTACCATTTAAATTGTAAATGGCCAAGCGGGCTTTCATATGGCTGGTATAGTGATGTACCTGGAAATACTTGTTCATCCCCAACAGCCATTCTTCGGCTTGTCCTCCTAAATTGAGGTCTCCTTCAAAGATAGGGGCTTTAATATTTTTGAATTCTCCTTGAAGGCTGTCCTCTTTATACTTTTTCTTGCGAGGAAAGGGGACATAGGAATTGGAAGAATATGCAGAGTCATCGTCAAGGGAGCTGGAAGAATCTAACTGTTCGGAGGATTCCTCAAGCTTCCTAAAATCTAGGCTATAGCTTCTCTTTTTGCAGTGATGTTTAGGTACTTTCTTAGTTGCTGAATGGGTAGTTTTCTTATGGTTCTTCTTCCCGGTTAACTTCTATAATATGGCCTCATTAACCTCATGTTGTTCCCTACTTTCGTTGAGATTATCATCTTTGAAATTTTGGAATTCAACTTGCAGATTCTATATTCTCTTCAGCAAATCGGAGGTTTTGTCAGCCCCATCATTGTCACTTAGTTCTACTACTATTTCCTGTTCCCTGGGGATTGAATTTAGGTTACCATGTTGACTGTCCTCTCTTTTGGCATTCATGATGTGTATTGTTTCCTGAACAATGCTCAAATGTGTAACAACATATTTAGTCAGTTTGCAGAAGTAGGCCCATAGGCCTTAAGTTTCTAAACCATTGCTCTAATACCACTTGTAATAAACCCAAAAATTAGAGAAAAATTTAAAAAAATTTAAAGGGGTAATTTCTCTCGTCGTCCTAAGGTATAAATTGGTAAAAACAAACCCTAACTTGTAACAACCAAGGCCAGGCAACTAGGTAACTAAAAAGAAAGGGAATGTTACACATCCATATCAAAGGATTAGTGTTGACCAAGGATTTGGCGGTGAGGAACATGATTATTCTAGCTTATCGATTTCACACTGGTTGGGTTAGTCACGATGGAATTTCTCAATTTAATGACAAGAAACATTTACATGACTCTCATTTTTAGGCAACCACATAGCATGTTTTGGAAGGGCCCCTTTGGGGTCCCCGGTCTTACTTAGCTTTGTAGAAGCTAACACTTTTTATAAACCATTCTCTTATGCAGGTACCTCTACTAAGACAAGAACACCCTAAGGTGCAAACTACATACGTATGTGTCTCCAACTTGTAAAGGTGGTCGATCCTAAAAATAATACCATGGTCTAAAACGATATCTAAGATTTCCCATAACCTATGGCTTTGTCAAAAGACTTGAAATGAAGATTGGGTAGTGACCGAGGCCTTGTCTGCCAGAACTTAATGTGATATGACTATGGCAGAGGAGGCATTCAAGGCTGCCATGTGAAATCGCAGCTAGTGGAATCCACATCAAGGTATGGGAAAAAGGGACCATCATTTCATTCTTCGTTTAACATTTGCCCTGTAATGTTCAGTGAATGGCTGTGACAGAGCCCATGGGGGTTTCATCAATGGTATGAGTACTCTGGCCACGCTACCTGTCCGAAATGTTGCACCAATTGCAGAGATAACTCTCCAAACGTTTATACGAGGTGAGAGCATACTTCTCTGAGCTTTCTTTTGTATAAAAATATCTATTTAATTCTTGGTTTGGTCTTGATTCATGTTGGTTACTGAAATGTAAATTCTATGTTAATATTGTAATAGGTTTTAGTTGTTCCTGTAGCTTGAGCACGCTGGAGGTGGTGACTGTTAAACTATGAGTTTTCACTTCGATTCCTGGTAAGACCTGGGGTCCTAGGGGCATGCCCTTGCTGATGTATTTGTTGTGTTGGCATTTTTTTTTTAAATGGAGAGGAATATAATATGTGGCCTACGCTGAATAGCTCCTTATCCAGCGCCTACTTGGTTTCTTTAATGGCAATGTGCCAAAATGGGGAAAAGACTTTAAGCCCTGGAGCTTCATTTAAAGTTATAAGTCTTGAAACGCCTATGTGACAATAGAGTTTTTCTTTAATGTAAGAAGACTATTTGATGTCATAATGCTTGTAAAAAGAATATATGGACTGTTATGAGCTACTATACAAAAACTTACTTACGTCTGGGATGACATACTTTTAATGCTTGGTTGTTTTGTTTCTCTGTTGGTGAAAAGGAATGTGATTCATATGTTAGTCTATTCCGTATCCCTATCCCTAACTTCTATTTGTGAGATCATGTATGTACTTTTTCATCGTTTGATGTTTGAAATCAGAAATAATTTCTTCCCTTCCTTTCTATGATCAAATCTGATCTCATATTTTTAGGATAGAGAATGATAGAGATGGTTGAGAATCAGTTGATGAATTTTGATTTTGTTTTAAATAGTTGAAAACCTTTGAATAGGGACAGAAAGAGTGTGGCCCTAAAATAAAGGTTATGCGGTCTCTTTATGTGGATTCTCGTACCTAGTTACTCGCGAAAGCATTTAGCTTCTATCCCTTAGAAAGGCATTGGTTGGTAAGGTGTTTAAAAAGTGAATTATCGATTTCTGGAAAGTGAAAGTAGATCTATGTTTTCATGTATGTGTTGTTTCAATTTAATGTACAAAGATTTCCACAGCGTTTTCATGGTAGTTCTTATTTTATGGGAAAGGTTACTAAATTATCCCAAGCAAGGTTTAGAATTTGCTTGCTGTAGATGAGTGGAAAAATATCTGTAGAATTTATACAAACTACAAAGCTTACGGTTGATTTCGACCTACCTATAAAGAAAAATAATCGTCCAACGCTTCTATATAGAACCTTGTTGTTTTAGGTTCAAGGTAGAAAATAGATGGGATTTGTTTCCCTAATATCATTTTAATGAGGATATGTACAATTTCTGTCTTTTAGTTTTTCAAAAGGAAAGAGTCGTGTTTGATGAAAATAGTTTACAAGTAATACATTGCTCCTAGGAAAAATAAATCGTAATGCTCAGTTTTCATGCTATAGCAATTTTAACCCAGTAAATGGCATTTGTAAAAGAAAAGAGATATTAAACTTGTAAAGATTCAAGCCATACAATTCCCTAATAAACACCCAAGCGGATCTAAAAAATCTAAATTGGGAATAATAAATAAATAATGTAAAAAAAGATGTTTTACTGAGGTAATTCTAATGAGATCGATATTCATAAGTTTAGCTATATGAAAGAGTATCGGCAATACCTGGATACGACCCGCATTATCATTTAGGTTGGCACAACATTTCATGTCTAACCTGAAACAGGGTTAAATCCATAGATCTTTCATTTTATTGACAAAGAACTCAGAATCCCAATAGATCCATTTCGGCTATCTCCTAACTCATATAATACAAAAAACAGATCTATGTTTGTTTAAACAAATAACTAGTTCATCAGATCTGATCTGACCCTATACGCGGTCTTTGATTACAATAATAGATTTGTAGATCAATGGATCTGCATTCTACACGTCAACAATTATTTCTCAAATATAAAAAGAAGAACATATGCATTAATAAAAAGAAAATATGAGCATTTCGGATTTAAATACTTATCAGTAATTTATTGCAGACTAACTGACTGAGGAGCTTCCACGTTCCTCCCAACCTTGGACCGCAATCCATTCCTAGATTGTTCCACCGGCCACCCCCGAACCAAGGTGAACATAACAGGAACCTAGACAGACCTAGGGTAGTTCTCTATCTTTTACTACAGCAGAGCGTCCACAATGTTCGTTTATCACCCTATATGGTGTGAGTCCATCAAATTGACATTTCCCATGCAATAATAATCATACAGTCCTCCTAGGACAGTCCTTTATTGGACACACCAGGTTTCAATACTCTGGTGTTGAGCACTCAGACTCACGACTGGACCCTTTTCAGTGCACTTGGAAAACGTGCCATGCAACGTTACCTTCTCTGCTATTAATACTTTTTGGGGCAAGGATGCTAGATATTTTGGGTTTGACAACACTCAGTTCTCGAACTGACACCTAGCAGATTTAGTTGTTAATTATTAATTAATATTTCTTTATTTTTAATTCTCACAACTCATTTTAAATCTTTAACTTAATAAATTAGACTTTCACTCTTCTATTGGATAGTTTCGATTTTAATTTGGGGACTACTGACCTATCTAGATCCTTGTATGCTCAACTTCTCTTTTAGTGGTTGCCCTAGTCAGTTCGAAAGAATAAAATAGTAATAAGTCATCATTTTAAAATGATCTTTAGTTCACTTGATGCTCTAGAGCCTCTAGCTCAACAGCAGTTATTTAGTTCGAGTCGAAGTGCTTTAGAGCTCCTTAGCTCAACACTCACTCAACTATTAGTGTTCTCCGAGCCCCCTTGGCTCATGCACGTGTTGTGCATTGTCAAATTTATTACGACGTAAAAATAAAATAATATTCAAATAATAGAGTAGTCTTGTCTCGGGATGTTACACTTATCCTATCCTCTTTCAATCTAGGAAAATCATAGATAATCGAGCCCAAATTCTAAGATATAAACACCTACTTTTTATTTCAGGTAACACAAAACTACTACATATTGTTTATTGTTTAGATTCACATTTTTTTTATGAAAGCTTCCACAAAGAATTGTTTTTATTATTATATGCATTATTTCATTTTTGTATGAGTAACAAAAAATCTAGAGAGGTAGAGGTATAATCCCAATTTGTTTTACAGGTTTTTCAAAACCCTTTTGGATTGAAAGAACTATGTCTTAAGAACTTTATATGTGAAATTATTTTGACTTTGAATTTCTTACCTAAAACTTTACGAGAAAAACTAACACATTTTTATATGGACTAAATATATAAACATATACACAGAATTTACCATCGATTCATAGTGTTTTACTTTCATAAATCATTTTATTTCATAGGTTAACTATTTTGACAATGAAAACCCATTAATATAATGAAACAAAAATGTTATATTCGAGTGAAACAAAGTAACGGCATATTTAAATGATAAAAAATAATAGTGAATAATACTAGTGAGTGAATGGAAGAAAGGAGCCTACACGTCTACAATAGTGAATAGTTGCATTGTTAAATTTTTAAGTCAATTAAAAGACTTTAATTTCATGGATTCTGACTAGGAAGTTTGGAAAGAGAATTCCAATAATGGAATTTTGGGATTTTTGGAAATTTTAAAAATTAAAAGAGATTGATAATTTTTTTTGGAAATTTTAAAAATTTTAAAATTAAAAAAGTTGATATAAAAATATCAAGTCTGTAAAGTCTTTTAAAATAAAGTAAAGAGTTAATTTTTCACTATTAAAAATCTTCTTCCATCTAATTTTAAAGAAAAAGTTTAGTACTATAAATATTTAGAAAACTAACCAAAATAAAAATAAAAATCATCAACTTTATTACAAAAAATCTGAAGTTTATTTCTTTCATAAGTAGGTTAACAAAAAACACATTATTAAAATGCTTTGTAATGTTACTAAGTAAAATCACATTAAATTTCAAGTTAAAGATATTTGGAGTATAAAAATAAATAACTAAATAAAATCAATTACTTACTTATTATTTTTTTCTAGGTTTGATAGATCAAAGTTGGTCATCACCATATCATAACTACTATATCCTAACAAGGGTGATAAGATAGACCCATGATGGAGTAGATTTACATGTCCAACATTATTATTATTATTTTTTATATTTTGAAAATAATTCAAAAAACAATTATTTGTGTAAAAGTTACTTAAAAACTCAAAAATACTTGCAAGAGGTGTGAGTGACACTTTGCACAACAAATTATTATTTTATTATTAATAAAAGAAAAAGATACTTGGAGAATTCGCTTGAATGAGGGAACACAACCATGAGACATAGAACATGTGTAAAGCAAGCAAGGGATATTAGATTTGATTGGGATGGCACAAAGACATGGGATAGCACATGACAATGTGTTGTGCATGGAGAAATTGTGCTAGTATGCATGTATTGAGTATTTTTCTCTTTGATTTATGTCTATCACTAGCTGTATGGAAGCTTTGTTTGTTGGTTCTTGTGTGCATGGTGGCGATCCAACTCAATGGTGGAGTTGACTAGCAATGCTACTGTCCTCTTATGATGGGGAGGAACTGATTCTCCAATTAATCATTCCCATTGACAACCTAGGGAGGAACTGATTCTCCAATTAGTCATTCCCATCGTTGTCAAAAAAGTAATTTTCTTTGATGTTATGAATTATAAAATTATAAATAGCATATTAATTGTTGCTTGAATTTCTTTATATATATATATATATATTTTGTGTAAAGTTTTGTAAAGAAAATGTGATGTGTACTTTCATATCATGGATAATCATTTGTTTTGCATGGTAAGAAATATATATACGGTTACTCTCTTGGCCCTTTTTTCCATGGGAATCTTACAGGCTTGGTCATTGTGAATCCCTAAGGGACTTTTTTTTTTTTTTTAAACAGACTTGCATTCATAGTGAATGGGGTATTAATATAGGAATCGAAATCCCCACACTTATAATTACGAAAGCTTGTATTTGATTGGATCGAACCTGTACATTATCATTGAGAATCTACATTCGATTTCGATTTCATCTCTGTGTATAAAATGGTTATATTTGAGTTCAAAATATATCCTGTGTCTTTCTTGTTCTAAAAGCTGTACATTTTCATATAAGATCCCTGTACCTGATTTCGATTTGAAATCTGTGTAAAAAAGGGTTATATTCGAATTGAAAAGTTCTGTTGAATCGTTTGTTTTTACTTTGCATGAATGGTACTGTATGGAATTCAGATCTTGGTATTCCTGTTGAACCGTTTTAAAATCTAAGAATTCTGTCATTTCGTAATTGGTACCATTTATTATGAACGCGAAGTCTGCGATGAATGAATTCAGATTGGTATCTATGGGTGTACGGATTGGATTTGTGTTTTTTTGCTTATCGCTCTGATTTTGTTTTTAGTAAGCTTAACTCTTTGTTGATGCCATGCATTCAGTACTTGTTTAAATTATTGTTTTTCTGAGATTTGATTTTTTTCTTGGTTGCTAGTTGCTTTCATATCGTAGCCTAAAAAGACCATCGGAGTACTATGCTATTCTCTTTCATAGATTTTATGAATGTACAGATGCATGCGATGTGATCCGTGGGATACACAGAGTGTTATGATCTAGGTTGAAAAACGTTTTATTGTGTTATGGACACCCTTCGTACACAAATTGTTCTTCCTGTATTCTTTTTGGTAACTCTATTGTTGTCTCCCATTAGTCATATCAAGACTTTTTTATTGTAGGTTTTCCTCTATTTATTATGTAAATCCAGACTGGAGTATTCATGGATTTCACACGTAACTACCTTTAGGTCTACTAGTCTTGGTAAAGATTTAAAACGATGGTATGGCTATTTTGTAGAAAGTTTTTTGGTTGTAAATTTTTGGTTTCTCTAGAATTTTTCTTTCATATGTATTATTAATTGGATCAGTGGTAAAAAAGAAATGGGCGGGATCTATAACATTAAATTTATTTTCTGTGTAGTTTCCCCCTCTTGACTATTTTCCACTCAGCATAGCATGTAATAGTTCTGCCCTAAATCTCGCTCACGCATAGCAGGGCGTTAATGTTTGAGGTGGTCCAAGTCTATTTAGATTCTGATTTGTTTCTTTTTAAACTCCCATGTATTTTGCATGATCACTCCATGATCGACGTCGTGTGGTCCCTATCTTAATTATGTTGTTAACAAGCAGTTCGAGTCTAGCATTAGTTTGTTAGATCTGTCGAGTGTAATTCAAATAAATTATTTCACAAAACGATAGCTTCGCAGTTTCCGATATGCATTTGATGTTAGTTAATGATTTACCATAATCATGGATTGGACGATAAGAGGAAATTCCCTTGGTTGTATGCAAGTATTTGAAGAAGAGGAATTTTTAAAGTAGGCAAATCTTATTCTTTATAATTATATGAAAATAAGAGGTGGTAATTTCTATGAGATGGCGCAACAGATAGTGGGACAAATTCACAACACTGTACCAGCTCTCAACTCTGCATTGTATTAAAACATAAACAAATAAATATACATCACATGTTCCTGGAATAATCCATGTGTCCAGAAAGTTCTGAAGAGTTAGTTTCTCGTAGAAGCTACTAATACATATATAAACTCAATAGTGGGATCTCAAATCCCTAGAGGTATGGTCTGCCATCTCTAGATGCATCTACAATCATTCAATGCATGCCTTCTTGGGGCTTCATTTATAAGCTAGCATTTACAATGTCACATAATACAACATAGGTTTCAAAGATATTTCACATATTTCACTTTACAGATGGTTGTTGGAATTAATATTCCAACACTCCCCCTTAATTTCAATAGCCACAACAAAATTCATTCAAGCTATGCTACAGCATACATCAGATTTTAAATATGAGACTTTCCTGCAGGACTTTAGTCTCTACTAGGCTTACAAACATCCAAAACCGTTCAAAAAACACATCTAAGAAAATTTAAACCTGTTAACACCTTTTCCATTTTCGTGGCCTCCAAACCTTGAACCAACTATGCTTTGGCTTCATTTTCACTTTCTTCTTTAGCTTGACTATTTTCTTTGATTCTTCAAATCTTCTATCTTCATCATCCTTTGGCCTTATTCTTCCATCAGCATCATCAAGGTCTTCAATGGCTTTCTTCCAACTGTACTCAAAAATTTTAAGCTGTAACATATCCATCTTACATTTAACAGGCCGCTACCATAAAATCAACTGATAGTAATGCCTGATCTCTTCAGGTCTCCATTTCTCAAAACTTTCAGTTACAAACTATTCTTCAAATTCGATTTGCTCAATAGTGTTCATTACATCTTTTAAAAGATCAACAGCTTCAGTGTTGCCATACACATGTTCATGTGCATTCATTTCTGCCTCAATTTCTTGCATTATACTTGTTGCTATTAACCTAATATCATCCTCATTTACATTCTTTGCTTCTCCATTGAACAATTTTTCTGTTGATTTCAACTTTGTATAAATTTTCAACATTTCATTAATCATTTCTTCAAGGACTTCATTACCTCAACATTTCATTAATGTTGAAATTTTTCACTATTTCAACATCATTTATGACATTGTCGTCTCCACTACACTACATTCAGCTAAAAGTAAAAAAATTTCACCATTCATCACACTGAGGATCAATTCGATTTCCTTCTCAATTTCACTCAGCTAAGCTTCAGTCAAAATTTCTTCATCATAAATTGGCCCTTTTTCAATTTCAATTTCTTCTTCAATTCCCAAAATTTCTGCAAACTTTTCTTCTATTGTATGTGCTTCAGCACACTATATACCAGTATGGAAGTTAACCAAAGCTTTCATGTCTTTATGAGTTTCGTTGAACTCAATCTCATGTTTAGGAACAACTTTCTCATCAACTTCAAATTCTGTTTTAACTAATGTTCCAACATCTATAGGGCTGCTTTCATTTTCAATCAAAAACTTTTCTTCATTGTTGTCCTCTTTTTCTTCATCTTCAATCTTCTCTTCTGCTTCAACAAGTAGTTCATTAACCTTATCACAATTTTCAGCATTGTCCATGACAGCTACATCAACATTCGTCCTTTCTGGCACATTTTTCAATCTCATTTCAACCTTTGATTCACATGTTGCATCATTTCCATAATTTGTGGCTTCAAATTTCTCGGGATCTTGCATGAGTTGCTGCTCATTATCAACTTCATATTTAGTATCTTCGTCCACAGGTATATCAACATAGTAAGATTCACCAATGGATTGATTGACTTCAACTACTACTACAGAATTTTCTATTGATTCTTCAATAGTCAGAACCTTAGCTTGCTGTTGATTTATGTTGCTCCCCCTTATATAGAATTCTCTTCTCAAGCATTCCCAAGCTTCTTTAGCACTGGTTTCACTATCAATCATGAGTAAAATTCTCTCATTCAAGCCTTGTCGAATGAGGAACAGTGCTACATCATCATTTCTCCTATTTTCCATGAGCTCAATCTTTTGACTTTGGGGCAAAACCTCATAGGTTGCCTGGTTTGGGGGTTCCTTGAATCCATTTTCAACTACACTCAACACACCTTCAGCGCGAAATAGAGTTTTCATTTTAATAACCCAAAATTCAAAATTCTTACCTGAGAAAACTGGAATTGGCAGAAAATTATGACAAACTTCTTCAATTTTAATCTCTTCTACAGCATACAAATCTACAATGCAAGAGTGAATTTCTTTTCCTTAGCCAATTTGAGTCTTTTGCTCTTCACCATATCTTTCTTGGGCTCTACTGAAAATGCATTAAGCTTCTACTCTTCTGAACTCAATTTCTTTAAACACGGACTACAACAATTTTTCTTCTACATGGCTAAACTCTGACAATACAGAAACACATGGGATTCCTTTTGTGAATGGCCCAATTTAAATTCCATTCAAGCTGATTTTCTTATAATCTGCTCAACCACTATACCCTGGGAGCATCAACCATTAACACGTGATAGGCATATGAATGCACTATCTTCGTCATCAAATGAAACTACAGTGCAAATACTTTAGAGCTTCTGCTCAACTCAAAGTTCAACTCCAGGCTTCATACTTCACAATTTTCATCCGCTAGAGTAAGCGGGATTCACGAGGTTGCTCAAACACTTAACGATGGGAGCACCTTACTTCACTTTGGTCGACCATTAAAAACATGGGGGCGCATTATCTATAATGCACTAGAACTTAGGGCCAAGGAATTGGTTTTCACTTTCACCAAGGATGGATGAACTACTCCTCTTTTCTTTGAACAACCTCACCTCAGGCCTTCCTTCTTTAAATTAACACTGCAAATGGAAGTTTATATAACCTAGAGAGTATATACTTTACCAATAGGAATATTGCACTTATGCACATCACCCAAGTCGTAGCTTGTCTCAAACTGCACAACTGATGGCAGAGGGACTAATAAAATTCAATTGCAGACGGTCTCCCCAAGAGGTTGGCTTCTACAACTTCAAGCCCTCAGGGCTCCTCCAATATAGCAGTATCTGATGGCAGAGGGACTAATAAAATTCAATTGCAGACGGTCTCCCCAAGAGGTTGGCTTCTACAACTTCAAGCCCTCAGGGCTCCTCCAATATAGCAGTATCACACCTTTGACAAATGTAATGGATTCTCCTTCTCAACTGCAGTGGGGGTTTCTTCTTTCACAGAACCCTTGCAAAAAGGTTCCCAACCAGACAAGATTTCAAGCTCCTCTTACACATGCGCGGGGATCTCTAAGGGTTCGTTCTCACATTCATAACATAGCCTATTCTGTGCTTTACCCATGCGTGGCTACCAATGAAATTCCAAGAAATTACTTCTGTCCCCCGGAGTAAGATACCTCAACTAATGAAAATAAGCTTCAATGAGTGGCAATTACTACAGAGGCTCATGAAAACACTGCAAGCCCCCTTTAATTTGCTTCCACTACAGGAAACAACTCACACAAGAGCAAGTGGATGGGGCTGAGAGAACATGGCATAGGGTTAAGCTCTTCAATCTCCCAACTATCATCTGTACAGGGTACAAATAAACCAGTAACATGAACAGTCTCCCAACACATTGCATTCTCCTCTTATAGCCTTCACGACCCCTACAGTACAACAAATCCCAAAACAAATGTTCTCATCCCACCGGCAGCTCTCCACTAAAGCACGAGGAGTTCTTCTTCTACCATGGGCTACGACCCTTCAATTCATCTCTCCCATTGCACGCAAGTCCCCAGACCCTTCCGAGAGGTCCGAGCTGAGGCTCTCTTCATCACACAATATCCTCTAGGATTTTGCATTCTCATCCATATAAATGGCACCTCTTTTATTCACAGAACCCAGGCAATATTTGCAGCCCACAAATCCAATGTCCACCATAGTTACACTCTGCAACTTTCTTTCCCTTTTGTAGGCTATGGTAGACAATGTTGAGCTTTTGCTTGGACGCACTCAACCAACGGCAGCAGTCTCTATCTCACCAAGGATAGCTCCTCCTATTCATTCTAGCAAGACATCTCCATAATCAACACGGCACCCCTTTTCTTCTGTCCAATTTCTTTTATGCATACACGGTGTCTCTAGGACTTTTTGTCACATTTACAACTTAGCCAGTCTGCGTTCTACCCAGGCTACAAATGAGAGGTGGTAACAATTGTGAGGGAGAGTTCGAAGCTTTCTAATGCACAAACTGGCCAGACATAGCAACCCAACCTTTTCGAAACTAGACTGCTTGCACAAGAATTCTTAAAAAAAAGCTTTGTTGCGATAGGCTGAAATAGGAGGTTCAAATACCTCACCCACGATGTGATATTTGCTCAACACAAAAAATCAACTCTACTCTAACAGCTGACTGACTTCTATGGCACTCTTAATACATAGAGCCTCTAATTCTTCTTCAAGCTAAATCAACTGAGATCTTCTTCTCCTGGAATGATGAGGCTTTGTCCAAATGTCGGCTCAATGCTTACTCCGAATTCACCGTAGAGGTTCCTTTTATGAGATCAAGATGAACTCTGATACCAATTGTGAGATGGCGCAACAGATAGTGAGACAAATACACAACATTGTACATCTAATTTATTAAACAAAGGAAATATTTAAAGAGAAAGATTGGCCTGCCACGCAAAGAAGCACAGAGCTAAACCAGCTCTCAACTCTGCATTGTATTAAAACATAAACAGATAAATATACGTCACATGTTTCTAGAATAATCCATGTGTGCAAAAGGTTCTAAATATTTAGCTTCTCACATAATCTACTAATACATATATAAACTTAATAGTGGGATCTCAAATCCCGAGAGGCATGGTCTGCCATCTCTAGATGCATCTACAACCATTCAATCCGTTCCTTCTCGAGGCTTCATTTATAAGCTAGCATTTACAATGTGTAGGTTTCGAAGCAACTTCACATATTTCACTTTACCAGATGGCTGTTGGAATTAATATTTCAACAATTTCTTTATAAATTATTAAAGATGGTAAATTCTTTATAAATGATTATTTTTTCCAAATTATAATTTCATTTCAAGAAAAGAGAGAAAACGGTTGTACATCTTATGAAAAAACAGAAAGAATGATTGTTTAAAATCTAGCTTTCTAAAAGTCTTTTAAATTTTTTTATTTTTGGGTTCATTATTTGGGGGTGTTAGATAGGGTTAAAATTATTCAAGAAGAAATTTTCAGTTTATGGTTTTTATTGTCACTTAATATTGTATTTTTAAGAGGGACTATTTTTGCAAGGAAAAATAACTTATATTCCATGATAGAAATAAAATCATATTCTTTATGTGCTCAAAGTATGTTACAAATAAGACTAAGCATAGGCGCATACTCCACTTACAAGAGTACATAGGTTTATTGGACTTGCAAGATTGAAATTACATTAGTAATATCCATTCAATCTTTTCCTTTATAAAAGAATCATCTATCTCTCTTTTTCCTTTTCTAACTTTTAACTTCATGCCACCCCTTTGAGCAAGGAGCCACATTAAGTTGTAACTGTGAGTTGGAAGACAAACACAGGATAAATTTTTTTAGAAGGAACCAATTCCTTATTCAACTCCAAAGTATCAATTTCATGATGCCTTTTTGTCCCACCTAGAGTGGCTTGAACTACCATGACTTTCCTCGATGAGGAAATATTTATATCTATTTCTTCTATTTTATCCCTAGAGAAAGTAATGGATTTCACAATCAACACTTGCTAGTCATTAGTTACCTCATTTTTATCTAGTTGAGTCTTACCTCATTTTGATCAAGTTGAGTCTTTGAACTCAATTCCACCAAAAAATTAGCAGTTTTTTTTGTTTCTTTATTTATGGGAGGATGAGGTTAAGCATGGAAACATATAGCTTGTAAATGTCCTCAAAGATGACATATCCTAGATTTAAATTTTGTGTTCTCATATTCCATGACTTGTGTGAATTTAAAATTCTTTTATGTGGGAGTGATTTTTGTGCAAAAGACCTTTAGTAAGGCCTATCTCAACACATATATGTGCATATGTGCATACATTGAGGAGATGAATTCAAGTTGGCATTTTAGTAATTGAAACTATTATTAAGATCACATTCAAGGAACCAAATCGTTATAAAAAATCATGCATCTCCCCAAAGTACTAAACAACCTCAAACACTTAATGATAAAGAACATGATCATTTCACAAAAATCCCTAGGAACACAGAGAGATTTCATATTTCTTAGTCCAAAGTTGAGTAAATCAAATGAAGATGTAAAAAGCCAATATCCATTAAATTTACATCTAATCTGAGAGTTTTTAAAGTATTAATCTCCAATAATACATGCAATGTAATTTTATAAATGATATGAACTAATAATAACCATGACTAATAATATCATATAGATAAGTTAATTAAATATAATTAACTAAAATAACTGGGTCCTTAAGAAATACCATAAAAAATGCACTCCTATTATTTTTATTTCATTGTAATAAGAAATATATATTGTAATAAAAATATATATATGTCAAACAAGTTCAATTTTATCATATTTATTTTCTTATGTACTCCAAATCCATTGCAACTCTAGTATGAATAGAAATTATTTTTATTTCATTGTAATACAAAATATATATGTCAAACAAGTTCAATTTTATCGTATTTCTTTTCTTATGTACTCCAAATTCATTGTAACTCCAGTATGAATAGAGAAATGGTTGAGTTAGTTCTCTTTTATAGTGTATTTGAGTCCCAAAATTATATTTGTGTGATTTAGTAATTCATATAATTTTGGAATTTTGATTTTATTTTAGATTAAAAGAAATTATTGTATAAATGTTATCAAATTGGATGAGTTTATTAAAAAATTATCTATAAAATTAGAGAAAATAATGTTAATATTAATTAACTTATAATAATATTTTTAAAGAATCTAATTTATAAAATTATTTAAAAAATATTTTGATTTATTCATAATTAATTAAGTGATTTATAAATAAAAAAAATTATAATTTTAAAATTATCATTATTTTTTGTTTTTAATCTAAATTTTGAATTAGAAAAAATTTTGTACTCATCACATACATTTTGCTTCTTCTCTATTTTTATATAAAATATATTTAAATATTCATCTTCCTCTAAATTTTGAGAACTATAAATTGTTTTTTACTCATCATATACACTTTGCTTTTTCTATTATTTTTTATATAATTTAAATATTAAGCTTCCCTTTCTACTGGGTTAGTAGGAGAAAATAATAAAAACATTCTATATATGAAGCTTCCCCTTCTACTAGGTTATTAGGAGAAAATAATAAAAACATTCTATATATGAATGAATATGTTTAGAAAGTAAATATAACATGTAGGTAATTTTCTTCTTATAAAACTTCCAAAATAAATAAAAATATTCAAATTATATATACAATTTCAAAACTCAAACTAAATAGGGATATTGCCTTAAAATTGTGTATGAATTACTCTCTAGAAAAACATCTGAGTGTCAAACTAACTAAGTTACACCTTTATGAGTTGGGTACCTCGACTTTTTAAAGAAAAAGTAAATGGTTCTAATAAATGAGATCAAGTGGGTGCATTGTAGCATGCAACATGTTGGGAATTGCATGCGAGATTGAATTTGACGTGTCTGATTAAGAGGTCCCTATTTATGTATTATGTGTGTTATCCAGATTACCTTTGCAAATTTTTGGAAGTTAACACTAATTGTTATATGAGTTTGACTACTTTTTCAGGAGATTGGAAAGAGGTAAGTAGAACACTTTGTCAAGAATGTAGGAAATATGCAAAGACGTACTTTTTCCAATTCCTCGAAAAGAAAAAATGCAACCAATGAGGGTGATCAATAAATCATTAAAGCTGGCATTTTTAATTGTGTACTCAATTTTATGATGTTGCACTATAAGATACTAAACTTGTTTTTGAAGTTTAGTAGCAATTGGTTCCAACTCGGGACAAGTTGATCAGTGTGTTCCAGGACTCTTGAGGCTATGTTTTGTCACCCTTTATGGAGTAGATATATAACTAAATGGAAGCAATGGTCAAAATTATGGTATGATCTATGGAACCCTAACTACCCTAACAACAAACAAAGATAACTACCCAAACAAACAACAAATAAAGATGTAAACATTTGAGTACACAAACAACAAATGCAACAAAGATGCATAGGCATGGGGCCTTTGAAGACACAATGACATGAAATTTCTGTGCATATTTGAGACCAACGGGAAAAAACTTAATTGGAAAAGTGGTTGACAATTGTCCATTCTATTTCCTTCTATATTATTTTTGTCATTGCTCATTGAGGTCTATAAATATGTACTCTAATTATTAGTAAAGTCTAATTATTAGTAAAGGGTGCTAAAACTTCACACGATATCATATTGTGTTGTTCTATGATTTGGATTTGTTATTAATGAGCTATGTTGTTTTTGTGTTGTTAGTCACCCATATTGGTTGTGTGCAGGTTGGCTATGGCCATGTGAGATTGTGTATTACCCATGTATTAATCAAATCTCTACTTTTTCTTGTTATGTCCATTCAAAATAACATGTTCTATTTTGAAAGTCATCCTTCTAATCAAACATATATGAGATGAGACAAGTTCAAAGGAAGGTATAAGTTGACAAATCTTCAACCTAGAGTTGATTGACCCTAGTTTTGACTTAGCATGATTTGTAGACAATAGACTAAAATCAAAGCCAATAGTTCTGATACAATGTTGGGAAACCTCTTCTTTGAACAATAAACAAGATAAGTACTCCAAGAAGATGGATGGTGTCTAAAGACATTGTTTACAATACTTAAGCACAAAGCATTATGATCAAAACATCACAATGCATTTTTCAATATCAATTGCAACATTCAAGTCGATATCAACAAGAGCCATGTGGTCGTTCTTTTATAGTATATAGATATAACAAACTCGTGTGAAGTGAGGATGATCTAGTCCACAAATAGGGGTCAAGTTTCCATGAAATCCACAAAGTCCCATAGATTAGTTAGTTTCACTAGTCGAGGCGATCACGGTTTAGTCTACCATTCAGTTGACCAATCAATCAACCAATCAGTCAAGCCTCCAATGGACTGCTTTGCTAGATGAATGTTGTCTTTCGACTAATTGTCTCGAAAAAATCCAAATGTATAATAAACCTACAAATCCTTTGGTTCCAACATATTCTTATATATTTGTAGAAATATTTAGATCTAACATAATAAATAGGATTTTTTTTAATACACAGATTTAGTTTTTAAGTCTAGGTTTCATTTAGTTTACTCCCATCCCAACATTGCAATTAGATTCCCTACTGCATATTCTCTAGGATAGAGTATGCACCGCACGAAGAATACATAAGTAGGTAATTGTAAAGTGGGAAGAATGATGCACCTAATGGCATTTAGATAGTCTTTGTTAGAATGGAAACCTTGGAAGTATTATTCCTACCATAATTTATAAATATTTTAATTTTGTATCCTTTATACTTATAAAGTTCAATTTGGTGGTAGGCCAAATTCCTTTCCTACAATTTATTTTGGTATCAGATTTAATTTAATTTAATTTAATTACTTTCATCAATTAGAAATTATTCAATTTATTGGACTAAATATAGTTTATTTCCTGTACTTAAATGCATACTAGGAAATCTTGTCCATGCTTGTTTTAAGGAGAGTCAACTTGCAAATCAACATAGGTATTATCCTCCAAAACATGATGGAGATTTTTTTTGACATTATGGCATGAGTATGAATACATAGTGTGAATAATTGAATTGAATTTATTTTATTTTTTCATGTAAACATCAAATTTGAATTATTGATTTTTTTCCAAGGAAATATGTTAACAATTAGCAAATGATCTCATAGTAATAACATGAATTGGTATTAATTTGTTCTATTAATGGAAGCTCTGTAATCTTTTAATCAATAAGAAAGATTACATCAACTGATGTGAATATGACTTTTAGGATAGTCAAGGCACCCTCATTGAGATCTTTTAATCAATAAGAAAAATTACATGAGTTAGTGTGAATATGATGTCTACGATAGTCAAGGAAACCTCCCCAAGGAGGATGCACCCCTCAACATATACATAACACCCAACTTCTTCATCTTAGTCCCCACTCGGGTAGTATTTTCTCTTTCCATCTATTTTTTAATCCATTATTGATGTGTGGCATGCAGTGGTAGATTTCAATCCTTCAAGATGTGAGACTATATTCTTATTGTTTATTTATCAATCGTTGGGTTGTGTACATCTTGAGTGGTATCATTTGTATTTCAATTAAGGCCATCATCAAGATAAATACAAGAAATAAATTAGTTATGGGTGATTTGATTGTTATTTGATATCCTCTCTCTCGTCTAATTTTTTTCTCCTTTTGTTCATGATTTCTCTAGCATGAGGTTTATTAAGAATCATTTAAAGGATTTAGATCTACACCATTTTCTATCAAAGCACCAATCCAAACATACTCTTCTCAAATATGGTTTTTTTTCCAACCTCTCACCGAACCCTAATGGTTTGACATACATCCATTCTCTTAGAAAATTGATCTCCTTTCTTTGGTGCAGTAATAGCACTTCCTCTTTGATTTCCAATATCATGCCTCTATTTTGTAGATACACCAACCTCATTAGGGATATAGATCGACGTCAAAATAAAATATTTTCTATTACTGAAGATACTATGTATCATTATAATCAATCTAACAAGAACAATTCCTAATATAAATCAACAATTCAAAACTTCATGAGAAAATATTATGTGTAGTTCATGATTGAAATTGGAACATTGGAACACAATTTAATGGATGTGTTTATGGATGAATTTTGTGTTTTATATTAATCCCCTAACCGTCATTAGTTTTGAGTATACTAGCTATGGTTAGGTCAACTTAGTTGTAGGTTACATCATGATCACCTCATCTCATATTTATAGTACAGGAGATTCATTTGTATAGTCATGGCATCTTGTCTAGTGCATTGATTATATTGTAAAAGGAGGTTCCGCCCTCAAAGAGGATTGTTATCCATTCAATATTTACCATTATCCAAGCATACATCTACTCTTCGTTTTGTTTTTATGTTATTTTTGGAATTTAGTTCACAACATTTGGTGTCAAAGCATATGATCCTTGGCTTAGCTCCTTCAAAATGAGTCATACTTCTATTTTGACTTTAACACTTTTTTATGGGATGTTTTAGACCATGAAATTTTTTGAAGCCTCAAGAGACATATTGAAGCACCTAAGCTAAAAATTTCAAGTTCTTGTTAAGTATAATTCCAAATTTATACTATATTAATTATAGTTATGGCCTTAACAATTTTCCAAAAATACTTTATGGAGGAGCACAATGTTCTTGAGACTTAAACTAAGGAGGGACCATTAATTACAAGGGGTACAATTCCTACAATGATATAAGAAGAACATTACATTGATGAATATCTATACGGCCTTCATAATTTCACACATGCATCATACTTAACTTAAGATGTATCGCCTCTATCTTGTGAGAAGGACATCGCATTTAATGAATTAAAGGGTGATGCTAAAATTGGGATTCATTCCTTTTCTCAAATGTTCACTTGTAATATACCATAAATAGATTGATTTTAACATAAACTTTCCATTCCAAGTGCATGTCTATGCCATGTCATTGTAACAAATGTTGTAGCTAAACATGAATAATGGATTGAACCTTCTTTTATGTTTATGTTAAAAACTATAGTGAAATTTTTGAATAAATCACATTTTCCATATTGATTCCATTGTATTGAATATACAAAATTTTCTACGACTCCTTTGTGTTTGTCTTATGTTATCCTTCAAACAAATTGGGCATTTAAAGGATTGTAGATTTCCAATTGTATTTTATAACCTTTTGAACTAGATTTCATTACTCATGTAGAAAATTGGTACTCATTTGTGTTTTTCTTATGTTGTCCTTCAAATAAATTGGGCACTCAAAGGATTGTAGATTTCCAATTGTATTTTATAACCTTTTGGACCAGATTTCATTACTCCAGTAGAAAATTGGTAGCTTAGTTTCCTAACGAAAGAATAGAGAATTATAATGGTAGCGTTCAATGGGAATTCTAAAGGTAGTGTTTATCGAGTATGATATGTAGAAGAGCCTTGCAAGGTATAAAAATAACTTCTATGTTAATTTGACTTTTTTTTTTCAATGATAGTAACAGAGGAAAAACACATAATGATAATAACTTGGAACACTACATCATTTTATGATAATCTATATTTAAACATAAATGTGATATGCTTTTTTTAAGTGACTTTTAATCCATTCAAGAACTACTTGTAAGCAGTTAAGCAAGAAGTGTGGGTTCCACATAGGGAATGGAGTAGGGACATGAGGGAAGGATGTTCCCTCTCTAGTCTTCTCGTAAGTTGAACCTCATGTTTAGGAGAGCATGGGAATGGAACTAGAACTGGAAAAACTCCAATTGGTGCTTCCACAAAGTGGTAAAAAAAGCCTAGAAAGTCTAGTTGATGGAGATATAAGGTGTCTTTATGAGAAGGTAAAGAACAAGCCACTTGCTATTGGTGGTTCTTATTTGACTGGAATTGGGTATATACTTAAAAAATTAGTAGGTGTGAGAGAATTAACCAGCCTAGATCCAAATCCTAAGCTCTATCAAGTGCCGAGAGGGATCAAATCTCCTGAGGTGCAAACCTCGGCTCAGTTATTGCACTCAAGGAGAGGTTTTCACCTCGGGAGATTTTATCCCTCTCGGCACTTGATAGAGCCTAGGATTTGGATCTAGGCTGGTTTCAGTCGTGGGCGGTGACACAAAACTGGAGTTTGATCAACATTGTAAGGAACGGGTTAAGTTGAAAACACAAATACATTTACAAGGATTATCATAATGTAAGTAATAAGTATTAAGGATTGAGTAAATTGTTAAACTGGAAAATAGAGACAATTCACCTAATTTTTTTTTCAATTTTTTTTTTGTTGATTTGCATTTTGTTTTGTTTGTTCTTCTCTTTCTTCTACTATCATTTCGTCATTTCGTACATTTTGATTTATTTGTTGTTCTACAAACTGATTTTTTTGTTCTTCCAATTGCTTCAAATTTCTCTCTTGATACGCTCTTTGTCGATCAACGTTTTGTTTTCTTTGTTCTTCTCATTCTTCTGTTGTCAATTCGCCTAATTTTTTTTTTTGATTTTCTTTTTGTTGATCGACATTTTCTTTTGTTCGTTCTTCTCCTTCTTCTGCCGTCATTTCGCACATTTTGATTTATTTGTTGTTCTGCAAGTTGACTTCTTGGTTCTTCCAACTGCTTCAACTTTCTCTCTCGATACACTCTTTGTCGATCAACGTTTCATTTTCTTTGTTCCTCTCATTCTTCTGCTGTCAATTCGTCTAAATTTCTTTTTCGATATTCTTTTTGTCGATCTACGTTTCGTTTTCTTCATTCTTCTAGTTCTTCTACTATCATTTCATCCAACTTTCCTTTTCAAAATTCTTTTTGTTCTTTTGCTTTTCATATCAAGTCTTCTTCTCGTTCTTTTGTTGTCACTGAAATCAATGCGTCCATACATTGAAATCAATGCATCCCTACACTGAAATCAATGCATCCATAGAATAACATCTATATTTAAAAATATGCAATAAAACCCCCATACACTGAAATCTATGCGTCCATTCACTGAAATCAATGCATCCATACACTGAAATCTATGTGTCCATACACTGAAATCAATGCATCCACAGAATAATATCTACACTGAAAAATATGCAATAAAAATTTTCAGCATTGTAAGGAACAGGTTAAGTTGAAAACACAGAAAGAATTACGAGGATTATAATAATGTAAGTAATAAGTATGAGTAAATTGTTAAACTAAAAAATAGAGACAATAATTTTGTAAAGATTAAATAAATGAAAATATGGTTCACATCGTGATCATTCTAAGTCTATCTTCTTCATCTTTTCTTATCTTCACACCTGGTAGTTTTGAAATCTTCTCATATCGATCATATGAGAATCTACATTGGACCTGTACTTGTATTACATACTTGTATTCCAACATATGACTCCTCGAAGACATGACACATTTGAACTTCTGATAATTGATCAATTCATTCACGAGGATCCACGATATACACTGAAATAGAGAACACCAAAATTTAATTTGTTGAAATCATTGCAGAGTAGTTTTTTTCTGTTAAATTGATAAATTCAATGTATAGATGTAAATAACAAAAATCAATGCATTGCTGAAATTAATGAAATATTTTTTTATTTATAAAATTGATAAATTCAATGCATACAAGTAAAAAACAAAAAAAATGCATCGCTGAAATCAATGCAATGAATGAAATAAATATGCATCTTCTATTGTTTAACAACATTTGTGTGTGGTCTATTGGTAGGAATTAAGGTGACTCGGCTTGTGTTAACCTAGAGACGAAGCTTCAAAACCCTTTTTGCTTGGAGTTATAGTTAGTTATCAAGTCGAACTATTATTATGGCTGCATTGTTGAAATCAATGCAACAATGTTATTTTTCTTGTGTTTTTTAAGAACATTTGTTTGTGGTCTATTAAACATTGCATTGTTAAAATTAATGCAACCATGTTTTTTTATTAAATTGATAAATTCAATGCATACATGTAAAAAACAAAAAAAACAATGCATTGTTTAAATCAATACAACAAATCAAATCAACATGCATCTTGTGTTTTTTTTACTTCTTATATCCACTATAATATTTTTTTACTTCTTATATTTATATTTTTTATGTTGGCTACAATATATTTTTTTACATCTTTTTATTAGATTGATAAATTCAATGTATAGATGTAAATAACAAAAACCAATGCATTTTTGAAATCAATGCAAACATGTTTTTGAATTAAATTGATCAATTCAAACATGTAAAAAACAATGCATTGTTGAAATCAATGCAATCAATGCAATCAATAGGCATATTATTTTTTTAACACCATTTGTGTGTGATCTATTGGTAAGTAGTGAGGTGATTGGGCTTGTCTTAAAGTAGAGACCAAGATTCAAATCTCTTTTTGTTTGGAGTTACATTTAGTTATCAATTCTAATTATTAGTTAGCAAATCTAACTATTATTATGGCTGCTTTTCTTTTCTATTCTTATGTCCGCTATAATATTCTTTTTACTTCTTTGGTTTCTACTTCTTATGTCCACTATAATGTTTTTTTTTTACTTCTTTATTTCTTTACTTTTTATGTTTTTAGTTATTATGTTAGCTATAATATTTTTCTTTACTTTTTTTATGTTTTTACACATCTAGTGCCATTAAAACTATTATTTTTAAAAAGTGACTATACTAAACAAAATTTAGAATTCTATTTTTAGAAAACTAAATTCAAATTTAAAGCACTACACTTAAAACTATTATTTGAAAAAGTGAGTATATTAAACAAAATTTACAATTTTTTTTTTATTACTTTTAATTACTTGAGTATGTTAATTAATTTTACTTTGTATTATTCTTTTTTGTTTATGGATTACATAATATTTATTACTTTTTACTTTGTATTATTCTTTTTTGTTTATGGCCGACAATAATATCACAAACTTAAAGTTACAAGATCTCCCTCATATTATAATTTTTTACTTTATGTTTAATTTTATTAATGGTCGACAAACTTACATGTTACTATCACTATTTTGTGCCCACATATTACTAACCTTACATCACGTTACAAGATCTCTCCCATAATATTCACTACTATCACTATTATTTTTTGCCGACAAATGTTATAACATTACTAAAGTTATATCGTTACAAGATCTCTCCCATAATATTCACTATCACTATGACGATTATTTGTTTGCCCATTCCTAAAGTTATATCACATTACACGATCTCTCATAATATTCACTATCACTATGACTATTATTTGTTTACCCATTCCTAAAGTTATATCACTTTACACGATCTCTCATAATATTCACTATGACTATGACTATTATTTTTTTACCGGTTATAACTTCCTACCATTATATCATGTTACATGATCTCTCATAATATTCATTATCACTATGACTATTATTTTTTTACGTGTTATAACGTTCCGCCTTATATCACCTTACAGGATCTCCCCCATCATGGGCTATAAAGTGCCTCTCAACCCAATAACATGATGTTTCTCGATGAAATATTGGTCCATCCATTGGATCTATAAACTCTATATAAATATATTGATGAGTTGGTGGTAAATAAATAATCGATGAGATAAATTGCTTTCGTTTCGTTGGGTCCCTCTCAAACATCATGTGACTTCACTGTATTAATCTTCTCACACATATATATGTCAACTATTTTACATCATGAAATATATATATATATATATATATATATTGCAATTTTGAAACCAAGCTAGACATGGCTATCAACATCTTTTTGTAATTGAATTTGTTTGTTGTATATAATTTAAGGTGTTGCATGTATTGATCAGATGTACACCACCCGGACGCTAGAAATACACAATGTGGAAATTCTTATTTACAAAATAAATATTTAAAGATATTTTGTGTTTGCATGTATGTAAAGATGATGATAATAATAATAAGTTGTAGAAAATTATATCTTTAACAATTTTAATAATAATGCGATAATATATATATATATATATATATATATATATATATTTTAATTTAAAATTTCACTGATTAATTTTCATTGCCATCCCATCCCATTGCAATAACGGTGAACTTGGACGAATTTGATTTTAAACGTTAACAATGTACTACATGGGACTAATCTGCCGCACATGGCGCGTCCTTATAATAGCTACCAGATTGTAGTGCAAGTATGATGTGATATAAAGTTCAAAGAAAGAGAAAATCTTGTGGGAATTCCAATTTTATGAAGAGTTTGATACCGGTAATGGTAGCGAAAGCGAATACTACGCGTTTATAGTCGGTTTTATGACGTTGATGATTTATCTCCATCGAAAAGAAAACGAACGCTATCCTCGTGAAGCATCAAATCGACTTTAAATCAAAAAGAATCATGGAGTACATGTAATGATGTTAAAACAAAGAGAATCATGGAGTATATGTGTTCTGTGAATACTCATCCAGACGCTGGAATTCATTGGCAAGAAGTTTGTACAGTTTTACAGCTTTATACCTGAGCATCTGAAGGCTGCAACTGAAACAGAAACAGGCTCAATGCATACAGAAATCGGTATGCGTGCCAATAGGCGCATAGCGTATATTTTAATCTAAAGTGCGATCTGGCTAATTGTGTGTTCAGAGATTTTGGTGTGTATCAAGTTTGTAAATTCAATTTAGAAATGTATTAAGTAAAACAAATAACCCTTAAGGCTGGCCTCTATTCATTGTTTTTTCAAGATGGCAACCGATTCCCTTACCCCTCGTATGAAGCGATTATTTAGACTACAGAACTCATAGATACAAGCATGAGAAAGGACAGAACCCTGACGGTTACATCATGGATTTTTTATACTACAGATGAGATACATTATTTGATACAAACATAAAAGAAAATCACCGCGATTGTTACATAAATATCGACTTACAACAAAAATAAATTGTCACTTCACAAATACCTTCTAAAATAAATACCTTGTAAAATAGGCAGGCTGTCAACAGAGTATCCGGCGCACTTGTGTAGCCGACCACCATCCGTTCATTCTTAGGCCGAGTTCAAGTTTACGGGGGTCGAACCGCTCACATTCGAATTGCAAATATTTGCGGGGCCGAGATATGTTTCATCGAGGGAAAAATAGCTTCCGCCATAAGCTTAAGTCTCGTGAACCATTTTACATTCCCTCCGTAGGAAAACGCATAAGAATTTAATTAAATAAAACATAATATTAATTAACTTTGTCAAATTATAAAATTATCATCATTATGTTTGTTATCTACGTATATTAATAAAGTTATTTTCGATGAATAAAAGATTCCCTCCAGATTGCGCTTGTTACTTCTTAATGCGTCTTGTACATCAGATAATGGACGTAAATCGTCGTAAATCGTCATCCACAGTTGCTGAGGTGTAGCTCCCGTAGGATGTAATAATAAGAGAACCTGGAAGCAGAGAAGGCGGTCGTTACACAAAGCAGAGGAAATCCTGTAATATTTATAGCAACACAAATTTAAATAATTCATAACTAAATTACTTAATCAGTCCATGTAATATAAAAAAATTGAATTTAACGCAGTAAAAATAATAATTATTCTTTCCAATCACCCAAACCCAAACTACATCTAATTATTCTTTCCAATCACCCAAACTACATCTGAACAAATAATTAAATATATTAATACCTAACTAGTCCAAAGAAGCGCCATTGCCCCAAACTACATCTGAACAAATAATTAAATATATTAATACCTAACTAGTCCCAAGAAGCGCCAGAAAGCCCCCATTGCCAATGCCATATGCAGGTTTTATTAGAAAAACGAAGCCGCCAATGCCCTCAGATTGATTTGAAGGGACCGATCGGCATGAATTATTAGACGGTGAATCAAACCATCCCATAGAAAACGATAGCAGCATAAGGAAAGAAAGCCGCCATGTATTGGGAACGACCATCGAAACAGAAAACAAAAAGATGTGCGCTCGAAAACATGTAACCCAAGAGATGTGCAGACCCTAAATGGCCCAGTGACATAGCAACGGTTTCGTGCCCTTCTCTGCAAGAAAGATAGAGGTATTTTTGTGATTATAAAGCTTTCTTTTTAAGATCCAGAAATAATCCAGCCTTCGCATACCCATGTGGCATGAATATTACGTTTTATTTCAGGTGGCACCAAACTGCGTCATGTATTTTTTGATATTCATGCATAGATAGAACAACACAGTAGTATATTCACAATTTTTCTGTGGTTCCGTGGAAGCTTGCAATCGTGAGTTTATTATGGAATCTTTGGATACATAACCATGACATATCTAAGTAATAGTTACACCAGGAAGACAAAGCCATGCAAATTGAATGCCTTGGTAAAGGGCATAGAGCATTTCTATCGATAGAAGATACATAAAGTTCATGTAATGCTCCTTTTTTACTTTACCACCTGAACCACCATTTCACAATGGTATTTCCTTTTTAGTGTGGAACTTGTGACTTTGATTACACTATGGACAATGGATTTATTATTATGTTGACATATATGAGTGCGATGTTAATATTATTAATTATGTTCATGTTTTGAATATGTTTCTAGAATGCAAATTGTTAATAAATGATGGGTATCTGGATATCAAGTTAAAGTTATATGTTGAATAGATGGATATAATACCAAGTGCATGGTACATAGAAAAATGATTTGCATTATTGTTCATTAGTAGTAAAATGTATATACATGTCAATGATCTTGTGTTTGGACACTAACCTAGAGGTTAAAAGAGCTAAGTGGTAGGTGGGTCCTACGAGGTGGGAGTACCTCTCAAACATGAATTCTGAAAAATAAATGGTATGGAAGTGATGTATTATTGTTTAGCATTAGTATTGTGTTATTATCATGATGTGTGGGCAGGTGTTGGGTTTCACGAAACTCAACTTCTCAAATTGGTTATTCGATGACAAAACCTAAGTACAATAGTTGCAACGCGGTCATATGTGGATGTAGACATAGTCCCTTGTTCCATAGGAGGGATGGAGGCATTATCGACTATTTATCCTCCGAAACCCAGAGTCATGGGAGGGCTGCGCTATGACACACTCCCCAAGTTGTGTGATGATAACTAGTGGGTGCCTGCTAGGGAAGTTTGGTCGATATAGTCAAGACTTCTCATTATGGGTTCTAACTGGAGTTAGGTCATATAGTTGACACTCCACGGTAGTCCAACAAAGGAAGGATAAGATGTGGAAGTTTGTTGTGAATTAGATAAAATTTAGTAGGTAGATAAGAATGCCATGAAATGTTTAGGGAGAACTTAATTAACTGTGTGTACTAAAACCTTGGTTTGATTCTTGTGTTGTAACTCAATATATTATGTTTGTGGGATAGATTATTATGATCTGAGTTAGTGGTAGTAGGTACCTTCCTTGTAATTGACTGATTAAACTAATGCTAACATAAAGATAATGATATGAAATCTTAAATGGTTAAATTTTACAATAACTAATGATGCTAAAGTAATTATGTTATATGTATGCTTCTTCTACCTTTCTCAAAGATTATTATTATTAGTTAGGAGGTATGCATATGCGAGATGATGTTTCTTATTGTACATATCCGACCTATGCATAGGCTGGCCAAGCATGCACACTTTGCACATGTATGCTAGTATTGATGTAAGAATACTTGACATGTTAAATAATTGTATAAGTTGTTGTAAATAACTAAGTTAATTGTGCATTGATTCAATAGAGATAATGAACTTTTAATTTATTAAGCATGTGTGAACATTCTAACAAGTAATTGATTAAGTATCATGAATTAGAATTGTAGTAGGTTGAACAAATAAATACTAAATTATTATTTATTAATCAATTATTATTATTATTATTATTTAATTAATTTTAATAATGATAAAATTGTCCTTTAGTGGATCAACTAAATTATTATAGGAATTATTGAGTTAAGTAATTGTTAATAGGATTGACTCAAGCATTCATGCAAAGTTAAAAATGAATATTTAATTATTTACTTGGACCAAACAAGATAAGATAGGAGGCCATTAAAATAATATTTGTTCTTAATTTTTTACCATGTAAGACATTATATCCAGATTGGATAACACATTTGAACCCACCACTACCAACTTGAAAGGTCAACACTAATTATTATTAAATTACTATTTTATTCAAGCATATTTAATGTTTAAAATGGTGGGTGGGACTAGTATAGCCCACCATCTCGTGAAGATCCAAAATTCACATACCCATAATTATTAATGAATGTGTAGTCAACTCACTTAATGGAACTCACTTAATGGAATCTAATTGACCTTAATGCCATTGAACTCTTTGAGAAAATAAGTATATAAGAATATAATATTTTATTATGTTGGGAATTGTAAACCAAAAAGGAAATAAATGTTTTGGGGTTTCGAGGGATTTGATGGGGGGCGGTGGAGTAAGCACGGAAGCTTGAGGAGGAGGAAAAGAGTTTTTAGGTGAGAACTTACGAGTTAAAAAAAAAGAAGGAAATTGATGAAATGAAGGATTTTTGCATAAAGAGCAGAGGTATGTTTCTCACTATTTGAGGGAAACAACGAACTGGTTGGACCACAGTTTTTGGGCTCGGGGTCCAAGAAACATATTTTCTTGGAGTAAAGAAGCCGGTGAGGCTTTCCTAGTTGGCAGGGTGGCAAACCGATTTGGCGGGTTGAGTTTTTTGCTATCCTACATGTATTTTACTTGTATGGAATTTCAATTTTTACATTTTGAAAATATATAAACTGCATAAACTCTTGAAAAGAAATATACTTAGAACTAGTAAGAAATTTATGTTTTTTATGCATATTAGTGTTTGATTTATACCTTTTAGAAATGCAATCTATTTTGAGAACTAAAATTTTTTATAAAACATTGAACATAATAACTTAGAAAAAATTTCAAACTACTAGATTTTCATTAAATTAAACTAAGGACATGGGAAGGTCCTTACAGATGGTATCATAGTAGTAGGCTCTAAAAATAGGACCTTAGGGCCTACTTACACCTATAACTACTATGAAATATACCAAAACCTATGAACAAATTCTATGTTACATATGCTACTTACTACTACAACCTAGACAAAACCTGAACATAAAATTTTGAAATTTGATATGTAAAGGTAGAAGACTTGAAGCTATAAAATCTAGAATTCAAACTAAACATAAAACTAAAGAATCTTGAGACTACATTGAGATTAAAGTTAAGCCTTGTAGCTCCATGGTTTAGAATGCATTGTCCACAAACTCAAAAGAGAGACACCATTAGAAAATATAAATTTCAATAAACAGAACCTCAGTTATATTTACTATTGTTATTATTTTGACTATCTAAATATTGGCTAGATCATGGACATGTATTTTAAACAAGATAATATATATATATCCAAGACACAAAAGAAACTGTGTTTTTTTTAACTATATATATAAACACTAGAAGTATCTATTCTTGAAACATGCAAGTGGGTTTTAAAAAACAACATTGAAAGAAAAAGAATATTTTATATATATTCAGTGGTTGATTATAGGCATGGGTAGGGGATTTGAAATATAAAATATACGATAAAGTACAAGGACAAGTATCAGGCCAACCAAAGGAATAACGAATTTGTTCTATCTATTCTTAAAACATGGAAGTGGGTTTTAAAAAACAACACTGAAAGAAAAAGAATATTTTATATATATTCAGTGGTTGATTATAGGCATGGGTAGGGGATTTGAAATATAAAATATACGATAAAGTACAAGGACAAGTATCAGGCCAACCAAAGGAATAACGAATTTGAGGAACAAATTTTAAAGCATTTGAATCACAATACAAAATTTGAAGGAAGAATAATTTAAACTTTGCACTTGAAACCATCACAATACAATGTAATTGAGTTCAAAATGATAAGATACATAACTCCTTCCAACGTTGAACCGTGCCCTTGTCATTTCATCAAAATTTCATTCCAACTGGATATCCATAAATTATGTTTTGTATTCTAAATGTGAATGTGAAACTGTATGTAATTATGTTCAACAATCCTGTCATTTTCATTAATTAACATATGCAATTCGAAAATTTATATGAAAACTACATAAAGAAATGCATGATATTTCCAAAAAATGATTAAAATGTGTTTAGTCCAAGCGTTAAACCAAGCGCCCAAGGGAGAGTACACTACCAAGTGCACAGTATGCTCTACGCATCTGTGCAAGAGCGCGTCTGTGGATGAGCACTTCCCTAACGCACATCCATGGATACTAAAAAAAAGGGGGTACCAACTACCATTCATCTGTTTACTCTCAAATAATGCATAGTAAATTGGGTTCCCCTTGTTGTTTGGCGTGTTGCTATTGAGAAATTTAAGCACTAGATTGTAGCCTTCATAAAACCACATGGCTGAGCTAGCATGGAACCCACAGACTGGTCACTAGATTCTTGGGTTCACGAATATATATATATATATATAAAAGGGGTTGCACAATCGAGAAAACCCTATGAGTAAGGGCTTGCAATCAGAGATAGGGCTGCGCCCTTGGGCGTGCCTGGAGACACGACTCCCTATATCCCTTGGTTTAGAGAGAAACCAAAAATATACCAATGTTTCCCTGCCTGACAGCTCTAATATGCCCTCATATCTACGGACAGCTGAGAAATCCCACCTCAGAAACACTGCAAATAAAAGATTGATTGAGTGTCGATCAATGACCTCAGCTTCCTAGCGACCATCCAACTACCAGCACAGTAGACCAACTGTCAAGGAAATCTCCCACAAGAGCACCCACGAGTTGTAGTTTCTACTCAACCACAAAATAATTTATTTTTTTAGCAATCATAAAAGAAAATTTGGGCGTTGATCGCGAATCCCAAACCTTCAAGAAGCGATCCAACCACCTATGCACTAGGCCGAGCTCCCATGTTTTCTTAGCCTCATCATGTCACTGCCGAACCCTCAAGTGTCCATCCAAGGAAACGCTCAGTTCACTACCAATGAGGGTATGGCACTATGACTATCTACCACTTCTTGTTATTATATCAACATTTATTCCCCCGATGGATTTTGTTCATCCCTTAACTTTAAATCAGGCCTTTATATTACTAATGTAATTCCTTTAAGATCAAATGCAAAAAGAGAACTCACTACAAATTCAGAGTTGAGAAATCCACATATTACCCTACCCCCCCTCTATCATTCTTTTTATTCATGAGGACACCAAAAGACTTGCTGTGAAGGACACCAAAAGATACCAATGTTTCCATAATTGGAAAGTGTCATTGAAGCACTCACAAGAGCATGCACATAAATCCCACGGGTCATGTGTTGTGCTCAAGCCCACGGGTCATGCATTGTGCTCAATTCCATGGGTCATGCGATGACAGCTTCATCAATCCCATCAAGCCCAGCAAATATTTCACTACGCGCTTTTTTCTAAGTAGCCTGCCGACTCACCAGGCCAGAGGCCAATGGAAATGCCAGGGTCAAGAGTACGCCATAAGGAGACGGCCTGCCAGTTTGTAGGCCACAACCGTCGTTGGCAGTTAGAATAAAGGGAGGGAGTTGGCAGAGAAGTCACCCCTCTGAAATCCTTGAAAAAAATTTATATATATATATATTCATGGTGAGCCAGGCGTGAAGGGAACATGCAACTGCACGGTGAGCCCAGTAGAAGCGGGAGGTCGAGAAGCCCGACAGGAAACCCTAAATAAATGTAAGGAGATCCCACGCTAGTGTAAGCATGCTCCATGCGTCAACCTCCAGACAACAAACCTAGAATCTCTGCGACACCCTCCAGTTGAGTTGTGGCAGAAAACCCCACCTTAGGAACCTGCGAGTCAAACAAAAGGGAATAAGAAAACTGAAACTTGAGCAGAAAGGGAGAATAATAAGCATAAAGATGAGAAAATATAGTGAAACCGAGCAGAGGGGGGATGGTACCATAGCAGTGGAATCACACCTACGTTGCAGGGCGGTATACCTGTTCGCACAGATGAGCTTGTTGAAAAATTTTGATGAAGCAAATGAGGAACGAAAGGGGTTTACCCCCTTTTGTTTCCATTTAATTTTGGCACGCCTGGTGGGCTGCGGGGACGAGGGCGAATGGTCCCTCATGCAAGGCTGCCATTGACCAAGAGATATTAGGGTTAGGGTTTAGCTAGATAGGTTTAATGAAACTATATACACTCAATTATTTAAATTATATTTAAATAAAATATTTCATGTAAAATTACTCACGAAATAATTAATTTTGTTATTTAATTTTAAATATTGCATTTTGTTTATAATATTTAATTGAGATTACTGAAATTTTATATATAATCTGTGTTAAATTTAACTATTTAGATTGTTAATATCATTTTTCCCCTTGAATTAAAATATTTACATTTTGTGGATATATTTAAATTTGGTTGTACTTTTTTCAATTTAATTTAAATTATTTAAATATAATTTGGTTAAATTATATCTTAACATTAATTTAATTAACGTTTAATTGTTTTGTCGAGTTAATATAATTCTAATTGATTAATTTAATTAACTTGTAATTTAAAAACCTTGGAATGAACTTTAAAGTTTTAAATTGTAGAGTTAAGTTAAATTGGTTACAAGATTAGGAGGCGACTCTAGATAAATTGAATTGAGGTCAAACTAAGCAACATAGTAGGTTTTGCAGAAAATCACGACAAGTGTGACCCCAGCCACATACGTGATTACAGGTGACTACCTAAGCCACGAGGATGACGCAATACCTTACATTTCATTAGAGACATAGTGTCTTACCCCACAATTCACGATGGTGATGCAAGTTGTGGGATCATGTAGCCTCATCATCCTCGTGCCTTATCCTTATACAAAGAACTTCTTAATTTCCATAAACTATGAAAATGACATTATCTATACCAAGGAATGTCGCATTAGATGACATGTCGTCGAGGATTCTACTTAAGTATTATAGGGAAAATTATATCGTTGTAAATAAGCTATAAAAGTAAAATAAATGCATTAAATGGAATAAGGGAGAATGTTGTGTAAGGAAAGGGGGTGAAATTCTAGGGCAGTTTGTCTACTTATTGCATGATGTATCATGATGTGTGACATGGTATTTAGACCAATTTATTAAAAGATCCGTAATGTTGAGCTTACTCATGTTGAGTGTGCATCATTTTTTTGGGGTAATTTGTGTTCAATTGTTAGGGAAGATAGCACTTGGTATAGTTAAGGAAATAATTCCTTCTCCCACCTTATAAGTAGGTGACCTTTTTGGTTAAGCTAAATATTAACAAGAAGAGATCCATATAGCAATTTCAATGTTCACATGGGTTATCTATGCACATGAGTGCGACTTGGAAGGAGCCTTGACGTGATGAAGGTGTGGCATAAAATCCGAAACAACTAGTGTTGTGAGTGGGATGTGTTGGTTTCATTTGGCTTGTGTAAATACGCTTGCATCATATCACTAAAGTGATTCCTTATGTTTGGTACTAGGTAAATTTTATACGTTTGTTTTCTTATGACGATGTAGGACGAGGCTACATGTTATGTCCCTAAATCCCAAATTCCAAGGGATGAGAGAGAGGCCATATGTTCCATTATTATATGTGAGATAATATGCGACTCATGAAAACATTAAAAGTACTAAAGATACATTTTGAAGAGCATTAAGGGGGAGTGGTGCAATATAATGCTTAGGCATGTAAATTGGTAGGGGCTAAGTGGTTCCAAAATGATAAATGATATCAATAGGTAAATATATATGACAATTAAACACAACATAAATTAAAGTATGCAAAAGACAATATGTTTAAATGAAACTTAATTACCATAAGAGCTAGTGTTAGTGATAGAAAGAGTGGTACAAAAATGAAGAGGTCTTTCAAGCCTAATAATAATAATTAGCATAGAAACAGGTGAATGGATAAATGACATTTCCATGTTGTTATAGCAAAATGATATGACAAGAATGGGGCAGGTTGACCCCATTGTTCAAGCTTCTAAGATGGCTTAGAAAGAGGAAGATATTGAGGGATCTAGAGATATATAAGAGGGGTTAGATATCACCATGGATAATATCAATGTAGGCGTGTTAGATGTATAACTATAAATATTGCGAGGTATAAATTGAGAAAAGAATATATGAAGAAATATAGTTATAATAGTGAGAATTGCATGGTAGTATTATAGATTGTAATGATGGACCCTCGTAGGAAGTTAATTCTTGAACATTTTGGGCTTCTTGTATTACCCTTGCTAGTATGAATATTTGAGTGCAACTGCGACAAAGGTTGTAATAGGATTGTGTCCTAGGTGCAATAACACACTTCCCAAGAGAATTTATGATGAAATTATTTATGAAAGAGTATGGGAATGTTTAAAAAATCATTGAAGGGAATAGGATGAGTATGCATAATGAATTTCTAGACATTTGAGTTAAAGTGAGTATATACAATTCATTCTAGTAAGCCACGTTTTCACCTTGTAAGGATAGGCTAGCTAATGATTTACAATACCTTAGGCTTGCAAGATAGTACAAATCCTACAAGGTATGTGTGTATACATGGTAGGTTGAAATTCATGGTGGGCATGAGTTGGTTGCATTCCGCATGGGAGTAAATTTTGTGTCAAATTTAAAACCATATATGGATGGGCATATTCTGAGACTCATTAGTCAGGATTTCCTCGAAATTGTCGAGTAATAATATGTAATTCATTGAATAGTAAATTGTGTAAGTCAAAGTGAAGTTAACTTGAGATGAGAACCAATGAAAGAGTCGTGACAACATTTTAGAATCAAACTAAAAGTTATATAGAAGACACAGTCTTCCTATGAATCACATGATAGAAAATACAATGTAATTTAACAAGGATGTTAATTATTCTATGGATAAGTATAGTAATGAACCCTCAATAGATTAAAAAAACAATCTATGCAAACATTAAACAAAATATAAGAACACTTCCCTTGTGATAAAATGAGTAAATTTTTTGGACATCATTATGTATAATGAGAGGAGGCCCATTGGGGCAAGTATAGCCCAGGTTTTTCCACCCGGGAGAAAGCAGAGACCATGTATCATGCGTTTCCGCCACACTATTATGATTATAAATTTGGGATGAAGTTTCTTGAAGGGTGGGTGTATGCAATGCCCCGTTTTGACTTTACCACATGAACCACCATTTCGCAATGGTATTCCTTCTTATTGTGAAACTTCGCTAGTTTGATTACACTATGGACATATGGATTTATTATTTTGTGAAGATTATATATATCACCGTGATGTTAATATTATGGATTATGTTCATGTTTTGAATATGTCTCTAGAATGCAAATTTAATAAATGATGGGTATGTGGATACCAAGTTAAATTTATATGTTGATGGATGGATATGATACCAGGTGCATGGTACATAGAAAATTGATTTGCATATTGTTCGTTAGTATTGAAATCTATATACATGTCAATGATTGCACGATATTCTCAATCTTTTGTTTGGAGTCTAACCTATAGGTTAAAAGAGCTAAGTGGTAGCTGGTTCCTACGAGATGGGAGTAACTCTTGGACATGAATTCCAAAAGATAAATTGTATGCAAGTGATGTATTATTGTTTAGCATGAGTATTGTGTTATTATCATGATGTGTGGGAAGGTGCTGTTTTTCAGGAAACTCAATTGTGCAAATTGGTTATTCGATGACAAAACCTAAGTACAATAGTCGCAACATAGTCACTATGTCGATGTAGACATAGTACCTTGTTCCATAGGAGGGGTGGAGGAGTTACCCGCTTTTTATCCTCTGAAGCCCGTAGTCATGGGAGGTTTGCACTATGGTATGATCCCCAAGGTGTGTGATGATGACTAGTGGTTGCCTACTGGGGAAGCTTCATTGATGTAGTTGACACTTTTGCTTACGGGTTCTAACTGGAGTGAGGTCATGTAGTTGACGCTCCAGGGTAGTCCACTAGAGGAATGATAGAATGTGGAAGTTAATTGTGAATTATATAGAAGGTAGTAGGTAGATATGAATGCCATGGAAGTTTTAGCGAGAACTTAATTAACTGTATGTGTTGAAACCTTGGTTTGATTCTTGTGTTGTAATTTAATATATTATGTTTGTGTCATAGATTATTATTATCTGAGTTAGTGGTATTAGGTACCCTTCCTTGTAATTGACTCATTAAACTAATGTGAACATAAAGATAATTATATGAAATCTTAAATGGTTAATTGTTACAATAACTAATGATGGTAAAGTAATTATGTTAAAAGCATGATTGTTCTACCTTCATGGAAGATTATTATTATTAGTTAGTAGGTATGCATATGTGAGATGATATTACTTATAGTACATATCTGACCTATGCATATGCTCGCTACACATGCACACTTTAAACATGTACGCTAGTATCGATGTACGAATACTTGACATGTTAAATAATTGTATAAGATGTTGTAAATAACTATGTTAATTGTGAATTGATCCAATATAGATAATGAACTTTAAGTTATTAAGCATATGTGAACATTCTAATAAGTAATTGATTAAGTATCATCAATTAGAATTGTCATAATGAAATTGTCATGAATAACCATAAATATTGTTAAATATGTGTGAGTAGAATTGTATTGTTTAATTGTTTATCACCATTGTTTAAAAGCCTTACGGGTGCTTAGTTTATAAATACAAGAATAATGTGTTGGTACTAGGGTACTTGTCAGTTAAACATATAATTATTATTATTATTTATTAATAAATAATAATAATTATTATTTATTAATAAATTATTATTATTATTTATTAATAAATAATTATTATTATTATTATTATTTATTAATAAATAATAATAATAATAATTATTATTTATTAATAAATAATAATAATTATTTAATTAATATTAATAATGATAAAATTGTCCTTTACTATAAACCATAGTGGATTAACAAAATTATTATAGGAATTATTGAGTTAAGTAATTATTAATAGGATTGACCTAAACATTCATGAAAAGTTAAAAAGAATATTAAATTATTTAATTGGACCAAACAAGATAAGATAAGATGTCATTGAAATAATATTTTTTATTAATTTATTACGATATAAGACATCATATCTTGAAAGGTCAACAATAATAACTATTAAATTATTATTTTATTCAAACATATTTAATGTTTAAGACGGTGGGTGGGACTTGTAATTAACCCACCATCTCGTGAAGATACCAAATGAACATACCCAAAATTATTAATGAATGTGAATTCAACTCACTTAATTGAATTTAATTGACCTTAATGCCATTCAACTCCTTGAGAAAATAAGTACATAAGAATATAGTATTTTATTATGATGGGAATTCTAAAAAAGAAAGGAAATAAATATTTTGGGGTTTCGAGGGATTTGATGGTTGGGGTGGTGGAGTAAGCGCGAAGGATTGAGGAGGAGGAAAATAGTATTTAGGTGGGAACTTACGAGTTAAAAAAAAAAAGGAAAGGGATGAAAGGAAGGATTTTTGGAGAAACAACAAAGGAGGTTTGTTTCTGAGTACAATGAAATAGTTGGACTAGTTGTACTCACGTTTTAGGCTTGGGGGTCCAAGAAACATATTTTCTAGGATCAAGCAAGTCAATGAGGCTTTCCTAGTTGGCACGGTGGCAAACAGATTTGGCGGGTTGAGTTTTCTACTATCCTAAGGTATTTTAGATGTATGAAATTTTAATTTTTACATTTTGAAAATATATAAACTGCATGAACTTGTTGAAAATAAATATACTTAGAAATGCTAAGAAATTGATGTTGTTTATGCATATTCATTTTTTATTTCTACATGTTATAAATGCAATCTATTTCGGAACTAAAATATTTTGCGAAACCTTGAACAACATAACTTAGAAAAAATTTCAAACTACTAGATTTCCATTAAATTAAACTAAGGACCTAGGGAGGTCCTTAGAGTTAAGATAGGGTTATTATAATATATTTTAGAATTTTAGGTGGAGTAGTGTATAGATTAATTTTATGGTATTTCAAATTTGAAAATAAATAATATAAGAAAAGTATATAAGAAATAATTGATAGGTGATGTATGAACAACTCATAGCTTATGCATGGATAACCAATAATTCACGGCATGGAAAATAAGGAACATATAACTTGTTCCTGGAATTTCACGTGTTATTACACTTAATTTGTGACCTATCAGTATTGTATTCAATGGCCAAATTAAATACAAGTACTAATATTATTATATGCTTTATTTCATTTTGGTACGAAGAAGAAAAAATTTAAAGAAGCATAATTCCAAGTTGTTTCATAAGATTTTGGATAATATTAGGCTTTCAAAACCGTTTTAGATTGAAAGAACAAATCACTCTCAAAACCCCTTTGGATTAAAATTATGCCTTCAGAATTTTGATATGTTTATGCTCAGTATAAATCTGTGTAATTTTCTATAAATTTTTGTTTAATTTGTTGCCTAAAATTTGAAGGACAAAAATTAACACCTTTTAATACAAACTAAACTTATATAAACATAGACGCAGAATTTCCATCCATTCAGACAGTTTTGGTTTCATAAATTATTTTATTTCAAAGGTTAATCTATTTTGAAAATGCAAAAACAAAATAATCATATATTTAAGGATAAAAAAAAATAGTGAATACTTATAGTCATTGAATGAAACAAAGGCCCTACATGTCAATGATAAAAAAATTATAATGAATACTTGTATTCTTGAATTTTTAAGTCAAGTAAAAAGAAAAAAAATGATAATGAATACTTGCATTCTTGAATTTTTAAGTCAAGTAAAAGGGTTTAATTTTTCATGGATTGTATTGTTTCCCAAATAGTTTGGAAATATGAGAATTTCAATAATGGGGGAGTTAGGGAAATGTAGGAAATAAGGTTAAGATAATTTTTTTAAAGATTAGAGTACATAGTTAATATATACAATTTCAAAAATCACATTAAATCTACCACTGGAAGAAGGGTTTTAGTTTTTGGTTACCTGTATACTCAATTATACGATGTCGCAGTAAAGGATTTACAAAGACATTGATCCTGTTTTCGAAGTTCAGCAGCAATTGATTCCAACTCGGAACATGTTGATCGTTGTGGTCGAGGATTGTTGAGGCTATATTTTGATATGGAGTAGATATACAACTAAGTGACAAGGATGGTCTGATTTATGGTATGATCCATGGAATCCTGAGTACGCAAACCACAAATGCAACAAAGATGCAGAGATGTGACTACAACACACAATGATATAAAAGTTCTGTAGAGGTTTGAGACTAATTGGAAAAGTCCATGGCAATTGTCCATTCTAGTTCCTTCTATACTATTTTTGTCACTGCCCATTGAACTTATAAATATTTACCCTAATTATTAGTAAAGGGTGCTAAAAGTTAAGAGGATGTAGTATTGTGTTCTGCTATGGATTTGTTGTTGGTGACCTATGTTGGTTCTGTGCTATTAATCATCCATGTTGGCTATGGCCATGTGAGATTATATGTTTACGGATGTATTAACCAAGTTGGTGGTTATGTTTTATATGTCAGATGTTGATGTTGTTTTTATTGTTGTCATGCTTATAGATGAATGTATTTCTTTTATATTTTTTTATAACCATATTTTCTTAATCTGATTTTGGGATAATTAATTCTTTAAATAAGATTTGTATATTATTTTCATTATCTTTTATATACTAACACAATCACTTAATTTGTGGTGGGTGAACACATCAATAAGTTATAAATTTAGTGTCGTGAATTAATACAAACATTAACTTAACATAAATAACTAACATAAACATTAAACTAATTAATATAAACATAGAAAGAAATACTATTTAATAAACATATCCATTTTCTTAACAACAACTTAACTAAATCTTATTTAAATCTTAATCACGATGCATTTGAGCATAACAAGATACTATGACCATGAAATGAATCCCCATGGTACACTTGTTACACTCGGGTTAATCTTTTTGATCCACTCAAGGAAGTCGAAAATCTCAAATAATATCTAAACACCTATCGTTGTAATTATTTTTAAAAACAATTTCAAATATATCTTGAGTGAGACGATTTTTCTTTAAAAAATTAAAAATGTGGATAAACTAAACATACAATAAAATATGGTTGGGCACCTCTAGAAAACACATGTTTTTATTTGAGTTAGTAATTTGCAATAAATCAATATAATATTTATTTTTTTCGTTATGAAATAGAATTAGTATGCAATTACTCTTGCCTCTTTTTTCATAATCTTCAAAATGACATTGAAGTAATTGTGTTTTATAAAGATAATAATGGTATAACAATAGAAATGATTAGTTAATCTTAAAATAAATTGCATAGATGAATGCACAATGCATCCATGAATGCATTCGGATAAAGGAAAAACCACACCTCTTTAATCTTATAACTCTAGTGTTCTCGAAATACTTTCCATATGTGTCAATTGATGAAGGAAACAAAACACGATGGCCAATGTGAATATCAGATGAGGACACTCGAAATAACTATAAATAAAAGAAACAAGCACAATTCAAGAATAAATATCAAGAAAAGGAACATTGGAAAAACAAAATCTTATTTTGAAAAGATTTGTCACCTCTTTTTTTAATAGAGATTATGAATATTTTCTCATAAAAGTTAATACATTTATTTAAAATGAATTATGTGGTTTTTATTAATGACGATTATATACATAAGAATTTTTATGTGTTTTTGTACAAGGATGAGGACCTTTTAGATGTAAAGGATGTTTTGCAAAATAAGTTCATGTTGTAGAATTTAACAATGAACATCAATTTCATTAAATTTGGACATATTCTAGTTCAAGTCACTTTGAAGACGGGTCAAAAAAAGCCTTTCTAAACCCCAAAATCAAGCAAAATCCGGTTCCAAAAGTGCCAAACCCAGGTTCCAAAAGTTCAAAAACCGGTTCTAAAAGTGCCAAATCCGGTTCCGAAAGTGCCAAAACCGGTTCCAAAAGTGTCAAACCCGATTCCGAAAGTGCCAAATCCAGGTTGCAAAAGTGCCAAAACCGGTTCCAAAAGTGCCAAATCCAGTCCCAAAAGTGTCCAAACTGATTCCAAAACTGCCAAATCCATTTCCAAAAGTGCCAAATCAGCGCAATGATCTCGGGCCTTTGATTTACCCTTGGAGAATTTGTGTCGTTGATAGTTGCGTGATACATAACTCGACCGCGGTGATTTGAAACATAACATGCTTCGCGCTTGTTGGATCAGTGTGGGGACTGTGCACCGTAGATATTTCTATATGGCGATCTTCGTCGTTGATTGATTTCCTCACTTACCATTCGATTAGCACCCGCTCATTATGCTATATTGCCTACATCTTCGTTCGCGTATTGAGCTTGGGACTGTCGATCTTCGGGGTATTCAATCTCAGTCGTCATCGCCTACTTTGCTTATTTCTGGTGCGTTTAGCATGTTTGTTTACACTATGACCTCTAAAAACCTCCCGCTCCTCCCTGACTACTTCATTCCTTGAACTGTTCCCTACCATGCTGACCTCCGACTCCTCGGTCTCAGGGGATGTAGTCCGAGAGCAAATTATCCACTCGGGTCATGATGTTTCATGAGGTCTTTCCACCCATACCAAAAGCTGCCATAGCATTCAGCACAATTTGAGTGCTAACAACTGGCTCCAACGGGGATGCTATCCTCCCTGTGAGGTAGCAAAGAACTCGTAGACCAAGTTCCTTATCCATTGGGCGATTCCCAACCCTGACGACCCCAACCTGTAACCTGCTCTTCATCTGAGAACTGGGATTGAAAACTGCTAACTGTCAAAGCTAAAAACAAACTGAAATTTTCTTAATCATTCTACAAACTAAAAAAAAATAACGTTGTACATATTGGAAAACTGCTTGCCGAGCAATCTTACTCCTGCTACCTACCCTACTTCATTGAAATGCTAACTGCTGAATCAAATGATAGAAAAGTGCCAATGAAGCCAATCTAGTAATTGGATATTTGTCGGAACTTGTCTCACAATTCCTTTGAGCAAGTAAAGAAAAAAGCCGACAAGCCACTCTAAACATCCACAGGTAATGAGCTCATGTCTCATAAGTGCAAGAAAATTCATCTTCCCCTTAGACTGTAGTAATTTAGAATAAGGATCTTCAATAATTTGAAACATTACCATGTCCTGAGATTTAACAAAAATGCAAGTACCTCTTTCAATTTGACTTGTTAGAATATTTGGCTATCGATCCGTGAGAATGCATAGGGATTTGTGACCTTCTGCTAATTGAGTGCTTACTATACCTCCCTCAAGCATGAGCAGCTCTGGTTCTTTCTTTGGCACACTATTGGTCTCATATTCATACTCCCTCATATCATAATCTAAAGCATCTTCAAAGAACAAACACTCTTCAAGATCATTAGACATGACATTCCTATCTTCTTGATGAAAGAAAAGGGTGTTTAATAGCTAATTTTCTTGTAGAGAATCTTCATCCCAGATGAGCTCCTTCAAAAGATCATTATGATTGTCTTCCTTTAAATTCAGATTTACATTTTCAAAAATAGAGGAAATTACACTTACATATCTCAGACTGTGTGAACCCTGCAGATCTGATTCAAGTGAGGCCGTAACATGACCTTTCAGGAGCTGATCTATCTCATCTTCAGAGAGAGGAGAACATTTGGCAACACTGTGAAGGATATGCTCATAGTTCTTGTCTAATGAAAAACCATCAGCATCATCTGAGACCTGATCTGCTTCTCGTGTCTGAAGACAAACATCAATGTGTTGTCCTTCAAGTGAATCAAACAAGACAAAGTTCTCTAGACCAACAAATTCTGAAATAATATGACATGAAATGGAACTGATCTAATCTTCTTCAGAAACACAAGATGATTGACAAAACTGAAAACATTTCTCATCCACCTCTGGAGAAAAAACATAAAGATCATCAACAGAATTACTGCTTTCTTTATTTTCAGCTGAGGGTACTACTCTATTTTGAGAATTTTGTTGAATATCATGACCATGGATTTGTGAAAAAAAATAATAAACAACTTCAGACAAGTCTTCATCATTCATACTTTCCAGATTGTAATTAATACTTTCAATGTACTGTATGAAATCCTCAAACTGACGACATCAATCTTCCACTAGAGATAAAGGTAAAAAAATGCCCTTTATAATGCTCATAAAATGCTGTGTGAAAATCTTTTAAAGAAAACAAGCTGCCAGGATTCAAGCCTTCATACCAATCCCTTGCTTTTCCCTCTAAAGAAGCCATGATTTTCATAAGACAGTCCTCATGAAACCTAATATTTAGCTTGTGTACATGTATATGATTAAATGCAAAGTGGCATTGTCTTGATCTTCATCTCTGAATTTAGGTAAGTAGTTTTGCCAATCTACTTTAGGGATCTGATTTGGAAAAACGGGAATATAAAACCTACTTAAGGGAGCATACCTTCTTGACAATGAAGTCATCTTGAAACATTGAAGCTGCAAATCTTGATTTGAAGATTGAGGAGACTAGCTTGTGGAACAATAGGCTGATGGGTTTCTTGAATGTGGAGTCACCATGAGACCTTCAATATCTCAAATTATGATATGGAGTCACTAATCCTCCCAGTGGAGTCACCTTTGCACTGGAAATCTTCTGAGTGGAGTCGCCAGGTGAATGATACAACCTTCTTGATGTATGACTGTTGTTCACCATTAGCATTCAGATCTGAACTTTGTCGTTCTCCCAGGGATTGTGAAACAATCTCATCCCCAGCAATGGCGCCAATTTGTTAACACCAAAACTGACCCCCAAGGCTGAAAGAGGGTAATCTCGGGTAACCACTAACCAATATTTGGTTGACACTTCTGGTCAAACATAAACAGAGAGGGCTCTCTCTATAAACTCATAGAAAACTGGAAATCTTTAAAGGTGTCAATCAGAGAAAACATACACTAGCATTCAACATTAAAGATATTCAATTACGATAATGCACAGAAGATCAGATTTCTATTTATGGAACAAAATACCTTTGGAAAAGCTCTTTGATCAAAACGATGTGGCAAAGAATCCAAAATTTGAACCTCCCAAAGACACTATAGAAGATCGGAATCTGGGTACCCAAAAGGAGCCCCGGATGGTGAAGTTGTCGAAGAAGTTGAATGCCAGGAGGAAGGTGCAGTATGTCGATTTGATGAAAAAGTATGCAACTTCCTTTGCTTGGAACTACGAAGAGCTGAAAGAGTATGACACCTCAATAATCCAACATTCTATCCCAATCTGGCCTGGGGAAAATCCTTTTAAATAGAAGTTAAGGAGGATGAATCCAAAACTGGTACCTGTGATAGAAAAGGAGATTAGAAGGTTGTTCAATGCAAAGATCATTGTCACTTTGAGATTCTCTCAGTGGGTAGCTAACCTATTTTTTGTAAGTAAAAAGAATGGAGAGATTAGGATCTGTATAGACTTCAAGAATTTGAACAGAGCTTCCTTGAAAGATAATTACCCCTTGTCAAAAATGGAACAAATCCTGCAGAAAGTAGTGGGAGCAGAAAGGATTTCTACAATGGATGGTTTTTCTGGGTACAATCAGATCAAAGTTAGCCCCGAAGATCAAGAAAAGACTGCTTTTACCACCCCGTGGGGAACTTTCATGTATGCTAAGATGTCGTTTGGATTGATAAATGCTGGAGCTACCTTTCAGAGAGCGATGGACATTGCCTTCACTGAAGAGAAAGATAAGTTTGTGGTGGTGTACATGGATGACATAACAGTATATTCAAGGTCTGATTATGAGCATCTAAAGCATCTAGAACAGGTCTTTAATAAATGCATAAAATATGGTATCTCCCTCAACCCAAAGAAATCTCACTTCGCTTTAGAAGAAGCTAAACTCCTGAGACATATTATTTCTAAAGAAGGTATTAGGATTTACATTGAGAGGGTTAGTGTGATCCAGAAAGTTGGAGAACCCAGGAGCAAAAAGGAAGTGCAGTCTTTCATTGGGCAAGTAGGTTTTCTAAGAAGGTTTATATCTAATTTTGCTGAGATTATGATGAGTATCACTAATATGCTGAGAAAGGAAAACCAGATAAGGTGGACTGAAGAAACTAAATATTCTTTCAAGAGTATCAAAAATGCTATCACTAAGGCCCCTATCTTAGTCAACCCTGATTTTTCTAAGGATTTTTTTATTTTTTATTATGCTTCTAAGCATACAGTAGCAGGAGTGTTGTTGCAGAAGAATGATCAAAACTCATAACATCCAATTGCGTTTTTCAATAAAGTATTAAGGGATGCAGAATTATAATACGATATCATGGAGAAACAAGCTTATGCTTTAATCATTCATTAAAGGATTTTGGAGTCTATATTCTCCATTCGCACATCATTGCTCATGTCCCAGACACCGCCGTAAAGGGCATCCTCACCTAGGTTGATCCAGAAGGGAGAAGAGCAAAATGGATATCTATGTTGTTGGAATACAACCTAGAGATAAAGCCTACTAAGCTGATAAAGGGGCAAGGATTAGCAAAGTTGATGACCCGAGCTAATTATGACTCTTTGCAATTAAATTTTTTAGACTCTTATGTCATCTAGACATAGGACTACAGATAACACCAGAGTTTTCTGCATCCCCCTGGTACTCTGATAGTGTTTATGTGTTGCAAAATCTACAGGCTCTAGCAGGATTAAGTAAGAGCAGGGCCAGAGCTGTAAAGTTAAAGGCCACAAAATACTGTATCATGAATCAATTCTTGTATTGGAAGGATCCTGGGGGGGTACTGCTAAATTGACTGTTGGAGGAAGAAGTGACACATACCAAGAGAGAATTTCATAAAGGAGATTATGGTGGTCATCATTCTTGGAAAGTCACAGTGAACAAGATCTTGAGGGCTAGTCTCTATTGGCCCACCATGTTCACAGATGTGTATAAAGAAACAATAATATGTCACCAATGTCAGATCTTCGAGGGAAAAAGGAAATTTGTATCGCTACCCCTTCACCCGGCCATAGTAGAAGCTCCTTTTCAACAATGGGGACTAGATTTCATTGGGGAGATAAACCCTAACTTGTCTAGGCAACACAGGTGGATATTGACGGCCACGGACTACTTCACTAAGTGCATAGAAGCCATACCTACCAGGAATGCAACAAAAAACGTTATTATGGACTTTCTAGAGGATAATATCCTATCTAGGTTTGGTTTCCCCAAAAGGATTGTGACTGATAATGCGCCTGCATTTTGTTCTAAGAAGATGGTTAATTTCTGCCACAAATATCATATTAGTCTAAACCACTCTATAGCCTATTACCCCCAAGGAAACGGTCTGGCAGAATCCTCCAATAAAAGCTTAGTAAAGATCATAAAGAGATTATTGGAAGAAAATAAGAGGGCATGGCACACTAAACTGAAGTATGCCCTGTGGGAAGATAGAATAAGCACTAAAAGGGCCATTGGAATGTCCCCATTCCAGTTGGTGTATGGAGCCGAAGTGGTTTTTCTAGCTTTGTTAAGGTTACCAGTTATGAGGTTACTACAAGGTTTAGAAGAAGAGCCAAATCATATGCAAAGGAGAGTGAACCAGATAATTGCGTTAAATGAATTAAGAACTAAAGCCTATGATAGAGTGCAAGGACATCAAGAAAAGATAGAGGCATTGGATAAGAAGACCAAGGAAGATCAATTTCAAGTGAATGACTTGGTTCTGAAATGGGACTACCAGAGAGAAGACAGACATGGAAAATTTGACCACATGTGGATGGGTCCATACATTATTGCCGCATCCAGAGGAATAAATTCTTTCATACTAGAGGAGCAAGATGGATCTGCCTGGTTAGGGGGTCCAGTTAATGGAATATTTTTGAAACATTACTTGTCCTGAGCAATGGCAGGTAACCCATGTACTATAGCCTGTATGTATACATTTTTCCTTATGTTTTTAATTGTCTTGAAATTTTGATGACAGAGCCAAAGGAATACGAAGCCCAGAGTAGATACCCTAAGAACCAAAAGGCAGCCATGGTCTCTATTGTTTTGGTTATATTCAGTCAAGGGTGCAGTAAGGCACGATTTATGATTTCAGTTTTAAGAGAATTTCTACCCCAGGATTAGAAATGCCCAATGGATCAAGCACTTAGTCTACAGGCATTCTTCGCTACCTCGCTGGGAGGATAGCATCCCCTTTGGAGCCAGTTGTTAGCACTCAAATTGTGTTGAATGCTATCACAGCTTTTGGCGTGGGTGGAAAGACCTCATGAAACATCAAGACCTGAGTGGATAATCGGCTCTCAGACTACATCCCTTGAGACTAAGGAGTCGGAGGTCAGCATGGTAGGGAACAATTCAAGGAATGAAGCAGTCAGGGAGGAGCCGATAGTTTTTAGAGGTCATAGTGTAAACAAACATGATAAACGCGTCGAAAATACGCAAAGTAGGCGATGACGGCTGAGATTGAATACCACAAAGATCAACGGTCCCAAGCCCACTGCACGAATGAAGATGTAGGAAATATAGCATAATGAGCGGGTGGTAATCGGTGGGCAAGTGAGGAAATCAATTGACGGTGAAGATCGGCATATAGAAAGATCTACGGTGCATAGTCCCCGCACCAATCCAACAAGCACGAAGCATGTTATGTTTCAAATCACTGCAGTCGAGTTATGTATCACACAACTATCAACGGTGCAGATCTACCGGAGGTGAATCAACAGTCTAAAATAACTGTGTTGATTTTATTCATGGATAGGTTAACCTTGTCTCAAATCGCCACGACAGGTAAAGAATTCACCATCCGACGACTAGGATTGGAGCGAAGACGGGACCAACAGCTAGGAATGCTTTGAAGGGTCAAGCTGCTGATTGGAACAAGTATGTCCATAAAATGGAAAATTATGGAAGCTACAACCTACGGTCCTGATCCAAGCTCAAGTTCTCACAGGTGAAAGACATCTTCGCTGAAGACCAATGATTACCATGTGGGCTGAGCCACCTCAGTGTAGTCGGCTGTCCTTTCTGTGTGGCCCAAAAAGTACGACCAAATATGTATGATGTCATTTCGAACCTCAGTCATCATGCCAAATCATTTGGAAGATCCGGCCAGAAAATCATAGCCTAATGATTCGCATGGGAGCGCCGTCATTGTAAGTTTTTATAAACCTGATATCCTAGGCTCACAAATCACATCTGAAACGTGGCGAGTTTTTTTATCTTGGTATTGTTCACAGTTTGTATCAGAGCATGGAGAGAGAGTAGGGAGCCGAAGTAGTAATTATACCAAGGCAGGTGTTGTCTGAGATGGAGGAAGAGCATGTTTATTTACTTCCCATAGTTTGCGATCATCTCGAAGACAGTTCCGTCTGCAAATCAGAAGAGCCCCAGGAAGGACAGACAGATCGGAGTTTGCAACAATAGAGAAAGAGGGAAGAAACCTATGAAAAAGACAAGCAGGGAATCAGCTAGGAGGAGGAAATTATCAAGGATCTAATTCTCCCTACGGAAGGGTTACCCTCTACTCCTCTACCAAAAAGAACCCAAGCAGAAGATTCTTTCGACGTGGGTGATTTTCTTGATTGGTATGGTCAAGTGAAAACCCAAAACTAAGGTGGCAGTCTGTCTATTGGCTATCACCCGGCAAGTCTTTCTATTGGCTATCACCCGGCAAGTCTCTCTATTGGCTAAGTGGGTATAGTGCGTATCTCCATTTTTTGAAGATTAAGACGGTCCATAACCTATTTTGAAGGGCGGTATGGCTTAGTGCTATATGACATCGGCAAGATTAGTCCATTCTGATCTGTTATATGTAATTTTCATTTCTACATCGAGTCAGTATAAGTTAGGAACCGTGCTTGGTAAGAAGCAGTTCTATCCTTAGAGGTTTTTGTTCAGCATGAAGAGTTCAAAGGATAATCAATGAAGTCATTCGACCATAGTGAAAGCAATCCGGCTGGCAGCAACTACATTTTTGTATTTTTGTACTTTTGTTTAAAATAGTTGGACTATGTAGAGAAGAGGCTATGTAATTATAAATGGCAATTAAAATCTGTCCCGTAGATATTTGTTTAAGGATAGCGACAGCAAACAATGTCTGTTATGGCTGTTAGATAGGTGTCAATTGGTTGTAACTAATTTATGTTGAGAAGGAGCTGAGTCTAGAGCTCAAGGCCACCTATATATATAGTTGTAATCAGAGACACAAGGGTTGAAAAATCTTATGAGAAAGTATTTTTATTTTGATGATCAGTTTGTAATACATTTTTTTGGAGCTGTTTAATAGAATTTGCAGAGCTTGATGCCTGTGGTTTTTTTACAAGGATTCCTGTGTAATCCGTCTGGTAGTCTGTACCTTTCTTTTTCCCATGTGCAAATGTGTTTCTATCTTTTGTTATTCCATTCTGTGATATTTCCTTCATGCTTGGATCAGGGTGACAGTTAAGTAGAATTCATAGAGATTATGCTCTACTTAGCTTATTCCAAGTTTTTCACCAAATATATTCTGCTAAAGTTGATGTAGGATTCATCCTTGTTAGATTCCTTACATTGATGGACTGTTTCTTCTCTCTTATGTTCCACAAATTAAAGCTCTTTGACTACTAGATGCTTGCTACCTTTCCCTTGTGAATGCGTTTGCTAAATCTTTGTGAATAACGTTTGTTGAACCAGTTAAATGTGACTCCATCGGCCCAAATGAAATTCATGCGTTTTCAACCAAATATCTCTTAAATAATTTTTTGTTCCATAAACAGAAATCTTATATTCTGTGCATTATCGTAATTGAATATCTTTAATGTTGAATGCTGGTGTATGTTTTCGTTGATTGACACCTTTGAATATTTCCAGTATTCTATGAGTTTATAGAGAGAGCCCTCTGTGTTTATGTTTGATCAGAAGTGTAAGCCAAATATTGGTTAGTGGTTACCCAAGATTACCCTCTTTCAGCCTTGGGGGTCATTTTTGGTGTTAACACCTCCATTCTTGAGAGTTTTTTGCAGGTAATTCGAAGATTCCAGTAGTAGCATCAATTTCACCCTTGCATTCGCTCCATCAGTTAAGATGAGTAATTCGAATGATCCTCTCTCTCCTAGAATTCTCACCCCCTTTCAATTATTTTGATTGGAAGGATGACATGGAAGTGTTATTGAGAAAGAAATCTCTATACAGGGTGATAATGGGGAAAGAAGCTGAACCACATGCAGCTGTGGAGAAATCCAAGTATCTAAATCAATTAGATGCAGCCTTTGGTTACATGTGCATTTATATTTCTTGAGATCTATTGTTTCATATCGAAGGGTCGAAGACCCCAAAATAGGTATAAAAGAAATTAGAGCGTCTTTTTGGAAAACAAGATGAGCTAAGAGGACATGCTCTGGAAAATGAATTGATTTCCCTACAACCAAGTGATTTTGAGAGCATTCAACAATTCTTCTCAAAATTTAAATACTTGGTTATACAATGCAAGCAATGTGGCATTGAGAAAAAGGATGAGCAATTGGTGCTCTCCATTCTGAGTAAGCTAGGATCTCCATTTTCTGTCTTTGTATCTACCTACCACTCTGGGCAAATGTCAATCACTGGATGGAAGATGCCAACCTTAGAAGTCTTTACTACACCCCTCATTCAAGAAGAGGACAAATTGATTAAAATGGGTGCCATCAAGGCCTCCAAAGATCTATCTCTTCTAGCTGGAGAAGCCAGTAGGACGAATGTGAAAGGGAGGCAAAACGACAAGGATAAGAAGTCATATAAATCCAAGTTGAATTATAAGTCAAGTCCGCCAAAAGGAGCCTCCAGCTCCAAGAAGGACAAACATAAGATATCTGAATGTCCCTACTGCAAGAGAGGATACCATCCTGAGAAAGCTTGCATGCACAAGAAAATAGACCTACTAACCAAGCTCCTTGAACATAACAAAATTGATATTCCAAAGGATGCAAATATGTCTGATTCTAGAAGTGGATCTGATGGTCATGAGGATTTCCATGAATTGATGGTTGGTTTTTCACAATCAGAGGCACTCCTCATAGATTCGGGAGCCTCCAACCACATGGTTGGCTCTGAAGAATCATTTTCCTCTTTAGATCTCAAAGATGGGCCTACTATTCACACGGGAGACAACTCTCAGATCTCTTCCAAAGGATTAGGTACAGTACATATGGAGCATGGCAAGTTCAAGAATTTTCTATTCATTCCCTCCTTGATAGCAAATTTGTTGTCTATATATCAGATGACTCACACTGGATCACCGAAGAAGGTGACTTTTGGTCCCGACACAGTTGAGATTATAGAGATCTCTAATGGGAATACTATAGCGAAAGGGTTTGGAAATCATGCCTCCAAGGCATATGAGTTCTCTCATTTTCTACCCTTCTCTATTCCTACTCCTTCGGAATTTGATGAAGATTCAAGTGACTCTTCTTCTAATGAAGATGAAGATGAAGATCTTGATGTTGAGATCGAAGTTCAAGAAAATTCATATATAGAACCAACACATGTTCTCAATCCAGATCCAACGCCAATATGGGCTCACACAGTCTTTTCACCTACTGAGAACACAGTTGAGGATTCATTTGATTACAAAACTACCAAACTTCAACATCATGCCAACCTTGCATTGTGCCATCTACCTCTCCATGAGAGATGCAACATGATGGTAGGGTTCTCTCTTCCATCCCTTGGGAAGAGTCATCATGATCCATTCGTTCCAGTTGCAGAAAGTATTCCTGAAAGACTTGCTTCATCCAATACATCTTCTACACAGTGGGAGGCACATTAGAAGACCAGATCCAGATCTCGCACCTGCTTTGGCATCCTACAAAGGATCAACTTGCCAAGTTTTTTGCAAAATTTTTCACTGATGAAAGCTTCTTTCTTTTCTACTTAGTATGATGGTTCTTTGAGTTATTTATTGTTCTTTTAAGGGGGGTATTTTTCCCATGAAGTTTTCCCCATTTCCTTGGTTTATGGACAGTTCTTATTTTATCATTTATTTGATTGTATGGGTGACCTTTGGTCCTAGTTACCAGGGCCCGAGATGGATTAACGGGGGGTGTTAGGATATTCCTATACTCCATCCTAGTCCTACTAGCCTTCCAGTTATTTTCATTATCAGTCTTACATGCATTTCTACATGTAGCATGCATTCTGCATGCATCCACATGCTACCCAGTCATCAGGTTGACACCTCCAGCACCTAGTCCCTAGTCTTGCAGCATTCAAGAACTTATTTCCACTCAAATTGAGCCCTCCTATCCAATGATGCGCCCACTTGTCACCCACCACTTGAGAAGGGCACCTTTTCTCACCTACCACTCCTGCTGTAATTTAGTCAGTTGAGTTATCATCAGTTCTTTCCTTGATTTAAGGCTAGATTGACTCTCAACTGACTATATCACTCCGATGGATCTCCGATGAGACTTGAATGCCTATTCTGACTCCAGACAGCTCCTCATGCACCCTCCATTGAGCCTCCTTCATTTAGTTAGTGCCTCCATGTGCCAATTACACCTACCACACTCAGTTAGACTCAGTTTGACTGATGGTTGACAGTTGCTTGTGCATTGATGACTCCACCGATGATGAGATAGACTTATAGTTGTTCTTGATGACACTCCACTGATTTTGGATCTATCCATGCAAGCTAATTCGAATCACACCTATTCTATTCGAATCCTGATCATTGTATATTGACAGTTTTAGTATTCATATTAATGTAACATGCGTAATTATTTTGCCTCTATCTGAGTTCCATTAGGTCTATATTATGCTGCACTATTCTTCTTCTATTTTCCTAAATTCTTTCATTGTGAGGTTTACATCATCTCTTTGGATCCACTGTGAGGATTTCTACACCCTGGCCTAGGTTAGAGCTATTATTGTAATTTGAACATTGCATCTATGAGTATGTACAAAGCATGATAATATTTTAATAAAAATACCAGCTGGCTACATGAGGAGCAATACGTTGAAGAGGAGATCTAGATATTAATCGAGGGTTGTGAGGGGGTAAGGTTGACTTATGTACCTTGTTCCCTAAACCCTTGTTCTATAAACTTTATGATAAACCCAAAACCCATGCTCCTAATCCATATTCTTAGTCGGTAATTAACTAATAATTAATTATGATTAATTATGATTTAATATCGAGATTAGTGTCTAATCGTGATTATGGTGGGGAGGGGTAACATGTGCCTTTGGGGACATCCATGTGGGAGTCCAATGGGGACATGGGGTTTCCTTTGTGATCGAAGCAGAAGTGGGGTACGCTACTCCTATGCACAGCCTATGTGGTTGGATGTCAATCCGAGCAGGATGCACGCAGAGGCACGGGGCTGTGCTGTCTGTTGAATGGAGGAGAAGTGTGAAAATACAGGAAGGATTTTCAGACACGGACATTGAAGAGGGTCATTGTGTATTTTGAGTTCTCAGAGAGTGAAGAAAACTTGGGGAAGAATCCCTCTGATGAAACTGAACCCGAATTGTTGAGTTGAACCGTTTTGGCCATGATTTCCCTTGGTTGCATACACCATTCAACTAGCAAATAAGCATGAGACAAAGATGGAATCCCGATGTTTGCGATGAAGTGTGTCACTATGCATTTTGGGAAGTAACTCGGGTGGGTTAATTGTGGAATTGATAAGGAATTGTTTACCAAACTGCTTTGTTGTTGAACCCTGTGTATATCGTTATCCCTGTTATTTCCGTCTTAGACTCTCGGATCCATGTTGGTGAGATATCTTTGGTAAATTTCTGGATCTCGGCTCGAGGGTGAACTTGGGAGATGAAATAGTACAGGCTAGACAACTTCTAAGGATGGGTGGAGCTTGTCTCACATGGAGCCAGTTGCCACATTCATGTGAATTTCAGATAAGTGTATCTGTGTCTGAATTATGATGTCCATGTGTTTTATGATGCTTCAGATGTTCAATCTATGGAATGAATGTGTAATTAAATGTAAGCCATGAATATGCTATGTTAATCCTGTTAGAAGGTTGTATTCATGAACGAGGTTGAGGTTTCTTTCAATTGCATAAGCTATCTGTTATATTAATTTTGTATGTGAATGATGAATGGCTAAAACTTCATTTATGTAATACATATGTGCTTATGCTGTCACAACCTCATTTATGGGTGGATTCCTTGTTGTAATGCCTGCCTCGGTACCTTAATTATTTAGAATAATGAGGTACTAGTTTTGAAATGAACCAGCTAAGTAAAACATGAACAATTTGAATTTACTTTGAAAATGCTTGAATGACAGTTATAGAAACTATTACTCGACTGATTGAGATAGAATGATGAAATGTTAGATATGAAAGACTGATTGAGATAGAATGACTGAATGATGGATATGCTCGACTCATTGAGATAGAATGACTGAATGTTACATATGCTCTACTAATTGAGATAGAATGATGAATGATAGATATGATTTACTTATTGAGAGAAAAAAGTGAATGAAATATATACTCGACTGACTGAGCTATTATGATGGATGATCAAATATCTCATAGTGCAACGCTACTAATGTGAGCTCGAGTGTGTGTGTGTGTGTGCAGTGGCAGGTAAGATGATTTAACAACTGACCCACAATGGAATTATAGGGGTCGTAAGAACGAAAATAACACATAGGGGTACGACGACTGACTGTTGACCCTGGATTAGTAATCCACGCATGGGTGAAGCCGTTTCAGCTCACCCGGGGAAGCGTATGTCGTATGGGAAAGGCCATAACTATTTGGTTGCGTACGATGAGTTGAGGGGCACACAATAAGGAGAGCCTTATCCCTCAACATCCCTTAGTCTCCAAGGATCGTAGTTGAGATATCGCGGTAACGATTCCCGATCACTACGCAGTACTCCCCATAAGAAGAAAGAAAGATACTGTCGGAAGGGCCCGCCGAGGAGGTACCTAGACGAAAGAAGAATGGAAAAAGAAAACTACTCATACATACATAGTTAAATAATATACATGTGAAAAGTTTTAGAGAATTTAATAATAAATTATTCAATATTTTATTATTATTATTATCATGATGTCATGTTGGCCATGATGCATGGGATTGAAAGCTTTGGTGGGCCATAACCCATAGTTGTAATTATTTTTGTTGGTTTGTCGGAATCTTTGCTTTCTGTAAAAGTTGTGTCGGTTCGGTTCCCTATAAGTCACTGGCCACTAAGGGAGAAGATAACAATCATGAAATTCCTCGTGATTTCCCCGAATCTTTGCTTTTGACTGACGTCTGCCGGTCCTTCCTGCTATTATGGTTGAGAAAGGAATTTGAAAACTAGAAAAGTTAATGTTCTCTTCTTTTATAAATTAATGGAAATATACATTAGAATTATTTCAAAAAGAAAATATTTTTAAATGGAATAAAGAAGTATTTTAAATATTTCCTTATTACTATAAAAGAAAAAGAAAAGACTGTAGATAGAATAAATAATTATTTGAATGAAGTATTTTATTTAAAATTAAAAGAATATATGTATTGATATATATATTAATATTTTAATCTCTCAAAAATCAAATAATTTAGATGCTATTTCATTAAAAGAAACAAATCCTGTTATAAGTTTTTATTATTTATAAGAATTCGAATAATTAAAAACAACTAGTTACTAAAAGTTATTGAGAAAACTAATTGAGAATCAAAAGTGAAGTAGAACTCTCCTACACCTAACTCCCACTCATCTAGGGAATTAGGTGCACCTTGAAGACATTGAGACGCATGTATTTAAGAATATTGTTAATTAAAATATTAAATTAAATTAAATAATGTGCATGGACAGACACATGGCATAGGAGCTTTTCCTATATAAAGAGGGAGGAGAAAGAGAGAGGGCTCTCTTGCTCCCTAATGCTGGATGGTCATCATAATCTCGGATTATGTTATGATCCTTGGAGTTGGGATTAGTCAGAACGAGGATTGGGAGATCCTTTCGGGAGGCTATTTGTGTGTGTTTTTATGACCCCATTAGCTCGGGGGTTTGGGGTGAAGAAGAGTAACCCCGATATGGTAGGGAGGTCAACCGAGGGGACACTCGGTACTTCATCAGGAGATTGGATTGGAGCATGTGGAAACCACTTCGAGGACTCCATCGATTCATTGGACGAATCTTCGAAAACAGGTTTGACGTATTTTTTTTATTCATTTTGCTAAATCCTTTTGAGAATGAATAAATATGAGTATATTGTTTTATATATATTGACAATCATGTACTACAATAGGTAGAGCTAGATCTGTGACTTCTATATTTTCTTCTAACAAAAATTGTACTGGAAGTTTTTTTTTGGGACCTCGAAAAGGGGGTCCCTACACTTGTGAATGTTCTTAGAATGATAGGCATAAGCCTAGTTATGAAGTTGTTAATTAGATGCTTAAAATAAAATATCATTGTTATAGTCTTATATATTGTAGATATGTATATGTCTAACGTGGGGTATGTTACACACGCCATTCAGGTGTAACAAGCAAGGCCATAATCCATCTAACAAGAATGTGTCATTGAAATCTTGGCAAGTATAATTTTTTATTAAATTACAGTTCTCTTCCTTATTACAAACATAATTTTCTTTTGACTCATCTACAATCACTGTATTTGTAGCATCCCAACCATGGATCAAAATGTCCCAAACTTTATTTAACATACTAGTACAAAAAACCATAAATGTATTATTTAACAAAATACTTTCATTTTCATTTTATTCACAATTGGCCTCACATCACTTGCACCTTTCAAGTGCAACAAAAAAGGCCATAATCGATCTAACAAGAATGTGTCATTGACATCTTGGCAAATATAATTTTTTGTTATAATATAGTTCCCTTCCTCTTTAGAAACTTGTTTTTCTTTTGATTCATCTACAATCATTGTATTTGTAGCATCCCAACCATGGACCAAAATGTCCCAAACTCTATTTAAAGGCTTGTGAAATACATGAGTATTTACATCACCCTGATAACCCTCTCTGGCTATGCAAGAACAATATTCATGTGTTAAAATTACTCTAAATTGTTCTCTTTTCAATCCCATTCTTTGTAATAATTTTGGCAAAAACTCGTCAACGTTTCTTTGTTGGGAAGATGTCCATACACCAACTTCAAATATACTAAAGCAATTTTCAAAAAATTCCCTTAATCCTGGACGTATAAAATAGTACTTTGTCGTTGATTCGATATCTAGTGCTTGTGGCAATCCATTTGTTTTTATGCAATGCATGTAACAAAACTCCATTGAAATAAAAAATAATCAATGGAACTTTACTAGAAACAAATCTTCTAGTACTATCTGCAAACCAAAAAAACACACACACAACCTAGTCAATAAAATATTATGGTTCAATGTTTCTAAGTATATTGCTTTCATGTTCAACAATTTTTGAAACACATTATCAAATACATGGTATGATGTCCATAAATAATACGAGAATTGTGCAATAAAACTTACATCAATTAAATGTAGAAGTTGTAAAAAATATACAAATCACTAAATCAATTTTTTGGTATAATGTGACAGTCATTTCAAATTGAATGTCTTTAACAAACGCCCCATTTTTTAACGAGGCCTGAGATAATTCAACAGAGAACACAACATTGTTTTTATAATAACTTCTCTCTCTTGTTAACTGTCGAATGTCCAACTAGTTGGAGTTTTCAAGCAATTTTCCTTGCTATTATCTGTTGATTGATATTGCCCTTCATATATAAACAGCATGTCCTTTTTTTTATATATCTCCATATTGGATAAGTACATCCTTGAATGACTTTTTGTATATGTTCTGTACTTCACCAACATTATAGTATGCAAAAATTGGGTAATTATAAATAGTACTAAGTTTACATTGCTCTTGACCCCAAATAAATACAAAGTATTCACTCTCCAACCATTCAAATATACGAAGAAATTTTTTAATTTCCATGTTGTTGAGTGAGGAAAAGCACAGACCAACGTCGAAATGTTCTTTGGAAACACTGATAATATCGGGGATGAACATTCGTGCATAATAATGATATAAATTATTCACAAAATGAGGTTGTTTGGAAGAATTTTAAATGTTGGATAACATCCGAACTCCAAAGAGAAATCCCTCTACTCCCAGGACCATAGTTTCTTTTGCGATGATATCTGGACTGCATACAAGAACCGTGACTATATATATATAAGAACAAAAACACTTTGTTCATGAAGTTAATGATCACAAACATGCAATTGTAAATGAAGATCTTTATTTCCAAATATTAATACAAAAATACCCAAAATTTCACATATTCAAATGATTTAATAAAAGCATCACACCGAACTAATAATATGTTCGATTAAGGCGAAAATAGTAATGTCACCTTAAAAACAGAAAACACATTGAATTATTTAAAAAAGGAAATGATAGGTTACACATTGAATTATTTATGTAGAATACGAGCTCTTTGTTGTCGATACCTTGAATGGACCGACTCATATTTATCATTTTCAAGGATTTTTTTATGGGAAGAAATAGTATGATGCCCATCCAATATATAAAAAATTTACTGAGGGAAAATTAATTTTGTTCTCATTTCTAGGAATAAATAACAACTTGGTCTCCTTATCGAAAGTAAATAGGATATCATCTGTCAATGTTGTTGTAAATGTATGGAGTAGAGATACAACCATCTTTTGCACAACCTCCTCATCAAGTTTTCGATATTGTAACTGCGACGACACAATAGCACATCCTGTTACGTCAATGGAAAAAAAATTCTCATTGAACAAAAAGTGTTTGATCTACTCTTGTTGAACTTCTTTTGAAATTTCGAAGCTCTTAGTCGCTTTCCGCATCATCACTGTAGAAGTACTTGATTTGATTGGTTGGAAGGAAGATTTGTCCACATCTTTTACAATGCATTGGAGAAATGCTCTTCTAAGGTAGAAAAGGATCCTTTCATGGCCTAGGTTTGTCAACTTCTTCTGAAAATTCATGTGAAGCAATACAGATGAAGTTTTTGCAGCCAAAATTCTTTTCTTCCATACCAAGAAAATTCCTTTCTTCAAGGATGACACGGTATTAATTCCGAACCGATTAGAAACATCATACGAGGGAAAAAACCACCCTTGTTTTGCACAGGAAAATTTATCTGAATCGGGACCACTTTTCATTACATCTGGTCAAAAATTACAAATCATAAGATCAACTTGTAGAAGGAAACAATGGTACCCATCGATGTTATGTAGAATTTTGTCCTACGGATAAGCCAAAACTCTCTTAACTTTAAAGTAGACTTTAAACTAACTCTAAAGCAAGAAACAAGTCAAAACAAATGCTACCTTGAATCCCTAGATCTAACAAACATCTCAGGATTAAAATGCTGAAGAGAATAGGAGGAGTTTAACTGACCTTCTATCCAAACGCTTGTTTTTGGTATTTGCTCCAAGCTCCAAGCCCTCACAAGTGAACCTGTTAAAATGGAACCAAAAGTACAAGAATGCACTATTCTCTAGCAACCTGAAACATGAGTTAGGATCTAAATCTATGAAAGATACAAATCATATCATTAAAACAAGATTAACACAAATGATTTGGGAAAACAAGACAAGTTATTCCATTACAACTTGAAGAGTACTTACAAAAGGTGCTTGATGTCCAAGCCAATCTTCTAACTCCAAGTGTCTTCTCCTCTAGCTATCTCCACAATGCTATAAGACCATAAGTTTGGTGCTCTCAAGAGTCCTCCCCTTTTTCCAATGGCATGCCTCTCTTTTATAGTGAATGGTGAGGTTAACCAACAAGAGAGATGGGTGGATCTAAGGAGAGATAAATGGATAAGGGTTTCTAATCGAAGGAGATGAGTTGAGATTGAATCAAGGACCCCAATCTTCCATTATCTTCGAAAATCCAAAATCCCACGAGCCAAGGGAAAAAAAGCTATTAAAAGAGTACCGCGTTTTGCAAAGACTGCAGAACGCGGCACTGCCGCGCTTTGGGAAAATAGCAGAATGCGGTAGTGTCTAGTACCGCATTTTGTCAAGCTGGCAATGCGCGGTAGTGTATGTGAGTAAAGCCTAAGGTGGGTCAAAAACTTGCCAGGGTGGATTCACCTTCAAGGTTGACTCATCATCTGTCTCTTCTGGATGGTTTAAAACAGTAGGGGAAGTGTCGTCAACTTGTTTTGTGATGGGGATGCGACACTGTGAAATATAGAGGTATAACAGATGCCCCCTAAAGTGTGAGGTCAGAAGGGAGTGATGGCCGAAAGACTTTACGAATATAATGTGCAGAGATAGCATCGAGGAGAGCGACACGGAGCTGAAATAGAAACAAAGTGTTAGATATACCACCAAGGCGGGCATTCCCATGCTCGGAAATAGATGACTCAAAGCATGGCTGCCGACCAATACATTGCAGATCCATGAGTACTGAGATAATGTAAACTGTTGACAGATCATGGCTACTATGAACAATTGTAGATCCATGAGACAATAATGACACAGCCACGACCAATACAATAAGTGGATCTGTGTGACAATACAAGAGACATCTCCATCGCATCCTGGACGCAGTCGAGATACAGTGATGCGCCCAGGGTCTTCTACCTGATCGCATAAAGATACGAATCTAACCATGTGATTACAAGGTGTTGAGGTCGAACATGGAAGAAACCATTTGATTACCGGTCAATGACGTGGACCGTTAACAAATGCGAGGGAGATCACCAATAATGACAATGATTCCCAAGGTATCAGTAGTACATCTCAACGAAATGCGAATGAATGAGTTGATGTCGAGCATCCGAGAGATCGCTTGATCACAGGTCAATGATGTGAACCTACTGTCAAACGCGAGGAAACCTGCCATTGAGGCATGCAGGTACCAAGGTACTAATGGTTGATCTCTAAGTCTAATTCCCGGATAGTGATTTGGTGTCGACATGAATAGACTCGTCGAAGGTGGGCCATGATGATTCCCACATCATCGACACGAAATCGGAACATATGATAGGATGATGAAGCAATGGGGTATGTACTGACACAGCGGAGGCCTGACACAATGAATGACTCGATACAATGCAACCCTTTGAACATATAACGGCATGTAACAAGACTTGGCAGCAGGGATTATTGATAGATAGAGGATAGACACCGGATGAGCGGAATTGTGGCCAGGGAGACGACCCATGATGATGACTATAACTCAATGAAAGACGGATACCCAATTATAGACAAGAGATGGACACATGCCATGTTCAAAGGTAACGACTGACAAGCTACCATAGATAAACTTGACTTGTTCCCCCATATTTCCCCGACATGATGGACGAGTACCTCTTTCTTGTTTTACGAGCTTGAAGAGGATAACAGATGCTCGGTGTAGCTCATCTCATGGATGAGTCGAATCACACATGTTTTGCGAACCTGAGAAAGGAAGGGTTCGTCCCAAAGTGGGTCCTTCAATGTTAATATTTTAATGAGCCCAAGGAAGGAAAACTCGGTAGTTTTTCATATTTAGAGAGCCTAAAAAACTTAAAGGAAGCTCCATAATGTACTTTTTCGTAAAATTTAGTCCCTCGATCCCGAAAAAAGTGTAAAACAATTCCCGAGAGAACTCTCCCAGCCGAGATTGACTGAAGTATACCTTTCTCGTAAATAGTCTAGACGGGCCGAAAAAGGGGTAACCTATCACCGAATAGACGACCTTTCAAATACTTTTACAAGTGTGAAAGAGTCAAGGTCACTTGGCAATCTTTTCAATTTTAAGGAGTCTGAAAAGAGCTTAACTATGGACTCCTGTGGTCTTTTTCGTAAAATTCAAATTATTCTGGTCCGAAAAAAAATAAAATACAACCAGGATAATACTTTCCTCATCGTTTAACGAGCATGAGTAAAGCTGACCGTACTCGACACCGTTTACTTGCGTTTGACAAGCACGACACAGGTGTGAAAGCGCTTGGAATCTTTTTCAAGTTTTAAAGCCAGAGCACGAAAAAGATAAAGTGGGCTCAAAATGAAGGTCAAATTACGAATAAACACCGGTATGAATGCATCCCGTTTCTACCGCGGATCCTATCAATAAATGCTCAACAACTGGACATTAGCAATGTGAACAAGGGTTTATTTATTTGAAATAGTAATTAATTAATTAATTAAAAAAAATGTGAAAAAATGCTATATAAGGCATGGTAAAAATAAAAATTACTATTCATTTGTGTTTTTTACCCAAAGGAGACATTTTTACCCATTTTGGAGCAAAATTTCAAGGATCGATACCGAGAGTTCTGGGACACCATTTCGACTACCATCTGCGTCAGGTAAGAGTGCTTGAGCCCCTCTTTCATTTCATGTAAGAAATTTTTGCTTTCACCAGGAAAAAATTATTTTTTTGGCAAGCCCTTTTGGGAAAGAATCGCCCTCCGTACTACCACGCGGGGGCCCTATCGAAAGGCGCGGTACTGTTGAACAGTACCACGCTGTAACCCCAAAATGAGGCGCGGCACTGTGGACTGCCGCGCGGTAGGGTGTCCTCCAGGCGCGGCACGTGCGAATTTTAAGTTCAAAAAATCTAATTTTCTCCAATTTTTTGCTGGAAGTAAGTTGTTAAATAGTTACTAATTGCTTTGTTTGCCTTTTTGCAGGGATTTGCAACTTATTTGGAGCAAAATGGTGAGTTGGAAAGTGAGAGAGCACGAAGCAGATGATTTTGCAGCCGAAAATGACTTACCAACCGTGACCGCATTGCAAGAATGTGGTTTGCTAAAGTTTTTCAAGACCAAAGGGATCCGCCAACAACCTAAGCTCCTTACTCACCTTGTCCAATTGTGGGACCCTGATATTCAAGCTTTCCGAGTGGGAGAGCATGTGCTTGAAATCCAACTCGATGATATTTACTTCCTCACGGGCCTCTCGAAGAGAGGGGCCCGGCCGAACTTTACCGGGTACATAGCTTCAGAATCAAGCACAGATGATTTGATTGCTCGATATTGCCAGGCGGGTTCGAGTAATAAAAGTGGGAAAGTGGCCATAAAAGAGGTCACAAATCTTCCTTTTAAAACCTTGCTATTCACTATCACGCGTGCAGCGGGAAGCGTGAGTCCACATCAGGCATCCCGCACACAGGTGAATCTCGTAGCAGAGTGTATGGGAGGAACAGTTTTCAACTGGTGTGATGCAGTGTTGTCCAATCTGAAGGAACAGGTGCACAAGTGTAGGACTGGGAAAAATACCCAGTTTGGCTATGGGAGCATCTTGGTCACTTTCTTCTTGGCTAGGGTGCCATTACTGCGTCCACAGATATCTATGCATCCTCGTCCACCTACTGAGCCATGGATGGCTCGATGGAGTGACTACGCTGGACGCCTCGGGGGACCTCAGCGGCTAGCCTTTGGAGAGGACTTTTTCTCTTGGCTAGAGGAGCAGATAGTCATGATTGACGACTATCCCTATTCAGGGGTAGATTTTCTTGAGGATATCGACTTGGCTTTGCCAGAAGATGATGACTGGGACAACTCTGGTATGACCTTCATGGTAATTTTTATTGCTTTTTTAGAATGTGAAAAAGACTTCTAATGTATAATCGTATGCATGTTGCAGACCATGGACCACAGAGGCCAGCTGGATACTCTCCACTACGTCGTGGTGGTGTCGATCGTCAAGCTGATCCTGTTGAAGAAGAAGATGAAGACGAGGCAGGAGGCGTCCGGGACATTGAGAGGAACCTGCAGGGATTGACTCATGGTATCCCTGCTATGCGGATGGATGACGTCCCTTACCACCTCCAGCGGCATACTGTAGGTGTACCTGGTCGTATCAATCGACTTCTTCACAAGGTGGTTCGAGCTGTGATGTGTTACCACCAGCAGCGGGAGGAGTCCGATGAGGGACATGATAGGTCTCCTAGATCTCCGTAGATGGTCTTTTGATCTTTTTGCGGCATGTACACGATATGTAGGCTTTGAGGGCCAATTTTTGTATATGGGATTTGATCCCCAATTTTGTCTTTGACACAAACTTTATGTATTTTGGAAAAAACACTTTTATATACATTGATATGGACCTATTTATGATCTAAATATTTACAATGACTTGTGCATTTTATTTTTTATGATGTGTTTATGTATGGGCAAGATGCCAATCCAAAATGTAATTAGCCAATGAATCGGCAATACAATTGAATTCTCTCGGTATGTGTTGATATGTGATAAAATCAAATGACCGTTCCAAGAGGCGTATTCTTCGAAATAAACGAAGTAATGTAGGATCGCGAACTGTGTAAACACGGTTTAGATGAGAAACCACGAGTTGGGAGTCTAAAAAGACCGATAAGGAGTCAATCCCGAGTGAAGCAAGCTCTGTCAAGAGACCAATGACTGCATGGTACTCTGCGATATTGTTGGTTGCAGGACCTAAACAATTGGCTCCTGAAGAAATCAACTCGCCAGTGGGGGAATAGATCACCCATGCTGCGGAAGCGAGATTCCGGGTATGTCGGCTTGCACCGTCGGCGAATCCAAAGTAGGTAGACATCTGCGCATAAAGTCACGAGTCAAAGTAAGAGTAGATACATGAGGTTCACGCGCACACTAAAAAGAAAGCAAAAAGAAAACTAAGTACATTATGTACAAGAAGTAACCCGCGTAGGGTAATCTCACGCGTAGAAACGCTTGAGGTATAGCCCGTTGCGGGGCCGTGCCAATGGCGTACCATCACAATCGATTAGTTCATAGGCTCCTTTTTCTAAGACACGTTTTACAATGAAGGGGCCGTACCACATAGATTCAAGTTTACCTTTTCCAAGCTTATCATGCATCTGATCATATGTAAGTACGAGGTCACCCTCATTGAAGATCCGAGGTTGAACGGATTTGTCGTATTGAGCTTTGACGCATTTTTTGTGAGCTTCATTAACCAAAGCAGCGTCGCGGCGGGTCTCGTCTAGCTTGGCTAGGTATAGAAACCGTTCTTCTTCGGAAGTAGTGTGTGGAAGCAGCTCTATGGCTATCTTGAGTGATGGAATTTCACATTCAATCGGGAGAATGGCTTCCAGGCCGTACACCAATTGAAATGGTGTAAACCCAGTAGCACTTTTCACTGAGGTTCGGTATGCCCACAGTGCTGATAACAGAGCTGAGTGCCAATTGGATTTTTGGGTACCCACAATGCGCTGAATCATTCGTTTCAGGACCTTATTGATGGCTTCAACTTGGCCATTAGCTTGTGGGTAATACGGGGTTGAGTTTTCGTGGCAAAAACCCAGTTTGGCACTTAGTTCTTCGATCATATGGTTCCTGAAATGGGAACCATGATCGGTCACAATAGACTGTGGGACACCGAATCTAGCTATGATATGATTGAATATGAACTGCGCTGCTGTTTTGCCGTCTTCAGCATATGTAGGCATCGCTTCAGCCCATTTTGTAAAATAGTCCACAGCTACTATGACATAGCTATGCCCCCCGGCTGAAGTGGGCTTACAGTGCATAAAATCGATGCCCCATTTGGAAAAGGGGCCGACGGCAATGACAGGATGAAGTGGAGCAGGATGCGAGCGTGCTTTGCTATGAAAGAATTGACATGGCGGACACTTCTTGACTCTTTCAATGCAGTCTTTGAAAATTGAGGGCCAGAAGTATCCCGCTCGCACTATTTTCTGGGTCGTAGCCATCCCAGAGAGATGACCACCACATGCTCCAGCGTGGCAGTCATTGAGAACGCGTTCCGCCTCATCTAAGGTCAAACAGCGTCAAAGGACAGTGTCGACACCACGTCGATACAAAGTATCGTTCACTATAAGGTAATATTTTGCGTGATGTCTGATACGTCGTCGTTCATCGCGGGTGAGATCGGGACGGAAGCGTTGGGTTTGGAGATATAAGAGAATATCCCCATACCATGGATCAGACGTGCTAATGAGGAACAATGATTCGTCGGGAAGAGAATCAATGGGCTCGGATTGCTCGGTAGCACGGCGCAGGTGACAAATTAACTCAGCGAAGACCAGAGATTTCTTAGACTTGGCTTTGACAAATTCCAAGTCAAACTCTTGAAGGATGACAATCCAACGGGAGTACTTGCCCCCAAGCACTTGTCGTGTGAGGATATAGTACATTGGATTGAAATCAGCGATGACGGTGGTCCGACGGAGTAAGATGTAGTGACGGAATCTCTGGACAACAAATACTGTTGCCAGAGACAGCTTTTCAACATGTGAGTAGCGAGTTTCAGAGTCGAGAAGACTCTTGCTAAGATAGTACACCACATGTTCTATGCCGTTGTGGTCTTCCTGGACTAATACCATACCAATGGTGGAAATCGAGGCTGCGAGATAAAGGATGTAGTCCTGTGTGTAATTGGGGGGTTGAATCACAGGGTCTTTGGTTAAGGCTTCCTTTAAATTGTCAAAGGAGCGTTGGGCTTCATCATCCCATATGAAGGGAAAATTCTTCTTGAGAAGCCGCATGTAGCCTTTTGTTATCTCGGACAGATTGCAGATAAAACGGCGTAGAAAGTTTGCATGCCCTTGCAAACATTGAAGTTCTGGAATATTGGTAGGTGAAGGCAGGGCTATGATAGCTGCTACCTTTGCGGGATCTAGACGTATCCCGTCTTTGGAGACTATGAAGCCCAACAGTTTTCCGGCTTCTACACAGAAGACGCACTTATGCGGGTTCAAACGTATATTGTAGCGCCAGCACCTTTCGAAAATGGCACTCAAGTGATCTGGATGTTGTTCCCGAGTTCGAGAATGAGCGGGAAGTTCATCAAGATATGGCTCTACGATATGTTTGATGTCATGAAATGCGTAGGACATCGCCCGTTGGAAAGTTGCCCCGACATTTTTGAGGCCAAAAGGTAACTTTCGATATGCAAAGATCCCCCAAGGGCAGATAAAGGTTGTTTTGTGCTGGTCGGCTGGGAGGATATCGATCTGATTATAGCCAGAAAAGCCATCCATAAATGAAAAGATAACACTTCCGGCACAGTTATCGATGATCTGGTCAATAAACGGAGTTGGGTAGTTGTCCTTGGGACAAGCTTTGTTCAAATCACGGTAATCAACACAGACTCTGATCGTTCCCTGTTTCTTGGCTACAGGGACAATGTTGGATACCCATTCTGTCAATGGGACAGGATAGATAAAACTAGCACGCAAAAGTTTTTCAACTTCTGCTTTAATGGCGGCTGCCTTACGAGGATGAACGGGTCGAAGCTTTTGCCGAACAGGTCAGGCGCCAGGGAAAGTTGGAATTTCGTGGACCACAATCGACGGGTCGATCCCTGGAATCTCTTCATAACTCCAAGCGAAAACATCGCGGAAAGTTTTAAAGTAGGCATTGTAGAACTCCGTTTCGAGAGGAGTACATGTTTTGCCAATGTGTACATTTTCCACGATACCAGGCTTTACCGAAATATCGATGGGAGTGGTTGCCATAAGGTTGGCCAAGTTTCCTTCTGAAAATACTTCGTCGAGGGAAGTGGGGAACCTGGTTTGAACCATCCCAAGTGAAGCACTGTATTTGGTGTCAGGCTCAAGTGACTGAACAGTGGGGAATGAAGATCGATGATGAAAATCTCCCCATGGTGGCTCATCACCGCACATAACCTCTATGATTGATTCGTCAGTGGGAAAAATCAAGTTGAGAGGATCAAACAATGGTGGGTGTGTATGAGTTTCAGTCGAGAGCTGTGCCACTGTGTGATCAGTAGAACAGTCGACCCAATCTGTGGCCGATTGAATCGCGTCATATGTTGCAAGGTTTCTGTTCAAAGGCATGGAATAGCCATAGCCTTGGGTCTGAGTAGGACTCGGAATCACCCATGAATCATTGGACGGGGTGATACTCGATGAAATCATGCTAATTGGTTGAACATGGGTTCCAAGCTCTGGAAAAACTCCAATGAGGGATGAATCCTTCATGAGACCAACACCAACGTCTTGGAACCGGTACCGTGGTTGATCCAATAACGGGACGGTGTTGGCGGAGTTTGGATGGGATTCTGGAATACAGTAATCCAATTGATCAATAGTGACAATTTTCCCTTCATGAGGAAATTGCACAGTCCGGAAGACTGTAGATGCTATGGCGGTCATGGCATAAAACCAGTTCCGACCAAGGAGGAGATTGTAGTCCAATGGTGCATCTACGACTTCAACGTGTACGGATACTGTTTTTCCCCCTAGTTCAACACCAATTGATGGAATGAGTCCATAAGGTTGAAAACCGTGTCCATCAAATGCCCTAAGAGTAGTAGGAGAAGTGGTGACCTCGGGTGAGCCTAAAGCTCTCCAACAGTTCAAAGACATGATCGACGTGGAAGCACCTTCGTCTAATACTGTGCGATGGATGGTATTTCCACGGATTTTTGTATGTACCTGGAAGGCTAACTGATGAGAAAGCCTAGGTTTAGCGTGCTCCAAGTTAAACATGATGGAGTTTGAAGTATCCGGGTCCATTGCCCCCAGTGCTGAAAGTAGGGTTCTACGCTGCGTAGGGCAGTGTTGGAGAACCTCGAGAGTCGACATGGCGCAAGGTGCTTGAGCCAAATCCTCAACAATGTTGTAGTTTTGGGAAGCTCGCGCATTTGGATTAAATGTCGCCTTTCATATGGTGCCCTTGGGTGGGCGTAGCACTGTATCCATAAGTGGTCTCTCGATATGGAGATGACCGTTAGGAGGGGGAATAGGAATCGGATCTTCAACAGGAGATTTGCCTTTAGCTATCTCTGATTGTTTGTTTGAACTTGGAGAATTGTCATACGTCTTTGAACGAGTGGTGATATTAATCTCCTCATTACTTGTCATTAGGATTTCGTGGTTTGTGGACGTCTCTCCACGGGAAGGATTGGTCGGGTTGCCCCCTTGTGAGGAATCTTGGGCAACCATTTGCTTTTGCTGTTGGGGGAAAGGGTCAGTTAGCACTGCCGGGTGAGAGGATCCTTTAACGAACTTGTGGACCTCGTCCTTGTAGGGACAGTCACGCGTATAATGATCATCTTGACAAATCAGGCAGGGAAACTTAGCTTTCCGACGTGGTTTCTGGTCATTCTGGGTAGGTTGTGGCTTGGGGTTCTCCTGCTGGTTCTTCTTGGGTTTGCCACGATTGTTTTTCTTCTTTCCTCCGGATGGTTGTGAGGTAGATTGGACTGCATTCACTTCGGAGGAGACAGCAGGAGAAGTGGAAGCTTTTGAAGCATCCTGGGTAAAAGCGGGAGAAGCAGAAGCTTGTTGTCCCGTCGAGTTGGAAGCAGGCTGAGTCTTGACTGAACCAACAATACCGTCAATGGGTGGTTCAGTGGTAGGCTTTGTAGGATCAGTGTGAACGCGGGAGGCATGTGGCAGAAGTTCATGTAAAGTACCGGATTGAGTATATACCAAATCCATGTATTGTGCTTCCGAGATGGCTTGTTCTTCTGTAACCGGTCCGCGCATAGCAATATCTCTGGCTATGGGAGGCAAAAAGGATTTTGTAAACCAATCAGCAAGTAGTTGATCCGGAATAGGTGCCTTTATTAGCCTACGGCGTCTTCGCCACTCATGGATGTGATCCGAAATATGTGTAGAAGTGGTTTGACGTAGTGAAGTTAGCAGTTCTACTCCAGTCTCATACCGGATGGGAAGCTGGAAATGTGTCAGAAACTGCATAGCCAAAGTGTTGAAATCACGAAAAGAGTGCTATGGCAGCTCGATGTAACATTTTGCTGCCGTTCCGGTTAGCGTACGTTGGAAGAGCCGAAGTCGGATGGAATCATCCATCAAGGAGTTGGATGAACACCAAAGATGGAAGGTCATCACGTGGTTCTTGGGGTCTTCCCCGGGCTTAGCATCGAACTTGGGAATGTCCGATGGTAGTTTGGCTGGGATAGGTGGCCAGTGAGGTTCGTGCCATATAGGATCGTTGATAAGCCTCGACAAATCAGGTAGATCAAGTGTGGCTAAAAAGGGAAGTTGACGGTTGGTCGGCGGGAATGAGTAATAACCATGTGGTGCCGAGAACCCTGGAGGGCCCTGCATAGCATACTGCTGTGTGTTATACCCATATGAGTTTCCCGCGGGATACTGCTGGAAATTCTGTGGATGGTAAGCCATCTGGTTAACCGGTTGATTGTAGGCAACCGGTTGGTGAGTGTTCTGCTGAGTGGGTATAGTACCCTGAGGCTGTTGATACCCAGGAATGGTTGCTGTTCCTTGTTGGGGAAAAGTTCCTTGGAATTGTTGTGTTCCAGGGATGTTGCCACCATACTGTGTAAGTGGAGGATTTCCCATAGGAGGGTTGGGGGGTGGCTGCGACGGTGGTGTCCATGGAAGGCTCGTTCCTGCTTGAGGAGCGAGTGGAAATTGAAGTGATGGGTTCCATGGAACTGTAGCAGCTGAAGGGTATGGGAAGCCAGAATTCAAGTTTGGGGAAATCTGAGATTTCCCCCCAGCTTGGTTCCAGTTTCCAAAAAGTGAGTACCCCCCACTCTGTGGGATTTGATGATCCCAAGAAGGAAGCATGCCTGACAGGGGTTGTTGAGAGTAAGGCCCGGTTGGAACACCGGAATAAAGTTGCCCACTGCCAGGTGGATTGTACATACCGAACTGAGTAGATGCTGCTGGTTGGGATGCTTGTTGGATCGAGCCAATAGGTTGTCCGCCAGCAGTTAGGTTGGATGACCCTATATGAGGAGGCTGCTGACTGGGAAGTGGGTTCCCAGCGAAAGGTTGTCCTCCAACTGGTTGGGTTGATGGCCCACCAATTGGAGGTTGTTGACTCGGAACAGGGTTCCCAACAAAAGGTTGTCCACCAACTGGTTGGGTTGATGGCCCACCAGGGGGGATTTGGTAGCTAGGGTTGGGGACCACTGTAGTCGATTGTCCACCTTCTGAGATAGTGTAAATGGTGGCTGAGGGTGATCCTCCGATCCAACCAGAAGATCCAGCAGTGTGACTAAGCGTTCTTTCGCCGCTGGTCAAATATGATAACGTGGATTGGCCAACGGCACCAAAAGTACCTATTTGCAGAGGGGGTCGTCCATATCGAACAGGTGAGGACGGGGAAAAAACTTGGTTATTCCTCATAGAATGTGCATTAAATATAGGTGATGACAACAAATGCGGGGAATTTAGCCCAGGGGTATTAGCGTCGTCCATGACATGTTCAATGGTAGGAGGACCCTCGAAAACTGGGTCCGAATTCATGTCCTGGAAAAGGTTTTGGGGGTCCGGCAGGAAACTAGGTATGGTAACATCTGAAGGTCCTGCGCCGTCTACAAAGGAGTGTCGAAACTCTGTGCTATACGGGATGTTGGGATCCCTATAGTCCGAAGGACGTGTGTCAGGGGGATATCTAGACGCTGTCGAAAGTATTTGCTCTGTGTTGCGTCTAAATTGTGCCGATGCTAACGGAGAGTTCGCTAGGCTAACCATACTAGACTGGATGGAAGCCATGATTTTGTGTCCCGGTGGGAGGTTGGGTAGATGTAAAGTGCGAGGTACGTTGCTAGAAGAACTTGTCTCCTGAGGATGAACACTGGGTGACGTACTAATAACAGGCGGAAGTTCCGTCTGGGAAGTGATGAAGCCATAATCAGGTTCAAAAGGTGTGTCAGGTAGACGAGTATCTTCAACGATCTCAACGTATCCGCCTGGGACTGAAATTAAGCCAGGTATGTCCTGGTCGGACCCTTCTATGGTGCCAATAGATCCGTCTATATCATCGTGAAAAGTGTCTGATGGACGAGAAGTGTTGGCATCCAGTAGAAGGATGACCTCTGGTCTAGTACTCTGGGTCGTGCTAGGTTCAGCTGCTATAACTGTGTCTACTGTAACAGATAAATCTGGAATGACAGTAGGTGAGGTGACAATGGAAGTCTCAGACGTGCTAGTGGTTGCAGAAGCTGTAATAGATTCTGAGACTTTGCTGTGTGTGGCAGTTACGGGCGTAACTGAATATGTTGTACGTATCGTCAGTGGGATGTTGCCTCGACTAGCACCGCGGCCAGGAGGAGCAGGAATGCGTGATGCAGGCGGACCAGTAGTCCGTGGCGGTGGTGGTGGTGGAGGGCTCTGGCCCTGTTGTCTTCGTGATCTTCGTGGTAGATCTGACATGATGACAGGAAAATGAAAATCGGGGGCAGTATCGTAAACAAAGAACTCAAAAACTCTAATGCAACCGAGTGTGCAGAAGAGGAGCTAGAAAAAGCAAGGCTCACAGGCCAAAAAAGCAAGCTCTAAAATCTATACTGAGACCGGTGTCTCAATAAGCGAGCTGATCAACAAAAATGGCCAGAATGCCAACAAGCAGTCCCTATATAAAAAAAAATGACCCTCTACAAAGGTGAGATAGCACGCAAACTCCTAACTAAAAGTTGGAGACCTCAACAGGCTGTATCCTTCGCAAGGTGATGAAATCCAAGTCGAACAATACAACATGAGAGACCGATATAAGAAGGATATCCCTCTACCGAAAGGGATCCTGGGTAAAAGAGCCCTAGTAGAATAGATACTAAGCCACCTCGTTCATGACACGTCGTAAAAGGTTTTGGGCACTTCAGCCTTCCGAAGAAGACAGCGATCGATGTTGCCTTAGGGCTAAGTGGAGTGCGGTATTCCACAGAGTCCATCCGGTTCTCAATCTCCGGCCGTTTAACCCCTGAAAGTTGGAAACAGTCAGGAGGCCCCTCCACAAACTGGCTGTGACCGTGTCAATAAGTACTAGAGGATTTTAGTTCCCTAAAGACAACGACTATGTTTCAGATGAAAATGACAAGGGGGAATTATTTTGATACCTATCCCCGGTGTCCTACCTAACTACCAAATTCTTTTGATTTCCTCAAGTGAGGTTAAAGTTGGTTTAATTAGGGTGATTAATTTTAGTGCCTGTCTTTACTCAATCGAGTAGTGGACGTGAAACTTGATGGTGTTATGACGACTCAAACCATGCAAATGAGAATGAATCACAAACAAGCCTTTGTCTTCGATGAAATCTAGCTAAGGTAAAGATAGAGGTTCTTCGATCAAATATGCATAACAATTTTCACAAGCAATCAAAGTAAAAGATTTTTCTTTTCTTTTCGATTTATAAACAAAGCCAAACTGAAGTAAACACTCTTTTCAATGCACTGATTTTACAATCTACAATGCTTCTATAATGAGAATTTCTATGGCAAAATTAATGGTTCATTTCCCTATGCAAAATACCACTAGACTTTTTCAATTTAAACAACAAAATTTGCTCTCAACCAATGATCTTTTTAATTTACTGAAAATGATAATGACAATATGACTGTAAAAACTATAATATTCAGTAACAGAAGACAGTGGTGTTGAGTTGGTTGTGGGGAAAAAATCAAGTCAATGCAATCAGATTGAAAAATGACCAATATGTCAAAAGTGCCACTTAATTCAATCAATCAATCAAGCTCACAAACTAGGTAATAAGCACACCATACAGACTGGAAATTAACCAGGATGCTAACAGGCAACAGTTTAGACTATCTGAGGCAGAGAGAAACTCAGGAAACCAAGCAAAAATAAAAAAATTTAAACACTTGCAGACACTACCGCGGGTGATAGTCTGGCTGAAGCGCGGCACTGTAACAGTACCGCTCTGGTATTAAGGCAGAGGGCGCGGTACTACCGCGCTGGAAGCAGTTATAAGGGCGCGGTACTGTGGCAAGGGAAATAAAAAGCGCAACTTGAGAAGAAAAAGTAAGATTTTTAGGGTTGTTGCTAACCCAGGGGACTCAGTAATTAAACAGGGAAATAAATACTGTGAGGAGGGGTGAATAAGGGTCAAAAAGGGACCAAGATTCAAACTGGTTTGAAGTGCAACAAAAAACTCACAATGCAAAGATAAATGACTGTGAATTGAATCAATCAAGCAGTAATCAAAACCAGCGGAGTCGCCATTCTTGTTATGTAGAATTTTGTCCTACGGATAAGCCAAAACTCTCTTAACTTTAAAGTAGACTTTAAACTAACTCTAAAGCAAGAAACAAGTCAAAACAAATGCTACCTTGAATCCCTAGATCTAACAAACATCTCAGGATTAAAATGCTGAAGAGAATAGGAGGAGTTTAACTGACCTTCTATCCAAACGCTTGTTTTTGGTATTTGCTCCAAGCTCCAAGCTTTCACAAGTGAACCTGTTAAAATGGAACCAAAACTACAAGAATGCACTATTCTCTAGCAACCTGAAACATGAGTTAGGATCTAAATCTATGAAAGATACAAATCATATCATTAAAACAAGATTAACACAAATGATTTGGGAAAACAAGACAAGTTATTCCATTACAACTTGAAGAGTACTTACAAAAGGTGCTTGATGTCCAAGCCAATCTTCTAACTCCAAGTGTCTTCTCCTCTAGCTATCTCCACAATGCTGTAAGACCATAAGTTTGGTGCTCTCAAGAGTCCTCCCCTTTTTCCAATGGCATGCCTCTCTTTTATAGTGAATGGTGAGGTTAACCAACAAGAGAGATGGGTGGATCTAAGGAGAGATAAGTGGATCAGGGTTTCTAATCGAAGGAGATGAGTTGAGATCGAATCAAGGACCCCAATCTTCCATTATCTTCGAAAATCCAAAATCCCACGAGCCAAGGGAAAAAAAGATATTAAAAGAGTACCGCGTTTTGCAAAGACTGCAGAACGCGGCACTGCCGCGCTTTGGGAAAATAGCAGAACGCGGTAGTGTCTAGTACCGCGTTTTGTCAAGCTGGCAATGCGCGGTAGTGTATGTGAGTAAAGCCTAAGGTGGGTCAAAAACTTGCCAGGGTGGATTCACCTTCAAGGTTGACTCATCATCTGTCTCTTCTGGATGGTTTAAAACAGTAGGGGAAGTGTCGTCAACTTGTTTTGTGATGGGGATGCGACACTGTGAAATATAGAGGTATAACAATTGACCACTTCAACTTGAACACGCAATACATCATTAGTAACGGTATCCGCATATGTCAATATTCCAGCTCAAAGTGGAGCTCCTTGCTCATTCAAGCAGAATAGATATAAATCTGGGTACAAATTGTCTGGTTCATCCATCTCAACATACCATCCATGCTCAAATAATCCAAGGTTGTGATCATTTTCCAATTCAAGGAATGTGATTTCTTGGTATTGACGAAGGCTCAACAACGAAGACATGTTTTATCTGCAAACCAATAAATATAAAGTAGTTAATACAAGAATGCACACAATGTTTATAATTTTAAATTAGTGTTTTAATATTAGATGTATACTTGCAAATGTTCATTTTAATTATCGAATGCACATTTTATATAGTCATTGGAGATAGGATCGATCACAGAAGGAGCGATCATCATAGAAGGGGCAGCCGATCCTTCTTGTGCAACGTCATATTTTATTCTAGACCCTTCTCCATGGTTACATAAGCTTGATTATGTAAGCCCCCATATTCGCTTCGGGTGAGACTTCAACCTATTTACAAGGTGATGGCGAAGGGTCCAATGAAAGGGGTTTTGTTGTAGGCATGCCAATGAAAGGAGTTTTGTTGTGCCTACATTTATCTCTTGAATGAAAGGTCGGATGACTCTTATTGTGCTCAATATTCTTTCAGTGTTCACCATTCTGCATATACCTGAATTGACATCCTAGCCTTCGGAGGTTGAATATTTTACAATTACCTCATAAATGAAGGGTAGGCCAACACTTCTTGTGCCCAGTATTATGTTCATAATAGTTCTACACTGCAATAAGGGTCGCTCAATCCTTCTTGTGTCCACCATTTTGTATATAGGTGAATTCACAATTCTCTACTAAACGAAGAGGCGGCCGATCCTTTTATAACTTAGCCAATGTCCTGATCGCCACGGTTACATAATATTGATTCTCTAACCCCCAATATTTGGTTCGAGTGAGAGTTCAACCTATTTTCAGGGTAATTCCAAAAGGGCCAGTGAAATATTTTTCTAGTAAATTCGATCTTCCCACAATCTGCATTGCGGATTGCGGGTTTGGGTAATTGCGAGATTGCAGAATTGCAGGAATTCCGCATTGCAGGTTGCAGAATTGTGCAAACGACCCAAGACAATTATTGTGCATATGTTATAACTTAGAGAATTTACCAATCCCTACTATTTACTGTGGAATTCGAAAGTCAGGAATTTTTGTCCTAGCCTTCGCAGATTAGATGTTTTTATATTTCTCTCTTAAATGAAGTGTAGGGTCAACCCTTCTTGTAATCATTATTTTTCTAGTGTTCACCATTCTATATATAGATGAATTGACGGCCTAGCCTCAGTAGGTTGAATATTGTTACAATTCCCTCATAAATGAAGGGGACTTCGTCCCTTCTTTGGCCCATAATTATGTTCATAATAGTTCTACACTGCAAGAAAGGTCAATCAATCCTTCTTGTGTCCACCATTCTGTATACAGGTGAATTGATTAATATAGGTGTTCACACTTCTCTACTAAATGAAGGGGCATCTAATCCTTCTTGTCGTAATTATGGATAAATATTGTTTACATGTTATAACTTAGCCAATTTACTGATCCCTACTATTTACTATGGAAGTCGAAAGTCGGGAATTATCATCCTAGCCTTCGCAGTTTAAATAATTTTACATTTCTCTCTTAAATGAAGTTTTGGCTGACCCTTCTTGTGCTCAGTATTTTTGTAGTGTTCACCATTCTAGACACAGATGAATTGATGGCCTAGCCTCCGTAGGTTGAATATTGTTACAATTCCCTCATAAATGAAAGGGCGGCCGTCCCTTCTTTTGCCCAGTGTTATTTTCATAATAGTTCTAGATTGTAAGAAGGGTCAGACGATCTTTCTTGTGTTGACCATTTTGGATAACATGAATTGTTGGATATAAGTGTTCATAGTTATCTAGTAAACTAGGGGGTGATCGATCCTTCTTGCTGGAAGTCGGAAGTCAGGAAAGCTCACTCGGGAATAGTGTCCATTTGGGAGACATTTATGTTTCACATGCAACAAATGATTATCATTATCACTGACTTTTATGGACAAGAATATGTGTAGTTTCTTTGATTCATTATATTCATAGCAAGAGGAACACTTTCTTCTGGGAAAACAAAAAGATCATCTAACTAGGATGAATTCTGCATTAATTTGGAAGAAAGAACATTGACAGTATTTAAATGTGTGAATATGAGGCAAAGCAATAGGATGGTGTAACATGAAATACATTCACAAAAGAGAAATTGAAAGACTGAAGAAAGTGACAACATATGAATCTCTGTTTCCCATAGACATGTACTTATGCTCTTCATTAAAGTCCTCAAAAAATATTACATCACTATATTTTTTGCTCTCCGATTCAACCCCGAGTACTTTGTAAAATCAAAATTTATACAAAATGTTCTTTGAATTCTTCGCTAGAAAAATAAATTTCAAAGAAATCTCTAAACTTCAAGAACATTTGTTTTGTTGTTGACCAAGATGGTATAGTGTTGCTTTGATTTGGGCTACTGTAACATTGGGGTAGTTAAAAAAGGAACCGCAACGTCATTTAAAATTAAGACACCTGAATATTCATTCTTGACATAACCTTTGTTTTGTTTTCCCAACATTTTCAACAATTTTCCATTGCTCTTGAGTTGGGATTTCATAATCCATCATTTCTTTCACCATATCCTCCAATTCTATGCATTCTGTAAAACATACATCTGACAGATCCTTCTTAATCATTACAAATTGTTCAAGTATTTCAAAATCATCGGTCAATTTATCAATTATTGTCTTTCCAGTTAATCCTTTGACCAAACCTTCAAATTTTGAGTGATCCATATGAGCCTATACTATCAAACTGTGATAATTTTATTGAGCCATTAATTTTCCATCAGCACTCCAAAAAGAAGGTACACCACATTCAAAAGGCCCCAAAAATAATTCCTTCAAATTTTGAACTTCAAGGACCATCTGTTGCACCATGTCTTATACTTCTTTAACATGATCATGCTTTCCAATAAATATTCTTTCCCAAACGATTATTCATGGTCTGTCTTTGATTCCAAAACTCTGCGTATGTAATTCGGTTAGAGTGTTTAACAAATTGACTGTATTTTGAGTTGTTTCTGAAGGAGTTTTGCGTAATGTCTCGTTTTCCACTTTACACCTCTAGAAAGCTATGTTTGCTATAGCATCTTTATCTGCTATAAAATTCAAATAAGAACAGAATTTGGTGACTTCCACTGATATCACATACCATATAAGGTTTTAGCTCCTTGAAATGAAAGTTGACCTGTCAATTTATCTTTTAATTCATCAACTTTCTTTTGCAGTTGATTTCTATCACTCAAAGCCTTTATCTTTGCTCCAAAATTTCGAATTACTTCCTCTTTCAACTTCTGGTTTTCCGCTTTCAACTTCTGGTTTTCCGCTTTCAACTCTTCTATCTCTACATATTTTAGACTAATTTGTGACATAGCACTAGTCAGTTCCTTAATGGAGGACTTTTCCATTTTTCCTTCATTCATACATAGAGATTGATCCCTTTTCTTCTCTAGCACTTGCATAGTTTCAATCTGATTGGTATTCAACAATGAAATTTGTGACAACAATTCAATCGTTTGTTTTTCCCAAGCATGCTTTTCATCTTGTAAATTTAACATTTAACCATTGTGATCCATCATTTCTTGATATATGGATTCCTTTTCTTGGTGTAATGCTGTCAACTCTGGAGATTGCACATGGTTATTATTTGGCACCTTCAATTTTTTCTTGAGCATTTGAATGGTATTTTGTTTCTCATCAAGGAGCCTTTTGGTACACTGGTTGTTCCCTGGCTCGGCTCCCATGATCACAAGGTCCATTTGTAGTCTTTTAATCTAGATTGAATTTTCTTTGTTTTCTTCCTTCTCTGTCCTCAATTGACTCTCCAGCTTTGCTATCACAGACTACAATTTAGAAATTTTTAAAGTGAATTGCAATAAATCAAAATACAAGACATCTCATGTTTGAAAGTAAGGAGCTGCATTGGAAAGTTGAAACTCTCGACGTTTCGAACCCTACTATGGGATCATCATCAAGAGACCATTGAATATTATCGGGTATATTAATTGCATCAAGCTTAACTTCCATTTCAGAAAATTTCTCATCGTTCACCACTGCAAACCTTATAGTGTTTCTTCCTAGATCCGTAGCTGTAAGAAGGGAAACTTTTTGTTCTGCCAACTTTCTTACTTGAGGGTACAATTTTTTAGTTTCTTCGGAAGACTGCTTCTTCTTTGCTGCATATTGTGAAAGGACATCAAATCTGGACTTATACTGAGAGTTACTTCTAGATTCCTTTATTTCTGAAAAATAATATTGCTGCATAATATTTGCAGGTGGTTGCGAAATCAAACTAATTTTTCTGGAACAATTAAATCTCATTCCTCCATACTAATAATTTCCTTATTTTGTTCCACTTTTTATTTCTTCCTTGAAAATTCTTCATCGAATTCCATAGTATCAACTTCTGAAATACTTCTCTTGTTGGTGATATCAGATTTAGCTGGTGTCTGAACTAGCATTGTCAAATTGCGTCTTTGTTCCATATTCACTTCTCTCTTATCTTGTTCAAATTTGAATAAATTTTCCATTTCTTTTAATCCTTCTACTATTTGATGATCAAAATCCCTATTTCTATTTTGATGTCTTCTTTACGATATAATTTGATGAGGATCATAATTAATCATTTCAACCTCTTGGAAATCCATGATCTTCAATAATTTTTCTACTATAGATAGGGATTCCTTAGTCTTAATGATGAATAGACCAACTTTAAGAGGGAATTTCACATCTGATGATTTTTTTAAAGCACCGAAATGTTCTTATGAATGCAACCTTTGTCTAATAAATTCTAAGGCAAAAATCCTTGGTGTTAAAAAGGCTAGCAACATATATGGTGCTCCAGTAAAACCATGCACTCTTATTATAGTATGTTCTTTATACAAGAACCAATCACATGTGAGGCCTTCTCATGTAGGTTGCAAAGTTTCTTTCATTTCTTCCAATGCTCGAGGCAATTTAGAATTAAAAATAATTTTGTAAACTTCTGCCATGATTGTATTGGTGAGCTCAAACACATTGACCTGTTTAGGAAGGTCATGAGAAAAGATGGTACCAAGAAATTGTGATTCTGAAATATTTGAATGCAAGAACAGGTTCAGGAGATATGACTGATATCTGAAATGCTTCAACTCGTGGAAATTAACCAACTGGACATGAATCACTTCAGCTAGGAATTCATCAAAATTAAAACAACACACCGGACTCAACTATGACTCGGGTAAAATTACTTGGCGAAGGAAACCTAACATAACTTTCGTGATTGACTTATCACTATCTAGACCTAAAATTTGACTCAACAAGGACAAAAATAACTGGGTATCTCGCTAAAAGACATAAATACTCAAAGGCAATGATAGGTTTTCATGCGACTGGCCATCTTTCAAGACGTGTAATAAAAACTTGTCTTTTTTCTGCCAAACTACAGTTTCTATAAAACTTTACCAAATTTTCTTCGTTAAACAACTCAAGGGTTCAGGGAAATGTTTAAGGTAAACGTAGAACCTCACGGAGAGTGTTAACACTTAAATTGTTCTCAATTTTTATGTATTTCTTTTAAATTGTTTTCATCTTGAATTTTAATGATTTTGAATGCCTTCCTATTTTTATGTTATAGTTTTTTGTTTTAATTTATTTTATCCTAAGTGACTTATTAAATATTATATTTATTTTCAAAGTCTTCAAATACTTATTTAAATTTACTCCAATGCTTATATCCAAATTCTAACTTTCATTTTTAGCTTGTTTTCCAAATCTTTTATGTTGAGGTATTCTCGCAGCACAAAATCCAAACCGCATGTACTAGAGCACTGTAGGAATCAGAAATCATAGAGGAGTGTGGTCGATTGATGGAAAAACATGGCCCGTTACATTCGATAATGCTAGGAGACCTCGAGGAATTTGTTCAACATAGCATGACACTTGTAAAAACCTATTGTGATTTATCATTGAAGAAATTAGGTATTTGAGTGGCCATGAGTTGTAATTTGGGAGTTAAGAATTTCAGATTAGAAGAATGCAATTAGGAATGATTATAAGCATATTGGTGAAGATGAAATAATGGAAAAGGTAGCTAATTCAAATCCTGAAGAAACCAGTAGGAAAAGAAGCCCTAAAAAGAAAAAGAGATGCATAGTTATGCTTTGTTTTTCCCTGTTTTGGTCATTGGAATTGAGCGTGGATTATGAGCTGATGGAGATGAATTTTAGAAAAAAAAAGAGGTTTTTGTCCACAATAGACTCATTCACAAAAACCTCCCTCATTTTTGAAACAAGTGTCATGGTTTGAAAGATTCGAATTTATCTTTGCGGCCTATTTTTTAGGGTTTAAATATTTAATAATTTACTATTTTAGTCACAAATTTTCGGTAGGTCTTCCGATCAATTGGAGAAGAAATTTTAAAAAACAAGAGAGTTTCTTTGTTTAGAATGGTATCATTAAAAAAAACCTCTCTCATTTTTTGCACAGGTGTCCTGGATCGAGAGATATGGAGGCGTCTTTGAGACCTATTTTTTCATAAATTCGGTAAATTTCCCTAGAATCCGATTTGCTATTTTTGGTTAATTAGTATTTAGTTATTCGAAAGTTAGTTTGTATAGCTACCAAATGTAACTGCTGAGTAAAGAAGTGGTTATATAAGTACTTCATTTTGTAATTATAAAAGTGTGAAAATCCTCACAGCAGATCTAAGAGATGATGTGTACCTCACAAGAGTAATTATGATTAAGCAGGAAAATAGAGCAAGAGTGAACAATAGAGTATAATGAGAAACATAATAATATGGTACAGTAGAACTCAAATAGAAGCAATAATACTTCACACACACTAATTAATTAATGACAATATCGACAAATAAATAGTACAATGGTAGAGAGGACTCGAATGCCTAAGGTGGCAATTCGAATTAGCCTCTTAGAGTGATCATAAGATCAATAGAGTGTCATCGGAGCACAACTGGAAGTCTTGATCATCATCAATGGAGTCATCAATGCTCAAGTAACTGTCAACCATCAGTTAAACTAACTCTGATAGGTGTAATTGAGTGTAACTAAGTGTAAATTGAAGACAACTGGACTGGTAGGTGAAGAAGGGTGAGTTGCTCCCTAAATTCAAGGAAGAAGGGCGCATTAAGCAACTGGAGGGCTAAAACTGAATAGTGAGAAGCTCTTGGGGGCTGGCTAACTGAGGGATATGTGATGGACTGATGACTAGGATGCATGCAAAATGCATGCAAACCCTAGAATGCATGCAAACCCTAAAAGTGCATGCATGATTGACAATGTAAATGATCAAAATACTGGAGGGACTAGGATGGAGTATAGGAATATCCTAACAAAAAGAAAGGAGAAGATACATGAGAGGGGTGGGATTTTTGTTTCAAGAAGGGATATAGAGCTAAAGACATTGGAAGTATATTTAGACTTATGTTTAAGACTCTCATGTAAGTTTTTGAAGATTGAGACTGATTTGAAATACAAGTATAAGCCACTTTATATCTGTCTATTGATTTTGTTTATGGCCAGTTTGACCACTCAACCTATGATTTCATTTCTTGATAAAAGTTGTATTCATGTAAATGCTCATGTGTTGTGAACAAAACCAATACTTTGGTTATGTTGTTTATGGTTTATGTCTGTCTTTATATATTTATATCTCATCCCTTCTATAATTGGTACATGATTTAGTACTTGCATTAATTTGATAATTGATTACCTTCTTGTGAATGAAACCTTTAAACCATAAATACAAAAACAAACCCATCTATTCTACTTTCTTTAAACTATTTTTTGAGATTGTACTAGCTTGTTCCCTTTGTAGTCTAGGGACAATTTCTAGCACAAACAGAGAGTCTGCGCATTTACCCGGCATATAATTTTGGTTGTATTTACATTAATGATTACCCTTTCATCCTGTGAATAATTTGTCGCACACCAACAAACAAATTTGGGGAAGTGTAGGGTTTGTTCGACACAAAAATAATACAGAAAGGAACCAAAAACATTAAATACATCCTATCAAGCACTCTATATGGAGATAGATTGTTACCAATACACACAGAGCACATGAGATTTATTGTCAACCCAAGAAAGTCTTTTTATTTCAAAGGATAAGTGCACAATCTATGCTTAAACACCAAACCATTAGAATTGAATACTTTTATCTTCTATCATCCATGTTCATCCCAAGAATCTATGCAATCCCAATTGCCTTCTAACTGCTACACTTCAATTCCTCTCTATCATGCATCAATAAGAAATAATATAAGATCTAATCAACAATTGCAGGAAAGAAATCTCATTCATATTCTAGAACAATCACCTATCTGATCTAATCACTCTGGAAAATCATAAGGCATAAACTGAACATTAATCTAAAAATCCAATTGCAAAGGATTGAGTCAACTGTTCTAAGAAATTGAATTGTAGAATGGAAATCAACAATCATAACAGGAAAGATAAATTGCAAGGGCTCATGGGATCACAACTTAGCTGCAAGATGAACAAGGCTATGTATAATCGTCACACGAATTGCATAAAGTCTCTAGTCAGTCGACTGTCACTCTGTATTACTTGCCAAATTCAAGGAACTCTAATATTAATTATACTGAAAATCCACACCATAAATGTCGTTGCTGTGTACAAAAAGGAATATCATGAACAAAGCATCACACAACAATGAATTCAAAATCCTATTTTAACTCAGAAATCTCTGTGGAAGATGGGCCCAGTCTTCACACAGAGACGTTGGCTGAACAACGCGAATTCCTTTAACTCAGAAGTAACCCCTTATATTAACAGAAGAATGATTACACAGTTTTGCTCAGCTGCTAATACAATGAATTAATTGTCTGTTGTTCAATCCTTGGGTCGAGGCAGCTCCCCATATTTATACATACAAATCATAACATCTAATCCTATAATTGGGCAGCCATGAAGATCTATGATCTTCAGGCACCCTGAATAACTAGCTGTTACAATACGTGGTAGAATAGAGGCATAAAAATATGAGAAAGCGGTTGATTGACCCAGGAGTGGCGATACTTCCAGATCACAATTAGACTTGAGCAGCCACATACTCAAGATAGTGCATTCTATTACAGCTGCCCTGTCACAGCTCCACCTAGGAAGTTATATTGGAACCATGTGCCTTAATTGATGATTCAAGCCCCGAGAATCCCTTTATAAGCAGCGAACACCTTTAAAGACTTGTTCAGCCCCATCTTCCTGCAACCCACTTATCTCAACTGCCTTCATAAATCATCACATGTTAGCACAATTAAGAGATAAACAACTTTAATTATCATACTCATAAGCATTAATAAGATAAAGCAATGATCAGTCATACCTTGGCAACTTGAGGGAATAAAAGAAGGACAATAGGTTTGATTGACATGATAAGTGGTATAGGACAGGGGCGAGAAAGATGATTAAAGATGATTAAAAAGGGACAATTCTGGGCTGAACACATCCTTTCCCTGTGACTTAGATCCCATTAATTTCTATTTAGACTACAAAATACTACACACAGACAAAACAGGGTCAAAAATATCCCTTTCCCTATCAACTACAAGCTCCTCATTTTCATTTGAACTTTCATTGAAGGGAAGAAGGCCTTGGGTTTTCTCCATTTGGGAAACAAAATCTTAAGACTGAGGGTTTCGAGCTACTTGTGAAGTGAGCTTGTTGGTTGATGTTCTAGTTGACGAAGACAATGAAGTGCTTACGACGGGTTCTTTTCCTCCAGGCAATAAGCAACAAATATAGTTTTTAAAACTTCAAACAAACCTTTTATAGAACATATGCTTAGGTGGTTTCGGAACTTGCGATGAGTGGTTTAAATTTAACCACTTTTCATAGCGGACTCCACCAACAGTTTCCATGTGGTAAGTGGTTTAATTTCTGCTCCACTTTTTCCATGTTTAACCACCATGCACTTTCTAGCGTGGAAACCCATTTCCACCGTCGATTTTCTTTTGGGTGGGTTCGCATCATTATTCCACCACGTTTTTACACGTTTGCAACTTTTGGTGTGAGTCGTCCAATTTTTTAGTGCATTTTCCATCTCCTCCCTTGGTCATTTGAAGCCCCTCCGTGCATTATAAGACCCCGCACGCAATCATGAAGGCCATGAATTTGACTTGCAAAGAACATCGTCGATCTCGAAGGAATCAAATCCAATGAATCACATGCATTTCATTAATTTAACATGCATGAAGTTCATGCGTAGGATAAAAGACAACCAAAACACCCCGATATGGTGACATTATGAGTGAGAGACCTTATATAGAGACCTTAATATAGTGACAATATTTGCATTGTTCCTCTCTATAAACACTAATAAGCAATGTTATATTAATGTTAAATAACCCAAGAATCCATATAGAATAAATTTAAAAAACATAAAGACAAAAATGCAAACAATATGAAGAAATCACTTGTTTAATCAATTATACCAATTTTAGACATTGTTTGTAGATGGGTTTGTAGAATATCTAGTGTAACATGGGAAAAATTCGATGAAGAAGAGGGAGAGAGGACCATAAGAGATAAGATAAGTCTAAACAACAAGATCAATCTTCCAAGATGGCATTGAGAGGAAACATTAAATTAGGAAAAGAAGGAGAGATCACATGGCATAGCAATAACATCTAAGGTTGGTGTTATTTTTTCACACAACCCATTTCATATTAGTTGCATAATTATATTGTTCATGTAGTGTCCCTTTTTAATAAATTTGTCAAAATTGGAAAATTGCAACTTTTGGCCAATTCGACCCTTAGACTAGTAATGACTCGAATGTTTCCAAATGGCTCCAAATGATTCTGAATTGGGTCTAGAGGTGTTTGAAAGGTATTAGGACATAAAAAGAGACAAAAATTGCATTGTTCCTCTCTACAGCTTTTAATAAGCAATGTATAACCCAGATAAACCAAGAACCCATACAGAGGAAATTTTAGAAACATAAAAAATACCTAACAATTTAAAAAAAAATTGAAAAATATTCATAACCGTTGAGATTTAATTGACAAGTAATCAAACTTCTAATAGAAAAACCAAGGTTGGATGCAAATGAAATACAATCTATGCAATGTCTAATGAATACAAAGATTGATAAACACAAAAGAGGGAGTGAATCTAAAAAATATGTTCATGAATACAAAACTATTGAATTCAATCACTTCATTAACAAACTCCACTCCTTTGAATCCATTTGGAAACTTGAAAGTGGACGATAAAGTGCAAAGGTAACATTAACCAAAGCTAAAGCTATAGCCAATTCGTGAGCCTTTACACAGTTTTGGAAAGTGCTTTTGCAACTATGGGGTTTTATGATTTTATTAAGCCTTACTTTATTTTGTTTTTCAACTTGCCTTTAAGGAATTCTATTTTCTCTCTTGATATGTGTAATGTCCCCAACTTGGAACTTTTCCTAATTTGGTCAATTTTTGAAACTTGGTCTAGTGAAGCCCCAAAATGTCCCAAATGATCCCAAATGGTTTCGAAATATGTCTAGAGTGGATTGAAGTGTAATATGAAACATTTATGCAGCTGTTGTAGGCTTGGAAACTTCATAAATACTTTAGACACTTGCATTTACAATTAGAGAATGAAAGGAATAATTACTAGGAAAATCTATGTTGAAGCCCCCAAGGGTAGATGGCTCAAAAAGACTCTTAAGGATTTCGAATTGGGTGTGAAGGTATATGAAGGGTATTAAGACATAAAAAGGAACCTCATCAGTAATTATAGACTAATATCAAAATACTTCTGCAACATCCATTTAACTTCAGGAGAAGTTGGGGAATTTTACTAGTCAAATCAAGGTTCAAAACCCCCAAGGGGAGGGGACAAAGATAGCTTCCCAAATGTTCTAAGATGTTCCCAAATTTTAGAAAAGAGACATGGTATTGATAAAGGACTTCAATGATATGCCCAATGCATCATCAATTAGTTTCTATAGGCTTCTGCAACTCCCATAAATCAGATGTTTGTATACATGTCTTCACATAGGGGAAAATGCTAGTAAACTTCACCACTGGTTATTAAATTCAAGATTTAGGTACCAAGGTGTTACACCTAAAATATTACCACCATTGGATTTAGTGTATACACTCTTGAAGTTCCATTGGCTAAGTCATTTATATGGAAGGGACATCATTGTGCTTATGCTAGGTTTTGAGAGGTCGTCGCAAGCTGCACCCATGCAACCTACAATGTTGCACCTTGCTCCACTACAGGGTGCGACGAAGTCATTTAATGGGAAAAAGTAGCTTCTTCAAGCTGATCCTCAGAGGTTGTTTATTTAGATCGTTATCCCTGACCTGTTGGGGGAGCCGGCCTTCGGTTCCTAACCTCTTGGAAGGATCCCCTATCTCTCTCCTACAATATCTCAACCTACCCTATCCACTTAGCCCTATATAAGTGAGGCCCTACCCATCTCCGAAGGGAGGAAGTCTGTGGTACTCTCATGCTGGAGAAATTAGGCTTAATAGACTTATCACTCTAGCTTGGGAGACATCCACTTCTCTCTAGGAGCTTTGGAATGACTTGTCGGAAGGAGCTTGCAACATTAAGGAAATGGTTGTAATCCTATTTTCTATTGTACTCTCCACTTTCCAATACAATTAATACAATTTATTTCCATAAATGTTTTTACGTTGATGATGTTTAGAGTTTTCCTCCTTAACTGCTAACTTAGATCTATCATATGAAATGTATGCTTTCACTATTCTTGGTCTACTATATGTTCAACAGGGTATAGCCATTTAAGATCTGGCAGTGTTGGAGCATTGGATCAATGAAGGAGAAAGGGATTTGCAAATCCAAGGTAAACAATCTATCTTCCCATTTGCACTTTTATTTGATCTAGGAAAGTATTTTGTGTTTTTTCCTATTTGTTCTAGACTTACGTTAAGCTAGGGAGATCAGGCCTTGAGTTTTCTCTCGGTAGATTTCCTGTCAAACAAATCTGGAAACATTATTAATGGCCTCGACCTGACTGTTCGACTGAGGGTAGTATGGACAAGTCCAACTGGCATAATATGCTCTTCTTCGCGCTTTGGGATTATAGAACCTCCGTCAAAACCGCCACTGAATTTACTCCTTTCCAACTAGTGTATGGATTGGAGGCAGTCCTTCCCATTGAGTGTGAGATTCTGTCTCTCAAACTCGCCATCGAACTCCTCCCAAACACTACTGCCGAGGAAGAACAATTTCTCTACCTAGCTAAGCTCGATGAAACTAGCCGAGATGCCACTCTTTCCAACATGGCTCATAAGAAACACATCAAAGCGCAGTACGACAAGTCGGTAGAACCTCATGCCTATCGCACGGGAGATTTGGTCCTCACGTATGACCAGAAGCATAATAATCTGGGGGCAAGAAAGTTTGAGTCCATGTGGCATGGACCTTACGTAGTGGAACGCGTCTTAGAGAAGGGATATTATGAGCTTGAAGACTATGACGGAATATATTTCGGTGAATCCCGCAATGGGATTTACCTGAAGAGGTACTATGCTTGAGTATTTCATGCATAAGTACTTTTGTATATACTGTACATGGTGTGCGTGTGTGTTTTCTGTGTGGTGTAACACTTTGATTTCTTGCGTATTTAGGTTTTGTTTCATTTCTTATACCATGTTTTATCTGCGTGTGCATATGGAAACGTGTTATGGATTCGCGGATGGTTCCAGTCGGCATACCCGCATCCTTGCTTCGGTAGCTTGGGTACTCTATTCACCTACCGACGAGCTCATTAGCTCAAGGGGAATGTGTCTAGGTTTCGCAACCAACAATGCTACAGAATATCAAGTAGTCGTTGGAACACTAACTGATGCCATTTCTTTGGGTATGGACCATGTTGTTATCCACCTGGATTCTCAACTAGTGGTCTCTCATCCTAACCGAGTATATGTCATCCGCGATCTTACCTTACTATGTGTCTATTGGCGAGTTCATCTTCTGGAAAGGTCCTTCGAGTCCATTCAGTACCTGCACATTCCACGAGAAGTTAACACAATTGTCGACTCTATGGCCAACTTCATCTTAGATTGGTACATTGCACACACATAAGCATATATTATGAATTTTTAAAAGTAGACATAACATGTAAATAAATCATTTTATATATAAGCAAACACATAAAAATACCACACCATTCATTCATTTTGAAACACATAATGTATAAATCGCTGGAATGTCTGTATATATATATATCTCAAAAAGTAGTGCTGGTACAAAAATCTGAAGCACGACGGCTTTCAGTGAGTCTCTACAAAATCTGAAGCCTCATAGATTTTAGTGATACAAACTCTTAGGCCTCTAAGGTCTTAGTACATACATATTAACAACCTAAGGCCTAGCGCCTAGCCTATACAACCCTAGGTGGCCTAACAGCTCTAGCCTGCTGAGTGTGGAAACAGTCGACTACTCTCGCAACCCTGCGAAGTAGCACATTGAAACGCATAGTTGCTCCAACTATGTACACCTGCATGGGCTGCGAGAAATCATCTACCGTTAGCGTGAGAACATCTAATGTCAACCCACTCAGGCTGGCATAGACTCCATCCATCTTTGCAATCACAGCATGCACTGCAGGTCCCACAATTGCTCCCTCTCCTCTCTCTCTCCTAGCAAGAAGAGAGATTCCCACCGGTCATACAGGTCCCATGTTTGCACACACATGTTGTTTACTTGTCAGCACTACATCAAAAAAATCATAAATGCACAAAAATTAAAAATTACAAGGGTTATTTTTTCTTATCGAGGTCTCCCCATGCTGCTCCTTCTGGTAGCGGCAAGTCCGGATCATCTCTAAAGTCCGTACCACTGTATGGAAAATCCTCCACCATCAATAACTGGACCTCCAACCAAGTGAATAACTCGGTGCCATAAGAGAAAATGGGACCCCCACCATGTCGGGACATCACCGTCGTCCATTTGGCCATGTGTGGATCCATGGAATCCTTGTCATCCAGTAGTACCTGAGGACACAAAAGGGGAACCCGTTCCAGTAAGAACGAGATCACTAACGAACCATAGTCAAACTATTTGAGCCCTCCCCACTAACACTTGGTCAGCTAAGCTCACATGTTTGCGAGGAGTCCCTTGCACCAGTTAAATATCTTCAGAGACATACAGTCCTTCGCGTATAGCATCTGTAATCTGGTGGCTAAGTGTGGATCTTAGCTCCCTTCCATCCTCGTAATGGTGAATAGTATGGCACGTAATGGACGTTCTCGCACATGTTTTATGGGAATATTCCCACTAGAAGCAGCAGTGTTAGGAGTACAATATTGCACGATCATGCCGTACACAGTCCAATCACTCCCATGTGATCCAGTCAAAAGCACATTGTCCCCTCTTCGGGACAATCCAGTCAAAAAATAGATGTCCTCGACATCTATAGTAAGCATGTGCTCACCGATCATGATGTATTGTTGGCTCGCGTCCCAGCATCGAAGCATATGGGTCAGTAGTGGGATTTGGGACCTCATCCCTTGAATCTCAAAGAACTTGAGGAGACCATAGTTCCTCAATGCTTCCACACAACATGGATCATTTGTAGCTTTCTCATCATCTAACTCATGCTCCTATTCACATCACTCCAAAACCATTTTGGATGCTTGGAACCTGCCAAAAGGAGAGTTTTAACATTGTTAGAACCTGCTTCAACCATAGCGTTGTGGAAAGAAAGTTGCGGAAAGTGCGTTGAAAGAGATTCACTTTGGAAAGTGGGAAGGTGTACCCGCAATCTGCAACCCGCATGCGGAAATGCCATTGCATCCGCATAATTGTGGAATGTTCATTTTGTGATTTGGGTAAATTGTATGCCCACATCCCGCAATCCAAAATTGCGGAAAAGAGCTTGCAGAAAGGAGCTTGTGAAAAGGAGCTTGTGGAAGGGAGCTTGCGGAAAGGCACTTGCGGGAACATAGTTGCGAAAAGAAATATTGCAGAGGCAATGTTGCGGAAGGAGGACTTAGCGAACAACTAAGTTTAGAGGTTCTGCTAAATCTAGAACCTAACTATTCCTGGGTAGTGTTTCAAGCTAGTTTACTAGTTCGAATGTGCATGAATAAGAGAAGGGATTATAGAGGTTGACAAATGTCTACATTAAATGGAAATAAGAAAAACTAAGAACAAGGAAAAAACAAACATCTCTAGAAGATCGAAACCACTACCTTATATGAGGAAATGATTTTCCTCTAAGATATTGCTGAGATCCATGAGGATAGAAGCCATAGCCGCCATGGGAAGCTTGAGAAAAAATCGAAACCCTAGCATTGGTCATGACTTAGATGATGAAGCAAAAATATGAAAAAAATTAAATTAAATAAGATTAAAAATTAAAAATTAAAATAATTAATTAATTAAAAAATTAAAAATATAAAATAAAATACTAAAAAATATGAAAAAAATGGAAATGGGTTATGTCGAAAACTATCCATTTCAAATATTTGATGGTATAAGGAAAAAATTTCTTGCAAAAAACCATCCATTTCCTCCAATGAATAAATCAATTTATATATGTTTCTCGCACTACTATCTTTTTTCAAAATTTTAGCATAATCAACAAGAAGCTTATAATATAATTTATGTGCTTAGTTTTATGGTAATCCAACTAATCCAATGCATGGTAACATATATGCTACAAGTATTTACTTTTTTACAACCTATATTGTAGTAGCCCTAAACCAACAAGCTTGATGTGGATTTTTATTCAAAATAATTTCTACTGACTTAAAATGTTCACATGCATAATTCTCTTATTTATACATATTAAGGAAAATATCTTATGCTAAGAAATGAACATAAACTAATGAACTTAATAAATATATATATTCAACTTGTTAGGATGAGAACCATAGGGGAATAACCTTCTAAGTATGTTTTTTTCCAAATTAATACAAACATTACCAAGTTAGTGATTCCTTATAAAGGTTCCCAACTCAATGAATACACTAAATGGATCATTTATCTAAGGCTCAATTGAAGAAGAAACTCTACATATGAATATGGTAATAACCATACAATGTCTAATTTTTTATCTAGGATATTATGGGGTGGAGGGTCATCTGGCATGAGTAACAACTCATTGTATAAATTTAGTGTCAAAACATAGTACCCACTCTTTATCATGTAACAAAAGACCTCCAATAGTAGATCTCTAACAAACAAAGCTAAGCTAGGATAGTGGGATCAACACATAAAACAAGATTAGTACACCCAAACCCCATATTACTAACCAAGAGAAATTTGTTATCAATCTTCAAAAACTCCAATCACTTTCCATATGAATGACCAAAAGAACCCCCTACCATATAACAAAAAAATATATATATAATAAAAATAGAAAACCCTAGAAATATTTTCATTCCCCATCCAGAAGTATAAATTACTTTCCTTTCACACTCATGACCCACAACATCAATTTACATTATTTTCACATGTATACCAAAAACACATAGTTTACTTTCCTTAACTACCCAAAACAACACTTTCTCATTTTTTTCCAACAAAAGTAACTAGAATCCATAATTAGATTTTTGGAAAAAAAGTTACACGAGGTAATTAGTGGCTTAAAAGATAGAAATTTGGGCCTTAAACTATAATTAAACATTAATAATACATTTAATCTAACTAAATTACTATTTTACTGTTATTTATCTCACAAGTTCTTAGGAATTCTAGTCTAGGTTATCCTCATTGAAATAAACTCTTCCCTTGGAGTATGATTCCAGAATGGAATTAATAATCATTTGAGATTCTACTAAAATCCAATTTAGGTTAGTGTAGGTGATTCCAAATATACACTTAAAAAATAAATGTTCGTATTCAAATAACATAAATGCATTTGAACTATCTTTAGGTTGCTCCTGATATCTAGCGCCAACTAATGCAAATGTTGAATTAACACTTTCACAAACTTGTATGAATTAATTTTAAACAATCTACTAGTGATCTAAACAAATCATTGCTATTTTAAATCCTGCACAAGAGTCTATTAATAATAAAATGTCGTTATATGAAATCAAGTAGAACCACAAAGGGGTGTTTCATCCTCCACATCTTAGAATCAATGAAAATTCTGGCATTTTTAGTAACTCTCTAGAGTTCAAAAACTTTTATATATGCATCTCAAACTTTTACTAAAACAAAAATTTCATAAAAAGGAATAAATATACGAGATATACTTATGAAATGGCATGTTGAGTATGGTTTAGTTTATATTCAATCAAACAATGGAGGGAACATCATGACAGGATAAGTGCTACACCTTCCTTTAGGTCATGGAGATATTTTCTTTAAGTAGGTCATCGTACACTCCAAAATATCATGTATGAGGCAATAACCTCTATTGATAATAAACATATCCCCATGATGTTCATGTTTTTATAATAACTCTTCCCACTTGGCCTCAGTACCATAGAAACTCAAGTCAAAATCTAGTTCATAATTTTACATCCTTTAAATTGATGGATGAATATTCTAGCAGTAAATCAAGGCATGCCCATAGAGTTACCATTTGACATGGCACTACACTCTCCTATGGTGATGGTACCAAAACACACCCAATTGGTTATATATCTCACATATAACAACTAGTACTTAGGAGAAAAACATTTGTAAGCTATAATGATTCCTAGCTCGATATCAACACACCTCCTGGAAATTTTAAATTATGCACTCCATAACTCTACCCACTCTAGGTCTATTATTGAAAAACTTTGAATAGTGGATCTCTTGTAGTACCACCAAAATTTAGGAGTGAGACCACTCACAATATATGATGTCTCATCAATTGAACAAACACACATCACCACAGGGCTGTGGTGTGGAAAAATATTATGGCTTCCTCTAACCATGTTATGTATACCTCCAACATGTTAAGGTGCGATAGATACAAAAGTTGAATGGGTCAAAATCATATTCTAGTAGGGTAATTAGTACAAATTTATAACAATTTAATCAATGCTTTCAATCGATCAACATATAATCTTTTTCATTCATAAAATATTATTAATTCACATTGCCATTGTTATCATTAGATCTACAATCTCACCGAATAGAATCATAAGATAATCATACCTTAACATAGAATGATATATAGAATCAACCATCACTAAATGCATCGAACACGTAATATTTGGATAGGCATGATCATTGCAACATGAATAAAATTTCATAATAGAAGAAACAAGCAAATTTCACCAATAATCATTGATTGAATCAAAACACCAGGAATTTGAACATTAACAACTTGAAGTCGTTGTAATTTTAAGGATTCAAATATTATACTTATGTACAGTATATTCCAAGGGACTATTTGGATTTCAAAATTAGACATAGAGGTATTTAGGTGAATATTCAATAAAAAAACATATCTATATACTATTAAATATCATAAATTTTGGTAAGTTCTATCAATTTAATCATATATTATATAAAAACTAGGCAATTTTTCAAGCGAATTTGGGGGATATATTTTTTAGATGTTGCCAAAAATAACAAATTGAAAAAAATTGTCCTTTAAAAAAAAGAATGATTTATGTTTTAAAAATAGATGGAATCCTTTAATCATCTAAGACACCCAATATTCATACAATAATTTTACCAATTAAAGAAATTATGGATGAAATTCCAAGTTCCATCAACAAAATTTATTATTTTACTAGAGCATTCAAATGCCACAATGAACATCACTTTCATAAAGTGATATAACATAATAATATAATTATTTCTATCACTATTAACTAGGTATCATTTTCCAACAATAAGAGGATTGCTATTTTCTAACTAAAGATTGATGATAAGAATGAGTTTTTACTGCATTCATGAGATTCTTCTCACGCAAGTGAAATTAAAAGGAATTTGACCATACTTCGAAAGTTCATAACATAGCTAACTTCAATAAAAATCTATGGATTTTCTCACTGTCACGTCCCCTCCCATCCCAATCAGCTAGATGGAGAGGATCGTGAGGTTAAACTGGGCATCCAGCCCCATAAATTGAAATCAAGCGTTCAATTCAAGAAGAAGATGAACATGTGCAATTGCATAGACATTTGAAAACATATAAAAGACATATGGGATGTATGATCATAAGAAAAACACAGCGTAATTTAAATTCAATAGCACATCCATCATTCATTCGGATATTCATCAAATAAACAATTGCAAGATAGCACAAGAAAATACTTATCTTAATGAAGCAGTACCAAACGACTAGCTACGCTTCTGCAACGTTCCACCCAACCGTAGGCCAGTGTGCTCCTCAATCTCTCAGCACCACTTCCACCCCCGAGCTGGGCATGATCTCCACAAGGAAAAAGGGGAAAACAGGCTCTCACATAGCCAAAGGTATATCAAAATCATCCAACCCAATCAGCAATTGGGTTTCTCAGGCTGTTAAGAGAGGGGTGCATGTATCATCAAAAGCATAAGTGTTGGGCATGAGAAGAACGCTTCTATAGTGAAGTTCCCAACAATGGGTTCCTGACCGTTCCAGAAAACGTGGGCAACCAAAACGAAAAGGAGAAAATGGGAATTCAACCCCAGGAGAGCAGAATCGTTTTCAGAAGAATTCTCATGGGCATTTCGTGGGCAGAAACGGCCTCCCTAACCCCAAAAATCGTGGCTCTCTTCTCCCATCCAATGAGCTAACCAAAAACGAGTTTGCAGGCATGGAAAAACGCAGGGGAAGGTGGAAACGTGAAGGATAAAACCCCAACAGGCTCCGACTGCGTGAGAGGAAGAATGCCATGGGTGAAGAATGGCTTTTGGGCCAATTTCGTGGGGGTTTTCTTGCCCCACAAGCAAAAACACGATTTTCCAAGTTGATGGCTTGCCCATGCACGAAAATTGACAGCCATACCTCTCCCATCCCAAGGCATTTATTGTCTCAACCAATTCTTGGAATGATTAAGTGATTGGGTGCATGAGACCAAATGGGTAGTTGAGAGTTCATGGGTTTCCTCAATGAAATTGATTAACACCATGGGCTCAAGGGTTTGGTTATTTTTCCCTCCCTATTCCTTGTAAAGATCATGCCCCCATCTCTTTGTTGCATTGCGTAGCTGGTTGTGGGTATCTTTCATTAAATTCGTATTTACATGATGTCTTATTTACATCGTGCCCTTCTAGCACAAGAACCATAGGCATCTATCTCATTAATTTCCGGTACATAAAACGATAAATCAATGGCGGGGCCTTGGCCTTGAGCTCCTCACCATGATTAAGTTACAATAATTACATCATTTACGATTTAGTGAAAAAGGGGGTCAAAATGGGGACGTGACACTCACTCAAGAATACAAATAGTCAAATCTAAATAAAGTTCATTGTAGCACCCTTTTCCAAAATTAAAGAGTCATGAACATAATCCCAAATTGTTTCCCACTTAAGACCATATTTTATAATTTATGCGATAGAAGAGACCCATCATTAGTTTTTCGAATTACTTTATAGCCCTTACAATATATGTTATCATGTTCGTAACATTCCTTCACGTTCCTAATAATTTTTCATCATTTACTCGAGCATGAACACCACTTACATTATTGTGAAATCATATACTCTTGACACAATCAACCTTGCAATAGAATTTATATTTTATGATTTGGTAACGACTTACGTGACTTTCTTATCCTCATATTCTATGTAATATACATCCTTAATACATATATATATGTCTGCTTGTTTGTTTGGCTTGTATAAAATTGTCTTCAAATAAATTATCATTTTAAGTAGTTTTTAAAAAGAATGCAAGAAAATAGTCTAATAATTTTTCATCATTTACTCGAACATGAACACCATAAACATTATTGTCAAGTCATATCTTATTGACATATTCCACCTTCCGTAGTCTTTAACTTTTATGATTTGGAAATGACTTATATCCAATTCCTTATCTTCATATTCTATGTAATGCACATCCCTAATACCTATGTATGTTTGTTTGACTTGTATAATTCGTTTTGAAATCAATTATCACTTTCAAGATGTATTTTTTAAAATGAATCCAACAAACATAAAAAAAAAAATTCAAATAATTTTCCATCATTTACTGGAGCATTAACACCATTAAAATTATTGTCAAATCATATCCTTTTCATGTATTCCACCTTGCAATAGTATTATCAATGGTTACCTTTTATGATTTTGCAAGGACTCAACCTCATATTCTATGTAATACATGTCCCTAATACATATGTATGTTTGTTTGGCTCATATAAATTTGTTTTCAAATAAATTATCACTTTTAAGGTAGTTTTATAAAAGAATCCAATAAAAGCTCTAATAATTTTTCATCATTTACTCAAGCATTCATAACATCAATAACATTATTGTCGAGTCATATCCTCTTGACGTATCCAAACTTGCAATAGTATGATCAATTACCTTTTATGATTTAAAAAAGACTTATTTTTACTTTTTTATCCTCTTCATCTATATAAAACACATCCTCAATACATATGTATGTTTGTTTGTCTCATTTTTTTTTTCAAATAAATTATCACTTTCAAAACATGAGTTTTTAAAATAATCCAAAAAATAAAAATCAAACAAAAGTTTAATTTTAATACCAAAATTATCAAATTTCATTTCCAAATCACATCCTTATCACTAATTTGTAATTTTCAAATCATATTATGATTCCTAACTTATCATTTCATTAATTCTATCCTCTCGTGACAGTGTGTGAGGAATCATACATGACATCAACTCCATATTATTTACTCTATACTTAATTTATCTTCTGTTTTCATTATCTTCCATGAATCCTTTAATTATTATATCTTATTTAACTAACCCGTAAAGAAAACTTCATATAAGATACCAATACATAAATAAATAAAATTATATATATATATATATAACACTTAAACAACCCATAAGTAATTTACACAATGAGAAAGAATATACACATAATTAATAAAACATAAAAGCCTTTAGTATTTAATACAAGAATTAATATTATGACTAAAAATGATAATAATAATATAAAACATCCAACAATACTATGGAATTAAAATATGTTTTCAAAACATATATTGAAAATTGTGTAGGAAGAGAGGGGCAATAAAAATGACATCTTGTATGGCTTAACATGATTTACAAAAATTATGACTGAAGATGAATTACAAAAATTATGAATATTCCATTCATCTTGAACCAGCCTTATTTCTATATTTAATTGAATTAAATTAACTAATTTATAAGATTATCTGGTATAAACTTTTAAAGGATGAAGAAAAGGTCAAATGGATGTGGCTTGGTTAATCAATCAGATTAAGCAATGACTAAAACTCATGTGATCCCAGTGCCTAGGCAAGTGGGTTGTACCACACATTATTTGCTAAGCAACAACCGATTAAGCAATGATTAAAACTCATGTGATCGGATGGCCTAGGCAAGTGGGTTGTACCACACATTATTAGCTAAGCAACAAGTGTCCATATCGATTGGACAAGTAGATGGAAAACGAAATACAATGGACACCTAAAAACGGTATAATTAACCCAGAAAAAGGTGAAAAAAAAAAAATAATAAAAAAATAATATAATAATTAGATGGTTATTAACATACATTAAACCATCTATATAAATAAAATTATCATCAAATACAACATATTAAAAAAATAAAAATATACAGTTAACATTCCATTAACCATAAATAATTATTACTTTAAATAACATTTACAATTTATATGTAATTATATATATTATCACCTAACTCAGCTTAAACTAAAAACATAAAATCATAACACTGCTTTAAAAAAATCAAATAAAAAAACATCAACATTTTTCTATTTAATTATCGACATATATTATTATTATTATTATTTAAATCACTTTATTTTGATGTATTTATATATATTATCATTTGTTATATAATCATATTGTAATTTAGCAAGGCTACTAAGGATTTTAATAGTTATTTTTATATATCTCAATTTGATGATGTTCCCAAATGAGAAAAAGTTCTCTAACTTTAATAGTAGTTTCATGAGAATTGTTGTCACAACTTCAAAGCTTCAGTGTCATGGGCTTGCGAGAATTTTGGTGATCATGTGGCACCACCCTAATTTTGTTCTGAAGACTTGTTCATTTGAAATTACATTTCGGTGGACTATGCCTCTTCACTCATGGCATGTCCATACCTTCTGTCGATGAGATACTTGTTGCTTGAGCCAACAATTCCCAACATGAACTTGGACTTAGATTATTATGTGTGTGTTCTATACTTAGCCAATTCAACAGTTACACAACCAATAGACCAAAACACAATACAAGATATAGGGTGGGATCCCAAACAAGACACTTGATAGAACTTTATAAAGTGAATGGATTTTGTTGTTTGCCGACATGCACACCAGCAGCAGAAATCTTCCGAAAGTTTTTCCCTCACTACAAGTGGGGAAGGTGTGGCCTTGGGGGAAAGCAATGAGCCAGGTACTGTCACCTGAATCCCAGCTCATCCGTTTAGGCTAACTCCTAATGAAGCCAAGGGGGGTAGTCCCTACAAAGAGTTTAACTATGGCTCAATGTGTTTTTTAATGTTTTTATGTGTGGTGATGCGAATGGGTGTTGTTTAGGAGTTTTCTGAATAATGAGAGACACAATGATACTTTAAAGGAGACACAAGATAAAAACCAATCCATGTTGCGATTTAAGGTAAAAGAATACACTGATTCACAACACTTTAAGAAACCTTTGAATACAAGTCGCTCATATACGGAAATTAATCATAAGTACTGCAGATAGATAATAAGCAAATGAAATATATGTGATTAAGGACCAGTGCCTTATGGAGTCAAAAAGTGCTTGAGTGCTTGGGTTTCTTGATACAAGTGTTCGAGAGATATGTTCATGAGATCGTTTTGCAATTTATCTTGGTAAATTCAAAGTTTTAATGGTCTTGATTATTACGATAAGAACACAAGGTAAGAAAAGAGACCGGAAATACTTCAGTGGCTATTCATGGTGATCAAATGGACCATCCAGTTATCAAGAGGATAAGTGTCCAATGTTTAAACCACCCTTGAAGTCTGAACAACGACAACCCGGCTCCACCTCCCAAAATAGTACTTTAAGTATTTTATTGAAAGGGAAACACCAGTTCGTTGGTTGTGGGGGTGAAAATTTTATTATGTGTAGAATTTATTCAAGTCTAACACCTTTTTGAGTACTAGCCCAACCTTTTCAGGTTGGCAGAGCATATGGGTGTTAGATTAGCAACCAAGATAAATTATTATGGGAATGTGAGTTGAAATATTTTATTTTTGTTTAAGCACACAGTTCAGCTCTCTGATAGAGAGTGCTATTGACTTTGTCTTATGGCAAAGTTCAAGATACTTATTTAATCTAATATGCCTAATGCAAGGGGAAAATATGCAAGCTAAAATGCTCTCTGACAGAGAGTGCTCTTGACTTGGATTACTGCGAGTTCTAGAGACTTTGTTTGCTTATTAGAATAGAGGCAGCTTGCATAAAAAAAAAAGTGTACTTTCAGAAGTGAAACAGTTGAATAAAATGATAACAAAAATACGCTTTCTAAGGCCAAGATTAACCACTAATTTAAGGAATAAACAAAAAGTGGGATCAACCTCCGAACAAGGTGACCACTAGAACGACGAGTCCTTGAGAACTTCCAACTAGCTGAATTTAGACAAGGAGTCTAATGGGGATGGAGAAGCCGCCACAAAATAATGAGGCCCTTGGGATGAAATCCCAAGGTTGCTAACTCAGGTCAATACTTGGAAGAGAATTTAATCTAAGTGACTTGAATTAAAACTAACTAATCATGCATGAACAAACTTCCCCAAATGGGGAAGGGGAAACAATGTGTGGGAGGCCTTATCCCACTTTTGCCTTTTATTATTAAAGTGATACAAATGCCTTTGGAAGTAAAATCCTTGACTGAAGGTCTTTAAAGTGAAAATGAAACTTGGAAAACGAAACTAGCTCTTAAGAGCCATTACAAAGGATAGTGAATGGTATATTCGTGTTTTGAATCTTCCCTGTAGTTTGTTGAAGTTCTTGCTATTTTTGGATTGGATCTCTTCACTTCAACTTTTTCAAACTCTTTTTCACTTTCAAAATACCTACAACAAAGATCAAACTCAAGGCACCCTTTAGCATTAATAAAACAAAAAATATGAGAGTTACACTAAGCACGAACTATAAAAATGATAAAAGGACGATGCAAATCTAACTTTTAATGAGATCTAGGATGCAAATATTAACAATAACTTGAGTGCAAGATCCTACTATGAAATGCAACTAGCAAACAAAACAAGGGAAACTAGATCTAACAATGCCTAACTATCAACCTTCCAAAGCATGAAACTACTACAAACTAACCAAACCTTAATGTCTCAATTTGTTTTTATACTTTTGTGTGATTTTAGAGCCTTCTTGAAGAATGGACAAAGAGGGGATGGAAGAGGCTAAAATCTAGGATGAACGAGAGGAAAAGAGGCTCAAAAAAGGAGAAAAACAAAATGGGAAAGAGAGGCAAAAAACAAAAGGGTGAAGAGGGCTAAGTAGGGAAAAAATGAAGGCAAAAAGCTTAAAAGAAGAAGGAGAATGAGATCTAGAAGATGGAGGTCCTAAAGAAAAATGAAGCTAAGGTAGGAAAGGCCAATGGAGCATGCATAAAGAAGATAAAAATAAAGTGTGTAACCAATGGATCAAATAGTTTTTGTTGCTTGATGGAGAGACAAGCAAGCCTCTTTGGAAAATTGTTTCTTCCTTTGAGATGAGAAGATCTTTTGGGAACCTGCAAGAAAAGATGTTTAGGCAATAATATTCATTGGTGAATGAAAACTAGCTTGATCTCCAAGCCACTCTCCACCTTGGAAAACCCCTACAAAACGCTTGATCTCAAGTATACAAAACCGAACAAGCTATTTCTAAATAATGTTAGAACATAGATTGAAAATTGAAATGCATAAAAGAGAAACAAAGTGAGAAAGATATCACCAAAACAATGCGAAAATAGATCCCAAGTACTCCTGCATGGATCTCCAAAGTTACTTCTTTATTCAATACTTCAAACAAATGTTACAATAAAAATTTGACAAAGTTTGACAAAGTGTTCATTTTCAAAATCTCCATGAAAAAATAAGGAAGCAAAGCCATCTTTTATAACAAAACTAGACTAACCTAATACCCTAGGTCGAATTGGCATCCATGAAAGCCAATGGCACTTGACATCAAATCGAAATTCAATCAAATTCCATAAAACAAAACTAGACTAACCTAATACCCTAAGTCGAATTGGCATCCATGAAAGCCAATGGCACTTGACATCAAATCGAAATTCAATCAAATTCCATAAAAAAAATCCATGTCAATTAGGCTTGGAGTGCTAATCCTCCCTGTAACTCGAGTTTGCATTAAGTGTAGGGTGGGGAGGTGGCCTCCACCTAGGCAAGGCGCCCCCCATCCCAACTTTGGAAGTATCACCATTGCATAGCTTAAGGCCAAGTGTAATATTCGAGCTCCAATGTAGACATACCTGAGGTTAGGAATTAAAAGCATGAGACATTAGTGGGATATGACATGAGTTACAAGGGAAACCAAGCTTTAGTGATTGCATAAATATAGGAAAGCGCCCACCCATGCCTTAACTTTATTTCAACTACCCCAAATTTGAATGCCAAGTGGAGAACTCGAACTCCAAAGGAGATATGAGTGAAGGCTAGGGCTTTAATGCATGAGGGATACGTAGGATATGAGGAGTTAGGTGGAGTTCATAAGTGATGTGGCCCTATCTTCAAGGGAGGTGCCTACCATAACATTAAATGCACACCAACTACCCTTTTGTCATATGCCAAGTGGAGGATATGATGTCATAAGGAGATATTCGTGAGGTTAAGGATTTATGCATGAAATTTTCAAGGGATAAGGAGGAGTTATGTGAAGATACTCATGTGAGGTGGCCACAATATAAGAAGGGCGCCCACCCTTTAATAAATGTAACTCATACTTAGCTTAAATCTCACTTAATTCCTTTGCCATGTCACCAAATCGAATTTGCACATGAGGATGGTGAAGCCTTTTGGAGTTAATCACTAATGTTGATTGTATGGTTGACTGGATGATGATTGAGATGACTTGAATCTTCCTTTATGTCTTGTGCCATGTCATTTAACCACTGAAATAATCCAAATTGGATTATTTAATTGGATTATCTCCAATTTGAATTTAATTAATTAATAATTCTCTTTTATTGAATTTTGAGGAATTATTAATTAAGTGGTTGAATGACAATCCAAAACTTAGGATAAAGGTGCTCGGGGATCAAGTATGATTTTTTGGCTTAGGATTTAAGCCTCCAATCACTGAGAAAACACCCTCGGACGACTGATATATTACAACTTGAATTTTTCCATTTAAACTATGGAAAAATTAATTATTTTAAAAATAAAATATTTAATTGTCCAACGCATCCAGTAAAAAAATTTCAGGCAGTGTTTTTATTTGATGAGGACCCTATCAAATGACCATCTAAGGCATACATGGTGTTTAGTAGGCTTATACACATCAATTGGGCTCTAATAACCCCCCATGGCTCAATTTTCAAAATTGGGCATTCCAGCTTTGGAGGAAGCAGGAGAAAACCTCGTCAATTATAGCTCGGCTATAGGCAAAGTATAATTGACAAGGAAAAAAACTCTCTGGAATACCTTAGTTGCTTAACCAAGTCATGGGGGACCGAACCACTCAAAATCCTACTAGTACACTTATTACAAACCCCGTGGGGCCATGGTCATTTTGACTGAAAATAAAAACTGACTAGCCAAAACTAGCTAGGAACAAAGGATGGATCATTTGATATACTGAAACACAAACACTCATCATGTTTGTCAAATGGCGGCTCCTCAGATAATCCAACTATGGTACAAAAATTTTGGTAACATCTGGCTCCAACTACGGGATGGACACTTGCGTGATCTATGGATCAAAAAGTGTTCAAGAATCCTAGAACATCGGTTTCCTACATGGAAACATAAGTGTCTTAGTCCACTCTTATATGATAAATGATGTCAAAATGAAATACCAATATAAAAAAATATTTTTGCTTTTTCTTTTTCAAATCAAAGTACATGAAATCAAAATCTTTTATTTTCTAGTATATATATGAAATATGATACAACAATATGGTATAGAAATAAAATACATAAAATACAACAAGGATGGGTTTTAGAGAAGCCCTGAGATGACCCCTTGGTCATCTTGAATGTTGTTTCGATAAAAAGGCTTCAAATGATGCCCATTTCTAGGCAGGCTCAATTCTTCTCCTTCCATGGTATGTAGCAAGAAGGCATTGGTTCCAGCAATGGCATGGATGATAAATGGGCCTTTCAAAAGGTTATCGAATTTCCCATGCTTCCCAAGCTTCTCCCTTCTTTTGTCCCATAGGAGAACAATATCTCCTACCTGAAAGGGTCTTGGCTTGGCTGACTTGTCAAAGATTCCCTTCATACTTTCTTGATGTCTTAGGGACTGATCAAGAGCAGCTCTTCTTTCCTCATCCAACTCTATGATCTGATTGATCCTCTGCTCCATTTCCGATTTTTCCGTTCCATACTCACTTATCAATCTGAAAATTGGAATCTACATGCTGACCGAAAGGGTGGCTATAAGACCATATACTAACTCAAAAGGGGACTTCCCTGTAGAGTTCTTCTTGGTTATCCTGTCAGCCCACACAACATATTTAATTTTGTTGTCCCATGCTCTCTTATGATCACCCACAGTTTTCTTAAGAATACTCATTAGATTTTTATTTGTGGACTCAACAAGTCCATTTCCCTGTGGGTAATAATATGAGGAGTGGGATAGGATAATGCCATATTTAAAACAGAAGTCATTTACTTCTCCTGAACTGAAGACCTTGGCATTATCAGTTGTTATTTTCAAAGGGATTCTGAATCTGGTGATGATTCTTTCTTCAATAAAGTTTATAACAACTTCCTCAGTGTCTTTCTTAGTAGGTATGGCCTCTACCCACTTAGTGAAATAATCGGTTGTGATAAGAATCCAGCAAAAACCATTGTTAGAGTTATCCTTGAATTTACCGATAAAGTCAAGCCCCCACTGTTGAAAAGGGGCAAGCACCACAACTTGTGTTAGGGGGAGTGCAGCCAATTTCTGCTTGCCAGTAAAAAGCTGACACTCTTGGCAACACTTGACATGTTTGTGAACATCTGCGAAGATAGTGGGCCAATAGTAAATGGCTCTCAAGATTTTGTGGGCAGTTGTTTTCGCTCCATAATGGCCTCCACAAAATCCTGAGTGAAATTCAATTAATATTTTCTTGGAATCTTGTTCATTAACACATCTAAGTATGATGCCATCTGGGTTCCTCTAACCCAGACCCTCTTGGGTAAGGAAATACCTAGCAGTTTTGAGTCTTAAAGCCCTTTGTTTGTGACCTTTGAGGTGATCAGGGTAGTTGAAGTGGAGAAGAAAGCAAATGATGTCGGAATACCAAATGTTGTCAAGCTCTTGGAGTATAAGAGTCATGGTTGGTCGTGGAACGTTGTTTTCAGCAATTATTTCAATGGCTTCGTCATTCTTTTGAGAGAGCATTTTAGCAAGCCCCTGCCCTTTGATTTACTTAGTGGGTTTTATCTCAAGGTCATACTCCTGGATTTTGGATACCCATGTGCCTCTTATTCCTAAGCAATCATGTTGGGACACGATGTCTTTTACTGCAGCATGGGGAACATACCCTATCACTTTGGAGTAGCCAATATAAGTTTTGAAATGTTTCAAGGATTTGACTAAGGCATATGCCTGTTTTTCCATGATTGTGTACTTCATCTCAGAATGTTGCAAGGCTCTACTCATGAAGTCAATTGGTTGCTCGAACCCTTCGAATTTCTTCTGAAGTAATACACCGGAAATGGTGTCTTCTGAGGAAAAAGAAAAGATCATGAAATCTTTCATGTAATCTGGGCTGACTAGGATAGGTGATCTAGTGATGGAATCCTTTATGGTGTAAGAAGAACTTTTTCCTTCATTTGTCCATATGAACTTAGCATTCTTTTTTAGGAGAGCTTGCATAGGTGTCATGAGTTCAGCAAGGTTAGGAATGAATCTCCTTATAAAATTTATATGACCATTGAATGATTGGAGACCCTTAACATTTCTTGCAAGGGGAATCTTCTGTATAGCCTCGATTCTCTTGGGGTCAATCTTGACCCCGTCTTTGTTAATGATGTGACCCAAAAGTTTTCCTTCTTCAATACCCAATATTGACTTAGCCGGATTTAAATAAATGTCATATTCTCTGCATCATTGAAATACTTTCCTAAGGTGGTCAACATGGCTGGATCTTTCCTTGGAAAAAAATAGTAAAATCATCCTGATATATTTCAATAATTTTGCCTATCAATTCATTGAAAGCATAATCCATGGCCCTCTGGAAAGTGGCCCCAACAATTGTGAGATCGAAAGGCATTCTCAGATATTCAAAAGTTCCCCAAGGGGTTGTGAATGTTGTTTTGTGCCTATCCTCCTCTTTGATAACAACCTGGTTGTAACCTGAAAATCCATCAAGCATGGACATCATCGTAGATCCAGTGACCCGTTGGAGGAGGGTCTCCATGTTGGGGAGTGGATAATTATCTTTCTGGTAGGCTATGTTAAGATTTCAAAAATCAATGCATATCCCGATACTCCCATTTTTCTTCCTTACCACAGCTAAGTTGGAGCACCATAATGTATGTCGGGTGGGTGCTATAATACCTGCTACCAGCATTTTCTCTAATTCTTGCTTGACAATAGGGGCCAACTTCGGATTTATTTGTTTGCATTTTTGGAGGAAAGGATTTACATTTTGCATTTATAGTTTCAAAGGGATGGTATGTTGGAAAACATCCTCCCTATAAGCTTTTAGCTCGTCATATGTAAATGAAAAAATGTCTCTATATTATTTTACCAGGTTTATTAGAGCATTCCTTTCCTTTTCAGAAGTTCCTTTTCCTATTTTTATGATTTTCCGATTTGTTTCCGATCCAATGTTCACCTCAATGTAATCACTAGGTTTCAATTGGTCGATGTTATTTCTCTTTCCATCCTACCTATCAAAAAAAATTTCTATCTTAGTAGATCCATGTGACACAGGGTTTAGGTTTTGGTTATCTTCTCGATATTGCTTTCCTTCCTTCTGCCTCTTTATCTTGAAATTTGAGAACTCATCCAAGTTATTAATAACTTTCAGAATATGTTCATCATCTTTGAAAATTTTCTAGTGGGTTATGTTGTCTGAGACTGATGGCCTATACTTAATCTCAAGGGTACATTCTCCATTCAACATTTCTTCTGAAGGTTGGAGGGTGGATGCTGCAGCTACCAATCTATCTGCTGCATTGTTCTTTTCTTTATGGATTGCTTTTATGTTGAATGCATCAAAATACTCCATGGTGTCCCATATTGCATTTCTATACCTTTTAATCCTTTTATAATTACATGCAAATTTTCCTTTAATTTGTTGCACTGCTAAGTTAGAATCTCCTTTATACTAAGCATTTTTATTTTCATGTCTTTAGCAATCTCTATGCCTAGTAGAAGTGCCTCGTACTCTGCAACGTTCTTTGTGGCTTCAAATTCAAGTCTGAAAGCAAAGTTAAAGACCTTCCCTTTGGGTGATGTCAAGACTATGCCAGCCCCTTTTCCAGCTCTAGAGAAAGCACCATCAAAATTCATTTTCCATAATCCATCAACTTTTTTATCTTTCATTTCCTCGTGAACATGATCTAAAAAGGTGGAATTGATTTGGTAGGTTCCTATTTCATCAGTATTGCAGATATATTCATTTGATGGTTTCTGAGGATTCTCAACATGGTACCTTATTTCTTTTTTTGTGTGTAGTTTGACAAGAGAATCTTAGGATGTTGGAACAATCGCATAAGACCAATCTAATTGTATTGACCCACCCAAAGTAGCACCCCAGTTTCTAGAGAGTAGCATCGCCCACTTATCAGGCACATCTATGACAACGATATCCATGGTGACATGGATGTTTGGATACTTAGCCAATATCACGGGTTGATTTTCAATCATTCCCTCAACTTCAACAGGTCTAGAATCCATGGCACACACATTCTGGTAAGGTCTAGTGGTTTTTAAGTTAAGTTGTTGCATAACTGTTTTGGTCATTAAGCTTGCGCCAGATGCTGAATCGAACATACAATTATGTAGAAGAAGGTCACCTATCATCAATGATATGTAGAAAGGTGGGTGAGATTCTTTTCTTGTTTCCCTGGTATGTAGGATTATAGGAGGATCCTCAAAATCATTTCCATAACTTGTTGAAGGTTGCTCTACAGTCTCTGAGAAAGTTACCTTCTTAGGGGTAGAATGATTTGCAGGTGGACGAGGCTTTTCAAACACTATGGGTTTTGAAGTAGGAGGAGGAACATCATCAGCTTGAGGATCTAACATTTTCAAAAGCTTCTCTTTCTGACTAGGAATTTTACATAGTTCAAGTACTGGGACTGGAACTTTAGTGTTGGCCAACCAACTACCTAAATCAAAACTTAAAGCAACAAAATCCTTTTCATTATTAATTTCTTAAGTAATGTTAGGAATTGTTACCTTAGGAGCAGTTTGAGATGAGGGTCCCTCCTTCGGTTTTCTTTGATATGTCATCCCTTTGAATTTCTGACTGTTATTGATACTGGGTGGCATCTCACCATAAATCTCAGCTATTTGATAAATTCTTTGCTAACCATGGTTTGCTTGGGTCCAACTATCCCTAGGGTTTTCATAGGTATCACCCACATGGTTGATGAAATCAAGCTTGCTTGTAGAATTGCTAGGACCACAACCCTCAGGATAACCATGCTCTTGGACATAGCATGCATAATAACAACCAGATTCCTCATGGAAATCCTTGCATGTCCTACAAAATGGTTTCTAAGCCAACCATGTTAGCAGCCTCTAATTGGTTAGGAGGCCTATGTTCATGATTCGGCATTTTTCTCTACCAAGCTGGTTTTGCAGCAAAGACCCTAGGAGGTGGTTGGGGTTGAGTTCTTTCAACATTGATAACCCGATTTTGCATCTCTTTCATTTGGGATAGGTGCTTTTGTTCCATCTTTTCCATTCTTTCAGCCATATCAATGAGTTTCTTTTCATAAGCATCTTTTTCATTTGTACGCTCTTTCTCTTTAGGCTCAACAATCCTTAGGGGATTTGATGATCTGGAGCAACCCTGGATGTTGGATTCACCATATGATTGCATGTTTAAGTCAATTTTGAGAGCCATCCTTTGGGCTTGAAGCAGAGTAGTGGGTTCCTTATCTCTTATTTGATATTGCATCTTGCCACTAAGTGCCTCAATGTAGTAAACCAGAATGGAAGGTGTAGGTGGTGCATAGGTATCAGGAATAGCATTTGATAATTCAATGATCCTAGTGTTGAACTCGTCCATCATTTCAATTTCCTTCTTTTTGATGTTGGTCAAATCATTTAGTTGATGCCTCGGTTCCTTTTTCTCACTAAAATTTTCAGTGAAAGCAGTTTTTAAGGTAGCCAAGGTGGAAAATGAGTTGTTAGGTAGGTTTCTATACGAATCACCACCTTTCCCATCCAAGGAGAGAGAAAACAGTTTCATATAAACGTCGTCATGCTGGCTCGCAGAGTCACTGACATAGGCATTAATACATCTGGAAAAGCTGATGTGATGAGCAGCAGAAGTAGTGGCATCAGTGCCAGTGTACATCGGTAATTTCTCTATAGCTTTTCCTGGGAGATGGTGGGGTTGACCTGCTATTTGAGAGAAATTTAGCTGAGTAAACTACTCACCCATGATGTCAAAAATATTAGTATTATTTTCAAAATTTTCTAAGTTTTCTTGGAACAACGAATGGATGTCTGAAATAGACTCAAATCCAAGTTCTTCAAGGCTCCTACTAGAAGCTAGCTTGCTAAGTCTCTTCCTAAGAACCTTTTCAGGATCAGGGACAAAACTAACCAAGCCTTCAGGGTTCCTTCTAGTTGAATACCTTGGTAAATTACTTGACAGTGGAGTCGCTAGCTGGATTCGAGTCTAATTTAAGAGAGTGATTGGACTAAAAATCTACCAAAAAAGGAAATAAAAGGAAGTGGAGTTGCCAGATAGATATCGAATCTATCAAAAAAGGTAAAACCAACTAGAAAAAACTAAGGTCGTCCAGGAACAAAAAGATTTGTCCCCGGCAATGGTGCCAAAGATGTTGTCTGCCGAGATGCACACCAGCAACATAAATCTTCCTAAAGTTGTTCCCTCACTACAAGTGGGGAAGGTGTGGCCTTGGGGGCAAGCAATGAGCCAAGTACTGTCACCTTAATCCCAGCTCCTCCGTTTAGGCTAACTCCTAAACAACACCCATCTGCATCACCACAGATAAAAACATTAAAAAACACATTGAGCCATAGTTAAACTCTTTGTAGGGACTACCCCCCTTGGCTTCGTCAGGAGTCAGCCTAAACAAAGGAGCTGGGATTTAGGTGATAGTACCTAGCTCATTGCTTTCCCGCAAGGCCACACCTTCACCACTTGTTGTGAGGGAGCAACTTTCTAAAGATTTATGCTGCTGGTGTGCATCTCGGCGGACAACAAATTTCACAGGTGGTCTAGGCAATGGCCAGAACCTCATATACAAAGGGAGTGAGACGTTCTTCTTGCTACCCAAAATAGAACAAGCAATCCACCTTGGGCGTGTAACAACTCTAAAAATCCAACAATAATTTTTTTTTGTATATGGTATAACTACTAAATATGATCTAGGGTTTTCCTAGGATTTACTTCATTACCGTGTTAACTGCCGGAGTACACACTTGTACATACTTGTTATTACTTTTTTTTGTGAGGCACATGTTAGTTGATCTCTCACTGTGTTAAAATCGATGTTTATTTGTCGAATAATAAATTCATAAGTCCTAATACCATTGTGTATCAGTTTCGTACTTTTTGATGTTGTAATGCTTATTATGATCTTCTGTTTGAAGGGTGTGTTCTTGTGAAACCGAGATTACCTAGATTTCATAAAAGTTAACGCATATTGACATACCTATACTTGTTCCAAGTACGGATCCTAACTACCAAAAATATTGGGTTTGAAATTAAATGATTTGCTAAGGTAAAGAGGGTACCCTAGTTATGCGTTTTAAATGCACCATAAAAAAATGATATCAAGGACTACCAACTATAGGATAACTGGGTATCCTCACTAGTAGCTCGATGGCATTAATCCAAGTTTAAAAACATGTACATGTGACTATAGAAAAGAGAGGTAAGAATTTAAAAGGTAGTGGATAATAGCTGCAAGTTTTTAAAGAGGCCATGTGAAGGCCCTTGGTGAAGATCCACACTGGCATAAACCCTAAACCCTCATTTCGAAAGGGTATGTATCGAAAATATTTTGTTCATTTGCTTTGTGGAAGTGAGTCAAGCTATCAGCTGTCATGGCTGTGGAGAAAACTCCATACAGACGTTAGTTGTTCGTCGTGGTTATGAGAATGTTCCATATTTGCATCATTCCTTCGTTCATTTGCACTTGGAGGAGAACTTGGCTCTCGGCTATCAGGGTTATGGAGAAGACTCCATGGTAAACCAGTCTATGCCAAGGTAAAACACTCTACACCATCTCTTATTTAAAATTTTGAAGCACTTCATTTATTTTCCCAAATGGAATACTTAATAATGCAATATATTTTGTGTATGCTATCAGGAGAGGTTTCACACTACCTTGGAGTTTCTCTAGTCATGGGTTAAAAGCTCGGCAGTGAAAAAATGGTGGAAGGCTACAGGGTTTTGGAGCAGCCTCGGTAAGCCTCGGGCCTCCCTAGAACATCCCTCTTCAAGCATTACTAGTATTTTTGTGGGTCTGGTTATGTTATAATGTACCAAACAAAGATGAGGCGAGTTGGCCCATTTAAAAAAGTAAAAAGTTAAGTTATTGTTCGATGCCAGCGTTGGTCCTTTTATGGTTAGTTTTGTTTGTTTTGGAATCCATAATGGAACTGTACATCATTGCTGTATTGTAAATGTTTTTGGGCTACATGCCCTTAGTTGGGGTTTTTCCCAATATTATGATAAATATAATATATTTTCCAATGAATGGTAGAGTTCTCACCCTACTTTTATTTACAGTGGTTTTTAATTGAAGTTATGTTGTTTAAAAGTATGGAGGATTCGTTTATTATTTTTGGGAAAATCCCTAATGTAAAAATGAATATATATATATATATATATATATATATATATATATATATATATATATATATATATATATATATATATATATATATATATACTCTGTTTGGAAAATGAGGAACCCAAGAGTTTTGAACGATTGACTGATGCCATCGTGACTTATTTCTAAGTCTGTTTGATTAAGATGGAAAGGTTATGTTGGTTAAGGGATTCGATCCCATCCTGTACTATTTGTATTTTCAAGAATTTCTCCTAAAATGTTTAAACTCTGTTTTCAATTCGCTTAGGTTGAAATGCGATCTCTGTTTACCTATCAACAGATAGAATTTATTTATTTATTGAAAAAAAGTAAGCACCGTGGTGCTTAGATTTGTGATGTAACATGACCTGGTATTTCTAGTTTGGGCGAGCCTTGCCCCTCTACAGGATTTGATCCAGAATGTGGTTGAATTTTTGTTTATGATTTTTATATTCTTTGTAAAAAGTATTTCATATTTGGTATAACTGTATACTATTTGGAAGGTGTTCTGTACTTCGATAATGATTATTCAAACTCTATGTTAATTATATATTTATATAAATAATATGCCGATATGGTATGAAATTATACTTGTTAGTTAATATGTGATTAAGAGAGATACTCTGCATTCAGAATGTAATTCATTGGAAACAATAATAATTTTCTATTTGTACACACACACACACACACACATATATATATATATATATATTGTAAACAACTATCTCTTCGTGTTCTAATTCCAAAGACTAACCTAACCCTATTTGCCATACAAATGAGCTTATTCTAAGATAAATAAAATAGACTTTTGGGTCTGTTTATATACTAGGGATGTATTTAGCCTCTTGGCTCTACTTACTATTACTCATTTTTCTATGTATAAACTGTCTAAGAGATCTATTGCATATACTATGTAATTTTACCGAAAACAATGATGACCTACTAACATACATTTAACATTTATTCTTGATAATTAATCAAATTCTAATCTAAAAACTAATAGAAAATTAATACTAACATTCTATAAACCATAGCAGTATGTTAACTATCAACAACAATTTTAACATTTATCTGTAAGTAAAATATAATAGTGAGGAACCTGGAAAAATAGGAGACAACATAGTCCAAAGGTCACTGTTCCTCCCAACCTGCTTCCAACACAGCCAAATTACTTTCCTGGAACCCCCGAGCCTGTTCACTGAACCACCAGGACAAAGAAAAAGTGTAGAGTACCCTATGCTTTAACTTATGTTTGTGTCAGTAACCTAACCACAGCTTTAATTCATCTCTCCCCTCATCGAATGTTTTGTGTTCTTAACCTTTCAGTATATAGCGAATCCACAAAATCTAATGTAGTGAACCTCCTGCTCATTCGATGGTTATATTTTTGGGTCAGTTTTGTAATCAATGAGCCACCTGCTCATTTTTCCTATCTTTTGGGAACATGACCACTTTTTGAGGGAGGATTCCTCCTGCATCAACTGGAAAGTAAATGTTGTTTCTGACATCTGTAGCTTCTGCATTCTACACTTGTCATTCCTCTTAGTCAGTCAGCGAACACTCTTCAATAGTCCCTTTGGATATTTGTCTCTCCTTTTTATTTATTAAATAATAAAATATTCAATTACAATCATCTTTGACCATCTCTAGTCAACAACATAAAACTTTACAATAAATTTTAAAATAATATTTTTCCACAACATAAAATGTTAAGTTCTAGGTGGGTTACAAACACCCCCTCTTAAGTTCAATATCATCCTCGATGTTGCTTAAGTATCTTCTGAGTCTTCCTGAAACAAAATTGGATATGCTTCTTGCATATGACTCTCCAATTCCCAGGTTGCTTCATCTGGACTAAGGTGCTTCCATTGCACATTTACCTATCCAATGGTGTGATTCCAGAGAAAAATTTCTCTCCTGTCGAGGATACAGCCCGGTTCCACCTGAAAATATCCTTCTGGTTCTACCTCGATAACATTCCAATCAATTACATGCATGAGTAGCATCATGTACATATTTTTTTAATATAGAAATATGAAACACGTTATGTACTTTGAGATTAGGTGGAAAATCTAACTGGTAAGCCACTGGTTCAACTCTTGACATTATCTCAAATGGTCCACAATACTTGGGTGCTAATTTAGCACAACTCCCCAACTTAAAGGAGCTTCTTCTGGTTTTACCTTGACAAAGACATTCCCACCTACTTGGAATTCTTTCTGAGCTCTTTTTAAGGTCTGCACGACTCTTATGTCTGTGTTGTGCAATTTTCATATTACTTTGTACCCGTTTCACTGTTAGTTCCATTTATTTCAACAATTAAGTTCCTAACATTAATCTATCGATTGGATTGCTCCATAAAATGGGAGTATTACACTTCCTACCATAGAGTATTTCTAAAGGACTAAGTTTAGTTGAAGCTTGATAATGATTGTTATAAGCAAAATCGATTAAGTACAAATATTCTTCCCATTTGTTTGGTTGATACCTAACATACATCCTAAGCATATCTTCTCAAACTTGATTTACTCTTTCAGTTTGTCCATCCATTTGCAGATGATAAGTTGTACTGAAATTTAATTTAGTGTCCAATCATTTAAACAATGACTTCCAGAAATTACCAGTAAACTTAGAATCGCTATCATAAATTATTATCTTAGGAACTCTATGCAAACGAAAAACTTCTTTCATAAAGACATCAACAATATTAACGGCCTTATAAGTAGATTTAACAGGTATAAAGTGATTTTCCTTACTAAGTTTGTCTACTACTACCATCACATAATCATTTTGCTTTTTATTTTTAGGAAGTCCTGTTATAAAATCTATACTGATAACTTCCCATTTCCAATCTGGTACTAGTAATGGCTACAATATACCTGGTGGGTGTTGATGCTCAGCTTTAACCTGCTGACATTCAAGACACCTAGCTATATATTCAGCCACTTTATTCTTCATGTTAGGCCAAAAATAATATTTTCTTAGCATTCTTATCATTTTTTGGTAACTAGGATGTCCTGAGTAAGGACTCTTATGCACTTTGTTCAAGATCAACAGTTTAATTTCCGGTACATTAGGTACATATACTCTGTTTTTATACAGTATTAAACCTTTTTCAGTAAAAGTGAAATCTATTTTTATGTTTTCATATTCGTTTTCTGCAACGTTTTCCCCTAAATTTTGATCATTTTTATCCATTCTTATTCCATCTTCAAACTTATCTTCCAATTATGTTTTATAGCTGCTAATAGCGGCTATAAAATTCAGATTTTTGTTTCTGCTTAAAGCATCAGGCACCTTATTCTCTTTTTCTTTTATATGTTTAATCTCAAAATCGTACACGCTAAGGAAAGCTAACCATTTTGCTTTCCTTGCATTTAGATTTTGTTGATCAAACAAATATTTTAAACTTATGTTATCAGACATTAATAGAAATCTTCTACCAATTAGATGATGGCACCACATTTTAAAAGCATGAATTATGACATCCAACTCTAAATCGTAAGAAACATAATTATTTTCATGTATTTTTATCTTTCTTTATTCATATGCTATTACATGACCTTCTTGAGTTAGAACTCCACCTAGTCCCTCATTGCATGCGTCAGTGCATACAACGAAGTCCTTGTATGGATATGCTATTTTTAAGACAGGTGTAGTAGTTAATAATCCTTTTAACTTTTTCAAGCTTTCTTCACATTTTAAATCCCATACAAATCGCTTTCCCTTTTTCTGTAAGGTTGTTGTGGGATTCGCGATCTTCCAAAATACTTCTATGAATTCTCGATAATAACCTGTAATCCCCATGAATGATCGTACATCTAATACATCCTTAGGAACAGGCCATTCTGTTATCGATCTTATTTTGTCAAGATCCACTGATATCCCTTCTTTGGATATCACATGGCCTAAGTATTGTATATTATCTTTAAATAATTCGCATTTACTAAATTTAGCATATAATTTATGTTCTCTTAGGACTTGTAATATTATCTGTAAATGTTCATCATGTTCTTCCTTTGTTTTTGAATAAATCAGTATGTCATTGATAAAGAAAATTACAATTTTATCTAAGTATTTACTTAGGACACTGTTCATTAAACACATAAAAGATGCTTGAGCATTCGTTAGCCCAAAAGGAATAACTACAAACTCATAATGCCTGTAACGGGTTCTAAATGCAGTTTTAAATATGTCTTCATTTTTAATTCTGACTTGATGATATCCAGATCTCAAGTATAAATTTGAGAATATCGTTGCTCCACATATTTGATCAAACAAATCATCTATGTGGGGCAATGGATATCCGTTTTTAATTGCCATCTTGTTTAACTGGCGATAATCTATACACAGACGTACAAGGCATTGTCTTTCTTTTTAAAAAATATGACAAGTGCTCCCCAACTTGGTCTTATATATTTTTTATCTATTAACTCCTGCAAATGTAGTTTTAATTCATTAAGTTCTAGGATATTCATCCGGTAAGGGGCCTTTGAATTTGTTGCAGCTCTAGGTACCAACTCAATAGTAAAATGTAATTATCTTTTTGGAGGTAATCCTGGAATGTCTTTCGGGAATACATCTGAAAAATCCTTTAAGATTGGTATGTCTCCAAATTTTAATTTATCTTCTTTATTCATGTGTTCATCATTCATTACATGTACAACAAAAACTCTACAACCTTTACAGACCAACCTTTTCATTTGTAAGGCTAAAATCTGTCTAACAGAAACTTATCTAGGAATTTCTTTCACTATGATTGTTTATCCTTTTTCATTTAAACATGTAAATGTGTTCTCAAAGAAATTTAAAACTACTCTATGTTTTTCCAATCAATCCATACCTATTAAAACATCATATGATCCTAGAGGTAACACATTCAATTTCACTTGAGTTTTGAATTGACTCATAAACATCTCACAATATTTAACATATCTAACTACTTTTCTGATATCCCTCCTTCTTTCCCAATTAGTTTGATAAATGTATATTGCAAATTAGATGTAAACTGTAATTGCTTCTGGCGAGGAGCTCAAGGCCAAGGCCCCGCCAGAAGAACTTGTAAGAGATGTGTTAGATACCTAAGTTTAAGTTGTAAACTTGAGCGATGGAGAACACGTCATCTCGGTACCAAAGGTACTTGAAGGAAGTAAACTCATAATACCTCCTATGTGGAACAAAGATTCTAAGTGTCCACCTAACTAAGTCCTAACGTAAACAAAACGATGAGATGGTTTCCAAATAATTATCCTTCTATATGTTGTAAACCTTTTCCGAAAGGAGTGTGCTAGAGAACTTAGTAATTCTCTAAGATAAAAGAAAGCCTAGCTTCTAATTAAGATTGATTATAAGCTATGTATTGAAATATATGAACATTGATTGTATTAAAGGTTCAAAAGAAAACCTTATAGACATACCAGAGTATGCGAGAGTAGGTGTCTTACATACTTAATAGTATGTGAGAGTATGTGTTTTACATACTTAATAGTGAGCATGAACACTCATGTAATTCATAAGAGTTATCCATTAATAATGTGTGATATATATATATATATGGATACTTAGTTATGGACCAAACTCTTCAAGTAAGAGGAAAAGTATACTTTACATATTTTAAATATGTGAAACTAAGTATTTCCTTACATGGTTGGTATTTAGAAATACCTAGATACTAACACTCTTAGGTATAAAAAGTACCTTACCTTTTATACAATATGTGTAGATGACGGTTATAGTTATATATATATATATATATATATATATATATATATATATATATATATAACTAAACTAGTATGGGTTGTCCTTGTTATCTCATGTATTAATATTACCTAGTGATTTGGCTTATGAGGTGACTTAAGGCTTGGTTGTTGGGGAGTGTTAGCTCAGCTTGGACAAAGGGAGGTTGAGCTCGATGAAACCGACGAGGATGTGAGCTTAGGATTCTGAGCGAATTGGGGTTAACTACCTCAATCAAAACGTTGGACGAGAAGATACAACCTATTTTTAAGGGATTTGGTCGGCGCATTTCTCAATGGAGGGAGCCGATTCTTAAATAACAAACATGCATCGGCCATTTGGCGAGTATTGACTTAGCTTGGTGAGGAATCAACCTCCAGATGGGAAAAAGAGATTTCGATGCCCTTGTTTTACATGATTCATACTCTGTTCAAATTGTAAAAGAAGATAGAGGGGTGCCTTTATGGGGATGGTCGTTGGGCTATCTACTGTTATAGAGATTTCGATGTCCTCTATCTACATTGTTCATGCCTTGTCTATTTATTTAAAAGATCAATGATGCCCCTTGGGGAATGGTCCTTGAGCAGTCGTTTGTTGCAGAGATCTCGACGCCCTCCTTTGCACTGCATGTGCTCTGTCTGTACTTTTGTTTTGATATGCATTACAAGATAGGAACACGAAAACCCTGAAATGGATCTCAGTCCTCAGTCCTCATCCTGTAAACGTGCAATATGCTGGTCATTGCTAGTGAAGGCATTCTATAGTTTAGATCTGTATTGAACAAACCCTATCACGATACGTTCTCCACCTCCACAGAAGATTTAAAGAGGCGTTCGCTGGAAAGGAAGAGGGGGTTTGGTTGGACAAAATACGGGAAGGCGCTATTGATGGACAGAAATAGAGGATCGATGAATCCAAGGAGGACAGATCGACTCGAGACACATTTCTTCTTAGTCTGGCCGTGTAGATCGAGAGGAGGATTTCAGAATCTTATTTAAAGGGGAAACAGAAATACAAAAGAAAGATCGGCGATGGAGATCCGGAATTTGGTGTATGAGGCGATCTGTGGATTCTCGATGAAGAGCGCGGGAGTTGAATGATGAGTGTCGGCACATGATATCTCTGTGGAAGGCACAACAAAAACCATGGTGATTGCATCTCGGTACAAATATCTAAGCTTAAAAGGTAATATCTAAGCTTCTTATGGGGCTTTTACCCTGCTCTCATATCTTATCAAGCATGGAACCCATAGATGCATTTCTTGCTCAGATCGTATTGTGAATCCAGCATTGAACCTGTAGATGGTTGATTTTTTTTATTTTTTTTTTTAAATCTCTATCATATTGATACGCCTGTAGGAAACTCTGTTTCACCTCTGTGTATCTTTTTGCCGCCACGATTTGTTCAGATCCATCAAGATCTAGGTTATTTTACTACCACGAATTGTAATCTGGGTGAACCATGCAGCTAGCATCACTTTTTAGTTCAACGCTGTGTCATTAGTCTGGTCACTTATTTTTATACGCATATTGTGATATCCCTCCTTTATGCCCTATTCTTCTGAGAATGTAATTGGTTATGGTACCATTTTCTTTTGAGGAGCTAAAGGCTAAGGCCTGCCAGCAAACCTTATATCTTATGTGGCCTAACCCTAAATTGTACAATTGTAAACCTAGTAGACTAAGCGAGGAGGACACAAACTAAATGGAGGATGCTAGCCTCTGGATACAACTCAAATAGACTGACGTATGGACTAGGTACTAGCATGGCGCTTGGTATTGCGGATAACTTTCAAATAGTTATTCTATTCTTAAAAATCGTACTCTGATAGTAGAGTGCTAGAGAACTCTAGCAAAGCTAAAATAATCTTAGATTATATATTAGGTAAGCTCAACCTCCTATATAAGTGTATTTTCTATAATTACTACCAATTATATTCAAATGACCTTTAAATCATAGCGATGATTATGGGTGAGTAACAAGAGTTAAATATGAAGGATACTTAAGTATAATGAATACATAAGAGTAAGGATATTTAAAAATAGTGGGATTTTAAAATATATTATACTTATGGAAGAGTGTTAACATGTAAACATGCTCGTGGGTTACAGGTAATTGTATTTTATAAATAAGGGGGGGTAAAACCTATGGAAGAGTAACAATGGTTAAAATGGATATTTAAATATATATGTTTAATATTTAGATATCTGCCACGCTCTTAAACGATGGAATAACCTGGCATTTTTTTTTAGGAGAATTACGCCAGGTGTTGTCTCCTTGATGCCACGAACTCCAAGTTCCTTAACTTCCATCTGGCCACTGATTCGGCGATAACTCCTAGTCATTAGTATTATTTAATGGAGGGGGTTTTCTCATTTTCGGGGACTTCGGTTTTCTCTCCGGCTGAAGTGTCGGGTTGGCCTCCCTTTCCATGGCGCAACTATTTGTTTAGAGATTGGTTTATGATGTGGGGGGGAACGACCAGTTTTCGCAGCATTGGAAACTTTGGGGAATGCGCTGAGAATGGGACGACTGTTAGCTTAAGATGCCATCATTACACGGCAGAATGGGGGTAGCTGTTGCTGTCTTAGATCTGTAGCTCGGAGTTTTAGATGGGGCTAATAACTTTAGCTGTTTTTCGGATTCACTGTTGGTTATTCCTTTGGTTAGCCACTACTGCCAAGAACGCCAATACCGAGTTAAATCGGGAATAGAGATGCTCGCACAACGGATCTGTCAAAGAGGTGAGGAGATCGAGCTATTCGGACAACAGATCTGGAAGAGCTTCGGTCAAGAGATGGAAAGACGCAGTGTTGGAGCTCGATGATCTCTGCGATGAGGAAGGGGGTAGTAGTATTGGAGCCCTGAACAAGAGCTGGGCAATGTGAAATGATCCCGGCGGATAACACTGGATCGAGATAAGATCTAACCCTTTTCATTTTACTTATTGTTTTAATTCATCTCTGCTCATGATTGGGGTTTGTGTCTCGGTATATATTTCTTCCTTACAAAAACCCGATAAAAACATACAGATCCGTTCTCTGGCAAAAGTATGATAACCGTATCTTTGGTTTCAGCGTTGATATATATAGAACTCTAGATAAAGCAGTTGATTATTTACATCTGAGTACTCTCCACAAAGTGTATTATGTGTAGCTAGGGATAGAGCCATTCGTTGATCGAAAATTATATATATATATATATATATATATATATTTGGGGTGATATATATAAATAAACGTTGAAGTATTCATGTCGATCTGATTCCCTAGAGTGTTATATTGTTTGTCTTAATAGAATCGCAGACTGATATGGATATGTGCATACAAATCGGAGTTTATAGGTTTGTGATATAAAACTGCGATAGATGCATGCATGCATTTTAGAATTGATCATGGTAGGGTCCTGGTTGGTGTCCGATATAAAACCCTAGCTATAAATTTTATGATACAAACATACAGATCGGAGTTGATCACCTTAGAATCACGGTTGATATCCAAAGGTAAAACCCTGGAAATAAAGTTAGGATTTATACATTTAAATCAGAGTCGATCACGATTGATATCTTAGATAGATCCCTGTCTATAGAATTATGGGATATATATATATATATACACACAGGTCTGAGGAGTGGAGACCCGTGTTTATCCTATAATAATGGTATTAGTGCACGGTGATTGGGGAAAACCACTGTACACTTTGCAATATATATTTTTATGTGTTGGATATCGTTTGTTTAGTATACTGTGTTTTGGAATTATAAGTTGATCCCAAACTACGGTCTTCCTTCTGCACAAATTATATATAATGGTTTATATATATGTTAGATGATGCAATATTCGTATTGATATCTGAGAGATTTTTCCTTTGGATCTGCTACTTCGAAATCGGTGTGGACCGCTTGAGTTCTGTAATGTTTGATTAACATACCTTTATTTACATTTATAGTAACGCCAGAGACGAGTCTATGTAAGTACATATTCAGTAGCTATAAGGATTAAATAGATGTCGAGCACTTATGTTGATATTAGTATAAATGAAAGCCTCTATGTATAAATAGATTGTTACATAGGGTTAGATATCTGTGATTTACCCTGATGTTGACTCATTGTCTGAAAAGAATGTCGTGGAGTGCTGATGATTGGCATCAAGGTGTCTTGAAAATACTCTCTTTAAGGGAGGCCTTGAGAAAATAGAAGAAATTTTATTGCAACATATGTGTTGCTGGATGTAATTCTCCTCTCGAATAATAAAAAGAAAATATGATCTGCCTTTGTGGACGTAGCCCAGTCGGGGTGAACCACCTATATCATTGTCTCGATCTTATGTGTGTTCAAATTGGCGTTATTGTTTTGTTCCATGGAGATGTTATGTCAATTACTTGTATGTCTTCCTCTGGTGCATGGGTATTGTTGTGTCAGGATGTTTCTGCTGAATGACAATGGTCATGGATTAATGTCATGAAGATTTCTTTGTATAATAATCTTGTTCAGGTTAAATGTATGCATTGAAAGAGTAAGAATTCAACAGCAGATGTTTGGAATGTGAAACGTAATTTTTGTAATTTACTAAATCCTGAGATTAAAGATTGGGTCTGTCACAGTTATTTTGTGTCATATGAAATTCTTGGTAATTGATTATGGTTGCTATTTAAATTTTATCAGTGTTCGGCCTATGCTGTGTAACATGGGTGTATAATAACCATTTTGTATTGTCGTTTTATTTACGGAAGCATGTCAGACTTATATTCCTCCCACAAGTGCATTTGTTTGTAGAGACCATTGACGTTATGGAAATACATTTATTTCGCAAATTATATAAAGGAAGAAATTTTTAATTTTTACCAAATTTACTAACTCGATTTATCTGGAGATGTTACATATGGTATCAGAGCATTAGGTTACAACACTAGGGCCTAATGAGCTCAACATGCGATAGGTGAGTATAAAGGTTATTAAGTGCTAATCAATTGTTTTCGTTTCATTTGGGATGCATGGATCATACTGGAGGAGGGGAAAATGAATCTCCGAGTTCGACTTCAAGTTTCTTCCGCCAGAACGTAGGTTGCAAACACTCGGGCATAGTTGGGCTCAGTTGAGGAGATAATATAAGCTGGTCAAGGGAACTCCATCGATAAGACGCAAACAAAGAATTTATGTTCCAAAGAATCAGCAAGAGGTAATCGACAAGATGTCTTTTAAATCGCAAGTAAGTATACTTCACTTGTTGAAGCATTCTAAAGGAAAAGCATTGTCTATATGTGAGCATTTATATGTTTCCTCCCGAAGATTGAATGATCTTCTATTTATAAATACTAGAGTATGAATATCTCCTCATGCTCTACAATTAGTTTCATTAAAGGATAAGAAAGTATTCTTTAAAAATGATTAAAATAGTTGGAATATGTTCCTATATTTACCTTGGTGATCTTGTTAATATTTTCATATACGTTGATCGCAATGATAGTAATGAGAATCATAGGAGCGTTTGCATGTTCAAAAGTTCATAAACATATTTAGGATTATGTATCTAATGAAAGATGTACATTCATATCTGGTCGATTGATGCCATTGGTAGGGCTTTAGTACATATATAAGTCAAGTCATAGACATTCACCATAGGTACTTGATTGCTTCAATCATATTTATGAGGATAAGAAAAGTTCTAGGCTTGGAAAGGTGACTATACAAAAGAAGACAGGATAGCAAACATATTGAATCATAAGGATTGAATGAATGATGGTTAGGTCATTATGAGAAGGATTGGAAAATTGTCAGGAAGTACCTAGTTATTGATTTCACGCATTTATGTTGGGACGATTGTATTAAGTATGTGCACGAGATTGTAGGGTGCAGGGATCCTTATCATGTTAGAAAAATGAGTAAATGGTACTAAGGAGTAACTCCTGAAATTCTCCTTATTGGCTAAATGTTATTGAGAGAAGGTGTAGAAGATGTTTGTACATTATATTGAATATTACATGTGATGGTTTCGGTATAGAATATTAGTTTTGTGTTCTTCCTTAATTGTTATGTGACATGGTAGAAAAGAATGATTAGTTATAAATATATAATCTTCAAGGTTAATGTAAGTAATGTTACTACCCAAACCATAGATGGTTAGAAGAATTGTAAAACTTTTATGAATGATTAAAAAAGGGTCATCCTCAAGGTAAAAGATTGAAAGGATAGGAATTAACTTCATTTGGTTAAATGGACATTCTACTGTGAGAAATTTTCTAGGACTAGGAAATTTCCATCCTTGTGAATGATTTTCATGACCTTCGACTTAACTCTACTTCCACAAACGAGTATCCTTCGTCATTATAACCTTATCTGAAGACTTCAAGGGATAAAAGAGAATAATTGTTAAGAATCCCCTTGTCTCTTTGCAGTATAGGATTGTATATAATAATGAAGTATACATGTGTATTCAAAGTAGTTAAAAAGATGCTTATGATGAAATGTTATGATTTCATTTTTGTATATTCTATTTTCAGGAATCCTTACTAGGAATGTTGGGATACTGGGAGTGGTTGACAGAAGGATTATACCTTCATGTGGTCACTGCTTTGTGTTATATGTATGGATACTTGAAAATCCGTTAAAGAATGCATGAGTATCTTTTATATATACCTCTTACTTCAGTAATTTCTACTAAGATAGACGTGGGAAACAATGAGTAATAGTGATACCTTTATTTTTACTCAATAATTATGCCGACTAGCTATTCATGTACAGTTATATGTTTTCTCAAATTGATTATTTTGTTAAAACGGATAGATTATTGGAAACCTAGAACCAACATGAAATAAATACAGGTTAGTAGGATACGGTAATCTTCTGACGTCCTTATGTTGCCACAAGGAATGACTGTTTTTTATTTATTATGTGTTAAGGAAAACATTGCTAACATGGAATTTGCAGGGTAGATCGGAAGTGATATTTGAGACAGTAATCGAGGTAAACTGGACCCTCGGCAGATGAAGGTGAGCTATGCGGTCTCCTTTGCAAAGGTATATGGTTATCATTATAAGTATGCAAGTATGTTTTAGAAAATTGGTTATTCCTATGTGATATTAGTATATACAAAAGAGAAAAATAGGAAGTGTGTTTGAATGGTGAAGGATAACATTCGAGGTTAAGAAATCATATTGTCGACGGGTCATCATAGGAATAATATTAATTTTTTTCAAGGGATTATGTAATCCTATTAAGTAAGTGAGTTATGCTTTGGAAGGAGAAAACGTTTACTTCAGATGATCAAGTATGGATATGGTAGTTTGAAGAATGAATGATTTCTTATTTACAATATTTGATTTTGTTATTGTTACTAACAAGTGAATTTGGCAGATGGCCAAAAACTCGGTGGAACTTGTTGAAAGACAAAAGCTTAATATAATATGCATGGTACAATAAAGGGGTGAGGATGAAAGATCCACATTGCAGCTTTTATTATTGTTAATTGTTGTTGAATAAAGAACTAGACCAAATTGGTCCGAGAAATTGTAAGATTACAAAATGTAATGTGACGAAATAATTGATGAATTTGAATGAGATTTTCCTAGACTCAAGCAAGGCGTCTTGGGAAAATAAATTCCGGGACTCAAGCGAGAAGGATTGAGCGGAATTGTGTAAAGAATGTTGTAATGGCATTTAAATACTCCCTGAAATCAGGGATTGAACAGCCACTAGGATTCTCGGAGAATCGGCTGGCTGTAAGACCTGGGAAAGCTATAAGAAAATGCATATGCGGGAGGCAGGACGCTGCTTAGTATGCATGAGAGACAGTGTTGCTGCGTGAGCACTATGGTGTTAGGCAAGAGTCTCCGAAAGAATCGCTGTGTGAGCACTGAGGTGTTAGGCGAGAATTTTCGAAGGGATTGCTCTGTGAGCACTGGAGTGCTAGGCAATAATTCCCTGGATCAAATGAATAATGTGTTTTAATTAATTAACAATTTACATTCTTGGGAGCACTGGAATTATGTGTGCTTGTCATGATAAAAGCACAAACAAGCACTAAAGTTATTCCATGGATTACAAATGATATGTGGCGCATTGTTTATGCTTCTAAAATTGATTATGGGATAAATGATGTGTGTTAGTAAACAATATTTTTTCCAGTTTTGAAGTTGAAAATGCAGGCTAAGAACAATACTAACGTACAGGAATCATGAAAGTTCAAAGAAAGTAAAACCGAAATGACGAAGCAAGACAATGATGATTCTAGAAGAGGAGACTAATTGCAGAAAGTATGAACACCGAGGACAGTGTTGATTTTAAGGGGAGGAGGATGTGATATCCCTCCTTTATGCCCTATTCTTCTGAGAATGTAATTGGTTATGGTACCATTTTCTTTTGAGGAGCTCAAGGCTAAGGCCTGCCAGCAAACCTTATATCTTATGTGGCCTAACCCTAAATTGTACAATTGTAAACCTAGTAGACTAAGCGAGGAGGACACAAACTAAATGGAGGATGCTAACCTCTAGATACAACTCAAATAGACCGACGTATGGACTAGGTACTAGCATGGCGCTTGGTATTGCGGATAACTTTCAAATAGTTATTCTATTCTTAAAAATCGTACTATGATAGTAGAGTGCTAGAGAACTCTAGCAAAGCTAAAATAAGCTTAGATTATATATTAGGTAAGCTCAACCTCCTATATAAGTGTATTTTCTATAATTACTACCAATTATATTCAAATGACCTTTAAATCATAGCGATGATTATGGGTGAGTAACAAGAGTTAAATATGAAGGATACTTAAGTATAATGAATACATAAGAGTAAGGATATTTAAAAATAGTGGGCTTTTAAAATATATTATACTTATGGAAGAGTGTTAACATGTAAACATGCTCGTGGGTTACAGGTAATTGTATTTTATAAATAAGGGGGGGTAAAACCTATGGAAGAGTAACAATGGTTAAAATGGATATTTAAATATATATGTTTAATATTTAGATATCTGCCACGCTCTTAAACGATGGAATAACCTGGCATTTTTTTTTAGGAGAATTATGCCAGGTGTTGTCTCCTTGATGCCACGAACTGCAAGTTCCTTAACTTCGATATGGCCATTCATTCGGCGATAACTCCTAGTCATTAGTATTATTTAATGGAGGGGGTTTTCTCATTTTCGGGGACTTCGGTTTTCTCTCCGGCTGAAGCATTGGGTTGGCCTCCCTTTCCATGGCGCAACTATTTGTTTAGAGATTTTTTTATGATGTGGGGGGCAACGGCCAGTTTTCGCAGCATTGGAAACTTTGGGGAATGCGCTGAGAATGGGACGACTGTTAGCTTAAGATGCCATCATTACACGGCAGAATGGGGGTAGCTGTTGCTGTCTTAGATCTGTAGCTTGGAGTTTTAGATGGGGCTAATAACTTTAGTTGTTTTTCGGATTCACTGTTGGTTATTCCTTTGGTTAGCCACTACCGCCAAGAACGCCGATACCGAGTTAAATCGGGAATAGAGATGCTCGCACAACGGATCTGTCAAAGAGGTGAGGAGATCGAGCTATTCGGACAGCAGATCTGGAAGAGCTTCGGTCAAGAGATGGAAAGACGCAGTGTTGGAGCTCGATGATCTCTGCGATGAGGAAGGGGGTAGTAGTATTGGACCCCTGAACAAGAGCTGGGCAATGTGAAATGATCCCGGCGGATAGCACTGGATCGAGATAAGATCTAACCCTTTTCATTTTACTTATTGTTTTAATTCATCTCTGCTCATGATTGGGGTTTGTGTCTCGGTATATATTTCTTCCTTACAAAAACCCGATAAAAACATACAGATCCGTTCTCTAGCAAAAGTATGATAACCGTATCTTTGGTTTCAGCGTTGATATATATAGAACTCTAGATAAAGCAGTTGATTATTTACATCTGAGTACTCTCCACAAAGTGTATTATGTGTAGCTAGGGATAGAGCCATTCGTTGATCGAAAATTATATATATATATATATATATATTTGGGGTGATATATATAAATAAACGTTGAAGTATTCATGTCGATCTGATTCCCTAGAGTGTTATATTGTTTGTCTTAATAGAATCGCAGACTGATATGGATATGTGCATACAAATCGGAGTTTATAGGTATGTGATATAAAACTGCGATAGATGCATGCATGCATTTTAGAATTGATCATGGTAGGGTCCCGGTTTGTGTCCGATATAAAACCCTAGCTATAAATTTTATGATACAAACATACAGATCGGAGTTGATCACCTTAGAATCGCGGTTGATATCCAAAGGTAAAACCCTGGAAATAAAGTTAGGATTTATACATTTAAATCAGAGTCGATCACGGTTGATATCTTAGATAGATCCCTGTCTATAGAATTACGGGATATATATATATATATACACACAGGTCTGAGGAGTGGAGACCCGTGTTTATCCTATAATAATGGTATTAGTGCACGGTGATTGGGGAAAACCACTATACACTTTGCAATATATATTTTTATGTGTTGGATATCGTTTGTTTAGTATACTGTGTTTTGGAATTATAAGCTGATCCCAAACTACGGTCTTCCTTCTGCACAAATTATATATAATGGTTTATATATATGTTAGATGATGCAATATTCGTATTGATATCTGAGAGATTTTTCCTTTGGATCTGCTACTTCGAAATCGGTGTGGACCGCTTGAGTTCTGTAATGTTTGATTAACATACCTCTATTTACATTTATAGTAACGCCAGAGACGAGTCTATGTAAGTACATATTCAGTAGCTATAAGGATTAAATAGATGTCGAGCACTTAAGTTGATATTAGTATAAATGAAAGCCTCTATGTGAAAATAGATTGTTACATAGGGTTAGATATCTGTGATTTACCCTGATGTTGACTCATTGTCTGAAAAGAATGTCGCGGAGTGCTGATGATTGGCATCAAGGTGTCTTGAAAATACTCTCTTTAAGGGAGGCCTTGAGAAAATAGAAGAAATTTTATTGCAACATATGTGTTGCTGGATGTAATTCTCCTCTCGAATAATAAAAAGAAAATATGACCTGCCTTTGTGGACGTAGCCCAGTCGGGGTGAACCACATATATCATTCTCTCGATCTTATGTGTGTTCAAATTGGCGTTATTGTTTTGTTCCATGGAGATGTTATGTCAATTACTTGTATGTCTTCCTCTGGTGCATGGGTATTGTTGTGTCAGGATGTTTCTGCTGAATGACAATGGTCATGGATTAATGTCATGAAGGATTCTTTGTATAATAATCTTGTTCAGGTTAAATGTATGCATTGAAAGAGTAAGAATTCAACAGCAGATGTTTGGAATGTGAAACGTAATTTTTGTAATTTACTAAATCCTGAGATTAAAGATTGGGTCTGTCACAGTTATTTTGTGTCATATGAAATTCTTGGTAATTGATTATGGTTGCTATTTAAATTTTATCAGTGTTCGGCCTATGCTATGTAACATGGGTGTATAATAACCATTTTGTATTGTCGTTTTATTTACGGAAGCATGTCAGACTTATATTCCTCCCACAAGTGCATTTGTTTGTAGAGACCATTGACGTTATGGAAATACATTTATTTCGCAAATTATATAAAGGAAGAAATTTTTAATTTTTACCAAATTTACTAACTCGATTTATTTGGAGATGTTACACATATCTAATGTGTAAGAGCCATTGGTGTTATCGTCATCATATATAGTCGTTGTGGAGCTGTATAATTATGGACAGGGATTTCAAATTGGGAGTGTATTGACATAACTCAAAGGTTTGGAAAGGACGGCTCAGTTCTGAGAACGAGCCCGATCCCATTTTAGATAAGATGGGTAGTTTTGCCATGACCAATCCCTGCATCGTTGCTTGTAAATCTCGTTGATTTTGATTTTTGTATCTGATTTTGTATGATGATCTTCTTTATAGCTGTGCCTGTTATAATTGTGCAACGTATGACTGCGTTCTCAATTTCTAGTGGCATGCGTTGATTTCGGATTTGAGATTTGGACTGTATGTTTAATCTCTGCTTTTGGTTGTCGAAGTGTTTTCGATCTCTACAAACCGGAGAATCATGGTGTTAACATTGTGTTTAAAATATGCAGATTCATTGTTTTTGAAATGGTAATTACTGAAGATCGTATTTCAGATGATTGATTTCTTGCCTAGTCGAGAATGTAAATTTATTTGGTAATTGATGGGAGCTTATCCCAATTAACATGTTAAGCTGTAGATGTAACTATTTAAACAAATGATTAGGTATTCCGTGGAATGCCCCATTTTGTTATTACTGGAATGGAAATTTCTTGTTAGATCAGTTATACTTACGGTTGTAAAGATCCTTTATAAGTTATATGGATGGAAGGGAAGAGGAAGTGATAGTAGTGATCGCTACGATCTTTTGTAAAGTTAGCTGGATAGGAATATGTGAAAAAGGTGATCACTGGATTTTTATTTAGTTAAATGATATTGTCCTTTACATATGAAATTATTGAAGGGAAATAAGATTGCTCCTTGTTCATGAGATATTATGCAGGAAGAAAAATGAAAGTGAAAATTGTTCCAGATAGCTAGAAGGGCTTGGAATGTTGGAAGTTGAAGAACGCAACAATTGGTTGCAGATGTAAAACCCCTTCTCGTTGAGTAATAAAAGAAATGACCTTCCTTTGTGGACGTAGCCCAATAGGGGTGAACCACCTGAAATTTGTTCTCTTCTTATGTGTATGTGTGTTATTGTGGTTGATATGTATTGGTTATATGTCATGAAATTAAAATGTATGGTTGAAAGATGCAATGGTAACACTTAATAGTATAATTAAATTCACCTTTGTAAGAATGTCAAGTGTATGCACAAGGATTAATTACATGTTGACTATTTCAAAAAATGTTTTATTGTGAAGATCTTTACGGGAAGAGTTTTTCTTTATTTAATTTTATTTTTCACCAAAATACTAACTCGCAAATCTCGGAGATGTTACAACTTTTCTCTTAGTTCATGTAACTAACTGTTCCAGCCAAGACTTTTCAAACTTATTCAAATGCAAATTACAACTTTCTGCTATACTAGGTGACACATAGCTTAAACTAGCACCTGGATCTATCAAAATAGAAATTGGTTTGTTTTTTTTATCATACCTTCTATTTCAACCATAGATGTATGGTGATCAACCTGTCCATTATCCAATCTTGCATTAATTCTGGGCATCTCATTTGCTATGTCACCAACAGTTGCTTCTTGCTGTACTGAATGCACATTGCTGAAATTTGTTTTTCTATTAGGACAATCCTTTACATAATGAGGTCCTTGACAATCCTATCATTTTACAGGTTTTCTTGTTTAGTATTTTTAACATATGTATTAGGTATGTCTCTGTTCTTTACTACTGAAAAATTATGTTGTGTATTACCCTTAAAGTTTGTCCCTTGATAATTATTTTTAGGATAATTCCAGGAACCATTTCCAAAATTTATGTTGAACTTAAAACTCTTTCTTCTTTGTTCAAAGTTATTTGATCTTTTAACCTCCAATTAGGTACACCTTCTCTTTTATTTTTGCTTTGTTCCTAACAGAAATTAGCCTTCCTCATTGCTTCCTCAATGGTTTTTGGATTACATATTCAATTATGTCTTTAAAGCTAAGAGGTAAACAAATTAGAAACCTTTGTATCTTGTGATTTTCATCAATGATGTAAGGTATGTATCATAGTAAAATTAAAAATTTATTACTTAGTTCCTTCATAGTCATTGATCCTAGCTTCAGGTCATAAAATTCCATAGCCCTTTCTTCGTAATATTGTTCAGACAAAAATTTCCTCTTAAATTATTTTTTAAAGGTCCTCCAAGTTACATACTTTTCCTTAATATTTTTCACTCTTTTTATATCCTGCCACCAAATATCAACTTTTCCAGTTAAGTTAAAATAGCCATTTTTCTTTTTAGTCTGTTTGAATATTTATAAATTTGAAAATACGTTTTCATTCCAGACAACCATGCCTCTGCTTCTTCTCCTTTTTTCCACCTCACCATTAAACATTGGTGGCTTTATCTTTTTAAATTCTCCTGAGATTTCTTCACAAGTTTTTTATTTTCTCTTTTTAGGGCTTCTGTCACTGGTTTCACTGGAATAATTATATTTCTCTCTATGTGGCTTAAAATTATTTTCTCTGGAGGAATTACTTTCATTATCAGTAAATTTTAACTTTTTGCCTTTATGCTTGTAAGATATAGTTCCATATTCATATTCAGGCTCTTTCCTTTTATCCTTCTCTTCATTATGTAATTTACTCAACAATACATGTGTAACATCCCTCAATTTCGATGCCTATTGTTATTATGCTAAAGAAGTTAGAGCTAATCCTAAGTATTTATTAATACCTATACTTTTGGATAATACCTATATATAAGAGAAGACTAAGAGTATGCTTATCCTTTTGAGAGTGAATACTCACACTTCAATTACCATATATTAGGTATGTATTCATATATTAGCGTACTTGGGTAAGCTTGACTTTAAGTGATGTAACTAACTAATAAATATAAACAATACATAAATAAAAGAAAGTACATATATCGATATATATGGGTAGAGATGACAAGAGTCTTAGTCATACCTATCTACCACGAGTTAAGTGGGTGATTAACATATATATATATACGAATATAAATGAAAAGGAAAACATAGCGAATGCTATGAACAATGAATGAACATGTTAATACGTGTTTAAGCACACAATCTCTTTTGCGGGAGTACTTTGAGGGACGTGTCTCCTTATTGGAGCAGTGGAGTGCACCAAGGCTCCACCTACCTCGTGCGACTGGGAGCTATAACTCGTTTAACGCCATTTGTCATCAGGGAAATGTTTTTTTGGGATAAAGCCAGATCCTATATTTTCGAATGGGAGAGGCAGAACTTTGGGGGGAAAAGCAGGGGGAGCTGGGGTTGTGCAGACCTAGATGGGAAAGGAGGTGTGGAGTCTGGATCGCACAGTACACAGATCTTGCTCAGGCTTTATGGGAGATTGTGGCTGGAATCAATTCGTGCGTAAATGGTAATTATCGATCCCATCCATTTGTTAATTAAAATTATTTTTATTGTGAAATCGATGGTCATTTTCCTTATCTCTGCTGGTACGTTAGATTCCCAGTTGGAGGCCCGATCCATTATTGGAACTCTGTATTTTTATTGTGAAATCGATGGTCATTTTCCTTATCTCTGCTGGTACGTTAGATTCCCATTTGGAGGGCCGATCCATTATTGGAACTCTGTATTTTTATTGTGAAATCGATGGTCATTTTCCTTATCTCTGCTGGTACGTTAGATTCCCATTTGGAGGCCCGATCCATTATTGGAACTCTGTATTTTTATTGTGAAATCGATGGTCATTTTCCTTATCTCTGCTGGTACGTTAGATTCCCAGTTGGAGGCCCGATCCATTATTGGAACTCTGTATTTTTATTGTGAAATCGATGGTCATTTTCCTTATCTCTGCTGGTACGTTAGATTCCCATTTGGAGGCCCGATCCATTATTGGAACTCTGTATTTTTATTGTGAAATCGATGGTCATTTTCCTTATCTCTACTGGTACGTTAGATTCCCATTTGGAGGCACGATTCCATTATTGAAACTTTGTATTTTTAAATTGAGCCTCTTGATTCGGTTGGAATTTTTCTTGGATCTCTGCTAATTGTTGAGCTAGATCGAAACTTGGTAGTTTTCCATTGTTTCCTTAATGCTGAAGGATCTTGTATGATCTCTGATCTTTGTGTATTGATGTCTGTATTAAAACATATGCACCTTGTGTAGTTAGATAACTAGATTGGAAAACTTAAATACTTTGAAAACGTAGGATCTCTGTTCTAGATCCCTGGAAGCCCTCGTATGCAATTGCTTCTGTTTTCCTGTGGATTTATGTTCTTCCTAATGCAGTGTTGAAACGCCTTGGAACCTCTGCGTTTCGAATCTGTGTGTCTTGAATTAACCACTGTAGGAATTGAGTTTGTGATCGGATAGGATCTATATTGGTTATGGAAAGAACCCTGAATCTGTTAGCATCTCTTTTATCAATTGCGTCCTTTATGCATTATGCTAGGAAGAAATGCGTATATAATGTATTTTTAACATTGGTTAGAATACTCTGTTTTATGTAATATTCGTCGTTCTTTTCTCACAAGTTTTCAACGAATGGAAAGAATTTCCTGACTATATATATATATGGGGACATGGTAAGTATTGTTCGAATTATAGATAATTGTCAACGGAGTTATACGTGGTATTTTATTTATTTAATATTAGATCTTATAATAATCGTGATATATTATAGGAGTTACATAGGTTAAATGGGAAAGGATTGCGCCCTCGACAAGTAGACCAGTATGAATGTACATTGGAAGCAAATGCTTTTACATAATGCGTATGCAATAGAAGCTTGATAAGAGACACACATATATATCTATTGAGGCATTGAGGCTGAGACTTTTGTATAAAATTTTATGGAAAAATGTTGTAGCATATATATATATATATATATATTGGAAATTACCTTTAAATTGTATCTTTATACTGCATTTGTTCTTACAATTATATATCTAGTACTTTATAGGATGTAGTAAAAGAGAATTCGTGCCTACATGTTTATAGAAAGGAGAATTATACACTTTATAAACATATGTAAAAGGTTATACATCTTAGTTAGAGAATTCTTTTACATATATGAGTACCTTGGAGAACAAGCGTGGAAATTATGTACTTCAATGTCATACATCTTAGTTTATATATGGAAGGGGTTATACATCTTACTGAAATGTAGATTCTTGACTATATTTATAGATTTAGTTATGCTAATTATAAGGGATCTATGTCGTTGTTTTATTGTAGAGTTGGATACCTAGAAGAAAACTAGGGTTAAGTTATTCTTTTACGAGAGAATAGATCTCTGCATTAGTGTCGAATGTTTGGAAGTACTCTCTAGAAGAGAGGCCTTGAGAAGTGGAAATTGATTCAGTACAATCGTCGTGTTGTAAAGGTAAACCCTTGTATGATTAATATAAGATGCCGCATCCTTTGGTGGATTCAAAAAGCTCTATGCGATAGAGGCTTGATAGGAAAGGAAGGAATCTTGTTACAGCAGCTAGGATTCTTATTGTAATCTTATCATTCTTTTTGGCCTAATAATAAAAGATACACACACCTTTTGTGGACTAGCCCGTGTACGGGTGAACCAAGTTATATTTTTGTCTCTTGTGGCTTCTATGATGTTTCTCAATGTGTCTTATGTATGAGTACTTGTTTCTGCCTTAAAATGTTATGATTACTTGATGTATACGAGCACATACAAGGTTGGTTTTTGATAAAATGTTTCGCTATGATTATGATTGGTGTTATTACCATTGTTTTATTGAAAGAGGTATTTGTTTCTAGTGGGTGAACCACGTATATATGGTCTCAATCTTATGTGTACCTGATGTGTTACAATCTCCTTGATAAATTGGATGGCTTATCTTTTATGTATTATATGAGTATATGATTTGATGAAGAATAATGCAGGGTTATTTCGTGATCATTTGGTTAACTTATATAGTCATGTGTTTTAAAATAAAGAAATTTTTCCAGACATACACCAAATGTTAATTTAGCTATCTGGGTATGTCACAACATGATTTAATTCTTCTTCTTCCCTCAAGATTCTTTCGTTATCTTCCTTAACATTTTGTATTTTAGCTTTTAAGTCTCTCACAGTTTGGAGTAATTCAGTTGAGTTATTATTTCTATCATTATCCAGTTCCACCCATATACTATTGTTATTAACATTTTCTTATTCATGACTGTGATGTGTTCCATCTTCAACAGATGCCTCTACTCCTTCCATTTCCTGCAAAATAGAAATTATATTTCTGTAGAGAAACAATTTAAACATAAGTCAGTATTTTTTTTTCCTGATTTATATTGAACACGTGAGTTGAGCCAATTTTCAAGCCTACTATTTGTAACTGTGCTCTAATACCACATGGAACAACTCTAAAAATCCAACAATAAAAAAAAATTCTATATGGTAAAACTACTAAATATGATCTAGGGTTCACCTAGGATTTACTTCATTACCATGTTAATTGCCGGAGTACACACTTGTACATACTTGTTATTACTTTTGTTTGTGAGGCACATGCTAGTTGATCTCTCACTGTGTTAAAATCGATGTTTATTTGTCGGATAATAAATTCATAAGTCCTAATACTATTGTGTATCAGTTTCGTAGTTTTTGATGTTGTAATGCTTATTATGATCTTTTGTTTGAAGGGTGTGTTCTTCTAAAACCAAGATTACCTAGCTTTCGTAAAAGTTAACGCATGTTTACATACCTATACTTGTTCCAAAAACGGATCCTAACTACCAAAAATATTGGGTTGGAAATTAAATGATTTTCTAAGGTAAAGAGGGTACCCTAGTTATGCGTTATAAATGCACCATAAAAAAATGATATCAAGGACTAACAACTATAGGATAAGTGGGTATCCTCACTAGCAGCTCGATGGCATTAATCCAAGTTTAAAAACATGTGCATGTGACTATAGAAAAGGGAGTTAAGAATTCAAAAGGTAGTGGATAACAGGTGCATGTTTTTAAAGAGGCCATGTGAAGGCCCTTGGTGGAGATCCACGATGGCATAAACCCTAAACCCTCATTTCGAAAGGGTATGTATCGAAAATCTTTTGTTCATTTTCTTTGTGGAAGTGAGCAGAGCTATCAGCTGTCATGGCTGTGGAGAAAACTCCATACAAAGGTTAGTTGTTCATCGTGGTTATGAGAATGTTACAGATTTGCGTTGTTCCTTCGTTCCTTTACACTTGGAAGATAACTTGGCTCTCGACCGTAAAGGTTATGGAGAAGAATCCATGGTTAACCAATCTACGCCGAGGTAAAACACTCTACACCATCTCTTATTTAAAATTTTGAAGCACTTCATTTATTTTCCCAAATCGAATACTTACTAATGCAATGTATTTTCTGTATGTTGTCAGGAGAGGTTTCGCGCTACCTTGGAGTTTCTCTAGTCGTGGGTTAAAAGCTTGGCAGTGAAAAAATGGTGGAAGGCTCTAGGGTTTTAGAGTAGCCTCGATAAGCCCCAGGCCTCCCTAGAACATCCCTTTTCAAGTGTTACCAATATTGTTTTGGGTCTAGTTATGTTATAATGTACCAAATAAAGATGAGGCGGGTTGGCCCATTTAAAAAAGTAAAAAGTCAAGTTATTGTTCACTACCAGCCTTGGTCCTTTTATGGTTAGTTTTTTTTTTGTTTTGGAAGCCATAATGGCGAACTATACAACATTGATGTATTGTAAATTTTTCTGGACTACATGCCCTTAGTTGGGGTTTCGCCCAATATTATGATAAATATAATATATTTTAAAATGAATAATAGAGTTCTCACCCTACTTGTATTTACAGTGGTTTTTAATTGAAGTTCTGTTGTTTTAAAAGTATTGAGGATTCATTTATTATTTTTGGGCAAAGCCCTAATGTAAAAATGAAAATATATATATACTTTGTTTGGAAAATAAGGAACCTAAGAGTTTTGAACGATTGGCTGATGCCATTGCGAAATATTTCTAAGTCTATTTGATTAAGCTGGAAATGTTATGTTGGTTAAGGGATTCGATCCCATCTTGTACTATTTGTATTTTCCAGAATTTTTCCTAAAATGTTTAAACTATGTTTTTAATTCGCTTAGGTTGAAATGCGATCTCTTTTTACGTATTGCCAGGTTCTGGGTTCAAATTTGGTTGTGTGTACCACATCAAGGACCTCACTGTTACAACCATTGATAGGAAAAAGTTCAAAGAAGTAGGAAGATGTCATAGAATCTTAGTTCAAATACAAATACTAGAACTACAAGCATGACTCCATGCATAGAACCACTCAATGAAATGGATTTGGTGCTACTTGTATAATGGTTTGTGCATTTGGGAACTCGACATAAAAAACTTGAAAAACAGTTCATGGAGTTTAATTAGCAAGTTCAACATTTTCTCTAAATAAAAGTAAACTACAACTAGTGAAAAAGGAGCAAGAAACACATCAAACATACAATAATTAAAGCAAGTGAAAGATACTAACAAGAAGCATACATGTTTCATGTTTAACAACCGGGTCAAAAGACATTAGGATATGATGCAAACAATACATATGAACCTTATCAATACTCAAAGTAAGAACAAAGTCAAACTCCTAAAACCAACAAACATAATGCTGCCATACAAATCTACTAAGCTAGAAAAAATGATATTTATTACACTTTGAGAAAAAAGCATTTTTTAAGAAGATGACAATTATGCAATAGACATACTAATACTACTAATTATAATAATATTAACAATAGAATTAGGCTAATAAAAGTTCAAAGGGAATATGCATCTTCACTTTGCGAATGCCTATGAGTATAGCTTCATGAGGCTCATCTTAACCATCATAGCATCTTATAAATCATTTCATTTAATATAATATGCTTATATGCTTGTGGAAATATTTAGGTCTATAGGAATTTGTTTTAATATAAAGAGCTAGTTTTTAAGTGTAGTTTTGGCTTAGTTAACTCCCATTGCAATGCCCTATTATGGATTCACTAAGATAGAGTATGCATTGCACCAAGAAGATGTTAAACGAAAAAGAAACATAAGCCCTTAGTGTAAAGTGGGAAGAACCATGCACCTACTGGCCTAATGGCCTTTAGATAGTCTTTGTCACCGCGGAACCCTTAGAAGTAGTATTCCTACCACAATTGATAAATCGTTTAAGTTTGTAACATTTAAACTTATTAATTTTAATTTGGTGGTAGGCCAAATTCCTTTTCTACAAATTTACTTTGGTATCGTATTTAATTAAATTTAATATATTTATTTGTGTCAATTAGCAATTATTCAATTTATTGGACTAAATATAATTTATTTTCGATACTCAAATTCAATTTATTTTCTATACTCAAATTCACACTAGAAAATCTTCGCTAAATATAGTTTATTCCTTATACTCAAATGCACACTAGGAAATCTTGTCCATCCTTTTTTAAGGAAACCTTCAAATCAACATAGGTATTATCCTTAAAAACACGATGGAGAACTTTTTGAGATTGCATGATGAACATGAATACCAAGTTTGAATAATTTTTTTTTCTCTTATGAACATCAAGTTTGAATAATTGATATTTTTCCTATCAATTGGCAAATGATTCCATAGTAATAATATGAATTGGTATTAATTTGTGCCATAATGGAATTTTAATAATCTTTCAATCAATAAGAAAGATTACATCAATTAGTGTGAATATGATGTTTAGGATAGTCAAGGCATCCTCCTCGAGGAAGTTGCACCGGTCAACATATGCACAACAATTTTTTTTTTCCCGCGAAAAAAAGCATACTATTGATATTCAAAAAGCTGAATCAAATAGTACATGATATGATCAAAAGTATGATTAGAGATTGGACTATCATCCCAAAGATAATTACATGAGCCTCTCATCAAGAGTTCCCCCCATACATAAAAACTCAAAATTACATCACCCGCAACCTATAACAAGGAGTTGCATACAAAAACTAATCCATAAAATATAATTGTCCAGAATCTACAAGCTGATTATCAAATTACTCATCCCAAAATAAAATGCCCTCATCACTATCCAATGCTGCTTTTGACAGCAAATCTGCCTGGGAGTTATGTTCTCGAAAAATATGGGCTAATGTGACAGAGAGAAACATGCCAAGCTCTGATTTAATACGAGCACACCAGTAAGCCAGGTTCAAAACATTTATGGAAAACTCACCTTGAGCCCATTTGATAGTGACTCGTGAGTCACCAAATATCTTCACAGAACCACAACCAAATAGATTGGCCACCCGCACTACACACCATAACGCCAAGAGTTCTGCTTTCATGTTGGATCCCCTTCCACAATTCATCCTTAAGGTAAAATAATGGTTAAAATTGAGATGAATTACTCCCCCAATACCACAAACTCCCGAATTTTCCGCACCATCAAAGAAGAGAATGGGATCATCAAACTGAAAGTGAAAAGTCCCAATATTACGCAATCCCATAGCTACTAGAGCAGGATGAAAATTCAAGTATTGACCAAGAGTAGAATTGAAAGCACCATCCACATTTGGAGAAATCTCTTCAAAGATCACCTTATTCCTAGTCCACCAAATAGTCCAGCACACAAAGGTGGGAAGTGTAGCATGTGATTTCTGGTTCTCGAGCCAGAATCTGAAAGAAGAGTCCACATTTCCATTCCCCCAACTACCTGAAATACCAAGGGAAGAATAGAATTTCTCCCACAGACTGCATGTAAAAGAATATGCCGGAAATAGATGCACTGCAGATTCCACTGAACATTTACACATGATATAGCATCCCAGTCCATTCCAACCCATCACAAGAAGATTGTTCTAGGTTTTCAGCCGATCCATCAACAGGAACCAAACAAAACGAACCAAACAAAACACTTATATTTATACAGGATAGACCATTTCCAAATGGCATGATACCACCGGTGAGCTGGAAAGATACACCGTCGCTTGATGATACACTTGTATGCAGAACTTGTTGTCCCGTTACCCGTAGTCAAATTCCCATCCCACATGAGCTCATCTTTGTCCAGATTAATGCGAATCCCCACAGAATTCAATGCCTGCAAGTAGGAGTCCCATTCGATAGAAGCAACTAGTGACAAACCAAGATCAGCAGCATCCTTCCAATAACCCGATTGATCATCTTTCATAATCGAATTTAACGTAAATATCCTGTCATCATGTAACTTTGCTAAAAGATTAATAGATAAATTATGATCTGCAGATAGACCCATAATAGGATCGATGCCGATGGCAACATCCCGGCCAATCCCAATCTTCCAACATATTTCCAATGCTCACCAGCAGTAGACTTTCTAGAAGAATTCTAGATCGGGGAGACCCCCCGAGACCACTTTTGTGGGCTCCGAAACCAGTGGGAAAGCTCACATTTAATATATTTAGCATAAATAACTTTTGACCATAATGTGTGACCAGTAATCGCCCTCTAGAAACACTTCAAACAAAGAGCTTCACTAAAAATAGAGAAATCCAGAATACCCCAGCCACCAGAGGAGTAGGGAAGTGAGATCTTCTCCTAGCCGACCATCGTTAAGCATGCTTTTTTAAATCCCCCCGTCCATAAAAAATTAAACAGTAACCTTCTTAATGAGTTTATGATAGAGCAAGGAACAAGGAGTAATGAAAACCAGAAAATCGGAGTACCAACAAGCACAAATTTTGCCAAAGTGAGCTTACCAGCAATGGATAATAACCGATAAGTCCAATGCGAAATCTGAGCTTCAAATTTCTTAATCAACCACTGCCAATCCCGGATAAGATACCCATTAGGCTTAAGTCTAAAACCTAGGTAACCGAATACATCAATAAGAGCCAAACATTGATATGGCATAAAATCCTGAATGTCCAAAATCCTTTTCCCATCCACCAGGTTCCCATAAAGGAAATACTTTCTCAATCTCACCCGCATACCCGACGCCTTGCAGAACAATTCAATAATACCTTTATAGACCCTCCAGTCTTCAACCGATTCACTGCCCATAATCAAGACATCATCAACAAATAGCACATGAGTAAGATAAAAATATTTAGTAATTTTCAGCCCCTTCAACGTGCCTTCCGACTGCGCCGAAGTAATCAATCTGCTTAAGCCATCGATCACCAACAGAAAAAGTAATGGCGACATAGAGCACCCTTGTCTAATACCTCGCGAACAACTAAAAAAGGAAGAAGGTGCCCCATTCACAAGAACAACAATACTCATAGTACACACACAGGCCATGATCTAGTTGATAGCAAGAGCAGGCACACCAATCTAAATCAGAACAATTCTGAGGAAATCCCAACTAACCCGATCATAAGCCTTTTCCAAGTTCATTTTTAACAAGATAGCTTTTCTCTTTCTACACTTAATGGAATGTAAGAATTCCTTAGTAATTCCAACAGCATCAAGGATTTGATGATCCTGCAAGAAACCAAACTGTTCCGGTGAGATAAATATGGATAAAACCGGCTTCAGTCGATATGGAATAATCTTAGAAACAATCTTATATACCAGATTACAAAGTGCAATGGGACAGAAATCCCCAAAAGTCTTAGGATCACCAACCTTTGGGATGAGAGTAATAAAGGTAGAATTTAGAGCTCCCGAAACATAACCCCTCTGTCGAGTGTATTCCACCATTTTAAGAATGTCCTCCCCCATAAGCTCAAAAAAATGTAGGAACAGCTCGACAGTCCAGCCATCTGGGCCAGGACTCTTCTCTTTAGCAAAGGATTCAAGGATCCCTTCCACTTCATCTAAATTAAACTCGTTACAAAGTTCCTCAGCTTCCATCTCATCGAAAAATCTAGGGTAGAGACGAGCCACCTGAAGCTGAGACATCAAGTCACATCCCGAATCATCCGCATAAATTTTGCAAAAATATTTCTGAGCTAAATCCTGAATATCACTTTCACCGGAAACTAACAGCCCTTCCTCATTTGACATATGCTAGATAGTATTATTATTTCGCCGAGCTGAAGCAAATTTATGAAAGAAGTGTGTATTTTTATCTCCATAGTTAATCCAAAGAGCGCGACTCTTCAGTCGCCAATCCTGCTCTTCTTTCAAGTAGTAACCCTCCTTTTCTGTCTCAAGCTTCCGAAGAAGTTCCAAACCCTTACAGTCTAATGGGCAATGAGCATTCTAAGCATAAAGATCATGAATTTGAGCTTCAACCATAAGTAAGGACTGTTTATTCATCAATTTCCTCTTGTTAATCCAATTTGTGACCTTCCTTTTCAAAATATTTAACTTACAACACAATCCATCAACATGATTAAGCTCCGGAGGAGAAATGTATTTCTGCCAAACATCCTTGATAAAAACTTCAATCTCCTGATGCTCCAGCCATGAACAGTCAAATTTAAATGGGTAATTGTGACGCTGAAACTTATCCTCCAATTGCAGAAAGACCATCCAGTGGTCGGATATCTTCGTTTATCCCACCCAAGAACGATACTGAGCACAAGAATCCAACAATGAAGCTTTCACCAAAAACTTGTCCAGTCTTTTATAAATACCATCATCACCACCTCTTTTATTGAACCAGGTAGGCACCGGGTCCCCTGAACAAACATCAATCAACTCATTAGAAATGAGTAGCTCTGAGAAGAAAGATGCCAAAACATCCATATGAGCATTTCGTCCCCAAATTTCCTGGGCAATCCTCGTAAATTTTAAATCCCCCGCTACAATAATATGATCCAGATCAAGGATATGAGACGCTTGCAGACCAAGCCAAAATGCCTCCCGCTGGTTATATGGGGCATAGCAATTCAAGATAGATAATCGACAATCATTGAATCAACAAACACCCTTCATTATAATTCCCCAGGAAGTATTAAACACAGAAAAAGAGTAGTATCAAAAGTCCCATGCCACCAGAAGACCCCCCGACATCCCTGACGAGCTAATGGCCGAGACCTCCCACCCAACAAGAATACCAACAATCTTTGAAATCGCTTGGATATCAGAACACATAGTCTCTTGCAACAGTAAAACACCAGGACAGGTTGTAGCAATAAGGTTGGAAAGGGCCCTAACCCGCGACACCCTTCCCACACCTCGGATATTTAGAGAGAAAATAGACATTAGGAAACCCTAGAAGGGGAGGATGTTTCTCTAAGGCTCCCAGAATAACCCAAAGAATCCAAACCCTCCACCCCTAAATCAATTCTTGATGAAATAGATATAGGTGCTTCCCCTTCAGAGGTATCCCCAAACATCTTACCTTTTTTCCGAGCCTTGTGAAGAGTAACATTGCGGAATCTCTCTGAATTAATAAACTGCACCAACGGATTTGAGCTAGGGTTGTTTGAGAAGATAGGTAAAGGTGTGACCAAACCACCACAATTCTTAATCACATCAACAACAGCCCCCTATGACAAGGACTCCCCCAATAGGTCAGGATCCCCCTTCAATACATTCGGACCAGAAACCCTTTCAATAATAGGAGAAACCCCAAGAGAATAATCACCGTGTCCCATAGGAAAAAGACAAGCAGTGTCCATGGGCACCAAACCAGAACTCTCCCCAATGAGATCCCGACAAGCATTCTTCTCAGAACAATAATTCAAACCTCGGTGACCAAAAGATCCCAACTCAGAATTAATAATAGTATGTTCAGAATCCCCAGCAGTAATCCTATTATCTAATGACGCTGCCGCATCCCACATTCCCACAAATTCAGCATCTGAAATAACCTTGTTTAAAGGAAAAGTAGGATTATTAGACTTACCAAAACAATTCAAAAGGACATCGGCTCGTTCCTTCGCAGGGGTCTCCGAAACCGGCTCAGGTGAAGGCGATGGAGTCAAAGTACAAGAAGATAGAGCAGCAGGACAATGTGACCTAGTATGTCTAGTTTGCTTACACATATAGCATCTAAAAGGAATCTTAAAGTAGTCCAACCTCTGTCTCCATACCTGAGCCCCCCAAATCAATTCAATCTCTTCAGGTAGCCCACACGACATATCAAATTCCACCATGACCGTGGCCGCTCGACGGTCAAACCCAAAGAGAGAAATATTATCAAGCCACACAAAGTGCCCCACCGAATTAGCAATACCCATCAGAATGTTCTCCGACCATAATTCTATCGGCAGACCAGGGATTAGGAGCCACAGATGTCGAAAGCGTTGCTTCTCCTTTAATGTGTCAAACGCCAAGTATCAGCGCTTCAAGCAAAAGGAACCCTCCTTGAAACACCAAAATATTTTCAGGATAATCCCAACATGTTCAACCTTAGAAAAGATAAACATCATCCAACCATTCAACAGTTGAATCACCCTCGATATATCCCCAACCAGCGGCACCCAGTGTTTTCGAACCCACTCCACCAAGTCCTTCTGATCACCTACAGCATATTCTAACCTGCCCACCACTGCATGCGCATAAAGCATCTCAATATGTTCCGAGTTTGTTTCCTGCAGAATCTGGAAGCAATCCAAACCCTCGCGGACCTTAATAGCTTTGGCTAATCAACGATTTCGAGCCTTCTCCCCTCTGAAACGTGAAGGCCAAGGAATAATAGAAATATTGCCTCGTTCCTTCAGAGGAACCCCATCAGGAACATGGAAAGAATGTCCACCCCTCACTTCGGTAGAGAATGGTAATCGATCACTCAGAGCAACAAAAGAAGAATCCAAACCCGGAAGTACAGAAGGGTCACCCATCCAAACTGTAGTGACCAGTAGTTATCAAGGGCAATCCGGACCACAATCACGTGTCGACCCAAGAAACAATACCCTAAAAATAGTAAAAAATACCTCACCCTAAAATAGTCACCAGTATAGCTCCTGACAAGACAGGAATCACCAAAAATGGCAAGACTAAAATAACCCCAGAAATAGCAGATATTGGTAGCACCCATACACTGAAAACTTCCCACTTATTTTTATACATGGTTGGTACTAGGTTGGTTCGAATGGAACCAACTTGACTCCATGTCGGAACTACCAAAGATCAGCTATGCCTGGTGAAAACAGTCCCACCCCACACCTGCCTGAGACACAACACTGCCAAAACCCTAACGAGCTCCATCTCGAAATTCAGGGGAAAAACCTACCCTCTTTAGCTTAGTTTCCAGTAGGGTAGTATTTTATCTTTCCATCTATTTTGTTATTCCATAATTGATCTGTGTGGCATGTAGTGGTAGATTTCACTCATTCAATATGTCAGATTGTATTGTTATTGTTTTTTGCTTAAGCATTGGGTTGTGTACATCTTGAGTGATCTCATTTGTATTCCAATATAAGGCCATCAACGAAATGAATAAAATAAATAAATTAGTTTTGTGTGCTTTAATTTTTATTGTATATTCTCTCTTGTTTATAGTTTTTCTCCTTTTGTTCATGCTTTCTCTAGGATGAGGCTTATTGAACATCATCAAGGATTTAGATCTACATTATTCAGTATCAACGCATCAATTTATACATACTCTCTTGATATATGGTTTTCTTTTTAACCTCCCACCAAACATTGATGGATCAACATACATACATTCTCTTAAACATTTGATCTCCTTTCATGGGTGCAGTAATAAAGCTTCCTCTCAGATTTTTGGCATGCCTCTAGCTTGCAGATTCACCAACCTCACCAGGGATATACATATACACCAAACTAAAAGAGTTTGTACTAGAGAAGATACTTTACATCATTATAATCAATTTAAAAAGAACAATAAAATAAACCAACAATTCAAAATTTCTTGACAAAATATTATGTGTAGTTAATGCTTTAAATTGGAATGTTGGAATGGGGTTATATAGATGTGTGTATGAACAATTTTTTTTTCTATTAATTCTCTAACTGATGAGATTCGTTTTTAGTATATTAGTTACAGTTAGGATGACTTAATGGTAGGTTACATCATGGCCACTTCATCTCCTATTTATATTAAAGGAGATTCATTTGTATAGTCATCTCATCTTGTCTAGTACATTGAATATATTATTAAAAGAGGTTCCCCCCTCAAAGAGTCTTGTTATTAATCCAATCTTTATCATTATCAAGGTGTATGTAATTACCCTTCTTCTTGTTTTTATGTTATTTGTAGAATTTCATTCATAACATTTTGTATCAGAGCATATGGTCCTTGGATTAGCTCCCTCAAAATGAGTCATATTTCCATTTCACTTTGACACTTTTCCTGAGATGTTTCAGAAAGTGAAATTTTCTGGAGCATCAAGAGACATAGTGAAGCGCTTATTCTAAGAATTCCAAGTTTTTTGTTATCTATATTTTCATATATATAATATATTAGTTATGGTTATGGCCTTAAAATTTTCCAAAAAGACATGATGGAGGAGCGTGATGTCCTTCAAACATAAACCAATGTCCTTGAGACATAAACCAAGAAGGGATCATTGATTACAACAGGTACAATTTCTACAACAATATAAGAAGAACACATACATTGATGAATATCTCATAGGGCCTTCATAATATCACACATGAATCATACTCAAAGTGCTTGCTAAACTTAAGATGTCTTGCCTCTATCTTGTGAGGTGAACATCACATTTAATGGATTAAAGGGATCAATGATGCTAAAATTAGGATTCATAGCTTTTCTCAAATGTTCACTTGTAGTATACCATAAATAGATTGATTTAACACAAAATTTCCATTACAAGTGCATTTCTATGCCATGTCATTTAAGAAATGGTGTATAACAAAATTATGAATATTCTATTTCCTAGGCTTTATGTTTATGTGAAAAATTAAAGTGATATTTTTTAATACACCACAATTTCCAAATGACTCCATTGTATTGAATATACAAAAGCATCTACCACTCTTTTGTGATTGTCTTACATTTTCCTTCAAAAAAATTTGATAATTAGAGGGTCTTAGATTTCCAATTATATTTTGTAACCTTTTAAAGTAGATTTCAGTAATTTGAGGAAATAGATGGCATGTTAGTTTTCTAATGAAATATTAGAGAATTCTAAAGGTAGTGTTTACTGAACTTATCATATGTAGCAGAGCCTTGCAAGGTATAACAACAACTTATACTTCAATAATTTTTGTTTTTCAATGGTAGTAATAGAGGGAAAATGTAATGAGAATAACTTAGAACAGTACATCATTTTATGGTAATCTATATTTAAACATAAATGTGATGTGATCTTTTCCAATGACGTTTTTGTTGAAGAACCACTTGTAAATGAATTAGTAGCGAAGGAAGCAACAACTAAGCAAGAAGTATGGGCACCACACACAAGGAATGAAGTAAAAACAGGAGGAAATAGAGGACATGAAGTCCAAGGATGTCCCCTCTCTAGTCTTACCCTATGTTGTGTCTCATGTTCAGGAGAGCATGGAACTAGAATTGGATAAACCCCACTTGGTGCTTCGACAAAGTGGTCAAAAGGCCTACAAAATCTGGTTAATAGGGATATAAAAGAGTGTCTTTAAGAGAAGGTAAAGAACAAGCCAACTACTATTAGTAATGCTTAATTGTAAAACAATTCCTCATACATAGACACACACCATCATGGAATATACTTAACTACTTTACATCATAAAATATGCTTACTTGAAATATCTGATTTCATTAAACAATCACATGTTGACACACACAATATCATGGAATATGCTTAACTACTTTACATCATAAAATATGCTTAGTTGAAATCTCTGATTTCTTTAAGGAATCACATATTGCAATTTTGAAACCAAACCAAAATATGATCACGTGTACATCACCGTCCAGTGTTCAAAAGCTAGAGACACATAATGTGGGAAGTATAGTTTACATCTTTGAAGAAATTCTTTGTTTGCATATATGTAAACCTGCAAAAACCAAAGGAAATATATTGAAGAATAAGTTGTACAAAGTCACATCTTTTAACAATTTTATTAATATATGATAATGGTAATAATTACGGTCTATAAAATAAGAAAAAAAATATAAGATATTAAAAATTAGTCCAATTCAAAACTTTACTCGTTATTTTGCCGCATCATTGCGACCCCATCCCATTGCAATAATGCTGAACTTGGACGAATTTGATTTTAAAGCTCAACATGTACTACATGATAAAAAGAGAATAATATGCGGCACATGGCACGTCCCTATAACAGCCACCAGATTGTAATGAAAGTATGATGTGATATAAAGCTCGAAGAAAGAGAAAACTCATGTGGGAATTCAAATTCTACGAAGAGTCTGATACCTGTAATGGTGGAGAAAGCGAACACTACGCGTTTATATCAGTTTTATGACGTTAATATTTATCTCCATCGAAAAGGCACGCTTTGAGTACATGTAATGATTTTAAAACAAAGAGAAAGAAAATCATTCCAATAAGTCTGTACAGTTTACAGCTTTATATCTCAGCATCAACAGAAACAGGGAGCAGTATAAGGAACAATCAAAACGTTTCTAGTAGTCAGAATCTGGCAGATTAAGAATGGTTCAAATTGTAATTTCTGTTGCTCCTATGATTTTGATTATTTGAGTAGTTTTAAAATTACGCATTTAATTTAACATCACTCATAGTAATTGTTGAAATGACAGCATTGCTTAAATTGCAATTTTCCAACGAGATTTATACCAGAATTAGTTAAAAAGCTACCGAGAAAACGAGGTGTTTTAGTTTGTTTTTATACTACCCGCATAAACAGGCTCAATGCAGACAGAAACCGGTGTGAAACTGACAAAGAAACAGGCTCAATGGAGACAGAAATCAATGCACAACGTAGCTTTTTAACGTATGGTGAGATTTGGTGGACCCTGTGTAGGATATTTTGGTGTGTATCAAGTTTGTAAATTCAATTTAGAAATTTATTCAACTACTACTACCATCAAAAATTTAAACTAATTCATAACTAAACTACTTAAGTTTCCAATGCGTTGTTGAACGTATTAATACCTATCTCGTCCCTAATACAAATAGAATTGCCAATGTCATATGCAAATTTTATTAGAAGATCGAATCCGCCAATGCCATCAGATTGATTTGAAGGGACAGATCAACATGAGTTATTATACGTGTATCAACCAGCGAAACAGAAAACAAAAATATGTGTAGACCCTAAATGTCCTAGTGACAGAGCAAAGGTTAACTTGTGCCCTATTATCTGCAAGAAAGATAGAGATATTTGTTTTAATGTGAAGGTGAATACCAATAGGTCACAAGTTAAGTGCCATGAAAAAGTTATGTGTTACTTGTTCTTTATGCTTAGTTGAAATCACATGTTGTTTATAACCCTCTCTAAATTTCTTACTCTTCAAGATATTTTCACTTCCCTTCATTTGCCTTCTGCTTAGCTGGCTACCCCTTTGACCTTCAGCTCTGTCCCGCCCTCATTGTCTCATGTTCGTTGCTCACCTTCTCCCACTTTGGAGGTCCGTCCCTGGATAGGAGATCCTGCTGAGTTTCCTTTTATTTCGCGGGAGGAGGTTATTTCCCCGAGTGCGGCCTACCTTGCAATTTCGAGCAGCGAACCTTTGGGTATCTCCCTCTCGCCCTCATCACTTCGTGACTTTGATTCTGGCCCTGAACCTATGCCCGAACCCCCAGATTTTGTTCAGAACTTGAACTAACCCTTGCCTATCTATTCGGCACAGGACTCGGGGAATCCAGATGTCCTTCCTATTGCCTCCATCATGAGGGGGAATGTGACAATCAGGAAGACCCGTAAACCCCGCAAAGCACAGCCTGTGGAGGAGGTTAACACCCCCCCGTCATAATCCTTCTGTTACGTCTTTATTCGACAAAGGTTTGGGAAGGCCTCTGTCAAATTGCAATTTTTCCTCCTCCCCTGTTTCAGCCCTTAGAGCTTGTGCGGCCTCTGACTCTCCTGCTTAATGCTCCTTACATCCTACAATGCGAGAGGGCTTTGCAATGGCCCCAAGCGTACTGCACTGAAGTTTTTTATTGACCGATTTAAACCTTTTATTATTCTTATTCAAGAGAGTATGCTTCCTGCCTCGGATGCCATCCAATACTTCTTATGCATTAATCCGGGTTGGAGGTCCTACGCAGCGGATGCGTCGGGTCTCTCCGGGGGTATTCTTATGGGCAGGAACCTGGACGTGGTTGACTTGAGCACTTTTAACACTTGTGCAGGCATCTTGGAGGAAGGCTAGACTATGGGTTTTGACCGTATTATTCATATTCTCAACATTTATGCTCCCTACTGTGACAAAAGTCTCTTCTGGGATAGGGAAAAGTCCGAGGGCTTATTACTTGCTCTCGACCTCAACGTTGCGGGGGACCTGAACTTCACCCTCTTGGAGCTAGAAGTGTGGGGGGCTGGTCGGGCTTTGGATCCCCTGGTGAACTATTTTATGGACCTATTCGATACTGCAAATTTGTGGGATGTGGTTCCTCCTAAGTTGGCCCCTACATAATCTAATGGCAGGTGCACTAAGGAGGGTTTATCCAACTGGCTCGACAGGTTTTTTATGGCCGATTCTATTTGTTATTCTGTGGGTATATATCGCTCTTGGCCGTATTCTATCGGATTCTCTTACCATAAGGTTGTATCCCTCCAATTGGAGTTTGATTGCAGTTTTTGGTGCTATCCATTTAAGTTCAATCCCATATGGCTCGAGGATGTAACCTTCTATGACTTTATCTGTGATAAGTGGATTGAATATGATGGTTTTTTTCATGGTTCTCTTCTTGCCATTTTAACTAAGAAACTTTGGAAACTTAAGAATGAGATCTTTGTTTGGGAGAAGCATAAAAAAACCAAAAATGACAAGTGCCTCCTGGAGCTGGATCGTGATATTCAGGCCCTCTCTCAGGTGGCTGACAATGATCTGTTCAGTCTTGGTCACATTAAGTCTCTGCAGCTCCTAGAAGGGGAGAATAATAGGATTCTAAGAGTTCAAGAAGAGACTTGACACCAAAAAATCCGGGCAGTCTAGATTCAGGTCGGTGATAATAATACAAAATTTTTCCATAGGTTTGCCAATCAGAGATGTCTCTTAAATTCTATCTAGGACTTGGATATTGAGTAGGATCATACTGCGTGTGAATTACCACTTTTGAAGGATGAAGTTGTTCGACATTTCAAGGATATCTATTGACTCAAGAGAGCTGGTAACCTGGAGAACCAGCTGAAGACCATTAAATTATTCCCTCAAATGTTTGACGAGGTAGCTTGTGTGGACATTACTAAATTGGTCACTAAAGCTGAAACTTTAACTACTCTGAAAGCATTTGCGAAGGACAAGGCGCCGGGTCCTGATGGGTTGACCGTGGAATTATTTATCCACTTCTTCCCACTTATGGGAAAGGATATCACTTTGGCCATTGAAGATTCCAGGGCAAAGTCCCATATTCCTGGTAATCAGAACTCTACTTTTATCACCCTCATTCCAAAGGTTGAAAAACCAAAAAGTTTTGGTGATTTCCATCCCATCTCGCTCTGTAACCTTCTTTATAAAGTTATATCAAAGATAATTTTCGAATTCATCAAGCCTTTTCTGGAGCAGTTCATTTAGGCCGAGCAGTTTGGCTTCCTCCATGGCCGACATTTGATTGACACGGTTGGTATATCCTAGGAGGGCTTACATTCTATCAGACTTAAAAATTTTGATGCCTTCATCTTGAAGCTAGACCTGGTCAAGGCCTATGATGAGCTTGACTGGAATTTTCTTCGTTTCATTCTCCTTTAGATCGGCATGCCTTTTGAATTGGTTGAATGGATTATGTCTTGTGTTACCACTGCAAATTATTCCGTTCTAGTTAACGGCTCACCCATTGACTTTTTTTTCGGTGGCCATGGCCTTCGTCAAGGCTGTCCTTTATCTCCATATATGTTTTTATTGGCCATTGAGGGGTTGAGTCTCCTTATCAAGGATGCAAAGCTTAAAGTCCTTATCTATGGCATCAAGGTGACTCCGGCAATGCATCTTACTCATTTACTATTTGTTGATGATGTTTTGTTGTTTGGTCATGGCTCGTATGGTGAATGGTTTTAGTTCAAGCTTATTACCAATTGTTTCTACAATGCTTCAGGATTGGATATTAGTATTACTGAATCCTCTTTTGTCTATCAATGTATGGACCAGGTTGTGAAGGATCAAATTGCAATATTATTCCCCTTCCCCATGAAAGAGCTTATCTCTGGGTTTAAATATCCCGGCTTTTATCTCAAACCAGTTGGTTATACCTCTGTGGACTGGGTTTGGTTGATCAAGAAGGTCCAGCGAAAAATTAACGGTTGGTCCTTCAACTATATTTCGTTGGGTGGTCGCCTCACTCTTATAATTTCGATGCTTCAAGGTATTTTGGTATTTTGGTTCTCCCTCTACATTGTTCCATTGAATATTATCACAAGTCTATGCAGTCTCTTCTCCTGGTTTCTTTGGTCGAGTTTTGGCAACACGGGTATTTCACTTAACTTCCTTGGATTCCATCACAAGGCCTAAATCTCTCGATGGTTGGGGACTCAAGGATCTCCGATCCTTCAATCTCGCCCTCTGTGAAAAGTCTTTTTGGAGATGTTTACATGATTCTTGTATTTCGGGTTCGGTGATCCGACATAAGTACCTCAGGAGGCTGCCACTCCCTCTTTGGTTACAGAACAAATATATTACACCTCGTCACTCTTGTATTTGGCGTAGTTTTATTAAGACTTTTCCTATTCTCAACCTTATCCTTTGCTGGACTATTGGAAGGGGCACGCAGGTCTTTGTTGGGCTGGACCTGATTGCAGGCTTGGGGTGGGATTTCCAGTTGCCTACTGCTCTTATTCAGGCCCTACATGCATGTAATGTCTATGTTCTTAATCAAGCGATCTCTTCACAAGAGGGTTGTACTCATTGGCGGACCGCAGTGGATTTGAACCTAGGACCGCATTTGCACCTTGCTTGGATTGAGAATACCAAAAAATTGATTAATGTTGGCATTTCGATTAATTTGGATAACGATATTGTCAGTTGGGGTATAAATAAGGAGACTGGTATGGTTACATCACCTTTGTCTTATTCTATTTTGACGGAGGGTGTTGTTGATGAGGCTCGGCAAAGGTCACTGTCTAAGTTTTGGCAGGTGAAGTGCCCCTCAAAATCCATTGCTTCATGTGGATGGTGCTCCAAAACAAAATATTGACGTGGGATAACCTCATTAAGCATGGCTTTTGTGGCCCGGGATGCTATTTGTTGTGCTTAAAGGCTGGAGAATCTGTAAATCATCTTTTTCGTCAATGTCCACTCTTTCATAAACTATGGACTTCTATAGAATCCAATTACATGTTACACTTCTCCTGGAAGCATTCACCTTTCGGAAATTTTTTTTGGCATTGGATGGCGAACAAGGTTTACGATCCATCTCTCTTATTTTTTATCGTATGGGAATTCTAGAAATCCCGGAATCGCTGCATATTTCGGGGGGCGATGTTTTCTGTATCACGGTTAAGTTCTACGATCATTGGCTATCTTAATATGACCTGCACGTTTTCTCCAATGAAGAGCAGATGTGTTTACCCTCATCATGAGGAGGATTGCAGCTATCCTATAGGCTACTTTGATGGTGCTTCTCATAGGTCATGGTGTGGGGTTGGCATGTTGCTTAAACTCTCTCCCGATCACTTCTTCCAGATTCAGATGGGGGCTGGTAAAGGCACCAATACCTGGTCTGAGTTTCTTGCTCTTTGGGGTCTCCTCTTTTTTGCCACGCAATTGGACATCACTACAATGTGTGTCTTTGGGGATTCCAGGGTGATTATTTTATGGGCCATTGGAGAGCAGTGCCTCTGATCGATTGATGTAACATACCCCTCTTTGCTGAAAAACATTTTATGTTGGAAACATTATCTTAAGTTTTATTGTGAAGTTTTATATTGGACAAGTGTCCAAGGATGACTGCAATTTGCACAATATTTTATTATTAAATAAATTAAATAGGAGACAAACATCTTAGGAGATTGTTGAAAGAGTGTTTATTGACCCACTAGGTGGAATGGAATCTGGGGTAGAAGGCAATGGACAAATGGCAGCTTCATGAGGCAAGTAACTAGTTGTTGGTATGAGAAAGCTCCCTTGAATTGTGGTATTAGTGCCCTGAAATATGGGACTAGAGCTTGAGGCTCATTTATTGAAATCTGCCCACTAAAGACCTAGACAATCTTTTTAAGAGCCATCGAATTTTGGATTGAGGTTCATCACTTTTCATAACGAGAAAATTTACCTTGGGGTTTTGCTGCTTGCACCCAAGAGATTCGATGAAAGGATATGCTAGTTTTTTATCATGGTGTAATATTTCCTGTTATACTGTTGAGTGCAGATGTATATTGCTAAGTGCAGAGTTCTAAAGGCTGAGGAGCAAGTCTTAATAGTTTGCTTCCTGTACAATTTCTGAGTGCCTTGCTTCTACACATAGTTCATCTACCTGGTGGTTCAGTAAACAGGCTCAGGGGTCCAAAGGATGAAAGTAGATTGGCTGCTTCTTCTGGAGAAGGTTGGGAGGAACAGGCCTCCTTGGTTGTTTGTCCACCCTATCAACAGATACAGGTTCTACTTGTCATTTCAGTCTCTAAGTAGTTAATTTACTTTCTATAAATTGTTAATTTAGTACTCTTTAGCTAACAAATGATAATGTAGAAGTATAAATATGATTTTCTGATCTATTTTAGGATTTGTAAACTATCGAATAGATATATGAATTGATAAATGCCTCCACTCTATTTTTCCCATATTGTTTTCTGTACAGTACTCTAGTACAGAGAGGAAAGATTAAGATAGATGAATGATAGGCAGAATGTAGAATGAATCGATAGACTAACACTGCTGTGTTTCCTTAATATTTCTTGTCCGTTATATTCTGTAATGTAAACTACATATGTCTAGACTCATAATACATAACAATACTTCATTTTATAGGCAGTATAATAATTCTTTTTCATAGAAATAGAAGTAAACATTTCATCCCTATATGAAACCTAGGGTTTCCTTTTTAGTCATTTAATTATTCACAAAAGTTATATATTATGCATTCTCTTTTATTCTCTTCAAAATGGTAAAATGTTATAAGTTCACTTTACTTCTTTCATCATTATGCATGAAATAAACAGCTGTAAAATAAACATTACTTTATTACACAAACAAAATTATTTTACACAGTTAACTAAACTATTAATATTCATATTAGACAGAACCCTAACTTCTTTATATCAACATTTAATATTTATTTCCACTTTTAACAAGTCAAATAATCTATCCAAGGACAGAGTCCTTAAAAGTCTTTTACAACATAACAGACATGGGGTCAAAATCTTAAAATAGAACTAAGTCACTTAAAACATCGCAACAGGCTTATAGCCGTAGACAGTTAGACCCTCATAAACATAGAATAATACAGTTTTGGACAAATGTCCCATTACTTGACAGAACCCCCAACACTTAGTATTCATTTCAACAGTTACCGATTCAATCTTTTATACATAACAGAGCAATAGAAGACTTTTACAAATAGTGTCGAGTCATCAGAACCATATTATTATTATAACCAGAATGGTCTAGGGTTAAAACCCTCTTAGCGTAATTACATCTTACAAGTATTTCACGTAGAAAAACAATGCTGATAGTGGCACTTTTCAATAGGGTTTGAAACCCAAATATTTTAAAACAAAAACCACATTAGATATTACAACTGCAAAAATCAAAATAACCATCGATAGTATTATTCTGCACAAACAAAACCAAGTTTGAAAACTGCAGATCGAGAGGTCAAGCCATTCGGCTTTTCAACACTGTAAAGGTTCAAACATCATCTCCTGCCGAACACTAGGGATTGAGGTTTCACGTTAAAGCATCAAGTATTGGCTCTCATCCATTAACCCATTACAACAAACATGAACATCAACTAACACAGAGTATGGAGTTTCAAACACAATTCAGTTTTATACAATATAAAATCCATAGGCCGAATTCTTCTTATTATCCAGAACAACTGAGGGTTAAAACCATGGAAAACAAGTATTACTTTCGACAAATAGTATGAACTGTAGAATACATCATAAGGGTAGGTCGAGCATTCCATCCTCCCTACGCATGCTTCAAAGCATGTAAGAATTCGCGAACATCATCTACATCTTCACAAATCGAGAAGCTTTGGCCAAAGCAAACACAACCAACAGTTGTCAGGAGAAACCACAAGGGAAACCACCGAGACTTACCATAACTTGCAGTAACTCCCTTTCATCTTGAGCGCCAAACCATGTGCATAACAAAACTTGCCATGAACACAGAACGTGGTTAACAATATTCAAAAAGCTAAACAAAATACTGACGAGTACATCCATAAAAAATTACAGTGAGACATTACCTTAACATTTAATTGAAGGTCGAGAACAATAGCCTATAAAATTGGATTGAATCCTGGGTCAACACGCAACTCACTTGAATATTGTAGTTATTACTTCAAAACCAGATCTCAACTCTTAAAACCATTAAATGGTAACAGTATCATGTTCAGGTCATGGGTTCGAATCACGAAAGAAGCTCCCAGAAAAATGCTAACGAAACCCTGAAGTTTCTCAGGCCTGTCGGCCTCTCCACAGAGCCACTCTCCAACACATTGAATGGCAAAGGAAACAATAACCTCGAAAACTAGTGGAGATTAGGGTTAAGTTCCAAATCCCAAGAATCACATAAGATCAATGGTGGAGATCACACATCAAGCACCTCATATTCCCAGTCAACCACCAATGACAGTTATGCCAACATTAATAACCATTGCCACCATGGATACTAGCTAGGATAACTTTCAAACTAATTCACATACAACTTGACCACGTTGAATGCTTTATCATGATGCCTTCACGTGTTAAGCACTACGAAAGCAGCCATAGAGGTATTCCACTGAGCTGGTAGATAGGATTGTTAAATGCCAAGGTTGGATGCGAATGCCTGCCAGCACATGTCCATTACAACATTAATTTCCTAGTCCTTATCACGACTTCACATTGGTTATGTTCATAAACTTGTCATAACATAGATCATAATATAAGTCATAGTGTATATATATGGTATCATTTCAACTAGGTATCGAACACATGTTTCGAAAGGGTTCACAATGATGCCCATATTTGTTATATTATTTTGTGTATAGGACTAAGGCACTAGCCTTTGCATATAGTGTATATGCTATCGAAAATAAATAGAATTTGCATATAGTGTATATTCTATCGAAATTAAATAGAACTTACATATAGTTTATATTCATTAGGAACTATACGATAATTAGCATGCTATAGGAAATACATAGGACTTGTAAATAGTATACACTATAGGAATTAATTGTAAGTCATATATAGTTCATACTATAGAGAAAGCATGGAAGAAATATAGAGGTCATCTATTATAGCACATCGCATATCAATTTGCATATAGTGCACATGTTATAGGAATAGAATGTATCATGCCTTTAGCCTATGTTATATAAAGGCACATTAACCTTGTGACAAACAATAGTAGCGCATATTATCCTAAACCGATGCTATGATACTCTAATTCATCATTTAAATGTTAAACAAAGGAAACATATGAGTTGTATAGTGTACAAATACAAACTTAGACGAGTCATGGTATAAGTACCTCAGAAATTTATTATACAACCTTTGACAGCTAACTGCAAGTGCAATTTTAAATTATATCTAATGTGTCACCCTTACCTATAAATTTGCAAAAGGGAAAGTCCAAATGCTTTAGCATATATGCTAAGTAATCCTCGGGGTACCCTTAGGACCCCTTTAATCATCAAAAGAGGAACAATAGTTAGCACTTATAAACAGTATATCGATAGAACATTGACATAAGTAATATAAAAATATAGTTGAGATGAGAAGAACATTCAATAGCATCGAAATGTAGATTTTAATTTCATCTCTTATCATGTCGCAAAACAATATATTTATGATCGTTACAAACATTTATTACAACATGACAACATAGAAGCAATTATTATAATTCTGCGCAGTTAATATATGCATTAAAATCAACCTTAAAAAATTTTAAATTTTTGTGAAATTTTGGGATGTTACATGTGGTATCAAAGCGTGAGTTCAAACTCTAGGCCTGAAATAGGCTCACGCGCGCAAAACATAAAACTTAGTTACTGACTTTATTTAAATTTTGTTTATGTACAAAACAGTTTGACGTTTAAATTGCAGGTATATTGGATATACCGGAGGAATCACCAGAGGATAGATCTCCTCATCATAATGAACATAATAACAACACACATAATAATGGTAATGAAGGAATTTACGTAGAGTTAAATAATCAATCTTCTGAACTGTTACGTAGTGTAAAAGATTTAAAATCTGAAATAAGGACTGTTAAAGAAGAGAATGAACGAATTATGAAGGCACGAGATGAGTTAAATCATATTTTAATGGAGAAATACCATAACGAGGAAAGAGGAATGAAATCAAAAGTAAATTCTGATTCTGGTACAATGTCTCACAAACATAAAAGTAAGAAAGCAAAGAATGGTAAAAATAATAATTACTCTTCATCTGAATCTGATCAAAGTAATTAAAATTTTGTTCATGACAGCAGTGACAGTGATTGTTGTTCTAAGAAGAGGAAGCATAAGCATCATGAACAAATCACAGGAGAGTTTAAAAAGATTAAGCCACCAACCTTTAATGGCGAAAATGAAAAGAGTGAGACAGCTGAAGCATGGTTGTCTAGCATGAAGAAATACTTTCATATTTATGATCGCTTTTCTCAGTTAAAAGCCAAGATGGCTATTTACAATCTGACCATAAAGGCAGATATTTGGTGGCAAGATCTTAAAAGAATTAAGAACATAAAGGAAATAAATATAACCTGGAGTATGTTTAAAATTTATTTAAGTAAAAGTTTATGTCAGAATAGTACTATGAAGATAAATCTAAGGAATTTTATGATTTAAAACTGGGTACTATGAGTATGAAGAAGTTGCGCAACAAGTTTCTTAGTTTGTTGAGGTATGTACCTTACATGGTCGAAGAGAAGCCTAAGGTACAAAGGGTTCTAAGTTGTCTACCTTTCAACATAAAAGACAGGATTGAATATGATAATCCTTCCACTTTGGAAGAGGCTATGAGAAAAGCTAATTTCTGTTTTGAACAAAACAGAAAAAGAGAAGGAATATCTGGCTAGAAGAGTAATAAGTCTAATCATTTTGATCATAAAAAGAAGAGTTTTAATTATAATTCTGGAAATTTGAACAAAAAATTTAATAACGGAAATTTTGCAAGTAATAATAATTATAGGAGTAATGCACCACATAATTTTACTGCTGCAAGGAATATGCCTAATAATAACAACAACAATAATAATAACAACACCAGATATGTTGAACAGAAAGCACCTTTGAAGTGTTATGATTGCGATGGACCCCATACTAGAGCTCAATGCCCACGCAACAAAAAGATAGTCAACAACATTCACACCATACAAGCAGAACCTACAGTTGGAGATGTAGTAAGAGAGATTCCTAGGATAAATGCAGCGCTGGAAAATCGTCAAGTAGATCATCAAACGTCTATGGTCGAAATCAAAGGTATGACACACAAAAAATATATTTCCATTCTAATAGATCCAGGTGCAAGTTTGAGTTACATTTCACCTGAATTAATGAAAAATTGCAAGTTAAAGGTAGAGAAATTTGATAATTCATGGTTAGCTCATCTAGCAACAACCATTAAAAGAAAGGTTAAGACTTTGTAAAAATTGTGATGTATTTATGAGTCAGTTGAAAACGCAAGTTAATCTGAATGTTTTACCATTAGGGTCATATGACTTGTTGATTGGCATGGACTGGCTTGAACAACATAGAGTAGTACTTAATTGTTATGAGAAATATTTTACTTGTTTGAATAATGAAAGAAAAACTGAAGCAAAAAGGGAATTCATAGGAAGATTTCTGTAAGACAAATTTCTTCTTTACAAGTTAAGAGAGTTGCAAGAAAGGGTTGTAAAATGTTTGTTGTTAATGTTATTAATGATGAATGTTCATCTAAAGAAGATAAGTTAAAACTGGAGGATATACCCATCCTTAGGGACTTTTCTAATGTATTTCCGGAAGAGGTTCCAGGACTACCTCCGAAAAGGGAACTTGATTTCACCATTGAGTTAGTACCGGGTGCGGTACCAAACTCAAAGGTTCCCTACAGAATGAATATTCTGGAGTTAAATGAACTAAAATATCAGTTGAAAGAATTAATAGATAAAAACTATATAAGGCCTGGTGTGTCTCCTTGGGGAGCACCAGTTATTTTTGTTAAAAAGAAGGAAGGTACCATGCGACTATGTATAGATTACCGTCAACTTAATAAAATGACAATTAAAAATTGATATCCCTTTCCCTGCATTGACGATCTATTCGATCAAGTATGCGGAGAATAGATATTCACTAAAATTGATTTAAGGTTTGGCCATCATCAAGTTAGAATAAAAGACGAAGAGATATTCAAAACTGCTTTTAGAACACGATATGGGCACTACGAGTTCGTAGTTATTCCTTTTGGGCTAACTAACGCACTGGAAGTGTTCATGTGTTTAATGAACAACATTTTTCATAAGTACTTGGATAAGTTTGTAGTTGTGTCCATTGATGATATTCTAATTTATTCAAAAACTAAAGAAGATCATGACGAACATTTAAGGATAATTCTGCAAGTGTTAAGAGAACATAAGCTTTATGCTAAGTTCAGCAAATGTGACTTTTATAATGATAAAATACAGTACCTAGTTAACATAATCTCTAGAGACGGAATTTCCGTCAACCCTAATAAGATAAAATCAATTAACGAGTGGCTTGTTCCTAAAGATGTAACTGACGTTCGATCATTTATGCAGATAATAGGTTACTACAGAAATTTTATTGAAGGGTTCTCACGAATTGCAAATCCCATCACTTCTTTGCAGAAGAAGGGGAAGAAATTCGTATGGGATAAAAAATGCCAAGAAAGTTTTAATAAGTTAAAAGAATTATTAACAACCGCACCCATTTTAAAAATTGCTAATCATAACAAAGACTTCATTGTATGCACTGATGCGTGCAACGATGGACATGGAGGGGTCTTAACTCAAGAACTTCATGCTATTGCTTTTGAGTCTAGAAAGTTAAAAATCCATGAAAAGAACTACGCAACTTACGATCTTGAGTTGGCAGTCGTGATACATGCACTGAAAATGTGGCACCATCACTTTATTGGAAGAAAGTTTATATTAATGACAGATAATAAGGGCTTAAAATACTTGTTGGATCAAACAAATCTTAACGCAATGTAAGCTAGGTGGTTATATTTCCTTAGTGAGTATGATTTCGAAATTCAACACATTAAGCGTAAAGAAAACTAAGTTGTTGATGCCTTGAGCAGAAATGTCAGATTAAGTTTTGTGGCAACAATCAACATGTTTAAGACAAATCGGGAAAATCAAATTGAGCAAGGAATTAAACAAGATGAAAACTATCAAAAATTGCATGATAAGGTTTCTGCAAATTTATCTGAAAATTTAATAACAGATTATAGCATTAATGAAAAAGGCTTAATAACTTATAAAAACAGAATTTATGTACCTAATGTGTCAAAAGTTAAGCTGCTAATTTTGGATGAAGTTCATAAGAGTCCTTATTCGGGACATCCAGGTTATCAGAAAATGATAACTATGTTAAGGAATGATTCTTTTTGTCCCAACATGAAGAACGAAATGGATGAATACATATCTAGATGTTTTGAATGCCAGACAATTAAGGCTGAAGATCAACATCTAGCTGGCCTATTGTAGCCATTTCCAATTCCAGAATGGAAGTGGGAGATTATAAGTATTGATTTTATTACAAGTTTACCTAAGAATTAGAAACAAAATGATTCAATAAGTGGTGTTGTGGATAAAATTAGTAAATCTGCTCATTTTATTTCTGTTAAGACTACATTCAAAGCTGCTAACATTGCAGATGTGTTTATGAAGCAAATATTTCGCTTGCACGGAATTTCAAAGGTAATTATTTCTGATCGAGACTCCAAGTTTACTGGAAATTTCTGGATAGCATTGTTTAAAGGTTTAAATACTAAATTAAATTTCAGTACTGCTTTCCATCCACAAACTAATGGACAGACTGAAAGAGTTAATCATATTTTAGAAGACATGTTACAAATGTATGTTAAAGATCAACCAACTAAGTGGGAAGATTATTTGCATTTAGATGAATTTGCATACAATAATCATTATCAAGCATCTGCTAGACTTAGTCCATCTTAGATTTTATATGGAAGGAAATGTTGTACTCCTATTTCTTGGGATAAACCTATGGATATATTAATGTTATGACTAGATTTGTTAAAAGAGATGGAGCTAACCGTAAAACAGGTTCAAGGCAACTTAAAAGTTGCACAAGATCGACAAAAAATTTATGCAGATCTGAAACACACTGAAAGAGAATTTTAGGTTGGAGATCATGTTTTTGTAAAGTTAAAACCCAAGAAAAGTTCTTTAAATCTCCGGAGTTGTGCTAAACTGGCACCAAGGTACTGTGGACCATTTGAAGTCCTATCAAGGATTGGACTTGTTGCATATCAGTTGGCATTGCCATCAAACTTAAGAATCCATAATGCTTTTCACATTTTTGTTTTAAATAAGTATGTGCATGATGCTACTCATGTGATGAATTAGAATGACATACAGGTGGAACCCAAAGGCAATTTTCAGGTGGAACAGGACTGTATTCTTCAGAGGAGGGAGATTATGATCCGGAATCATACCATAGGGTAGCTAAAGGTGAAATGGAAGCACCTTAGCCCTGATGAAGCTACCTGGGAATTGGAAAGTAACATGTGAGCAGCATATCCAGTTCTATTTCAAGGATGCTCTGACGAAGAATAAGCAACATCGAGGATGATGTTGAGCTTAAGTGGGGGTGTTTGTAACATACCCCTTTTTGCTGAAAAAACATTTTATGTTGGAAACATTATCTTAAATTTTATTGTAAAGTTTTGTATTGGACAAGTGTCTAAGGATGACTGTAATTTGCACAATATTGAATTATTAAATAAATTAAATATGAGACAAACAGCTCAGGAGACTGTTGAAAGAGTGTTTACCAACTCACTAGGTGGAATGGAATATGGGATAGAAGGAAATGGACAAATGGCAGCTTCATGAGGCAAGTAACTAGCTGTTGGTATGGGTCAACTCCCTTGAATTGTGGTCTTAGTGCCCTGAAAGATGGGATTGGTGATTGAGGCTCATTTATTGAAAACTGACAACTAAAGACCTAGGCAATCTTTTTAAGAGCCATCGAATTTTGGACTGAGGTTCATCACTTTTTCTGACGAGGAAATTTACCTTAGGTTTTTTATGCTTACACCCAAGAGATTCGATGAGGGGATATGCTAGTTTTTTATCATGGTTTAAGTCTTCCTGTTATAATATTGAGTGCAGAGTTATACTACTGAGTGTAGAGTTCTAAAAGATGAGGAGCAAGTCTTAATAGTTTGTTTCCTGTACAATTTTTGAGTGTCTTGCTTCTACAGAGAGTTCATCTACCTGGTGGTTCAGTAAATAGGCTCAAGGGTCCAAAGGAAGCAAGTAGATAGGCTGCTTCTTCTAGAGAAGGTTGGGAGGAACAGGTATCCTTGTGTGTTTGTCCACCCTATCTACACATACAGGTTGTACTTGTCATTTCAGTCTCTAAGTAGTTTGATTACTTCATGTAAATTGTTAATTTAGTACTCTTTAGTTAACAAATGGTAATGCAGAAGTATAAATATGATATTTTGATATGTTTTAGGATTTGTAAACTATTGAATAGATATATGAATTGATAAATGCCTCCACTGTATTTTTCCCATAATGTTTTCTATATAGTACTCTAGTACAGAGAGGAAAGATTAAGATAGATGAATGATAGGCAGAATGTAGAATGAATGGATAGACTAACACTACTGTGTTTCCTTAATATTTCTTGTCTATTATATTATGTAATATAAATTACATATGTCTACGCTTAGAATACATAACCGTACTTCATTTTATAGGCAGTATAATAATTCTTTTTCATAGAAATAGAAGTAAACATTTCATCCCTATATGAAACCTAGGGTTTCCTTTTTAGTCATTTAATTATTCACAAAATATAAATATTTTGCATTCTCTTTTATTCTTTTCAAAACGGTAAAATCTTATAAGTTCATTTTACTTCTTTCATCGTTATGCATGAAATAAACAGCTGTAAAATAAACATTCCTTTATTACACAAACACAATTATTTTACAGAGGTAACTGAACTATTAATATTCATATTAGATAGAAGCATAACTTCTTTATATCAACATTTAATATTTATTTCCACTTTTAACAAGTCAAATAATCTATCCAAGGGTAGAATCCTTAAAAGTATTTTACAACATAACAGACATGGGGTCGAAATCTTAAAAGAGAACTAAGTCACTTAAAACATCATGACATGCTTATAGCCATAGACAGTCAGACCCTCGCGACCATAGAATAATACAGTTTTGGACAAATGTCCCATTACTTGACAGAACCCCCAACACTTAGTATTCATTTCAACAGTTACTGATTCAATCTTTTATACATAACAGAGCCATAGAAGACTTTTACAAATAGTATCAAGTTATCGGAACCATATTATTACTATAACCAAAATGGCCGAGGGTTAAAACCCTCTCGACGTAATTACATCTTACATGTATTTCACATAGAAAAAAATGCTGATAGTAGCACTTTTAAATAGGGTTTGAAACCCAAATCTTTTAAAACAAAAACCACATTAGATATTACAACTGCAAAAATCAAAATAACCATCAATAGTATTATTCTGCACAAACAAAACCAAGTTTGAAAACTACAAATCGAGAGGTCAAGCCATTCGGCTTTTCAATGCTGTAAACATTCAAACATCATCACCTGCCGAACACTAGGGTTCGGGGTTTCACGTTAAAGCATCAAGTATTGGCTCTCATCCATTAACCCATTACAACAAACATGAACATCAACTAACATAGAGTATGGACTTTCAAACACAATTCAGTTTTATACAATTATATAATCGATAGGCCGAATTCTTCTTATTATCCAGAACAACGAGGGTTAAAACCCTGGCTTGAACAAGTATTACTTTCAACAAACAGTATGAATTTTCGAATACATTATAAGGGTAGGTCAAGGATTCCATCCTCCCTACGCATGCTTCAAAGCATGTAATAATTCGCAAAGAGCTTCTACATCTTCAGAAATCGAGAAGCTCCGGCCAAACCAAACACAACCAACAGTTGCTAGGAGAAAGCACAAGGGAAACTACCGAGACTTACCATAACTTGCAATAGCTCCCTTTCATCTTGAGCACCAAACCCTATGCATAACAGAAACTGCCATGAACACAGAAGGTGGTTAAACAATATTCCAAAAGCTAAACAAAATACTGATGATTACATCCATACAAAATTACACCAAGACATTACCTTAACATTTAATTGAAGGTCGATAACAATAGCCTCTGCAACTGGCTTGAAGCCTGGGTCAACACGCAATTCACTTGAATATTGCAGTTATTACTTCAACACCAGAGCTCGAATCTTAAAACCATTAAATGGTAACAGTATCACCTTCAGGTCACAGGTTCGAATCACAGAAGAAGCTCCCAGAAAACTGCTAACGAAACCCTAAAGTTTCTCAGGCCTGTCAGCCTTTCCACAGAGCCACTCTCCAACACATTGAATGCCAAAGGAAACAATAACCTCAAAAACTAGTGGAGATTAGTGTTAAGTTTCAAATCCCCAGAATCACATAAGATCAATGGTGGAGATCACACATCAAGCACCTCGTATTCCCAGTCAACCACCACAGTTATGATAACATTAATAACCAATTCCACCGTGGAGACCAGCTATGATAACTTTCAAACTAATTCACATACAACTCCACCACATTGACTACTTTATCACGATGCCTCCACGTGTTAAGCACCATGAAAGCAACCATGGAGGTATTCCACTGAGTTGGTAGATAGGAGTATTAAATGCCAAGGTTGGATGCGAATGCCTGCCAGCACATGTCCACTACACCATTAATTTCCTAGTCCTTATCATGACTTCGCATTGGTTATGTTCGTAACCTTGTCATATCATATATCATAATATAATTCATAGTGTATATATATGGTATCATTTCAACTAGGTATCGAACACATGTTTTGAAAGGGTTCACAACGATGCCCATATTTGTTATATTGTTTTGTGTATAGGACTAAGGCACCAGCCTTTGCATATAGTGTATATGTTATCGAAAATAAATAGAATTTGCATATAGTGTATATGCTATCGAAATTAAATAGAAATTGCATATAGTTTATATGCATTAGGAACTATACGATAATTAGCATGCTATAGGAAATACATAGGACTTGTAAATAGTATACACTATAGGAATTAATTGTAAGTCATATATAGTTCATACTATAGAGAAAGCATGAAATCAAAATAGAGGTCATCTATTATAGGACATCGCATATTAGTTTGGATATAGTGCACATGTTATAGGAATAGAATGTATCATGCCTTTAGCCTATGTTATATATAGGCACATTAACGTTGTGACAAACAATAGTAGCTCATATTATCCTAAACCAATGCTATGATACTCCAATTCATCATTTAAATGTTAAACAAAGGAAACATGTGAGTTGTATAGTGTACAAATACAAACTTAGACAAGTCACACTATAAGTACCTCGAAAATTTATTACAGAACCTTTGACGGCTAACTGAAAGTGCAATTTTAAATTATATCTGGTGTGTCACCCTTACGTGTAAATCTGCGAAAGGGAAAGTCCAAATGCTTTAGCATATATGCTAAGTAAGCCTCAGGGTACCCTTAAGCCTCTTTAATCATCAAAAGATGAACAATAGTTAACATTTATAAACATTATATCGATAGAACATTGACATAAGTAATATAAGAATATAGCTGAGATGAGAAGAACATTCAATAGCATCGAAATGTAGATTTTAATTTCATCTCTTATCATGTCACAAAACAATAAATTTATGATTGCTACAAACATTTATTACAGCATGACAACATAGAAGCATTTATTATAATTCCACACAGTTAATATATGCATTAAAAGCTACGTTGAAAATTTTTTTTTTTTGTGAAATTTTGGGTTGTTACAATTGAACTCGAGGGCTGGATCAACCGTGTTCGCACTCTTATTGATGGTTTCAGCCATGTTTCTTTTAGACACATTTACCGGGAGCATAAATCTGTGGCGGATTCCCTCTCTAAGCTAGCTCTAGGTGCCTTCGATGGGTGCTTATGTTTCTCTGAGTACAGGGGTGGCAATCTTCATTGTCAATCTTCTCTCCTGTTTGACTCAGATTGGCCTTTTACTTTTATCTGTTCGAACCTGGTTTTTTGCGTTTTATATGGGAAAACTGTATGACATATTTCCTCATGATCTGATTATAACCTCTGGATGTGATGTGAATGTTTTGTAGCCAACTCTGAACTTTGGGTAGCTTGCCTAATTTTGTAATCCTCCGATGCAGCTTTTTTATTAATAAAAATTTGCTTTTTTCTAAGTTACATTTTACCTTCTTAAGTTAAATGGGTTGTCTGTCACTACTAGTTACCCATGAATGAGTTACTAGTTATCCACCACTTATCCATGCATGAGCTACAAGTTATCCATGCAACTGCTGCCGCTTATTTTTTATATTCCTTTTTTTATAATTGTTTATTTCAAATTTTGTACGACAGTCATAAAATCAATGTGAGAGTACACTTATCCTATCCTCTTTCAATTTAGGAAAATCAGAGATGTAATCCAGCCCAAATTCTAAGATATAAACAACTACTTTTTTATTTCGGGTGACACAAAACTACTCCATATTGTTTATTGTTTAGATTCACAATTTTTCTACGATAGCTTGCATGAAAAATTGTTTTTATTATTATATGCATTATTTCATTTTGGTATGAATAAGAAAAATTCTAGAAAGGTAGACGTATAATCCCAATTTGTTTTCCAAGTTTTTCAAAACCCTTTTGGATTGAAAGATGTCTTAAGAACTTTGATATGTGAAATTATTTTGACTATGAATTTCTTACCTAAAACTGTACGAGAAAAACTAACACTAACACATGTTTCTATGGACTAAATATATATAAACATATACACAAAATTTACATCGATTCATAGCGTTTTACTTTCATAAATTATTTTATTTCATAGGTTAACTATTTGGACAATGAAAAGCCATTAATATAATGAAACAAAAATGTTATATTCGAGTGAAACAATGTAACTGCATATTTAAATGATAAAAATAATAGTGAATAATACTTGTGAGTGAATGAAAGAAAGGAGCCTACACGTCTACAATAGTGAATAGTTGCATTGTTGAAGTCAATTAAAAAAGTTTAATTTCATGGATTCTGACTAGGAAGTTTGGAAAGAGAATTCCAATAATGGAATTTTGGGATTTTGGGATTTTTGGAAATTTTAAAAATTAAAAGTGGTTGATATAAATGGTTTGAAATTTGAAATTTTTTAAAATTATAAAAGATTATATAAAAATGTCAAGTAAGGAGTTAATTTTTTACTATTACAAATGTTCTTACATTTAATTTTAAAGAAAAAATTTAGTATTAGAAATATTTAGAAAATTAATAAAAAGAAAAAGAAAAATCATTAACCTTATTATAAAAATCTAAAGTTTATTTTTTTCATAATTAGATTAAAAGAAAACATTACTAAAATGCTTTTTTTATTAGGTAAAATCACATTAAATTTCAAGTTCAAGATATTTGGAGCATAAGAATAAAATTTTAAATAAAATTAATTAATTATTTACTATTTTCTTCTAGGTTTGATAGATCAAAGTTGGTCATCATCATATCATAATTACTATATCCTAACAAGGATTATAAGATAGGCGCATGTTGGAGTAGATTTACATGTGGAGACATTATTATTTTTATTTTTTATTTAATATTTTGGAAATATTTCAAAAAACAATTAATTTTGCAAGAGTTACTTAAAAACTCAAAAATACTTGCAAGAGGTGTGAGTGGCACTTTGCATAACAAATTATTATTTTATTATTAATAAAAGAAAAAGACACTAAGATAATTCACTTGAATGAGGGAATACCACCATGAGACATAGAACATGTGTAAAGCAAGCAAGGGATATTAGATTTGATTGGGATGGCACAAGATCTGGGATAGCACATGACAATGTGTTGTGCATGGAGAAATTGTGCTAGTATGCATGTATTGAATATTTCTCTCTTTGATAAGTCTATCACTAACTGCATAGAAGCTTTGTTTATTAGTTCTTGTATACATGGTGATGATCCAGCTCCATCATGAAGTTGATTAGCAATGCTACTGTCCTCCTATGATGGGAAGTAACTATTCTCTAATTACTCATTCCCATCGTTGTCAAGTAAGTAATTTTCTTTGATGTTATGAGTTATAAAATTATAAATGGCATATTAATCGTTGCTTGAATTTCTTTTTATATATATATATATATATTTTGTGTAAAGTTTTGTAAAGAAAATGTGATGTGTACTATCATATCATGGATAATCATTTGTTTTTCATGGTAATAAATATATATCTGGTTACTCTGTTGGCCCTTTTTCCATGGGCGAAAGTCTTACAGGCTTGGTCATGGTGAATCCCTAAGGGACTTTTTTTTTTTTGAAACAGACTTGCATTCATAATATATGAATGGGGTATTAAAATAGGAATCGAAATCCCTACACTTATAATTACGAAAGCTTGTATTTGATTGGATCGAACCTGTACATTATCATATGAGAATCTACATTCGAATTCGATTTGACCTATGTGTATAAACTGGTTATATTTGAGTTCAAAATATATAGTGTGTCTTTCTTGTTCTAAAAGCTGTACATTTTCATATAAGATCCCTGTACCTGATTTCGATTTGATCTCTGTGTATTAAATGGTTATATTCGAATTGAAAAGTTCTGTTGACTTGTTTGTTTTTACTCTGCATGAATGGTATTGTATGGAATTCAGATCTTGGTATTCCTGTTGAGCCGTTTTAAAGTCTAAGAATTCTGTCATTTCGTAATTGGTACCATTTATTCAGAACGCGAAGTCTGCGATGAATGAATTCAGATTGGTATCTGTTGGTGTATGGATTGGATTTGTGTTTTTTTGTTTATCGCTCTGATTTAGATTTGAGTTTTTTCTTCGTTGTTAGTTGCTTTCATATAGTACCCTACAAAGACCATCGGAGTACAATGCTATTCTCTTTCATATATTTTACGAATGTACAGATGCATGCGATGTGATCCGTGGGATACACAGAGTGTTATGATCCAGGTTGAAAAATGTTTTATCGTTTTATGGCCACCCTTCGTTCATAGATGGTTCTTCCTGTATTCTTTTTGGTAACTCTATTTTTGTCTCCTATTAGTCATCTCAATACTTTTTCGTTGAAGGTTTTCCTCTATTTATTATGTAAATCCAGACTGGAGTATTCATGGATTATGGATTTCTCATCACACGTAACTACCTTTCGGGCTACTAGTCTTGGTGAAAATTTAAAATGATGGCATCGCTATTTTGTAGAAAGTTCTATTTTGGTTGTAAATTTTTGGTTTCTCTAAAAAATTTCTTCCATATGTATTATTAACTGGATCAGTGGTAAGAAAGAAATGGGCGGGATCTATAACATTAAATTTAATTTCTGTGTAGTTTACCCCTCTTGACTATTTTCCACTCAGCATAGCATGTAGTATTTCTGCCCTAAATCTCGCTCATGCATAGCAGGGCGTTAATGTTTGAGGTGGTCCAAGTCTATTTAGATTCTGATTTGTTTCTTTTTAAACTCTCTTGTATTTTGCACGATCACTCCATGATCGACGTCATATGCTCCCTATAATAATTATGGTGTTAACAAGGAGTTCGAGTCTAGCAATAGTTTGTTAGATCTCTCGAGTGTAATTCAAATAAATTATTGCACACAATGATTGATCCACATCGCAGTTGGCATTTGTTGTCGAATGCTAACTTCGACAAATTCTTGACTAGTCCTCATGGTTGATACAACTTCGACAAGTTTCGACACGACAGGACTTCGACAACTTTAGCACTTCGACATACTGCGACATGTTAACCGACCTCACAGTTCACGACATCGGCATGCCACGTCGACATGCAACCAATGACTTTCGAACTTCCACAGACTATCTTTTTGTCTTCGACTTGACTGTAACGGTTGAACAGTTGAACCACTCTAACTTCTTCTTTGTAACTGGACGTAACGGGCAGGCACCCAAGCGTCTTAGACTTCTTTATAAGAATGTAAATTATTGTAACATCCATCTTATATTGATCAATCTAGAATAGTTCACATTCCTGCATATTATCTGTGTATATTGTGTTATCTGTATGGTAAAATCCTGCTTTTGCTCATTCTGTTTATTAAGCTTCCGCCATAACAAAGCCAACTCATTTAGTCAAACTGTTGTCCCCCCCGTGCTTCCTGGACACGATACGGATCATTGGTATCAGAGTGTATTCAGTTTTTCTTGCTTAAGTTATGTGTATACACTTCTCTTGAAGTTACCTGACTTATGTCAGTTCAAACTTGCTCACAATCTCAGCAATCCAAGCAGACGCGATCTTCAGATATGACAGAAGAAACAAATGATAGACATGCAGTCGATGAGACATCATAGCTTATCGAGCAAGCTCTGGCTCAACAATGAACTGAAAGTTCGTCCAGTTCAATGAGATTCTCTTGCGATTCACTTCGCAATCCGGGCGATCCTCGACTAGAACTCACTCTGATAAAATCAACCTCTTCAAAGTGCAAATGAATCTCGACATACCGAATCTTGAAGGAAAGATTGACGCGGAATCCGTTGACAATTGGGTGCAACAATTGGAATCCTATTATGCTGTAAATCAACTCTCTAAAGATGAAAAAGTCACCATTGTTTCCTTAAAGATGTCAACCTCCATGCACTGCTGGTGGCAGAACATGTCGACAAAGATGGAGAAAAACGGAGACCCCATCAACACATGGGATAAATTCGTCGAACACATTCCGAAGGAATTTTACCCACCTAAATACCTCGAGCAACAGTATAAGAAGTGGAAGAAGCTAAGGAAATGGAAAGACCAATCAGTACAGAGTTACAATGATGAGTTCTACCGACTCATGGCAAGACTTGGCGTCCAAGAAGAAGAGAAATTGCTCGTTTTGAAATACACCAACGGATTGTCTCAGTACATCCAGCAAGAGATGGAATTTTCGACTATCAATACGCTTGCGGATGCTTTCCAATACGCCAGCAAACTAGAAACCAAGCAGAAAGGAAAAGCACGTTTCGCGATAAAGCCGACATCGGGAAGACCACCCGATAGGAAGACACAAGCCGACTACGACAACTCGAGATCTTCTCAGCCGACACCGCCAAATCCTGACAACAGTAAGAATTCTTTTCACAAGAGGGAATGTAGAAAACAACCACCGACCGAAAAATGGTGTGATTACCGCCACTCATCTTGGCATGATACGTCTGAATGCAAATCTCGGAAGACATTCTTGGCAAAATTGTTGACCTCTGATGCGTTCGACAAGACGGTGGAAGAATCTGGTCAAGACGCGATAACCCTTTTGACATCGAAAACTCCAACAGCCTCGACTATTGTCGACAAGGATGAACGAGAGCGCCTATTCCATACACGGATATGGGCCCGGAGCAACCCATTACATTTTATTGTGGACAACGGGAGCCAAAAGAACTTCGTTTATGAAGAACTGGTGAAGAAATTAGGTCTTGTCACCACTCCGCATCCTCATCCTTACAACATTGGTTGGTTGAAGGATGGACAAGAACTATGAATCACTCGACAATGCAAGCTTGCCTACTTCATAAAACCTTTTGAAAATGAAGTACTCTGTGACGTGGCACCAATCTCCATAGCCGATGCCTTGTTTGGGAAACCTTACCTCTGGCATAGACATGGAAGTTATCAGTCGCGTCCTCAGAGGGTGATTGTCAGAATCTGAAATCGATGTTTCAGCATACCAAAGTGTCAACCTACACCGACGGTTGCGCTGATATCTGCCAAACAAACAAAGAAGCTCATCAATCATGCTCAGAAATTTGCATTAATTATGATCAAGCCGCAACATTCTAAGAAGACTACAACAACGAATCTAGTCATCGACCAATGCAGCTCTCAACAAAAGCAGCAAGTCGATCATATTCTCGATGAGTACTAGAACCTCTTTCAAGCTCCAGATGGAGTACCTCAGCATTGCCAGGTAAAACACTCCAATGAACTTGTCCGTGGTTCTTCTTTGCCTAACGCATCTGTTTACAAAAAATCCATTCTCGAAAATGAAGAGATTCGTAAACAAATCCAAGAATTAATCGACAAAGCTCATATCCGACCCAGCTCCTCTACTTGTGGAAGTCCAGTCGTCCTAGTTTTGAAGAAAGACGAGACTTGGCACATGTGCATCGACTACAGAGATCTCAACAAAATATTGGTTAAGAATCAGTACCCTCTGCCGCAGATAGACAAGCTTATCGACTGTCTGAGCCATCAGATTCCAAGACCAAGTAGGGATACCATCAGATTCCAATTGAGCCCTCAGATGTGTGGAAAAATGCTTTCAAGACCAAGGAAGGATTGTTTGAATGGTTAGTCATGCCTTTTGGCTTAACCAACGCACCTGCGACCTTCATGCGACATATGGATAACCTTCTCCGACCTTTCATCGGCAAATGGGTTATTGTCTATCTTGATGACATATTGATTTTCAGTCGATCATGGGAAGAACATGTCGGACATCTTCGACAAGTCCTTGACACTCTCCAACAACATCGGCTCTATTTGAACATGGAAAAATGATCTTTTGCGATGACCAACATCAAATATTTGGGGTATGTAATTGAATATGCAGGCATTCACGTTGATCCAGACAAAGTACAGATCCTTAAAGATTGTCCCATTCCTAGAAGCATTCAAGAACTAAGAATTTTTCTTGGTTTGGCAAATTTCTATCAACGATTCATACTCGGATTCAGTCACATAGCCTAGCCCTTGAATCAGTTGAAGAAAGGAAATGGGAAAACTTCCTTTCATTGGACAGAAACACATCAAGCTGCTTTTGAGCAGCTCAAACACAGGCTCTGCACTACACTAGTAATTGTGTTTCCTGATTTGCATCAGCCCTTTGAGATTGAGACGGACGCATCGGACTACGCCTTGGTTGGAATGATCACTCAGTCTAGTCACCCAGTCGCTTTTCATTCTGAGACTTTTAACAACACAGTTAGAAGATACTCGACATACGAAAAATAATTGTACACCATTGTGCAAGCTCTCAAGCAATGGAGGAATTACATCCTTGGAAAGGAAATGATCATTCTTACTGATCACAAGCCTCTACAGTTCGCTCTGACACAATCAAAATTGCAGACAAACTGACAATTCAAGTAAATTAATTACCTACAACAATTTCAATTGGTGATTAAGTATCAGAAAGGAAAGGCTAATGCCACTGTAGATTGCCACAGTTGACCACCCATTACTCTCCTTTTGATAGTGATGAGTATGCAGGGTTACGACATGGCCACTTGGCAATGGTTGTACGGGGACGACAACGACTTCTCAGCAGTCTACCGACAGTTACAAACTAACAAGTCATTGACCTCAGACTCCAACTACTTCCTGAAAGATACCTTGCTATACAAGCTTGGACAACTTTGTGTACCAACCGGTGAGCAACGACATCATCTCATTTGGGACGCGCACTACAACAAGACCACAAGACACTTTGGAGTAGCAAAGACACTTTCTATTCTGCAGAAGTATTTCTTCTGGCCTACACTTAAATCTGACGTCAACAAGTACATTCGATCATGCATGGTTTGTGCCATTTCTAAGCCACGTAATCAACGACAGGGATTGTACACACCTCTGCCAGTTCCTAGTCAACCATGGGAATTTCTTTCTATGGACTACTTGATGGGTTATCCTACTACCAAACATCAACATCACGCGATATTAGTAGTAGTCGACCGATTTTCCAACATGGCCATTCTCATACCATGTAAGAAGACAACAACAGTGCAGCAAACTGCTTAGCTCTTCTTTACACATGTTTGGAAACACTTTGGTTTACCTACAACCATAATTTTCGATCGAGATGCCAGATTCGTCAGCATCTTTTGGAAGACCCTTTGGAAATAGCTAGACACGCGACTCTCATTGTCGACATCTTTCCATCCTCAGACTGACGGACAGACGGAAGTTGTGAATCGCTTGGTAGTGCAACTGCTTCGCAGATACAATCAATAGCATCGACGCACATGGGATGATAGTCTTCCATACATACAGCACAGCTAACCACTTATACTATGAAACGAGAACTATATACTATGAACGAGAACTCTACCAATAAAAACGATGATTTTTGCAAAAAAAACACCAAAAACACCCCCCAAATAGAAAAGTGTTGATACCAGTATACACGTATTTTTTTTTAGGGTAAAAAATAGAGCCATGGCCTAAACATCCCATATTGTTGTTTAACAAAACTTTAAAATCAACCTTATATTGGAAAAAAAAAAATTTCTTGAAGAGATAAATTACATCTTTCAGGAAAATTGCATATTAAACAAAAAAACAAATTTCTCTAATAATTTCACCATTATAACCATATAAAAACAAAGGAATTATGATGCGGTTCATAATGAGATAATATATTAGACCATACAAGAACAAATGGTTCATATAAATATTCAAAAACTCCTCTAGAGTTTCAATTACAAAAATCATACTAGTAAAAAGCATCTAAACTGTTTCTTCAAATTCATCCATGGATTCTAACACCCCATCATCAAAAACTCCTATAGAGTTTCAATTACAAAAATCATACTAATAAAAAGCATCTACACAGCTTCTTCAAATTCATCCATGGATTCTGACACCCCATCAGAATCTACATTTTCTGCAGATGAAGGACTTGATGAAGATGTAGATGACCCATACTCTTCTCTATTATCAATGGGTGCACAATCTGAGTCTACATCTATACCCATCATTTCAGATGTCATATTCCTTCGGGATCTACGGCTTGGTTTAACACACTCCCATCTTGCACGAATGCTCCCTATTCCACGAATATTAGCTTTGGGTTTTAAAAAATAAATTAAACTAATAAATTTTAACTAATGTTATAATTAAAAAATGAAAACAAATTAAAAACAAACTAAACTAAGATAACATTATAATTAAAAATTTAAAAATACATTAAAAAAAAAACTAAGTATCTATATACTAACCAAACTAACATTATAAAAAATTTAAAAAAAACTATACAAAAAATTTAAAACAATTAAAACAAAAATTTAAAAACAATAAAAAAATCAAACTATACAAAATTTTAAAATAAATTAAAAAACAAAATAATTTTAAAAAAAATAAACTATACAAAATTAAACAAACTTTAAACAAAAAATTAAACAAAATTTAAAAAAACATAAACTATACAAAATTAAACAAAATAAACAAAAAAATAAACAAAATTTAAAAAAAAATGAAACAATGCAATGGCGGGGAGGTGGGCGGTGGCGGTGGAAGGGAGGGCGGCGGGGGAGGAGCGACGAGGGGGAAGGGGAGGGCGACGGAGGGATAAGGGAGGAGGAGGAGGAGGTGGTGGGTGGCGGCGGTGGAAGGGAGGGTGGCGGGGGGAGGTGGAAGGGAGGGCGCGGGCGCGGGGGAGGGGGAAGTGGAGGGAAGCGGGGAGGAGGAAGGAGGGGGAGGGCACCGCTCGCTTGGGCGCCAAAGCGTGGCCCTCACGCCCCACGTCGATGCCCGGCATCAACGTCGATGCCAGGCATAGATGGGGGCCGTCAGGGCCGCCCTTTAGCACCCAAGCGAGTGACCTCCCTCGCTTGGGCACTAAAGGGCAGCCCTCATTGCCCCCGTCGATGCCCGGCATCGACATCGATGCCGGGCATCGACGGGGGCCATAAGGGCTGCCCTTTGGTGCCCAAGAAAGTGACCTCCCTCGCTTTGGCGCCAAAAGGAGGCGCTCACAGCCCCCGTCGATGCCCGACATTGACGTCTATGCCAGGAATCAACGGGGGCGGCCCCTGTCGATGTCGGGCATCGACGTCGATGCCCGACATCAACGGGGGCGGCCTCCGTCGATGCCGGGCATCGACGTCGATGCCCGGCATCGACGGGGGCTACCGTCGTTGATGCCCGGCATCGACGTCGATGCCAGGCATCGATGGGGGCCGTGAGGGCCGCCCTTTAGCACCCAAGCGAGCGACCTCCCTCGCTTGGGCGCCAAAGGGTGGCCCCAGTCGATGCCCGGCAGCGACGTCGATGCCGTGCATCAATGTCGATGTCGGGCATCGACAGAGGCCGCCCTCGTCGAAGTCGAGCATCGACGGGGGCCGTGAGGGCCACCCTTTGGCACCCAAGCGAGCGACCTCCCTCGCTTGGGCGCCAAACGGAGGCCCTCACGGCCCCCGTTGATGCCCGACATCGACGTCGATGCCAGGCATCAATGGGGGTGGTCCCTGTCGATGCCGGGCATCCACGTCGATGCCAGGCATCAACGGGGGCAGTCCCCGTTGATGACAGGCATCGACGTCGATGCCTGACATCGACGGGGGCCACCCTTTGGCGGCATCGATGTCGATGCCGGGCATCAACGGGGGTAGTCCCCGTCGATGTCGGTCATCGACGTCGATGCCCGACAACGACGGGGACCGCCCTTTGGCGGCATCGATGTCGATGCCCAGCATCGACGTCGATGTCGGGCATCAACGGGAGCTCCCCTCCCAGCACCGCCACCTCCTCCCCTTCCCCCTCCACCGCCCTCCCCTTCCCCCGCTACCTCCGTCACCCACCTCCCCCCTCCCTCGCCGCAACCCACCTCCCCGACCATTGCATGGTTTTGTTTTTTTTTTAAATTGTGTTTAATTTTTTTTTATTTTTAATTTTTTTGTATAGAATAATTTTTTTTTTAATTATTTTGTTTTTAATTTTTTTTTAGATTTTTTATAGTTTGGTTTTTTAATTGTTTTTAAAATTTTGTTTAAAATTTTGTTTTAATGTTTTATATTTTGATTTTTTTATTGTTTTTAATTTTTTTTTTTAAATTTTTTTTTAAATGTTATATAGTTTGATTTGTTATTATATATAGTTTGTTTTTTTTAATTTTTATTTTTTCATAATGTTAGTTTTAGTCTGTTTTTATTTTTGTTTTTAATTTATTTTAAAATTTTGTATAGTTTGTTTTTGTTTTAATTTTTAATTTTTTATAATGTTATTTTTATTTTGTTTTTAAGTTTTTTTAAATTTTGTGTAATGTTAGTATATAGTTAATTAGTTCTATTTTTTAATTATAATGTTAGGTTAGTTTATTGGGTTTTTATTTTTATTTTTAATTTTTAATTATCAGAACATTAATTTAAATCTATTAGTTTTAATGTTAGTTTTTTTTTTTTTTTAAATTTAAATGTCAGTTTATAATGATGTTAGGTTAGTTTAAGTTGTTTTTAACTCTTTTTTAAATTTTTTATTATAATGTTGTTAGGGGTTAGTTTGATTTGTTTTTAATTTTTCTTTAAATTTTTTATTATAATGTTGTTAGGAATTTTTTATTATAATGTTGTTAGGGGTTAGTTTAATTTATTTTTTAATCTATTTTATTATAATGTTAGAGGGGGGAAACATGCAGCAGAAGAGGATATGAATTTGGCCTGCATGATATTGTTGATTAGTTTAAAGTTTTGAAAAAAATGCTAAGTTTGACAATATTTTGATAAGATATATTAGTAATGTTTTGACTTTCAGACTTAATTTTAGAAATAAAATTTCTATATATAATGTTTGAAATATGTTTTTTACAAATAATTTGTATATTTTTTCTTGAATTTATGTGAATCAACACTTTTTGGAAAGTAATATGAAATAGTATCATTTCTATACAAAACATATCTAAAAATTGATTGAAAATGGTTTTAAATGTCTATATTTTCTGGATTTTTTTACAATTTTGTCAATAAAAGTGTCTTATTTTGTCCATAAAAATGTCTGATTTTATAGAAAAAAATTGCAAAATGTATATGTTTTTCATTATAAATTGCTTAAAAATGTATGCTATTTTTCTAAATTTCTAAAAATGCACCTGAAAATAGAAACTAATTTTTTTTTACGATAAAGATAATTCAAAGGTCCCAAAAAATGCCTCGAAATGAAAATGTGTGATACTGGCATCACCCCTTTTTGAAATGGAGCTAAAAATACCTACTAAAACTAGGAGAGAGAAAAACAAGAACTGTGTCGAGTTCTCGTTTCCTAGTATAAGTGGTTAGCTACAATATTGCTCAACACATCTCTACAGGAAAGAGTCCATTTGAGATCTGTTACGGATTTCAAGTCTCAACACTGATCGACTTGATCAGCTCCTCGACACAGCCAAACTGCGACACAGATCACAGCCAGCGAGAAGTTGATAAAGTATTCCAGTTTCGAGAACAGATTTGCGACATTCAACGACAAGCACGGGATATGTTGCACAAAGCAAACGAGAAAGCTAAGGCCTGACACAACAAGCATCGCATTCCTCATACATTTTGCATTGGGGATAAGGTCTGGCTACATCTTAAGAAGGAGCACTTTAGAGGTCTTTTCAAGAAGTTAAAACCTTTGCGATATGGTCCATACAGTATTCTTCGACAGATTGGTGAGAACGCTTTCCAGCTCGACATTCCTGCTTGCTTGGGTCTGCATCCAGTCGTTAATGTGGATCTACTTCGACCATACCATGCACCCTTGTTGGAACAGAATGACTTCTTCACAACAAATCCCGCAGACATCAATCCAGATATTCAGGAGACGCTTCCTTGCGACACCATTGTGGGATGACGGGTATGCCTTACGAAGACGAACACAATTCCCTTATTTCAGGTTGCCAAAGCTAGCCAAATCCCATCTCAAGGAAAGTGGTACTCTGCTACTGAAGTGATTGACGGGTTCCCTCACCTTCATGAGCAAACAATGGGGTCCATTGTTTCTTAAGGAAGGACGTCTAATCCACATCGCAGTTGGCATTTGTTGTTGAATGCTAACTTCAATACATTCTCAACTAGTCCTCATGGTTGATACAAATTCGACAAGTTTGAACATGACGGGACTTCGACAACTTTATCACTCTGACATGTTGCGACATGTTCAGCGACCTCACAGTTCGCAACATCGACATGCAACGTCGACATGCGACCAGCGACTGTCGAACTTCGACAGACTGTCTTTTTGTCTTCTAGTCAACTGTAATGGTTGAACAGTTGAACCGCTCTAACTCCTTCTTTATAACTGAATGTAATGGGAAGGCACCCAAGCATCTCAGACTTCTTTATAAGCATGTAAATTATTGTAACATGCATTGTATCTTTATCATTCTAGAATAGTTCGCATTCCTGCATATTATCTGTGTGTATTGTGTTATCTGTATTGTGAAATCCTACATTTGCTCATTATGTATATTAATATTCTTCCATAACAGAGCCGACTCATTCAATCGAACTTTTGTCCCCCTCGTGCTTCCTGGACACGATACAGATCAATGATAGCTTCGTAGTTTCCCATATGCATTTGATGTTAGTTAATGATTTACCATAATCATGGATTGGATGATAAAGGAAATTCCCTTGGTTGTATGCAAGTTTTTTAAGAAAAGGAATTTTTAAAGTATGAAAATATTATTCTTTATAATTATATGAAAAGAAAAGGTGGTAATTTATGTGAGATGGCGCAACAGATAGTGGGACAAATACACACAACACTGTACCAGCTCACAACTCTGCATTGTAGTAAAACAAAAATAGATAAATATACATCACATGTTTCTGGAATAATCCATGTGTCCAGAAAGTTCTGAAGATTTAGCTTCTCGTAGAAGCTACTAATACATATATAAACTTAATAGTGGGATCTCAAGTCCCGAGAGGGATGGTCTTCCATCTCTAGATGCATCTACAGCAGTTCAATGCATGCCTTCTGGAGGATTCATTTATAATCTAGCATTTATAATGTCACCTAATACGACATAGGTTTCAAAGATACTTCACATATTTCACTTTACGAGATGGCTGTTGGAATTAATATTCCAACACTCCCCCTTAATTTCAACAGCCACAAAAAAATTCATTCAAGCTATGCTACAACATACATCAGATTTCGATTTCCTTCTCAATTTCAGTCAGCTCAGTTTCACTCAAAATTTCTTCATCATAAATTGGCCATTTTTCAATTTCAATTTCTTCTTCAATTCCCAAAATTTCTACAAAATTTTCTTCTATTGTATGTGCTTCAACAAAATGTATACTAGTATGGAAGTTAACCAAAGATTTCATGTCTTATGAGTTTTGTTGAACTCCATCTCATGTTTAGAAACAACTTTCTCATCAACTTCAAATTATGTTTTAACTAATGTTCCAGCATCTATAGGGTTGCTTTCATTTTCAATCAAAAACTTTTCTTCATTGATGTCCTCTTTTTCCTCATCTTCATTCCTTGCATCTTTAATCTTTTATTCTGCTTCAACAAGTAGTTCATTAACCTTATCAAAATTTTCAGCATTTATGACAGCTGCATCAACATTCGTGCTTTCTGGCACGTTTTTCAATCCTATTTCAACCTTTGATTCACATCTTACATCATTTCCACAATTTGTAACTTCATATTTCTCGGGTAGATCTTGCATGAGCTTCTACTCATTATCAACTTCAGATTTATTATCTTCGTCCATAGGTATATCAACATAGTGTTGATGTATATGTAACTTCAGAATGTATTTCATATATGTATGTTGTATCTACTCCTATAGAGATGGTATTATTCCTCTATACGGAAGTGTCGTCATTTATATTGTAAATGTCGTAACTTATACTTGATGGTTTATTAGACCACCTTGTTGGGGTCGGCCCTATATAAGTCATGTGGGTCAAAGGGTTATTAGACCACCCTATTGGGGGTCATCCCAATCAGCGTTATGTTATGTGGTTAAGTTCGATCCTACATAATTTATGTAAAAGACAAGTCAAGTCAAGTATAAATAGAGTGCGGGAGGCACTCTATTTGATCACTCACTTCTCACTCATGCACTCAAGGAGGAGTGGCGCACTTATGGAGGAGGAGGATTTGCTGCTAGGATATGTCTATCTCTTATGTTTTGGTTGTATCATTGCTCTATCTATCTCTGAGGAAGTTATAGGGGTTTTTCACCTTTATGGTTTTCCCCAAGTAAATCTTTGTGTCTCTTGTGTGCTTGCATTATTGTCTCCATGATTGATATGTTGTAGATATGTTGTACATGTTATTCTCTCAGTTAAGATCCTAGATCAGATTGAAGTAAATTCTGAAAATTTAACATGGTATCAGAGCTAGCCTGAAAGAAGGCATGATATGGCATGTATGACACTTGTTGCACTAACGATGCTAGGGCTTGATATAGAAAAAACCAGTCATTGTAGCACTTTCGCTATAAATCCGTTTTGGCAAAGTTTTCGGATCTAAAATATTTATAGGTCAAAGATTAAATCCCCATGTACTTTGTGCCCAAAGGACAACCTCTAATTCTTTGTACTTTGTGATTTATGATCTGTACAATATAGGGTTTCTGCCTCTTCCAGATATGAGTCAAAATCAGGTGGCCTTGGGAAAAAGGTCATAACTTGGGCTAGGAAGCTCCAAATGAAATTTCGTAAAAAGTGACAGGTAGTACATAGATTTTAATATCTCAAGAAAAAATTTCAGAGGCCGAAGTTGAACCAGTGACACATGGCACTTTGTACAAGTTCTCTCTCCTGTATTATCCCATAAATAGGTCATGTTACGACACTTGGTATCAATCTCTCTCAGAGAATCCAATTGAGGTCAGACTTGTCAGGATGGAAAGATAACAGGTTGGCCTATCTCAAGAAACATTTTCAGACCCTTTGGATACAAAAGTTCAGAGGTACACCAGAAAAAATCAGGTACATATTTCTGTCAAAACAGAATTATTTTTTAGTACCTTCATTCATGGCTTCCGGAATTTAGGGCTTCGGAGAAAGTTGCAATTTTTGTAATCAGAGACCACGGCTGGATGATACTCATCAAAATTGAAATTTAGAGACCAAGATCAGAATTTTTGGTTGGGAAGAATTCCGGGCTTTATCAGACCCTAGTTCATGACTTTGATAAAAAAAAGTGGAAAATTAGGGCTTCTGTAAAAATGGGAATTTTTGAAATCTATGACCATGGCTGGAAGCTCCTCAGAAAAATAGAAGCTTAGAGATTTGGATCAAACCTTATGATTGGGAAGAAGAGTGGGCTTCATCAAACCCCAGTTCAAGGTCACGTCTAGTGTATCTGGAAATTTCAAAGGCAAAATTGAGGAGTGAAACTTTGCAGTTTTCAAATTCTGAATATACCAGCTTGATCAGCTCATCAAGGCGCATATTTCTATCCTTTCGGAAGTTTTAAATTCAAATTTTGAATTTTTGGGGTTTCTCTGACAAACCCATATCCAGCTCTAGGTCTAGTTCTTGCAAATCAAGTGGATTGGGTTAATCCTAGAAGAAGATGGGTTGGTCACCTGCATAAGTCAAGAAGTTCCTATTTCAAAGGGAGATGAGGCTAAGGCCTTACATAAGAATATTACAAGCGATCTCGACAGGTATGACTCATCGAGGTATGTTTCGATATTTGTTCATGATTAAGTTTATGGTATGTTTTTCTTCATGTTATTACGGTTAGTACAATCTTGATTTGAGACTTGTCGTATCACCTTAATAAAATTATGAATGCACGATAGAAACTACTCATTGATTAGGGTGTTGACACTTATGATTGTACTAATGCATTATGGTGTTGTATGAGGTTTATGTTTTCTACTAACATGAAAGGTACACCAAGAAAGACAAATCATGTTCTGGTTCAAGAACATATGATCATGATGACATGAGGACAAAGATTCATCCATTTTCATGGATCTCATAGAAGATCCATTTACGAGGTATGTATAACTTGGTTTTATAATGGTTAACCTATGAAATATATAGGTTACTAGCACAAGTCATTGAAGAAGAACAAGAAGACATCATGTGAGTATGTTAGACATAACTAGCTAGCATGCTAATCCAGGTATGTTTTTCCTATATCAAGATAGAATCCTACCTTGTGTTAGGATCTTATACTGTTGTGTTGTTGATAATGATTATTCATGAAGTCATAGGTTTGAATAATCATGGTTGTATGCATATTATGTTTCTTACCATAATTGTTCAGATATCCATCATCTATTTCGGGATACATATCTATTTCAGGATCATCTATTCCAGGATACATATCTACTTCAGGATCTTGCATGATCTATTTCAGGATATGCAGTCCAGTCACCAGTTTGATGCCTCCAGCACCTTATCCACCTTCTTCTAGCACCCGGGAGCCACTTTCCACAGAGTTTTAGCCCTCCTAAGCTGAAAGGCGCCCTCTTCTCACCTACTGACAGAGAAGGGCGCACTTGTTCACCTACCACTGCAGATTCACTCCAGTTACATTCAGTTAGCTCCGATTCTGATTGATTTCACTCCGATTTCACTCCTGACTGACTGTTTCACCTCCGATTGACCTCCAGTTCGATTAGGTGACTTGTTCTGACTCCAGTTAGCCTCCCATGCGCCCCCACTGAGCCTCCAGATCCTATATCAGTGCTACACACTTCAGTTACATTTATTATGATCAGTTAGACTCAGCTTGACACCTGGATGACTGGTTGGTGTGATTGATGAGCACCACCGATGATTGATGAGGACTCCTAGATAGAGTCAAGCTACTCCATTCAGTGATTCGAATGACCTCCTTAGGCAATTCGAATTGCTCTGTTCATTGTGACAGTTTGTATTGTAATTCATTCACCCTTTCTGGGATAGAGAGCACTGCTGCATGTTTTGCACAGTTTTGCACCATATTTTCTATGTTCATCTGTTGTGATTGATTTACTTGTTCATTAGATCTGCTGTGACTAATTTTACATGGTATCAGAGCCATTGCAGGGACAAGATCTCTTTTCTACAGGTGTTTATACAAGAAGATTTGACTGAATTGCTAAAAATTGCAAAAAGTTTGGCATGAGATATCTCAAGGGCATTCGCTCCTGTGCATGCAAAGCTTGAAAAATACTCCAATACCACTCCAGAAGCTTGAGTTACCACATAATTCCTGGATCTGATACATTGGACCTATTCAACATTGCTTGAAATCCAATCCCAGGTGTGATGCAACTCTCAAAGGGTGGATTGTTCGACCTTATTGTGATTGTTCTTATGTGATTTGCAGGTTAATTATCTCCTCCAAGTGCACTCGCTACATTCTGCATGCAAGCTTCCCTACAGCATTTCCATTCGCTATAGTCTGCATGCAAGCTTCTTCTTCATCATTTGACTCGCTCCTAGCAATGGAATACTCTTCTTCAAAGCCTATCCTCACCCCATTCAATTATTTTGATTGGAAAGATGATATGGAGATCATATTACGTTCAAAAGGATACTACCGAGTCACTCTTGGTATTGAATTGGAGCCAAACAATGTGGCAGAAAGAACCAAACACTACAATAAGCTTGATGAAGCTTACGGTCTTCTTTGTCTCTCCATCTCCAAGGATCTTCACTTCCATCTCAGCGGATTGAAGACTCCAAAAGCCATATGGGAGCAACTTGAGACACTATTCGGCAAGCAGGATGAGCTTAGGGCTTTTCAATTAGAGAATGAATTGATTGGCCTTAATCCTGAGAATTTCGAGAGCATCAATGAATTCTTCACAAAATTCAAGAACTTGAACTTGCAATTGAAGAACAGTGGTGTTATCAAAGAGGATAAACAGTTGATCCTCTCCATTCTAAGCAAGCTTGGGAAATATTATTCGGTATTTGTCTCCACTTTCAATTCCGGTCGGCTAACTACCCCGAATTGGAAGATGCCTACCTTGAATGCCTTCATTGAGTCCGTTACGAAAGAGCATGACAAGTTGATTCAAATGGGGTCCATAAGCTCCAAATATTCAGCCCTATTTGTTCAAGGACCCAAGATCTCGAATGGTAAAGGAAAGCTAAAGAAGGAGAAGCCCAAATTCGAGCCTCACAAGCAAAAAGACAAAGGCAAGCAAACGGATGCACCATCCAGTTCGAAATCCAAGCAAAAGGGCAAAGAAGGTAACCAAAAATCTAAATGTACTTATTGTAACCGTGGATTTCATCCCGAAAGTTCATGTATGAAGAAGACTATAGATCAAATGGCCCTCCTTTTGGAAAAGAACAACATAACCCTTCCTGACGGTGCAAGGAAGAAGGATCGGAATGACGATCATGAAAGAGGACAAGCACTCATGGCAACGGTTTCGAAGCCCACTCTCTTGATAGATTCGGGTGCATCAAATCATATGGCTGCAAATATTGATTCTTTTTCCTCATTCGATCCAAACAGCTCCATCCCCATCCATTTGGGAGATGACTCAAAAATTTCTTCAAAGGGCAAAGGTACGATTCATGTAGATCATGGATGCTTTCAGAATGTTCTCTATGTGCCTTCCTTAGCTTCGAATCTCCTTTCTGTGTATCAAATGACACATACTGGTGATCCAAAGAAAGTCACATTCAGCCCTAATACAGTTGAAATTTCTGATATCAAAAGTGGAAGACTGGTTGCGGTTGGAAAGGCAAACCACACTGCAAAATGTTATGAGTTTTCGCACTTTATTCCGCTTGCAAAGCCCACTGCTCTTCGCACACATGGTAATGAGGTTAGTAGGCTTTGGCATGAAATATTTGGACATCTAAATTATAAGTATTTGCTGCTGCTATCAAATAAATCCATGGTTGATGGGCTTCCACAACTCCGTTCCTCGAAGGGAATATGCACCGGTTGCATTATTGGGAAGCACCCCGAGCACATATTCGACCGCGGCAAGGCTAGCAGAGCCTCTACTATTTTGGGATTGATCCATTCTGATATCAGCGGTCCGCTGCCCCATATGTCATTAAATGGTTCAAGGTATGTTTTGACATTTATTGATGATTATTCTCGCTTTACATGGGTATTCTTTCTCAAAAACAAGTCAGAAGTGCTTGGAAAATTCAAGGATTTTAAGGCTTCTGTTGAGACCACCACTGAGAGCAAGATCAAAGCTCTTAGATCTGATAATGGTGGGGAATATATCAAGTCCGAGTTGCTGCAACTTTGTGCCCAAAGCGGAATCAAGATCCAACATACAGTTCCCTACACACCCCAGCAGAACGGTGTAGTGGAAAGGAAAAACCGGTCACTGAAAGAGATGGCTACATGCATGATTGAATCTAAAGGTTTGGCTGCAAATCTTTGGGCTGAAGCAATCAATGTTGCTGCATATATACAGAACCGAGTTCCACATTCATCCGTGAAAGGTATGACTCCTTTCAAAGCATTCTTTGGTCACAAACCGGATGTGTCAAATTTGAGAGTTTTTGGCTCTACTGCATGGGCTAGAATTCCTTCTGAGAAGAGACGAGCTTTGGATCCACAAAGTATCGAGTGCATATTGATAGGATATGGGGAAGAATCAAAAGCATATAAACTCATGGATATCAGATCTAAAAAGATATTCATAGAGCGCAGTGTGCAGTTTGAAGAACCGCTTCAAGAATTGCAACTAGTTGAGGAGAAAACTGCCGATTCACCGCCTTCACCAGAAGAAGATTCGAGCAGCGATAATGAAGGTATGAGTTCTGATATTTCTGATATTGTAGCAGCATATGATGATCATGACATATCAGGTTCGGAATCCGACCATTCAGATCCCCCTCAGTTACCAAAGTGGGCCCAAAATACTCTACAATCTGCTGGTTCTAGTCTTGGAAATCCTGCTGATCCGAGACGAACAAGAGGAGACTTTCAAAGGGCAGGTATGGCTCTTTCTATTGCTGATCCATTTCTTCCTGAGATTTGTTATTTGATGGCTGGTTCAGATCCCCAATCATATTATTCAGCCCATCGAGATCCGAGATGGAAAGATGCCATGGATGAAGAGTACAGTTCTCTTCAAAAGAACAATACATGGGAGCTAGTTTCTCTTCCACCTGGAAGAAAATTAGTGAAGTGTAAATGGGTCTACCGTACTAAAGTTGCTGCTGATGGCACTATCAGCAAATATAAAGCAAGGTTGGTGGCAAAAGGTTTTTCCCAAGTCCAAGGAGTGGACTACACAGAGACCTTTGCACCGGTTGCAAAGATGGATTCCATCCGCCTTGTTTTAGCTATTGCCGCATCCAAGCACTGGGAGGTGCATCACATGGATGTGAAGAGTGCATTTTTACATGGAGACCTTGCTGAAGAGGTCTATATGCAGCAGCCAGAGGGTTATACATCAGATCCATCATTGGTTTGCAGATTGAAGAAGTCTTTGTACGGGTTAAAACAGGCCCCAAGAGCTTGGTACGCAAAGATGGACTCCTTCCTTCTTTCTCAGAATTTCCAAAGATGCAAATCTGATCCAAATGTCTATCTTCAGCGAGTTAAAGGTAATTTGTTGGTTATTGTACTTTATGTTGATGATCTGCTTATTACTGGTAGCACACTTACTTCAATAAACAAGCTAAAATCTGCCCTAAATCTAGCTTTTGACATGAGCGATTTGGGCTTGCTGAGTCACTTTTTGGGCTTGGAGATAGCTCAAAATTTCGATGGGATCACTATATCTCAGCAAAAATATGCTTCCGACCTGTTATTGAAGTTTAATATGGCTGAATGTAAGGCAGCCCCGTTCCCATTCCTCTCAGGAATCAGTCTTGAGGAGGGAGATTCCACACCGCTTGCAGATTGCAGTATGTATCGACAGTTGATTGGTTCACTACTTTATTTGACACATTCACGGCCTGATATCTCATATGCCATGAGTGCCGTGTCAAGATATATGCAGCAGCCACATGAGCTTCATTGGCGAGCAGCCAAGCGGATCTCGCAGTATGTGCAAGGTACGAGACAGTTTGGCATACATTATGCTGCAGATTCTGAGCTAGATTTCATTGGTTTTACTGATTCAGATTGGGCAGGTGATAGCATTGATCGGAAGTCCACTTCCGGTTATGTTTTCATGATTGGTCATGGTGCTATTTGCTGGTCCAGCAAAAAGCAAGCAGCCATTGCACTTTCTTCAGCAGAGGCAGAGTATCGAGGGGCAGTCAATGCCTGCATTCAGGCAGTTTGGTTGCAGGGTATTCTTTCCGAGTTTGGTTTTGGTGGCACTACTTCGACTGTCCTATTTTGTGACAATCAAAGTGCTATCAAGATCTCCACAGATCCAGTTCAGCGGCAGAGGACCAAGCACATTGAGATTCATATGCATTACATTCGACAGTTGGTGCATGACCGCACCATCATTCTGCAATATTTCCCTAGTGATGAGCAAATTGCAGACATCTTCACCAAGAGCTTCACTGAGAAGAAGTTCTCTTACCTCCGTTCACTGTTGGGGGTGGTTTCCATCATGTTGGAGACAGATTGATTCATTATTATGCTTTAGACTTGAGGGGGGGCTTTCTTCCCACTGGGTTTTCCCTCTTTCCTCACTTAGTTTATTTTTCAGCATTTTTTGGATTATTGTATTGGGGTGACCTTTGGTCTTAGTTACCAGGGCCCCACATTATTTTAGTTGGCACATCATAGTCTAGCTTGAGGGGGGGTGTTCGGATATCCATCATCTATTTCGGGATACATATCTATTTCAGGATCATCTATTTTAGGATACATATCTACTTCAGGATCTTGCATGATCTATTTCAGGATATGCAGTCCAGTCACCAGTTTGATGCCTCCAGCACCTTATCCACCTTCTTCTAGCACCCGGGAGCCACTTTCCACAGAGTTTTAGCCCTCCTAAGCTGAAAGGTGCCCTCTTCTCACCTACTGACAGAGAAGGGCGCACTTGTTCACCTACCACTGCAGATTCACTCCAGTTACATTCAGTTAGCTCCGATTCTGATTGATTTCACTCCGATTTCACTCCTGACTGACTGTTTCACCTCCGATTGACCTCCAGTTCGATTAGGTGACTTGTTCTGACTCCAGTTAGCCTCCCATGCGCCCCCACTGAGCCTCCAGATCCTATATCAGTGCTACACACTTCAGTTACATTTATTATGATCAGTTAGACTCAGCTTGACACCTGGATGACTGGTTGGTGTGATTGATGAGCACCACCGATGATTGATGAGGACTCCTAGATAGAGTCAAGCTACTCCATTCAGTGATTCGAATGACCTCCTTAGGCAATTCGAATTGCTCTGTTCATTGTGACAGTTTGTATTGTAATTCATTCACCCTTTCTGGGATAGAGAGCACTGCTGCATGTTTTGCACAGTTTTGCACCATATTTTCTATGTTCATCTGTTGTGATTGATTTACTTGTTCATTAGATCTGCTGTGACTAATTTTACAATAATTGATGATATGACTAACCAGAAGAATCATGAAGGTATAGGTTTGAATAATCACAGGTTTTATGTATATTATATCTCTTATCTTGATTGATGATTCAACTAACAAGAAGAGTCCTATGGTCAAATAAGAAAATGTATGAGTAAAAGAAGACTTCCCTGAAACCTTGAATACTGATGTTTATTATCTGTGAATGATCATGAATATACATGTTTAAGATTATTGTGTTTTGATAGTATTAAGATTATACTGATAAATGTGTGATTATGTATGAGACCTCAAGGATAACACAATGATGATAGTAATAAGCATGCATAGTGATTAAGGATGGATGTAGGTTCAAGAATAGGTAATCTAGGGAGCAAAGATCAAGAGGGAGCACACTCTAGTTGTTCCTGCAAGAAAGAAAAGGAGCACACTTCAGTAGTTTCTGCAAGGATGCAGATATTTAGAGGGAGTTGGCCACTTCTCACAATCCACATAAGAATGGAGTTGCAGAAAAGAAGCAAAGACTGAGAGGGAGTCAACCCGACAAACAAACAAAGATAAGTATTTGAATTGTCATTACTTGCATATTTTAGTGCTTAAATAATACTGTTCAATAATGTATATACTGATGTTCCTAGAATTTGGTTGTGTATTATGCATATTAGAATAGTTGCATTGATGAACAGTATACTACTAATATGCATGGGTAAGTAGCCTATGGCACTGTACAACATTCCATTGCTACTTATCTAGAATGAAACCTCTTTGCTGACATGTTGGGAGTTGTGCACAATCTTAACAATGTTCTGGTAGAGATTGGAAGGCATCTAGAAAGTTACGGGATATGGATAAATGTTGTATTGAAGCATTGGCTAAGTTATTTGCATGATTGTATGACATATTTCTTTATGTGTAAGAATTTGTTCTGAAAACTATGAGATGTTTTATAATCATGCAATTTAACTTGTTGTGTAGGAAAGATCGTATGCCATCTTTTACAAAAGAAGAACTACAACATTTGTTCAGCAACAAAATTATCTATTGAAGATATTAAAGTTCCCAGGATATGGGAAGAATGCCATGATCCATCGATCATGAAGAATGATGTTTGGGATGTAGTCCCAAGACCTGAAGGGAAGTTTTTTATGACTTCCATATGGATCTATCAAGATCAAGCATGCTGCAGACGGAAGCATAGAGAAATATAAAAGTGATGAAATAGAAGATACACCAGATGGATTTCAAGACAGCTTTCTTGAATGGTGTAGTTGAAGAAGAAGTGTATGTGAAGTAGCCACTTGGTTCAGAGACACATGACAGGAAATCATATATGTGCAGAACTTGGTATGGTAGGATAGGCAGCTTTCTATCCATTTTGGTCTTTACCAAAAGTAAAGTTGGTTTCAACCTTTACTACAAGGTTGAGGAAGGAAATCCAGTGATACTACTATGTGGATGACCTGTTTGTATCAGGAGAGGATAGATTGATTTTCGACACACAGCGGAAGCTTGCTGCCGAGTTCGAGTTGAGGAACTTGGGGATGATGCACTATTTTTTTTGGCATGGAGGTGTGGCAAAGTGATGGAATCTTCCTTGGACAAGGGAAGTTTGCAGTAGAGATCCTGAAGAGGTTCGGGATGATGGACTGCAAGGCTATGGCCACACCTATGGCATCAAACCTGAAGCGTCTATGTGATGTTTCATCTGATCCGGTTGATGTCTCTATGTATCGTCAAATGATTGGGTCCTTGATGTACCTGACGAACACGAGACCAGAAATTTGCTTTGCTGTGAACACATTGAGTCAGTTCCTAACAAATCCGAGGAGTGTTCACCTAGTTACTCCAAAGCATGTTCTGAGGTACCTGAAGGGTACAGTGGATTATGGGCTCAAGTATGAAGCGAATCAAAAGTTTAACCTGTAGGGTTATGTTGATTCAGATTGGGATGGCAGTGCTGCAGATAGGAAGAGAACATCTGGGTGTTGCTTCAGTATGGGATCAGGTGTGATCTCTTGGTTTAGCAGGAAGCAGTCTTGCGTAGCACTAAGTAAAGCTGAGGCAGAGTGTGTTGCATCCTGTTCAGCTAGTTGTGAGGCAGTATGGCTATGGAAGCTACTGTCTGATTTATTTGATCTCCCGTTGGAGGCTACTGGTATCTTCTGTGATAACCAGAGTTGTGTGAAGCTGTCCGAGAACCCAGTGTTTCATGACAGGTCGAAACACATAGAGATCAAATATCACTATATCAGGGATATGGTGTAGAGAGGAGCTGTGAAGCTCCTGTATGTTGCGATGGACGAGCAGATTGCAATGTGCTGACGAAGCCAGTAGCTAGGGTGAAGTTTGAGTACTTCAGAGAGAGGCTTGGCGTTCTTCAGATCGAGGACACTTCAAGGAAGAAGTGATGGACACATTTGATGAAGCCATTCCAAGCATGTTGTAAGAATGGTCCTTCACATGGCTATGGATGTAAGCATTGGATGATGAGCATCAGGATGATGTTCTGGTTTCTGCTTGGATATGATCAGTTGGATCATTTTTATATGTATGTATGCATCATGTTGGATGCTGGCTATGATCAGTTGGATCATTTTTATTTATATATGTATGCATCATGTTGGATGTTGGATATGATCAGTTGGATCATTTATATGTATGTACGCATCATGTTGGATGTTGGATATGATCAGTTGGATCATTTATATGTATGCATCATGTTGGATGTTGGATATGATCGGTTGGATCATGTGTATGTATTTTTGTATATGCATAATGTTGGATGCTTGGACCATGTATCTGTACATGTATTAGGTGGATACATTGTATGATCAGGTGGATCATGTATGGTGATTTGTATCATGTATTTTTATTTGTATCAAGTGGATACATTGTATGATCAGGTGGATCATGTATGATGATATGTATCAGGTAGATACTTGGTTTGCATCGGGCAGATGCATTATATGATTAGGATGATCGTGGATGACGAGCTTCAGGATGTTGCTCTAGATGACATGCAGCAGGATGTTGTAGTGATGATGATCAGGATGATCATGTGTACATCATGATGATGTATGGTGAGCATCAGGTTGATACTCTATGGTCGTGGATCAGGTTGTGCAGATGAGCATATAATTTGGCCCTGGGAGATTTGCAGATAGTCTTTCGAGGTTTTTCCTATGACATGTAATTCGTTTCCCTGGGATATCTGGAAAATGCTCTTTCAAGGTTTTGCTCTCGGAGGACATATAATTTGGCCTTGGGAGATCTGCAGATAGTCTTTCGAGGTTTTTCCTATGGCATGTAATTTGTTTCCCTAGGATATCTGGCAGATTCTCTTTCGAGGTTTTGTCCTATGGCATATAATCTATCCCTGGGAGATCCAATAGGTTGGGATGTGTTCCCGTAATTAGTCCTGGGATGCTCTTGCAAGGTTTTTCCATGACCACATGTAATTTGTGCCTTGGGAGATCCTATAGGTAGAGCTGTGTGCTTGTAACAGCCTAGGATGCTCTTGCAAGGTTTTGTGGTGACCACATGTAATTCGTGCCCTGGGAGATCCTATAGGTAGAATTGTGTGCTCATAACAGCCTAGGATGCTCTTGCAAAGTTTTGTGGTGACCACATGTAATTCATGCCCTGGGAGATCCTATAGGTAGAGCTGCATGCTCGTAACAACCTGGGATGCTCTTGCGAGGTTTTGTGGTGAGGTCACATATAATATGGCCCTGGGAGATCCTATAGGTAGAGCCGTGTGCTCGTAACAACCTAGGATGCTCTTTCGAGATTTTGTGACGCACGTAATAAGTCCTGAGGATTCCACAGTATGGCCAGTGATGACAAAGACCTGCACGTGGTGGGCCTACATCCAATATGAAAAAGGACTAGCTCTGTAGAACTTCCTATGATGAGTAGATTCAGAGATTGATTGATATAGTAGCAGTAGTGACGATGATGATGACTCGATGACGATTATCCAGTGACGATAATCCAGAGAAGAAGACTTGTGCTAGAAGACTTGTGCTGGGAAATACCCTCCTAGTTAACAGGGAGTGTTGATGTATATGTAACTTTGGAATGTATTTTATATATGTATGTTGTATGTACTCCTATAGAGATGGTATTATTCCTCTATATGGAAGTGTCATCATTTATATTGTAAATGTTGTAACTTATACTTGATGGGTTATTAGACCACCTTATTGGGGTCAGCCCTATATAAGTCATGTGGGTTGAAGGGTTATTAGACCACCCTATTGGGGGTCGGCCCAGTTAGCATTATGTTATGTGGTTAATTTCGAGCCTACATGATTTATGTAAAAGGCAAGTCAAGTCAAGTACAAATAGAGTGCAGGAGGCACTCTATTTGATCACTCACCTCTCACTCATGCACTCAAGGAGGATTGGTGCACTTATGGAGGAGGAGGATTTGCTGCTAGGATATGTCTATCTCTTATGTTTGGGTTGTATCATTGCTCTATCTATCTCTGAGGAAGTTATTGGGGTTTTTCACCTTTCTGGTTTTCCCCAAGTAAATATTTGTGTCTCTTGTGTGCTTGCATTATTGTCTCCATCATTGATATGCTGTAGATATCCTGTACATGTTGTTCTCTCAATTAAGATCCTAGATCAAATTGAAGTAAATTCTGAAAATTTAACACATAGTGGGATTCACCGATGGATTGATTGACTTAAACTACTACTATAGAATTTTCTATTGATTCTTCAATAGCCAGAACCTCAGCTTGCTGCTGATTTATGTTGCTCCCCCTTACATCGAATTCTCTTATCAAGCATTCCCAGGCTTCTTTTACACTGGTTGCATTAGCAATCATGAGTTAAATTCTCTCATTCAAGCCTTGTCGAATGAGGAACAATGCTACATCATCATTTCTCCTATTTTCCATGAGCTCAATCTTTTGACTTTGGGGAAAAACCTCATAGGCTTCCTGGTTTAGGGGTTCCTTGAATCCATTTTCAACTACATTAAACACACCTTCAGCATGAAATAGAGTTTTCATTTCAATAACCCAAAATTCAAAATTCTTACCTGAGAAAATTGGAATTGGCAGAAAATTATGACAAACTTCTTCAATTTTAATCTCCGCTACAACATACAAATATGCAATGCAAGACTTGAATTTATTTTCCTTAGTCAATTTGAGTCTTTTGCTCTTCTCCATATCTTTCTTGGGCTCTGTTGAAAATGCACTAAGCTTCTGCTCTTATGAAATCAATTCCTTTAAACACGGGCTACAACAATTTTTCCTCTACATGGCTAAACTCTGCCAATGCAGAAACACATGGGATTCCTTCTGTGAATGGACCAATTTCAATTTCATTCAGGTTGATTTTCTTATAATTTGCTCAACCACAATACCCTCAAAGCATCAACCATTAATAGGTGAAAGGAATATGAATGCACTATCTTCGTCATCAAATGCAACTACAATGCAAATACTTCTAAGCTTCTGCTCAACTCAAAGATCAACTCCAGGCTTCAACCTGTTGGCAATATGGCAATAGAAGATGATGCAGAATTGTCATTGATGGCAATCAAGGTGATGACATTCAAATACCCTACACTAGTAATGGAAGATGCACAGAACGGGCCGGTAAGGGCTCCAACACCACAGACCTGAGGCCTTCCCGGACCTTCTCGACCACCACCCCTTGTTGTTGATCGTGAAAAGATAGGAAGTCATCATACTGCAGAGGAATTTGGAGTTAGAGGCAAGGAGCCGAAAGACAAGGTGCAAATTTACACTTGGAGGGATGCTACACTTCGAGAACTAACAGACTTGGTAAAAAAGGTTGCACCAACAACAAGGAGAAGAGATGCAAAACTATCATTTGCATTTGTGTATTCTAACAGACGAGGTCGTAATGTGGTTAGACATGTTGGAGTGACCTATGCATTTCCAAATGCAAGATGGCCAGGTGAAGGCAATAAGGCACTTGCAAATCTCAGCTTTCAGACTGGAGATTTCTTGGATGTGGCAATTCTTACATGAAGCACCCTTTATAAATCGAAAACAAGCTGACATGTTTCAAATTTTATAGTTCGAAACTTCTGTTGAATTTCCACATAATTACCATTTAGCATATCATGTTTCTCTATGTATTATAGAGCAGTAATATTTCAGTCCTAAGTTTTTGGCCTTCGATAAGCATTCTTGTTCATGATGAGTTACCTCCAAATTGGATGGACAGAATTGGAAGATTGAGATGCCACCGTTATCGAAAGAGGTGAATAACGTGGGAGTGGAGGAAGGGAAAATTCTACTCAGTTGAGACCTGCAATTAATAATCAAATAGAAAACGTTGGTGGCCATTGGTTAGAAGATGGTTTAGAGAGAATTGTTGATCATAATAAGGTGAATTATCATCGACAGGATTCACATCAAGATTTTTTGCCTGAAATAGAAGATTTGAAAACGCCCAGAGAAGACGATTTGGAGATGCTCACGATATGGAAATTTGAACACTGAAACAAGTTTAAAGGGTGCGGAGTAAGCCATGACTTTGGAAGCAAGCCAAGAGCACTTTTGGAGGGGACGAGTGTATCGTGGAGAAGGAAGAGGCGTTTTGCAGAGGAGACGAGAGAATTCCTATAGAAATCCAATAATCGCAGGAGATGACTCAGGAGCCGTTTGATAATGCCAATAAATGGTCACGATTGAGTGCTTGTTTTGAGTGTATCCCACATTGGTTGTGCAAACAAACATTTATGTCTTTATAAACGCCCGTCTTCACTAACTTATTTGACGTGTAGTGCAAAGTTAGTGGGGAGCTATGGGTGTTTGGTTCTCCACGAGAAGAACACCAGCCCGGAGCTCGGGATGCCTATGTGGCCCCCTATCTTTTGTTGTGCATGGAAAATTCTGTTCGACCACGTGGATGGTGACATGGAAAAGACAAGTTAAGGTAGACATGGACGAGGAGGACTATGTAGTTTGTGTTCACGATGATTGGATAATGAGAGGAAGGAATATGGTGATTGATATGCCACAAGAACGGTGAGTCGGTGTTGTACGAGGTGGAAGATCATGTGGAAATAGTAAAATGAAGAAGAGCAAAGGTGGAAAATGTGTCATGGAGGCAGATTATGTGGACAAAGATTCGACAGATATGGACAAGTGTATATCCAAAGGGGTCGAAAGCCATTAAACCCTAGGATGCATAAATGACCAAAATTCTTAGTGTTTAAACTATATAGTGATGGTTGTATGTGGAATAGAACAAGGTGCTTCATACGAAGACCCGAAGCTCCTAGGTGCCTATAGAAAACCTAGTTTAAAAAAAAGGGGGGGGAGCACTAAAATGTGATTATAATAGATAAACAACAAAACAATAGTTAATTTTTATTATTTTTATTTATTTTACCTTTTAATGAAAAGACATTAATACATGAGAAGACACAATGTTTAATAAAAGGGTGTGAGTCATAGGACACCTTCTTCATGAAAAAGTACGATGAAGGAGTATATAAGCAATGAATTCATAAGATAAATGAGTGAGTTTGCATGAATATCATTGAAGAGAAAAACAAAAGCAGCAGTAAAGAGAAGTAGAAAAAGAGACCAAGAGTGGTGTAACTACAAGTATGTATTGAAGATCAGAAGCACGAGAAGAGGATGCATTAAATATCAAAATAAATTGCATTGAAGTTCAGAGGCAAATGCAGAATAAGTAGCAATCCAAGATGTTAATGAAGAAATCTAATTAAAGGATGGAAGGGTGGAGCTAGGGCAGGTTGGTTCCTGCAGAAGGGGAGTTGGTGGTTTCCTTGTCAGTTGTAGCTAACTAAACAAGGGGGTTGTAGCCTCCTACCAGTTGGTGCTAGTGAATAAGAGTGTGGGTGCATCTTGATTAGTTGGTGCTAATCAAATTCTATTGTAACGTGTAAAAGCAATTTTGCAGACTAATAGACATGACTTTGTGGTTTTCCCTTTAGGGTTCCACGATAAAATGTTGTGTCCATTTGATTTTATTGTTTAATGAAATGTTTAATATGTGTGCTTAAAATAATTGGAATTAAAAGAAAAATTTACAATACTAATTCACCCCCCCTCTCAGTATTGATGATATTCCATCACAACCTTCACAATTTTCATCTGCTAGAGCAAGCGGGATTCACGAGGTTGCTCAACCACTTCACGATGGGAGCACTCTGCCTCACTTTGCTCGACCATTAAAAACATGGGAGCACATTATCTATAATGCACTAGAACTTAGTGCCAAGGAATTTGTTTTCACTTTCACCAAGGCTGGACGAACTACTCCTCTTTCCTTCGGGCAACCTCACCTCAGGCCTTTCTTCTTTAAATTAACAATGCAAATGGACTTTTATATAACCTAGAGAGCATATACTTTACCAGTAGGAATATTTCACTTATGCACATCACCCAGGTCGTAGCTTGTCTCAAACTGCACATTCGATGGCAGAGAGACTAATAAAATTCAATTGTAGACGGTCTCCCCAATATCTTGGATTCTACAACTTCAATCCCTCAGGACTCCTTCAAGACAACAGTATCACACCTTTGACAACTGCAGTGGATTATCCTTCTCAACTACGGTGAGGGTTTCTTCTTTCACAAAACCCTTGCAAAAAGGTTCCCAACGAGAAAAAATTTCAAGATCCGCTTACACATGCATAGGGATCTCTAAGGGCTGGTTATCAGATTCATAACACAGCCTACTCTGTGTTTTACCCACGTGCGGCTACCAACAAAATTACAACAAATTGCTTCTATACCTCGGAGTAATATACCTCAACTAATGAAAATAAGCTTCAATCGGTGGCGACTACTACGGAGGCTCATGGAAACACTACATGCCCCCTTTAATTTCCTTCTGCTACAGCAAAGAACTCACACAATAACAAGCGGACGAGGCTGAGAAAACAAGGCATAGGGTTAAGCTCTTCAATCTCCCAACTATCATCTGTACAAGGTTCAAATAAACCAACAGCATGAACAGTCTCCCAACACATTGAATTCTCCTCTTCTGGCCTTCACGACCCCTACAGTACATCAAAACCCAAAAAAATGTTCTCAACCCACCAACAGCTCTCCACTAAAGCACGAGGAGTTCTTATTCTACCATGGACTCCATATAAATGCCACCTCTTTTATTCATAGAACCTAGGCAATATTTTCATCCCACAAATCCAATGTCCACCATAGTTACCCTCTGCAGCTTTCTTTCCATTTTGCAAGTTATGGCAGACAATGTTGAGCTTTTGCTTCAAACCACGGGAGTGGACACACTTAACCAGCGGTATGAGTCTCTATCTCACCAACGATAGCTCCTCCTATTCATTCCAACAATCCATAATCAACATGCCACCCCTTTTCTTCTATCCAATTTCTTTTATGCATACACGGTATCTCTAGGATTGTTTTTCACATTTACAACTTAGCTAGTCTGCGTTCTACCCAGGCTACAAATGAGAGGTGTGAACAACTGTGAGGGAGAGGCTGCAACCTTCTAATGCACAAACTGGCTAGATAGAGCAACCCAACATTTTCAAAATTGGACTCCTTGCACAAGAATTCTTAAAAAAAAGCACTGCTACGACAGGCTGAAATAGGAGGTTCAGATACCTCAACCACGATGTGATATTTGCTCAACACACAAAATCGTCTCTGCTCTAACAACTGGTTGACTTCTATGACACTCTTAATACACGAAACATCTAATTCTTCTTCAAGCTAAAGCAACTGAGATCTTCTTCTCCAGGAGAGATGAGGCTTTGTCCAAATGCTGCCTCAATGCTTACTTCAAATTCACCGTAGAGGTTCCTTTCACCGAATCAAGCTGAGCTCTGATACCAATTGTGAGATGGTGCAACAAATAGTGGGACAAATACACAACATTGTACATCTAATTTATTAAACAAAGGAAATATTTACATAGAAAGATTAGGCTGCCACACAAAGAAGCACAGAGCTAAACTAGCTCTCAACTATGCATTGTATTAAAACATAAATAGATAAATATACATCACATGTTTCTAGAATAATCCATGTGTCCAGAAAGTTCAAAAGATTTAACTTCTCGTAGAACCTACTAATACATATATAAACTTAATAGTAGGATCTCAAATCCCGAGAGGCATGGTCTTCCATCTCTAGATGCATCTACAACCATTCAATGCATTCCTTCTCGAGGCTTCATTTATAAGCTAGCATTTACAATGTCATCTAATACAACGTAGGTTTTGAAGCAACTTCACAGATTTCACTTTACGAGATGGTTGTTAGAATTAATATTCCAACAATTTCTTTATAAATTATTAAAGGTGGTAAATTCTTTATAAATTATTATTTTTTCCAAATTATAATTTCATTTCAAGAAAATAGAGAAAAAGGTTGTACATCTTATGAAAAAGAAGAAAGAATGGCTGTTTAAAATCTAGATTTCTAAAAGTCTTTTAAATTTTTTTATTTTGGGGTTCATTATTAGGGGTTTTTATATAGGGTTAAAATTATTCATGAAGAAGTTTTCATTTTATGGTTTTTATTGTCACTTAATATTGTTTTTTTAAGAGGGAATGTTTTTGCGAGAAAAAATAACACAACTTTTATTCCATGATAGAAATAAAATCACATTCTTTATGTTCTCAAAGTATGTTACAATAAAGACTAAGTATAGGCGCATACGCCACTTACAAGAGTACATAGGTTTATTGGACTTGAAAGAATAAACTTACATTAGTAATGTCCATTCATTCTTTTCCTTAAAGAATCATCTATCTCTCCTTTTCCTTTTCTACCTTTTAATTTTATGCCACCCCTTTGAACAAAGAGCCACATTAAGTTGTAATTGTGAGTTGGAAGACGAAGACACGATAAATTTTTTTAGAAGGAACCAATTCCTTATTGAACTCCAAAGTATCAATTTCATTATGCCTTTTTTTCCTACCTAGAGCGGTTTGAACTACCATGACTTCCCTCGATGAGGAAATATTTATATCTATTTCTTCTACTTTATCCCTAGAGAAAGTAATGGATTTCACAATCAACACTTGCTAGTCATTAGTTACTTCATTCTTACCTCATTTTGATCAAGTTGAGTCTTTGAATTCAATTCCACCAAAAAAATACAATTTCTTTGTTTTTTTTTGTTTCTTTAATTCTGGGAGGATGAGGTTAAGCATGGAAACAAATAGCTTGTAAATGTCCTCAAAGATGACATATCCTAGACCTAAATTTTGTGTTCTCGTACTCCATGACTTGTGTGAATTTAAATTTTTTTTATGTGGGAGTGATTTTTGTGCAAAAGACCTTTAGTAAGGTCTATCTCAACACATATATGTGCATAAATTGAGGAGATGAATTCAAACTGGCATTTTAGTAATTGAAACTATTATTAAGATCACATTCAAGGAACCAAATAGTTATAAAAAATCATGCACCTCCCCAAAGTACTAAAGAGCCTCAAACACTTAATGATAAAGAACATGATCATTTCACAAAAATCCCTCGGAACACAAAGATATTTCATATTTCTTGGTCCAACGTAGAGCAAATCAAATGAATATGTAAAAAGCCAATATCCATTAAATTTACATCTAATCTAAGAAGTTTTAAAGTATTAATCTCCAATAATATATGCAATGTAATTTTATAAATAATATGAACTAATAATATCATTTAGATAAGTTAATTAAATATAATTAACTAAAATAACTAGGTTCTTAAGAAATACCATAAAAAATCCATTCCTATTATTTTTATTTCATTGTAATAAAAAATATATATGTGAACAAGTTCAGTTTTATCATATTTCTTTCCTTATGTACTCCAAATCCATTATAACTAGTGTGAATAGAGATGATTTTTATTTCATTGTAATAAAAAATATATATGTCAAATAAGTTCAATTTTATCATATGTCTTTTCTGATGTACTCCAAATCCATTATGTACTCCAAATCCATTGTAACTAGTGTGAATAGAGATGATTTTTATTTCATTGTAATAAAAAATATATATGCCAAATAAGTTCAATTTTATCATATTTCTTTTTTGATGTACTCTAAATCCATTATGTACTCCAAATCCATTGTAACTCTAGTATGAATAGAGATTATTTTTATTTCATTGTAATAAAAAATATATATGTCAAACAAGTTCAATTTTATCATATTTCTTTTCTTATGTACTCCAAATCCATTGTAACTCCACAATTTTATCATATTTATTTTCTTATGTACTCCTCCAAATCCATTGTAACTCCAGTATGAATAGAGAAATGGTTGAACTAGTTCTCTTTTATAGTGTATTTGGCTCCCAAAATTATATTTGTGTGATTTAGTAATTCATACAATTTTTGAATTTTGATTGTATTTTAGATTAAAAGAAATTATTGTATAAATATTATCAAATTGAATGAGTTTATTAAAAAATTATCTATAAAATTAGAGAAAATAATGTTAATATTAATTAATTTATAATAATATTTTTAAAGAATCCAATTTATAAAATTATTTAAAAAATATTTTGATTTATTCATAATTAATTAAATGATTTATAAATAAAATAATTATAATTCTAAAATTATCTTATTTTTTATTTTTTAATCTAAATTTTGAATTAAAAAAATTTTGCACTCATCACATACACTTTGCTCCTTCTATATTTTTTTTATATAAAATATATTTAAATATTCATCTTCCTCTAAATTTTGAGTTATAAATTGTTTTTTACTCATCATATACACTTTGCTTTTTCTATTTTTTTTTTTATATTTTAAATATTAAGCTTTCCCTTCTACTAGGTTATTAGAAGAAAATAATAAAAACCTTCTATATGTGAAGCTTCCCCTTCGACTAGGTTATTAGGAGAAAATAATAAAAACATTCTATATATGAACGAGTAGGTTTAGAAAGTAAATATAACAGGTAGGTAATTTTCTACTTATAAAACTTTCAAAATAAATAAAAATATTCAAATTATATATACAATTTCAAAACTCAAACTAAATATAAAATTATGCTATTGCCTTGAAATTGTGGATGCATTACCCACTAGGAAAACGTCTGAGTGTTAAACTAACTAAGTTACACCTTTATGAGTTGGGTGCCTCGACTTTTCAAAGAAAAAGTAAATGGTTCTAATAAATGAGATCAAGTGGGTGCATTGTAGTATGCAACATGTTGGGAATTGCATGCGAGATTGAATTTGACGTGTCTGATTAAAAGGTCCCTATTTATGTATTATGTGTGTTATCCAGATCAGATTTGTACATTTTCGGAAGTTAACGCTAATTTGTTATGTGAGGATGAAACTCTTGTTTAAAAGGTTATTGTAGAATACTTTCCACGGGATTGGAAGGAGGTAACTAGAATGGTTCTAATAAATGAGATCAACACGCAGGTAGGTGATGTGTCAGCATTGTAGTATGCAACATGTTGGGAATTGCATGCGAGATTGAACTTGAGGGTGTGATTAAGAGGCCCTTATTTATATATTATGTGTAATATCCATATTAGATTTGCACATTTTTGGAAGTTAACACTAATTATTATATGAGTTTGACTACTTTTCAGGAGATTGGAAAGAGGTAAGTAGAACACTTTGTCAAGAATGCAGGAAACATGCAAAGACGTACTTTCTCCAATTCCTCGAAAAGAAAAATGCAACAAATGAGGGTGATCAATAAATCATTAGGGCTGGCATTTTTAATTGTGTACTCAATTTTATGATGTTGCAGTATAAGACATTAAACTTGTTTTTGAAGTTCAGTAGCAGTTGGTTCCAATTCGGGACAAGTTGATCACTATGTTCCAGGACTCTTGAGGCTATGTTTTGTTACCATCTATGGAGTAGATATACAATTAAATGGAAGTAATGGTCAAAATTATGGAAGCAATGGCCAAAATTATGGTATGATCTATGGAACCCTAACTACCCCAACAACAACAAAAAGATAACCACCCAAACAACAAATAAAGATGCAAACATTTGAGTACACAAGTAACAAAGATGCATAGGCATTGGGCCTTTGAAAACACAATGACATGAAATTTCCATGCATATTTGAGACCAATGGGAAAAAACTTAATTGGAAAAGTAGTCGACAATTGTCCATTCTATTTCCTTCTATATTATTTTTTTCATTGCTCATTGAGGTCTATAAATATGTACTTTAAGTATTAGTAAAGTCTAATTATTTAGTAAAGGGTGCTAAAACTTTACACGATATCATATTGTGTTCTTCTATGATTTGGATTTGTTATTAATGAGCTATGTTGGTTTTTTGTTGTTAGTCATCCATGTTGGTTGTGTGCAGGTTGGCTATGGCCATGTGCGATTGTGTATTACCCATGTAGGACATTCAAAATAACATGTTTTATTTTGAAAGTCATCCTTCTGATCAAACATATATGAGACAAGTTCAAAGGAAGGTATAAGTTGAAAAATATTCAACCTAGAGTTGATTGACCCTAGTTTTGACTCAGCGTGATTTGTAGACAATAGGCTAAACTCAAAGCCAATAGTTCTTATACAATGTTGGGAAACCTCTTCTTTGAACAATAAACAAGATAAGTACTCCAAGAAGATGGATGGTGTCTAAAGACATTGTTTACAATACTTAAGCACAAAGCATTATGATCAAAACATCACAATGCATTTTTCAATATCAATTGCAACATTCAAGTCGATATCAACAAAATCCATGTGGTCGTTCTTTTATAGTATATAGATATAACAAACTCCCTTGAAATGAGGATGATCTAGACCACAAATAGGGGTCAAGTTTCCATGAAATCCACAAAGTCCCATAGATTAGTTAGTTTCACTAGTCGAGCCGATCACAACTTAGTCGACCATTCAGTTGACCAATCAATCAACCACTCAGTCAAGCCTCCAGTGGACTGCTCTGCTGGAGGAATGTTGTCTTTTGACTTATTGTCTCCAAAAAACCCAAAGGTATAATAATGCTTCCAACATATTCTTATATATTTGTAGAAATATTTAGATCTATCATAATAAATAGGATTTTTTTTAATACACAGATTTAGTTTTTAAGTCTAGTTTTGATTTAGTTTACTCCCATCCCAACATTGAGATTGGATTCCCTAGTGCATATTCTCTAGGACAGAGTATGCACTGCACAAAGAATACATAAGTAGGTAATTGTAAAGTGGGAGGAATGATGCACCTAATGGCATTTAGATAGTCTTTGTTAGAATGGAAACCTGGGAAGTATTATTGCTACCATAATTTATAAATATTTTAATTTTGTATCCTTTATACTTATAAAGTTCAATCTGGTGGTAGGCCAAATTCCTTTTCTACAATTTATTTTGGTATCAGATTTAATTTAATTATTTTCATCAATTAGAAAATTTATTTTGGTATCAGATTTAATTTAATTTAATTTAATTATTTTCATCAATTAGAAATTATTCAATTTATTAGATTAAATATAGTTTATTTCCTATACTTAAATGCATACTAGGAAATCTTGTCCATGCTTGTTTTAAGGAGAGGCAACTTGCAAATCAACATAGGTATTATCCTCCAAAACATGATGGAGTTTTTTTTTTGAGATTATGGCATGAGTATGAATACAAAGTGTGAATAATTGAATTTATTTTAATATAATTTTTTTATGTAAACATCAAGTTTGAATTATTAATTTTTTTCCAATGAAATATGTTAACAATTAGCAAATGATCTCATAGTAATAACATGAATTGGTATTAATTTTTTCTATTAATGGAAGCTCTCTAATATTTCAATCAATAAGAAAGCTTACATCAACTGATGTGAATATGATACTTAGGATAGTCAAAGCACCCTCATCGAGATCTTTTAATCAATAAGAAAAATTACATGAGTTGGAGTGAATATGATGTCTAGGATAGTCAAGGAAACCTCCCCAAGGAGGATGCACCCCTCAACATATGCATAACACACAACTTCTTCAGCTTAGTCCCCATTGGAGTAGTATTTTCTCTTTCCATCTATTTTTTAATCCATTATTGATGTGTGGCATGTAGTGGTAGATTTCAATCCTCCAAGATGTGAGACTATATTCTTATTGTTTATTTATCAATCATTGGGTTGTGTACATCTTGAGTGGTATCATTTGTATTTAAATTAAGTCCATCATAAAGATAAATACAAGAAATAAATTAGTTATGGGTCATTTGATTGTTATTTGATATCCTCTCTCTTGTCTAAATTTTTTCTCCTTTTGTTCATGATTTCTCTAGGATGAGGTTTATTGAGAATCATTTAAAAGATTTAGATCTACATCATTTGCTATCAAAGCACAAATCCAAACATACTCTCCTTAGATATGGTTTTTTTTCCAACCTCTCACTGAACCCTGATGGTTTGACATACATCCATTCTGTTTGACAATTAATCTCCTTTCTTTGGTGCAGTAATAGCGCTTCCTCTTCGATTTCCAATATCACGCCTCTATTTTGTAGATACACCAACCTCATTAGGGATATAGATCTACGTCAAAATAAAAGAGTTTGTATTACTGAAGATACTATGTATCATTATAATCAATCTAACAAGAACAATCCCTAATATAAATCAACAATTCAAAACTTCATGAGAAAATATTATGTGCAGTTCATGATTGAAATTGGAACGTTGGAACACAATTATATGGATGTGTTTATGGATGAATTTTGTGTTTCATATTACTCCCCTAACCGTCATTAGTTTTGAGTATGCTAGTTATGGTTAGGTCAAATTAGTTGTAGGTTACATCATGATCACCTCATCTCCTATTTATAGTAAAGGAGATTCATTTGTATAGTCATGGCATCTTGTCTAGTGCAACATTGATTATATTGTAAAAGGAGGTTTCCCCCTCAAAGAGGCTTGTTATCCATTGAATATTTACCATTATCCAAGCATACATCTACTCTTCGTTTTGTTTTTATGTTATTTTGGGAATTTAGTTCATAACATTTGGTGTCAAAGCATATGGTCCTTGGCTTAGCTCCCTCAAAATGAGTCATACTTCTATTTTGACTTTAACACTTTTTTATAGGATGTTTTAGACAATGAAATTTTTTGGAGCCTCAAGAGACATATTGAAGCACATAAGTTAAAATTTTCAAGTTCTTGTTAAGTATAATTCCAAAATTATATTATATTAGTTATAGTTATGGCCTTAACATTTTCCAAAACTACTTGATAGAGGAGCACAATGTTCTTGAGACTTAAACCAAGGAGGGACCATTAATTACCAGGGTTACAATTCCTACAATGATATAAGAAGAACATTACATGTACAATTCCTACAATGAAATAAGAAGAACGTTACATTGATGAATATCTATACCACCTTCATAATTGCACACATGCATCATACTTAACTTAAGATGTATCGCCTCTATCTTGTGAGAAGGACATCACACTTAATGAATTAAAGGGTGATGCTAAAATTGGGATTCATTTCCATTCTCAAATGTTCATAGTATACCATAAATAGATTGATTTTATCATAAAATTTCCATTCCAAGTGCATGTCTATGCCATATCATTGTAACAAATGATGTAGCTAAACATGAATAATGGATTGAACCTTCTTTTATGTTTATGTTATAAACTATAGTGATATTTTTGAATAAATCACATTTTCCATATTGATTCCATTGTATCGAATATACAAAATTTTCTACGACTCCTTTGTGTTTGTCTTATGTTGTCCTTCAAACAAATTGGACACTCAAAGGATTGTAGATTTCCAATTGTATTTTATAACCTTTTGGACCAGATTTCATTACTCTTGTAGAAAATTTGTACTCTGTGTTTTTCTTATGTTGTCCTTCAAACAAATTGGACACTCAAAGGATTGTAGATTTCCAATTGTATTTTATAACCTTTTGGACCAGATTTCATTACTCTTGTAAAAAATTGGTAGGTTAGTTTCCTAACGAAAGAATAGAGAACTATAATGGTAGCGTTCATTGGGAATTCTAAAGGTAGTGTTTATTGAGTATGATATGTAGAAGAGCCTTGCAAGGTATAAAAATAACTTTTATGTCAATTTGATTTTTGTTTTTCAATGATTGTAACAGAGGAAAAACACATAATGACAATAACTTGGAACACTACATCATTTTATGATAATCTATATTTAAACATAAATGTGATGTGCTTTTTTTGAAGTGACTTTTAATCCATTGAAGAACCACTTGGAAGCACTTAAGCAAGAAGTCTGAGTGCCACATAGGGAATGGAGTAAGGACATGAGGGAAGGATGTTCCCTCTCTCGTCTTCTAGTAAGTTGTGCCTCATGTTTAAGAGAGCATGGGCATGGAACTAGAACTGGATAAACTCCTATTGGTGCTTCCACAAAGTGGTAAAAAATCCTAGAATGTCTAGTTGATGGAGATATAAGGTGTCTTTATGAAAAGGTAAAGAATGAGCCACTTGCTATTGGTGATTCTTATTTGACTGGAATTGGGTATACTTGAAAAATTAGTAGGTATGAGAGAATTAATAACACGATGTTTCTAGGTGAAATATTGGTCCATCCATTAGATCTATAAACTCTATATAAATATATTGATGAGTGGGTGGTAAATAAATAATCGATGAGATAAATTGCTTTAGTTGAGTCCATCTGAGACATCCTTTGACTCCACTCTATTAGTCTTCTCTCACACATATATATGTCAACTATTTTACATCATCAAATATATATATATGACATATTGCAATTTTGAAACCAAGCTAAACATGGTCATCAACATCTTTTTGTAATTGAATTTGTTTGTTGTACATAATTTAAGGTGTTGCACATGTATTGATTAGATGTACATCACTCAGGCTAGAAATATATAATGTGGAAGAAAAAGACAAAGACGACAACTACGAGAGGAAGAACAAGAAGAAGTCTTTAACAATTTTAATAATAATGCAAAAAGAAGAAATAGTCTTTAACAATTTTAATAATAATGTGAGAAGAAGAAAAATAAGAAGTAGTCTTTAACCATTTTAATGATAATATAATATAATATAATATAATATAATATAATATATATATATATATATATATATATATATATATATAAAGTTTAATTTAAAAAATTTACTGATTAATTTGCTACATCATTGCGATCCCATTCCATTGCAATAACGGTGAACTTGGACGAATTTGATTTTAAACGTTAACAATGTCCTACATGGTAAAAAGAGGCTAATATGCTGCACATGGCGCGTCCTTATAATAGCTACCAAATTGTTTTGCAAGTATGATGTGATATAAAGTTCAAAGAAAGAGAAAATATTGTGGGAATTCAAATTTTATGAAGACTTTGATACCGGTAATGTTGGAGAAAGCGAATACTACGCGTTTATAGGCAGTTTTATGACGTTGATGATTTATCTGCATCGAAAAGAAAACGAACGCTATCCTCGTGAAGCATCGGATCGATGTTAAATCAAAGAGAATCATGGAGTACATGTAATGATGTTAAATCAAAGAGAATCATGGAGTATATGTCTTCTGTGAATACTCATCTAGACGGCGGAATTCATTGCCAATAAGTTTGTACAGTTTTACAGCTTTATACCTGAAGGCTGCAACTGAAACAGAAACAGGCTCAATGCAGACAGAAATCGGTGTGCGTGCCAATAGGCGCATAGCGTATTTTTTAACCTAAATTGCGATCTGGCCAATTGTATGTTGAGAGATTTTGGTGTGTATCAAGTTTGTAAATTCAATTTAGAAATGTATTAAGTAAAACAAATAACCCTTAAGGCTGGCCTCTATTAACTGTTTTTTCAAGATGGCAACAGCTTCCCTTACCCCTCCTATGAAGCGATTATTTAGACTACAGAATTCATAGATACAAACATGAGAAAGAACAGAACCCGTACGGTTACATAAGCATGGATTTTTTATACTGCAGATGAGATACATTATTTGATACAAACATAAAAGAAAATCACCAGATTGTTACATAAATATCGACTTACAACAAAAATAAATTATCACTTCACAAATACCTTCTAAAATAAATACCTGGTAAAATTTGGGAGGCGATGGAGATAGCCGGATTAGGGTTTCAGGCTCGGTGGTGGGGTAGATTTTCTGCAGAATGAGGAATGAAACCTGAGACACTTTGGAGTCGACCTAGACTTTTGGGCTGGCTTTAGTACCAACTAAGGCATCAAAAAGTGGGAATTTCTTTTGTTTTTTTAGTATGTTTTGGGGTTCACTTTCAATTTATATAGAGATTAATCTACCGACTTTATTAAGTTATGATGGCTTAACATGCGGCAATTTAAACCCTTTTTTCTTTTGTTTATCTCTTCACTATATTTGGCCTCTTGGCCACATAACCCATTTTAGGGTTTTACACTTCCTTTCTAATTTTGGCGGTGGTTGAGTTTTATTTTGGGGAGCAACTCGCATTTTTTATTCCACATATGTATCATATCGGTCAGTAGGATATGGATTCCTGTGTGCCCTATAGTTTATGCGGGGGTTTATAAAACCCAAACACATTACACACGGGACATAACCATTCTAACTCTTGTGCATCGTGTTGGCATTAATTGCAACTACCTACCGTTACATGTAGCGGACCTAGCTATTCAATGTAGTTTAATGTTTGATTTATGAAGCTAGACACGTAATACACCTTGGAAAATGAGAACCGCCTGCCGAGCCGGGCACTCCTTTTGTATCATTGTTTTGACATTATTGAAATGTAGAGGTATGCGATACAGTTGTGTTTTTCTGGGGGTGTGACTCCATTCAAGTGCAGTAGCACTGCAAAAACCCTATTTTTACCTTGTTTATTTGATGCTCTGCCTCCTCTGTCCCCTTCATTGTGGTATTAGAGCGAGGGTCTATCCACCTGCCAGTGTTTTGGTTTAAGAGTATTGAGAGATCTTCTACAGGCGTGAAAGGAAGGAGTCGTTGTTGGAATCAGCTGCTGCTGGTTGAGTTACTTTACTCACGCGGTTTGAGGCCCGTAGAGCCGAAGAGAGAAGCGGGTGTTTGTAGGGCTGGTGGATTTTTCAATCAAATCGTATAAGATATTACCACTGAAGCTTCCCATGTCGAGATCTATGAGTTTGTTCAATTTTGTTGAGGCTTCCCATGTCGTCTAGGATGGCTCCTGTTATACAATTGTCTTTTAAATCTAGGCTCTCCAGCTTTCTGAGCGTTGTAATAGAAAGGGATATTGTGCCTCTCAGCTAGTTTCTTTGCAGCCTTAGAATTATCATGAGAGGGTTCTCATGATATTTGTGAGAAGGTTGTTGCCTCGTGGGCCAGGTTCATTGGTACCAGAAATCCGTTCTACAACAGTTTGCTGAGAAATAATGGGTTAACCGAGAAGTGTTTTCGCCATGACCAAAAGAGCTAATTGCAATGAAGATCAAAACGGTGGAGTCTGGAGATATGGATCTCAAAAAAAGTAATGGTGAATGGGCACCCACAAATTGAAAATTCTGGAATGACTACATAATTTCTCTTTGGATATAGTTCCTCAAAAGATTGAAGTGACTGAATTAGAGGCGTTGAAGTTGAAGAGGAGCGAGGAGCTCGAATAGAAGAACAAGGCAAAGTTATAAGGGAAGAATTTCAGCTACAGCGAATTTTCAAGATAGCAGATGAATTTCAATTGCTGCAGGGAAATCTCGGGACTCTTGGAAGTCTAAGGAGGGTTTCAACCTGCCCGCAGATATACAGTTCTCACTGCATTCGTGGAGAGAGGGACTTTTTTCCCCTGTTGCTCAGTGGAAGGAGCCGTGTAGGACTGAAATTGTGAGCCATCAGCAACCAGAAAGGAAGCCGTGAAGGAATATTGAGATAGAGCACCCTGCCTACAGTTGAAAAAGGAGAAATTTCAGAAAATTTGAGCCATGGCGTCGAGCAGCTTCGGATCACAGCCTCAAATTCCACCTTTGACAGGTAAGAACTATGACTTTTGGTCCATAAAAATGAAAACTCTTCTCTGTTCACAAGATTTGTGGGATTTAGTTCAGAATGGGTACATGGAGCCCCCTGATGAGGCAGCCTATTTGGCTTTAACACAAGCACAGAAAGATTTGCTAAAAAACAACAAGAAGAAAGATGCTAAGGCACTTTCTCTCATCCGACAAGCTATGGATGACTCAATCTTTCCTAGAATAGCATCAGTAAGCAAATCCAAAGATGCATGGGACATCTTAGACAGAGTTTATCAGGGTTTAAGTAAGGTGAAGGTTGCTAAACTACAGACCCTTAGAAAAAAATTTGAAAATCTGCAAATGAATGAGACACAGACTGTAGATCAGTTTCATAATCATCTAATGACAATTGTAAATCAGATGAGAACCCATGGTGAACAGATTTCTGACCAAAAGGTGGCGGAAAAGGTATTAAGAAGTCTGCCCAGCAAATTTGATGTTGTTGTTGTGGCAATTGAGGAGTCAAAGGATTTGACTCAACTCTCAATTGATGAGTTAATGGGATCCCTGCTATCCCATGAGTCTAGGGTAAACAGAAACTCAAATTTCTCCCTTGATACTGCCTTCAAGACACAGCTAACAGTTGGTAGAGGAAGAGGAATTTCATCCTATAGAGGCAGGGGTAGAGTTCAATTTCAGAGGGAAAAAGAATCAAATATAAATAGGACTGGTAGGTATGTCCAAAGCCCACATTCAGGAAATTTCAGAACTGCAAGTAATAACCTTTATCAACAGCAGAATCAAAGAATTGATAAATCCAAAATTCAGTGTTTTTATTGTAAGAAATTTGGGCATTATGCTAGGGAATGTAGAAAGAAAGAAGCAGATGCCAGAAAACAATCTGCAAATCTAGTTGAGAAATCAGAAAATAAAACTGATTCAGTTCTTATTACCCGCAATGTTGCACAAGAGAATCCAAATGATGTATGGTTTCTAGACAGCGGCTGCAATAATCACATGTCTGGAAACAAGGAAGTGTTCACTGAAATAGATAGTTCGGTACAGTTTGAAGTGAAGTTTGGAGATGATAATAAAGTTTCAGTCAATGGTAGAGGTACGGTTAATGTATTTGCAAAAAATGGAGATAAAAGACATATTAATGATGTGTATTTTGTACCTGGTCTGAAATGCAATTTAATTAGCATTGGACAACTAATGGAGAAAGGCTATAAAGTAATTTTCAACCATGACACTTGCACAATTCTTGACAAGAATCCTAGAAAAGGGTTGATTGTAAAAGTTAAAATGACCAAAAATAGAATGTTTCCACTTACATTAAAGAGTGAAATTCAGAATTGTGTGAATGCTTATAAAGTTCAAAGTTTGGATCAGTCTTGGCTTTGGCACTTGAGGTATGGTCATTTGTATTTTGGGGGATTAAACTTATTATAGAAAAATCAAATGGTTAGAGGGCTGCCACCGATTGAACAACCAGCAAGCTCATGTGAGAGTTGTATCTTAGCAAAACATCATAGAGAAGCTTTCCATGTAGGCACTTCGTATCGAGCAAAAGAACCTCTAGAGATAGTTCATACAGATTTGTGTGGACCAATGCAGGATCCATCATTGGCTGGAAACTTATACTTTCTAACTTTTATTGATGATTACAACCGGAAAACATGGGTATATTTTCTTAAACAAAAATCAGAAACTTTTGAAGTGTTCAAGAATTTTAAAACCTTGGTTGAAAAACAAAGTGGAAAGTTCATCAAAGTGTTGAGGTTTGATAGAGGAGGCAAATATAAATTGAATGAATTCATGGAATTTTGCAGAAATCATGGAATTAAGAGGCAGTTTACAGCTCGGTATACACCACAGCAGAATGGTGTGGCAGAAAGAAAAAATAGGACAATTATGAATATGGCAAGAAGCATGTTGAAGGCCAAGCATTTGTCAAATGAGTATTGGGTAGAAGCAGTTGCATGTTCAGTCTACATCTTGAACATAAGTCCTACAAAAAGTGTGAGGAATAAAGTACCTGAAGAAGCTTGGAGTGGCAAGTGCTGCAATGTATCACATCTTAGGATATTTGGGTGTGTGGCTTAATCCCATGTACCTAAAGAAATTAGAAGGAAGTTGGATGATCGAAGTGAAAAATGTATCCTAATTGGGTATAGTGAGCATTCTAAAGCATATAAACTCTATAATCCTATTACCAAGAAACTGATTGTAAGCAGAGATGTAGAATTTAAAGAGGAGGAATCATGGGATGGAAGTATTGATGAAATAGTTACACATGGAGCAGCTTTACCTCATGTTGAGGATGATGAAGAAAATGTACAAGATGGACAAAAAAATCCACATTCATATGTACCTGCACATGTACCAAGATCCAGCACACCAGGAAGGAGCACAATAGACTTTAATTCACCTCAAACAAGAACACCAAGAAGTTCTATGCAAGAAGAGCAATAAGAACTTGGAGGCCAGCATACATCAAGCTCACAAGTAAGTGATGAATCTGATCCTACTCTAGCAGAATTGAGATCTAGGATTAGAGGACAAAAATCTAGAAGTCTAAGAGAAATCTATGAACAACATGATGAAGAACTGGATTTGAACTCAAACCTTGCATTATTGGCTTATCAACCAGTTAATTTTGAAGAAGCAATTAAAGATGATGCATGGATAAAAGCTATGGATGATGAAATAGATGCTATAGAAAGAAATGAAACTTGGGAATTAGTAGATTTACCTGATGGAAAAGACTGCATAGGTGTAAAATGGATTTATAAAACAAAATTGAATGCTGATGGAAAGGTTGAAAAACACAAGGCTAGGCTTGTAGCATAGGGTTTTAGTTAACAACCCGGCATAGATTATAATGAGACTTTTGCAACGATAGCGATACTAGACACAATTAGACTTGTTTTAGCTATAGCAGCACAAAATGATTGGAATGTGTATCAGATGGATGTAAAATCTGCATTTTTAAATGGACGCTTAGAGGAGGAGGTTTATGTAAAACAACCAACTGGGTATGAAATAACAGGATGTGAAAATAAAGTTTACAGGCTGAAAAAAGCTTTATATGGGCTGAAGCAAGCATCTAGAGTGTGGTACAATAGATTAGACTCATATTTGCTGAGTAATGGATTCAATAGATGTGCTAGTGAGCCTACATTGTACACAAAATTAAATCAGCAAGGTAAAATCATGATAGTATGCGTATATGTTGATGACTTAATCTTCACAGGAAATCTGTCTATAGAAGCTTTTAAAACAGCAATGAAAACAGAGTTTGAAATGACAAATTTGGGAATGATGAAGTACTTTCTCGGAATTCAAGTTGATCAATCTGAAAAAGGGATTTTCATATGTCAATCGAAGTATGCTAAAGATGTATTAAAAAGATTTCGAATGCTGAATTGTAAACCAGTCTCAACACCAATAGCAACAGGAACTAAACTAAGTAAAGATGACAATGAACCTTTTGTGGATCCAGCACAATTTAAGAAATTAGTTGTAAGTTTGATGTATCTAACAGCAACTAGGCCAGATATCATGTTTGCAGTGAGCTTAATTTCCAGGTTTATGGAATCTCCAAGAAGTTCTCATTGGCAAGTAGCAAAAAGAATCTTAAGATATGTTTCAGGAACAATGAATTATGGATTTTTGTATTCAGCAGGTTCAGATTTCAGATTAACAGGTTACACAGATAGTGACTTTGCAAGTAGTATTGATGACAGGAAGAGTACAACAGGTTATGTATTTAATTTTGGTTCAGGTGTAGTTTCGTGGGCATCAAAGAAGCAACCCATAGTGACCATTTCATCAACTGAAGCGGAGTATGTAGCAGCCACGTCAACAGCTTGTCAAGCAGTATGGATGCAGAGAGGTCTGTCTGAATTGTTGCATGAACAGGAAGATCCAACAGTGATCTATTGTGACAATAATTATGCATTTTCATTGTCGAAAAATCAAGTATTTCACAAAAGGAGCAAGCACATAGATACCCGATACCACTTCATCAGAGAACTGGTTAACAATAGAGAAATTAACTTGACATTTTGTAGGTCAAAAGAACAGCTGGCTAATATATTTACTAAGCCTCTGGAAAAGGAGCTTTTTGAGTTTCATAGAGAAAATCTTGGCATAGTTAATGCAGTATATGGATGACTGTAGATGTAGGTTAGATGTTATAATTCTGTCAATGAGATATCAAATTTTTGTTTTTTGTTTGAAGGTTGCAATTAAGGGGGAGTTTGTTGGCATTAATTGCAACTACCTACCGCTACATGTAGCGGACCTAGCTATTCAATGTAGTTTAATGTTTGATTTATGAAGTTGGACACGTAATACACCTTGGAAAATGAGAACCGCCTGCCCAGTCGGGCACTCCTTTTGTATCACTGTTTTGACATTAATGAAATGTAGAGGTATGTGGGACAGTTGTGTTTTTCTGGGGGTGTGACTCCATTAAAGTGCAGTAGCACTGCAAAAACCCTGTTTTTACCCTGTTTATTTGATGCTTTGCCTCCTCTATCCCCTTCACATCGGTGGGTGAGGGTTTATCTCTGTGTACATTAGATACTGTGAAAAATTCTACGAGAGTTAAGATCACTGGTGAGGCTGCTCGACTGAGAAGAAGGCACAAATCATACAAAGCTAGGGAAGAGGCAGCTACTTATACCTTGGATGGTGGAGTAAACCTGGACCGTATTGAAACCCTTTCTCGTAGATGTATTGTAGGAAGGATCGAAGGTACCAAAAATTCACAAACTGAATTGGTTGAATGGGTTGAATTGGAAGATCTACCACACACCAGTTTACTTTCTCGACAATGGATTTCCTTTATTCTTCTTGGTGAAGAATTTTTACAGACAATCTTGGACCAGACTTGGCTGATTAAGGAGGGATCCCTGGTTCTAAAGCACTGGCATATAAATTTTAATCCATCTACTAAACAGATGAGGCTACGACATTTATGGGTTTTACTACCTGGTTTCCCCTTTGAGCTATGGACACCTAATGTTTCTGAGGGTTTGGGTAGTCTGCTAGGGAGATTTATCAGATTTGAGAAAAAACTAATTTTCGGCATCAACAAGATTTTGGTGTCAATTTTGGTTGAGTTCGATGTGTCGAAAGGTTTGTCGGCATCTGTTGATATCTTCTGGATGAATAAGGTGTATAATCACAATGTTGACTATAAAAATATCCCATTTCCTTGTTTCAATTGTCGTGGCACGGGACATGTGAAGATGAACTGCCCATGGCTGGGGAAAAAGTCTGCTACAATTTCAAATGCTTCTACTGATCGCTTGGAGATTTCTCCCAAGCCGAATATGGCTCCATCTGACATTCCAGGTATGTGACATGATGAACCTTCTGTTTATGAAGGTATTACGAAAAGGGAATTAGACTTTTATCTTTCAAGGGAGAAAGCTTTGGACATTCGGCTTTCTAATTCTAAACACATGGCTAGAAGTCTTTTAAAAGAATTAAATTTGGAGGATGATGTAAATTCGGTTGAAACCCGTGGTGAATTAAACCCTATAATTTCTCCTCGGGAATTACCTAATTTTCTAATTTAGGATTCTCTTCTGTTAAATTAAGGCTGGGGATGCCAGTGTGTCAATATATGTTCCTCCAACACGTGCATATTTGTTACCAGCAAATGATAATTTGGACATTCTAGTTGTTGGGTTTGGGGAAACTACAACCACTGGTCCGGTTTCAATTTGTGATGAAGGGAAGACTTCCATAAATAACTTTCATGAGTCGTTACACTCTATGAAATATGTCCCTCTTCTTGATCTGAAATAGGTCCTTCTTCCTCCATGCCCCCTTCACACTCATCATTATTAGAAAATGCTTCAATGTATTGAGATTTTCCCTTAGTACATTTATGCCCTGGTTCCCACGGTTGGAAGTATGTGTAGCATAATTTCTTTCTTCTAAGTTCTTCCCTATTTAGTCCCTATGTCTTATTCTTTTCAAATGCATCTCTTTTCCAAGGCTTCTTGTCAAATCTGAATTTGGAAGGGAAGTTAGGTTTGGGAGGAAACCTTGTCCTAGGTAACATATTTTGTAGATCCCTTGTCAAGTTCATGGCATCCTTCAAAGAATTTGGTTTGTGGGCCTTAACTAAACCTTTTAAGGGTTCATCCAAACCTTTAGTAAAGATCAATACTAACCTCTCCATAGATATATCAGCCACCTTAATTGATCATTTTTTGAATTCCAACATTTATTTCGAAGGGGTTCCAACTTGCTTCAATTGGGCTAGTTCTTTGAAAGGTAATTCTGGGTCTTTTTGCTCAAATATTTCTAATACCCTGTCAACAAATTCTCCATATGTTTGAACCTGATCATGTCCCAAGGTTTTTAGATCATGGAACCACCAATCATTGGTTTCTCCATCAAGATGCAAAATGGCCATTTTAAAGCAACCTCTTCCACCATTGGATTCAGCTGAAAATACACATCTAGTTTTTGAACCCAAGTATGTGTAGAACTTTGAGATGAGCCATCAAGGTGGGAAGTGGAATTTTACTTATGGCATAATTCAATTCTCTATTTTGAAATGGATTCTTATTACCTTCCTTCATCTTGAGCTTGTTTGAGACAATGACGTATTGATCAAATGGTAGGGTGTTTCTGCAATCTTCACTCAAACTTTTCCATTCGATTAGAATTTCTTGCACATCAATTTGAGTATTAATATTTACTTTGGAATCAAGAAATTTAGGTGTGGTGGACCTTTCTGCACTCTGAAATTCATTATCCCTATTATGAAGTCTCGTGCTTGAGAAAATATGCTCACACATTACTTTCTTTTCATCATGATGAGAACTATTGTTGCCTCCTATTACTCCTTTTCTACCAAGTTGGCTAGCCAACAATTCAAATCCTTTCATCGTCTACTTGGTCATGTCTTCAAATATTGGTTTCATGATTTTCCTAAGCTCCTCACCATCCTCTGAGGTTCCCTTTTCATCCCTAGTCATAGTTTCCTCAAAAAATTGCTCTTCTTTTCCTACTTTTTCCTCTTCAACAAAAGCACTTTTGGTTTCAATATATAATGGTGGTCCCTGAATTCTTGTCCTCAAGAATATCGGAACACATCAGGTGCCAATGTCATGCTCTAATACAACTTGTAATGTCCCTTTTTAGAATTTTATGAAAATGGTAAAATTTTCAATTTTTCCACTAGTTTGATCCTTGACTAGTATTAGCTTCTTGACCTCCAAATAGATCCAAATGCTCCCAAATTGTTACATACGGTATATGGAATGTATTAGGACATTATTATGAGGTTAATGGATTCTTTATAGTCTTCAAAAGGCTTTTACAACTCTCCTTTCTATTCTAGTCAATGTAGGGAATTAGACTAGTAATTTGGGGTTCAATTCCCCTATGGGTAGATGTTGGAAATGGCTCTCCAAATGTTGTGGGACCCTCTCAAATTTATGAAAAGAAGTAGGGGATATCTAGGAGACATAAATATGGTCTCATATGTAGCACCATTCAGTTTATGAATTCTGATACAACCCTCTCAAATCAGATACAAAAATACTAGTTTTGACCTTGGGGGAAATGATAGGCAATCTTCTCCAAATGCTATGAAACTGAACAGTATGACTCCAAAAGCTTAACCACTAAACATGAAACTTGTATAAAAAATTAGTAATAGTCCATACATCATAAAATCATTAGTGGTTCATTTTTCCATTCGAAAATAACATCTTATCATTGGCATACATCAACATAATGTGGAAATTGGCACCATTTGCTCATTAATGATCAGATTTACATGGTTCCACTTGGAATTTCGACCTGAAGGTATTCTGAATATGAAGAAAAAAACATTTGCATTAGATGATAATAAAATGGGGCATTAGAATATCCCCCAAAGAGAACAATAGCTCACCAAGTGTGCAATTCCTCAAGGATCATAAATATGCTAAGAAAACTTGAAATGGTTGGAGAAAAAAGTTGAACTAGAAGTGACCATGAGCTTCCCTTTACCTTGTACCTGGAACATATGACTCCATTAAATATCTAAATGAAAGGTATGAATGGCCTCTCCAATTACCAACTAGTATGGGAATCTTTCACCCTCGAAATTGGTGCTAACGCAAGTAGAGTAGCATTCCACTAGGTCTCCGCTCAAATGAAAATTCTAAAAAAGATAAAAATCCATTCTCTTACTTGATCCATGCATTTTATAAACATACTTATCCTTCTAATGTTCAAATAACATCCATAGGATCCAAGCTAATTCGAATTAGGGAGGGATTCCATATTTTCCACTTGTCTTCCAAATCCTAGCCTTCCACCTTCCACCAATTCGAGTAGGAATATCTTGAGCTTCTCTAACTCCCATGAGCGCCCTCTTGGAGGCTATTTTAGGCTTGACATGTCATATTGTTCAGATTCCAGCAATAAGGTCTGAAATTTTTCATAGGTGTGTTGGAGAAAACTCACTATGGCTTGGGGTAGACCACACCAGACAACTAACTACCAGAATTAACTCAATTCTCAGTACTATGCTATATAAATGACAATTCTAAGATAATGAATAATATAACCAACCTTGATCCAAACGTTTGATGTAGATCCCCGTTGGAGATTTCAATCCATGCACTTGAACCTGCAAATTAGTCTTGACAACCAATACGCAACAAGTACATATAATATATAAACAACATTAACATCATCAATAGCAATGGTCCATGATATTATAAGTAAATGAAACCCAATGTAATATAATAAACATTCACAACATTAATGGACGAGAATATGAGTATTTATATTTATAAATAACAAGAAGTACAATGTGATACGACCTCTTGCCGGCAACTAATTTGAACCAAGATCTAGATCAATCCACTTGTGCCTCCACCACTTCAATCATCCATGGAATGGCAAACTCAAACTATGATAGGAGTTTGGAAGCTGAACATAGAGGGTTCACAACTATAAGTATCAATGAGTGTAGACTCAAGATAGGGCAAAAATCCACTAGAGTTCTCTTACTCTTCTTCCTCCTCCTGTCCATAAGCCATATGTGCTCAATAAATAGTCCTCCCAAAGGTAAGTGAAAGGACACGTCGAGGCGTTTTGGGGAAAATGGAGGGCCAAAGGTCACCCTATGACCACTTTTTGGGAGTAAAAATTAATAAACTAGTGATTTTTACCATTTTACATGCTACCCGCAGGGTATAGTGATGCAACTCGCGGGTACGCCCACTGTAGTGATGCAGCAAGCGTACAAAGAAAAAAATAGGGAAAAATAGTGAATGAAGGATATAAAGTGGATATGAGTCAGTGAAATGGATCTTGCAGGACAAAGAGTGCTCATGCTCATAAGGTGGAAAATTACTCTGTAACAGATGCCCCCTAATGTGAGAGGTCAGAGACTGATGCTACGATGGCCGAAATACATTATAAATATCAAAAGTGGAATGATGGAAACACAAGTGGAAGGAGCATCTCACTCGTCATAATACAATAGTATCCTGAATACATGCTGGTATAGTACAATAATATGATATAATGGCCATGAATAGGAAGTACATATGTCATAAGTGATCATAGCCATGATCCTTCTATAGTAAGATATGGTCTCCTACTGAAAAGGAAACAACTGGTACAAACTGGAGGTACAAACTGCTGATATATGAGAGGTGATATCTCAGATTTAAAGTCACGATCATAAGTAGCATACTGAATGCCATGATCGCCTGGGGTCTTCTACACAAGTCTTCGATGGTGCAAGTCCCATCAAGTGTATAAAGGAGTTGAGGTCGAACCTGATGTGACATTGTCTGATTATCGGTCAATGATGTATACCATTAACAGACGCAAGATAACCCTCCAATAATCAAAATGGGCATCAAGGCACAGAGTACAATCATCGGAGTGTGAATATATGAGTTGAAGTCGAACACTAGGATGAATCCATCGATTAGGGGACACTGATGTATTCCCAAAATTGTCGATGGCAAGAGAGCCTGCCACTAATGATTGCAAGCCTCAAGGTACTCAAATGAACTCTAAGCCTCAAGTCCCAGAATAAATGAGTTGAAGTCGATGGAACGAGGCTCACTGGAATGAGGGAATTAAGGCATCCCCCATCAACCATCACAAGGTACCAGCTACACTAAAATTTTTGGAAGATCTCAGGTGAAACGGACTAACTCAATAAGGATGGCTAACATGCAATAGTCAAGAGAGCTGAGGAGTGGCCAACTCTGGTTTCAGGACTTCCTTTGAACAAGAGCATGAGCAGATGGATAGACTTGGGCAACATAGACTCAATATAAGTTGTGTGATGCAGGAGGCACCACAAAGGGCTCCATAATGACTGGAAGCTTAACCAATCGGTGGAGTAAACTGAGAAACAAGTACATCTCCTAAGGTCCAACTATAGTCCCGACTCGTAATGTATGGAGTGGAATGAATCCTCTGTTGAAAGGAGACACAACAGCTACCAAATAGAAGTAGTAACCATAAACCCATCCGGTTTTTTGGAATATTTGATTTTTTTTGGTCTTTTCATATTTGGAGAAATCTTGAAAAAGAATAAAATTGCTTATGGTATAACAAGTGAGGGAACGGGTGTCAAATAGCAAGCAAACTAGTCCCAAGCAGTGGAACATACCTATGATCAATGCAAGGAAGCATGTGCAGGATGTGGACATTTGAAGGGGTGTTCCCTCAGGGTAAAAAGGTCATGAAATTGTGAAGGACAAATGGAAGCTCTGCAAGATTCAACCAGGAAAAGTGCTCAGGCACCAAGGTAACAACTGATTGAGCGAGAGCCAGCACAAGGCTCAAGCAACAAGCAGGATGATGCAATGCAATCACAACCTGATACAACTAGGGGGAGTCCTTATGGTAGATGGATAGCATAATACAAAGTAGAGTATGAGTCTTTATCGCAAAGTCATGGTGTAGCTACGAAGGACTCCCAATCCTAAGGACACACAATGGCATGGGCACCATAATGCAACAAGGGTTTCTGACTAGGGCACCCATGTTCGGAAAGGCCCCACCGCCACATAACGACACTTATATAATAGTGTGAAGGTTCTGTGTCGATTAAGAAGCAAGGTCGCACCTAGGGTTTATGAAAATGGTCAAAAGTTCAAATGCATAATGCATGTGGAAATGACATCTAACCTATATGCCAAGTGTGAAATATACCTTTCGTAGGCGCAAAATGGTCCAAAACAAGTCTCGCTGAAGAAATATGGTCAAAAAATGCTACTCCAAGATGTTACATTAGTCCAAAACAACATCTAATGGCGAAAACTATAGACAAGTGGGTCTTGAAAATTATAAATAGTAACAAAAATTTACAATTTACAATTCATTTTTGCTATTCAGCCATTTGGAGTTTTATGGTTAGTTTTCACCTCAAAGTTCAGATGCTGATTCTGGGAGCTACGGGTGTCCGATCATCGAACCGTCAGGAGCAGGTTGGTAGTCTCATCCATCCCTTCCATTTTAATGCTTTTAATTCAATTTTTACTGGTGGGATTTTTTGTTTGGACAAGCCCTAAATGGTTTCAGCGCTACCCGCGGGCTATAACTATGCAGGTACCCACCTTTGTAAGCAAAGTTACCCACGGGTACGGTCGTGAAGTTAATTTTTTAAATAAAATGGACTAAAATCTTTGTTTTTCTCCCTCCAAGATGGTTCTAGAGTGGAGAGAGAGGGAGCATGACCAAGTGGATGATGTTATCCGCAATGATGTGAGTGTACAGCAAGTGCTGCAAGCATGTGGACTACAAATTTTTGAGCATAGGGGGTTTAAGGGCCCAAAACCTATTACTCCACCACTTGATAGACTACTAGGACGTCAATGCACAGAACTTCAATCTAGACGGGAAAATACTCTCACTGGAAGTGGAATATATCTACTTCATCATTGGTTTGTCCCGCCGAGGTGAGGTGGCAAGCCTTTGGTCTCATTCTGTGGGTGGTGGGATCACCATCCCTGACTATATAGAGTGGTATTGTATACTAGATACACAGGTAGTGGGGATTCAAGTGCCCATCAAAGCCATAGTTAATCTGAGTATGAAGATCATAGTGGCAACCCTAGTGCGGATTACTGGTTCGAAAGCTCTTCACCAAGCATCCAGGATGGTGATGTTCTATGTGTCACAGTGTATGTATCCCATGATATTTGGCTGGTGCACAACACTACTGGGGCCCATGAAGACCCAACTTACAAAGTGCAAGCAAGGGGAAGCAAAAAACTTTGGTTACGACAATATCTTGTGCAGTTTCTTTTTTGAGCAAGTTTCGGGGCTCAGTCCGAGGGTTGAGGTCCCTCCTCATAGTCTCCGCAACCTAGCCCTGACCCGGTGGGAAGAGGTCTTGAATCAATAGGGTGGTGGCCATTAGGTGTCACCGTATACATAGGATTTCTTTCACTAGTGGGACCAGCAGGTCATAGCCATAGAGGACTACCCCTATGCAGGGATAGACTTCTAGCAGGATCGTGACATGCCGCTTCCACAGGATGTCGCGTTTAAAGACATTGGTGAGTACTCTTTTTAGGTTTTTGATGTATTAAATTTTTATGGATTTTTTATTATAGATGTAAATGCAAAAATATTTTTGGGGTAGTATCACATATTAATGTTTTACTGTTTGCTTGCAGAGAAGGGCCCAGTCAGACCCGAGGGCTTCCCGAGACATCGTCGCTAGGGAAGGGGTGATGAGGCAGGGGGTGCTGCAACAGAGTGTACACTATAGACTCTATGAGTCAATCTATCACGGATGACTGCAAGGGTACCACAGATAGAGGTGGCATGGCTACCAGAGGATATGCAGCACCAGGTAGTGGGGGTGTCGGGTAACTAGGTGCAACTACTGTAGCGTATAGCAAATGCAGTACAGTACTACTATGAGACTCATCCTATCAGGGCGGTAGCTAGGCCTCCTCGTAGGGAGTAGATATCTCAGGATCTCGCATTTTGTATCGATATGTATATTTTTGAGGGCTACGGGCCCCGGCTATGTATTCTAACACTACCATTTTTGGACATATTATTTATAAAAAAATTTGGTTCTCCGGTTCTACTATGTGTATGTATGTACAAATGTATGAATGTCTTATTTTATTTGTGTGCTTCAATGTGAATGTGACAAATTCCAATCTAATACATAGTTAGCGTATGCATCAGATATATGATTAACACTTCTTGGAACATGAATGTATGTAATTGAAACAAAATGTCGTTCCAAGAGTCTTACCTTTAGGAATTTCCATCGTAGTGTAGGATCTCTCACACGATACTGACCATTAAACTAAGACACAACTAGTTGTGAATCCAGGCGGACTTCTAAATACTAGATACCATGTGAAATAGCATCCCGAAGTAGCTCAATCATGACACTATACTCAGCCACATTGTTAGATGTAGCACCAAGACAAGCACCTCCTGAAGACACAACTAGATGGTCAGGTGAATAAATAATCCAGGCAGCAGAAGAAATCTGCTGCGTATTACGGTTAGAACCATCTGCAAAACCTAAGAACATAGGAGATTCCACTGACATCTGTCAATTAAATGGAAGCGAATCAGCAAACCCAAAAGAAATCTAAACTATGTACAAAAAGAACTATACTATAGTATACAAAGGCATTAGCTCGAACTAGAAGTTCAAGCGTAATACCGCTTGAGGTAGAGCCCATTCCTAGTCTCCTTCAAGACATTCCCCTCATAGTCCTCTAATTCATAGGCTCCTTTTTCCCAGACACGCTTCACAATGTAAGGGCCATGCCACATGGGGTTAAATTTTCCTGCCCCTAGGGGTTCTTTAGCTTAGTCATATAAGAGGACCAAGTCACCTTCAGCATACTACCGGGGACAGACAGACCTATCATATTGAACCTTGACATGACTTTTATTGGAATATATGGCCATGATGGCATCTCGATGTTGCTCGTCAAGCTGCTCAAGGTGGATTAAACGTTGCTCAATACCCGTCGTATTAGGGAGGAGCTCTATGGCCAGTTTAAGCGAAGGGATTTCGCACTCAATCAATAAAATCAACTCCACACCGTGTACTAGCTGAAACGGTGAGAACTCGGTGGCAGTCTTGACTATGGTTCTATATGCCCACAAAGAAGGATATAACATAATGTGCCATTTGTTCGTGCTTTGTTGGATGGTACGTTGGAGAATGGTCTTTAAAGATTTATTGACTGCTTCAAACTGACCATTCACTTGGGGATAGTAAGAAGATGAGTGTTCTTGACGAAACCCAAGCTTGAGTGACAAATACTCCATCATTTTGTTATGAAAGTGATTTCCATGGTCAATGACAATCTCTTTTGGAATACCGAACCGAGAAATAATCTGATTGAACACGAAATGGGCTGCTGTAGCACCATCAACTTTTACGGTAGGCATAGCCTCAGCCCATTTGGAAAAGTAGTCCACGACCACTATGATAGGGTGATGCCCCCAAGTCAAATCCAATTTGCAATCCATGAAATCCACCCCCTACTTGTTGAAGGGACCGATGGTGACGACCAGATGAAGGGGCGCTGGATGCGAGTGTATATTCTGAGAAAACACCTCGCAAGGGTGATATCTCTTCACAATGTTAATACAATCTTTAAACATTGAAGGCCAAAAGCAACCAGTTCGCATGATACGTTGGGTTGTAGCAAGCCCAGATAAGTGACCGCCACACGCCCCAGCATGGCAATCATTAAGCACACGCTCCGCTTCTTCATGATTTGATCAATGATGAAGAATATAATCCTTTCCTTGGCGATACAAAGTGTCACCGACAATAGTATAATATTTAGCATTATGCTTCACACGTCGTAGCTCATCTCGTGAATAATGTGAAGGAAACTTCAAAGTTTGGAGATATACAATGACATCCCCATACCAAGGGTCCTCCAACGAGCTAAGGAATAAGTGTTCATCCACAAAGGAATCCTCATGGATGGAATCCTCATCAAGTCTCAGAAGGTCTGACATAAGCTTAGTAAACATGGACAATTTCACCGACTTCACCGAAGCAAAATCGAGATCGAACTCTTGAAGGATCACAATCCATTTATTATACTTCCCCCCTATAAGGCGTCATGATAGCACGAACTGAAATGAATTGATATGCGCTACAACTGTGGTTGTTCTAAGCAAAATGTAATGTCATAACCATTGGACTACATGGATAGTCGTAAGTGCCAGCTTTTCCACGTGAGAATATTTCAGTTCAGCGTCTACTAGATTTTGACTGAGGTAATAGACGACATGCTCGACGAGTACATCATCAACCTGAACTAAGACCATGCCAATCGTCTCTTGAGACGCAGCCACATAAAGTATAAAATCTCATGCGAAGTTGGGCAAACTAAGCATAGGGGATAATACCAAAGCTTTCTTAAGGGCATTGAAAGACTACTGGGCTCACTCATCCTAGATAAATGGTGTGTCTTTCTTCAACAGGTGTGCGAAACCTTTGGTAAGATTAGCATAATTGACTATAAATCGACGTAGAAAAGTAGCTCTCCCTTGGAGGCTTTGAAGCTGAAACAAGTTGCGCGAAGGAGGAAACTAAAGTATTGCCTCAACTTTAAGAGGATCGACTCTAATACCCTCTTTCAAAACTATGAATCCTAGAAAGTGACCAGACCTCACCGCAAATATGCATTTGTTGGGATTCAATCGTATCTTGTAGCATATACATCATTCGAGAATCTAATGGAGGTACGTGGGGTGGTCCATTCTCTTACGAGAATGGCCGGCAAGATCATCAAAGAAAACCTCCATTATACTTTTAAGGTTGTGAAAGGCATAGGTCATGGCATGCTGAAATGTAGCTCCGATGTTTTTAAGGCCGAAGGGAATTTTCCGATATGCAAACGTACCCCAAGGAAAAATGAAAGTGGTTGTATGATGGTCCTCAAGTTTGATTTGAATCTGGTTATACCCTAAAAAGCCGTCCATGAATGAAAAAATCTCACTTCCCGTGCAAGAATCCAATATCTGATCGATGAATGGTGTGGGGAAGTTGTCTTTCAGACATGCACGTTTCAGGTCTCTAAAATCAGTGCATACACGGATCGTTCTATGCTTCTTATCCACAGGAACGGGGTTTGACACCCATTCGGTAAGGGGAACAAGGTAGATGAAACCATCTTTGAGCAGCTTCTCCACCTCTACCTTGATAGCGGCTTCCTTCCTAGGGTTAACAGCTTGAAGACGCTGTCGAAGCAGTTTAGCATGAGGATATGTTCTAATCTCATGTTCGACAATACTAGGGTCTATTCCTGGAATCTCCTCGTATGACCAAGTGAAAGCTTCCCAAAGTTCTGTAAACAATTTGGTGTAGATGGAAACCTCTTCAGGAGAGAAATCATCACCGATGTAAATGTTCTCAATTTTTTCGGGAGTGCGAGAGATGTTGATCGGTTGAGTCGAGGAAATATTAGCCATGTTCCCCTCCACAAAAATCTCATGTGAACCCAAAAGAGCCACAGGGTGACCAACCATCTCTGCAAGAGTCATCCTAAACTCTTCTTGCTCGGCGAGATTGAGGTTGGGAAGGAAATAAGAGCGATGGTGCATATCCTCCCAAGGCCTCTCAGTACCACACATGGCCTCGATAAGTGCTTCATCCGAAGGTAAAGTACAATTAAGGCAATCATTCAAACAAGAGGAGCAGGTTTACCAAACTTGAAGCGTAACGGGATCTTCCTAATCTATCCGAGAAGAAGAGAGATCCGGCTCTGTAGTAGCTTGTTGAATATCCTAGTAAGCAAGCTCAACTATAGACAGTGGCATAGACATCCTGATGTGCGTAATGTATCCAGACGTAGATCTTGTAGACGGTAAATTCCACAGATCATCAAAATATGAAGTCCGGAATGGTACATTATGTGAAGGAGGAGACGCACTGTTGGAAATGGTTCCATCAAAATTCATGGGTGCGGGAAAATCATAACATCCCATTAATGAAGGGTACATACCAACACCCATGTTCTTAGTTGTCGTTTAAGAATCTGTAACCTGCGGGACTACGGATCCCGTGGATGCTTCCGGAGGAGGATTAACAAAATCCAGCTGATCGATTGTCACTATCTTTCCTTTGTGTGGAAATCAAATAATCCTGAATACAGTAGACGCAATAGCTTTCATAGCGTACATCCAATTACGACCCATTAAAAGGTTGTAGTCAATGGGCGCATCAACCACTTCGACTTCAATAGGCACAAGCTTACCCACCAAGCAGACAACAAGGGAAGGGATAATCCCATGCGGCTTAAATGACTGACCGTCAAATGCAATGAGCATGGCTCTAGACATGAGTAGAGGAGGAGAGCCAAGAGATTTCCAACAAGCTAACGACATCACTGACACAAAAGCACCTTCGTTAACCACCGTTCTTTTGACAAAATTCTTAAGGCACTCCACATGGATTTGAAAAGCCACGTGGTAAGGTAAGTGAGGTTGAATATCAGTAGTGTCGAACCTGATAATGTTGGGGTTTCCCCCATCCTGAGCTCCTAACACACTCAAAAGGGCATGCCTTTGAGAAGGACACACCTGTAAAACTTCAAGAACCGACATGGCACGCAGAGTTTGGCCCAAATCTTCTACAATGGAGTAGTTCTAGGCGGCTCGAGCATTTGGATTCTGCATAAAGAGCTTAAGAACACCTTTCGGTATCTGCAGCATAATAGAGGGCTTCTCGATATGCATGGAATTATCAGAAGGGGGGGGAGGCTCATTCCCCATATTCAGTTGTGGTGCACCATAATCGCATTGTCGAGTAGCAACACTAACCTATGATTGAACCATATTCACGCATCCATAACCACTAGTATTGGAAGAAGACGTTGCGGTCTCATTAGGTCCATAACCAGTGACGGGAGCATGCGAAGCCATGTTTTGGTGATGAGGAAGGGGATCCTTCAACATAGCTAGGCTTTGTACCAAATGCTTTGATGCTTCTTCAATTCAAGGACATAAGTGAGTGAGATTATCTTCCCCACAAAGCTTACAAGGAAACTTCACCTTACGCCTAGGTTTACAGTCCTCACTAGCATTTTCGCCTTCCCAAGGAGGGTTGGCATTCTCTTTACGAGGGGTATTGAGATTTCTATTATTGTTCCCATTGTTTCAACCCTTGCGGTTTTTTCTCCCCTTTTTCTTACCACCAGGTTGCTGGTTACCGAATGGGTTCGTCGATTGCACATTGTGTACATCGGACGACGAGGTGGAAGTGAACAAGGTGTGAACCTGTTCGGGAGTAGATTGGTTTAGCGAAAAAATTTGCATTTGATTAACCACCAAATCTACAGGGTGAGTGCTTGTGGATCCCACAATGCCATCGATATGTGGTCCAGGAACTATCTTGGGCTCATGGCATGTTTGCGATGCGTCAGGAATAATGTCATACAAAATTCCAGACTGAGAGTATAGTAAATGTAACTGTTGGAATTTCAAGATGGCTTGTTCCTCGGTCACAATGCTGGACATCAAAACATTCTTAGCAATATATGGGAATAGAGACTTGGGAAACCATTCGAATAGAAACTCTGGAGGAATGTTGGCTTTCACTAACCTCTTCCGCTAATGCCACTATTGAACGTGGTCAAAAATATGTGTGGCCTTGTTCTAACGGAAGGTAGACAAAATTTCAGTACCGGTATCGTAGCGAACCAGCAGCTGGAAATGGTCCAACACAACCAAAGTGATCTCATTGAATTCCCTATAAGTGTTCCCAGGCAACTCAACATATCACTTCGAGGCTGCCCCCGTGAGAGTGTGTTGAAATAGTTGTAATCTAACATAATCGTGATTCAACGAGTTGGAGGAGCACCAAAGGTGAAACGTTGTGACATGATCACTCGGATCCTCACCACCTTTCCTTTAAAACTTAGGAATGTCCGAAGGGAGCTTGGTAGGGACCGGAGGAAAATTAGGGTCGTGACACACTGGATCATTTGTGAGCTTCCAAAGATCTGGAAGATTCAAATGTGCAAAGAACGGGAGCTGTGGCTGGAAATCTTGATTATAAGCCCCCATAAAAGGTTGGTTGAACGGAACCGAATTATAAGGTGGACCAAAAGCTTCACCATGAGCATTAAACTATTGATAATGAGGACCTGACAGACCATAAGCTTGACAATGGCCATAAGGTTGATAACCTCCTCCGACCTGACCCGTATGAGAGTAATCAGGTATATAAGTGTTTTGGGCACCATGTTGAGGTGGGTTGTACTGGTGGCCAGCACTGACTGTGTTGTAGTAAGGGTTTCCACCATAAGTATGGGGCATATACGTACTATTCGTGGTTGGAATCGTGTTGTAATGACCATAATGGTGAGGTATGTTCCAACCCCAGCATTAGGATTAGTGTGAGTTGTCGTGTGGTTACCATAAGGATGAGATGTATTCCCAACCCCAACATTGGTGTTACTAGTAGCAGGAATGGTGGCATTATGACCATGAGGATAAGATATATTCCCACCTCCTACATTAGTATTACTAGTAGCAGTAGTGGATGCAAAAGTATGTGGTATATGTCCATCGTCATTGTTAGGAGGAGCATTAACATTCGCGAAAGTGGTCCTAGGTTGATGGATAGTGGCATGTGTATTAGGTGGTGGATGGCGAGTCATGTTGCAAACAATGTTCCTATTAGGTTGGGTAGCCCTAGGAGGCGGTCGTCCTCCAACATTAGCATTGTTAGGAGGAATATGATGGGTCCCCATACTATGTGTGTGAGTGGACAACATGGTGCCCCCAACGAGGGTATTTCCCCTAGTGGATGCAGTGTTTCTAACACCATGAATGGTGCCAACATGACTACCAAATGCAGTGGAAGAATCAACTGTGGTGTAATTCGGCATACCATATGAGAACGCAGTAGGGTTGACCGTATGGCCTGTTTCATCATGTAACTATGGTATCCCGTATAGATAATTATGTGGATATGAAGAATCGAATAGGTCATCTTCGGGTGGATCTGGACCAAACAAACTAGGTCGGGTCTTAGGTGGATCACTCCCTTACGCCTCACGAGGATTAGGGGTGTCTGAAGTGTGCTCAACTCTACCCGATGGACTGGTTGGAATTTCTCCTATGCCAGAGTGTGTAGTCATGGCATCGATAACATATGTCTCGTAAGAATCCAAATATTTGGAGGGAGCCTGGCGGCATCCCTTCTTGACACGGCGGAAAAATCTCGGCAGCTAGTAAACCAGCCAACCGAAGAGATCGATGGGGAGCAAGACTCCGCGCCATGATATCTCTGGAGAGACTATAAAATCAAAATGTCCCCTAAAGGCCAACTATCGATAAAAAAATAGTAAATCAAAGCACACACCTAGAGAAACTACAACCAAGAGCAGACAAACAGAGTGTCTAAATGAGCTCCCGACACAAGAGCTGGTATGTCTCTCCTAGCAGAGGCTTGAAACTCCCAAACTATAGTCGGAGGTAACATAATCAGTTATAATGGCCCCTAGACTTCACTGCGTGCACAAGGTCAAGTCCCTATCCAATGGCAACTGTGTTGTCCGACCCCTATCTGACTCGGGACACAAACAACATAACCACTGCAAGTACCCTATGCAATACTTAGGTAAGGAAACTATGGTCACCACAATATAACCAATGCTCAGGGGAATAGTCGCAGGTGGGATCCATCATATGGGTAGGGTAGCTAAGCCCGAAGCACAAGAGGACAAACCTCTGGTGCCACTAGATAGGAACAAACCCTGGAAATATCTCCCACGTTCAGCCGATATTGGAGGGATATCTCCTCAAGCAACCTCCCGTGACCTCGTGCTTAAATCTGGTTTGAGTAGAGATTCCTGAGAACACCGATGTATACCATGGATTTCACCACTCCCTAGTCAGACACATAATGTTTCATCTAGTAGTCTTGGATTGTTTACTCACAATGATCTATTCCAAGACTCTAAACCTATGCTAGTTGGTGTAACCTATAAATAAAATTGGTCTAATCAATTTTAAGATTAAGCGTTGATTTTAATGGGTGTGGTTACTCAAAGGATATGGTCGTGAAACTAGTGATGTATATGACTCAATAGTATGCAAAATCATCAAATCCTAGACTCATCTATCAAATAAAAACAATGCCACTAGCATGCAAAATCAATCCAACAGTTTCGAAATAAAAATGCAACTCTTTTATATTTTCAATGCATAGGCAGAACCTAAATGAAAGCAACAAGCACTCAGTGCAAGATGCAGTACATGGAAGTAAATTTTTATTTTTTTTGTATTTTCTCTTATAAACAAAAAAAGAAAATGCAAAACTATATCTATATCTATATATATATATTGTATTTTTCAATATAAGGAAATGAAAAATGCAAGCAAAATCCTACTATATCGTCACTTAAATGTAGGGGAGATCACTAAGATAACCCACTAGATCCCAAACAGTAAGACTCAGCAAAGGGAGTGAGCTCGATAGCAAAAAACCAACAAGGCTAATTCAAAAGATAGGTAAAATACCAGCAAGGCTCAACCAAGAGAAGAGAAGAGTTCAGGTCACAAACAAGGCATAGAATAGTCAAGAATCAGGCCCATAAAGACTCGGGATCATCCAAAGCCAACCCAGCAACAACCAAAAGTCATAAATCAACCAAAGTCGGAGTTGTAAGTTATTATCGAAGCAATACTTGTGGGTACCCGCGAGCAGTAGTGTAAACAGAGGCGGGTGTACGCAGGCAGAGCTAAGCTCACCCGCAGGTAATGAAAGGAAAATGGGCAAACAAAGAGTCCAATGGCTCAGAAAAAAATAGTTTTTTATAGTGTATCTCAATGGGAAATCGGTGACACAGAGCTTCAACAAACAACAACTCTAAATAAGGACTAATGCTCAAAAAATCCCCAAAAACGGATGTTTCCCCAGTGGAGTTTTGATTTCTGTGTTGGATAAAACTCACTATGTCTTGGGGTAGACCACAACAGATAGTTGACTACCAGAAATTAACTCAATTCTCAATACTATGCTATATAAATGACAATGCTAATATAATGAAGAATATAACCAACCTTGATCCAAACGTTTGATGTAGATCCCCATTGGAGCTTTCAATCCATGCACTTGAACCTACAAATTAGTCTTGACAACCAATACGCAACAAGTACATATGATATATAAACGACATTAACATCATCAATAGCAATGGTCCATGATATTATAAGTAAATGCAACCCAATGTAATATAATCAACATTCACAACATTAATGGGCGAGAATATGAGTATTTCTATTAATAAATAACAAGAAGTACAATGTGATATGACCTCTTGCCAACAACCAATCTGAACCAAGATCTAGATCAATCCACTTGTGCCTCGACCACTTCAATCCTCCATGGAATGGAAAACTCAAACTATGATAGGAGTTTGGAAGGTGAACATAAAGTGTTCACAACTACAAGGATCAATGAGTGTAGACTCAAGATAGGGAAAAAATCCACTAGAGTTCTCTTACTCTTCTTCCTCCTCCCGTCCATAGTCCATATGTGCTCAATATATAGTCCTCCCAAAGGTAAGTGAAAGGACACATCGAGGTGTTTTGGGGAAAATGGAGGGCCAAAGGTCACCCTATGACCTCTTTTTGGGAGTAAAAATTAATAAACTAGTGATTTTTACCATTTTACATGCTACCCACGGGCTATAGTGATGAAACTCATGAGTACACCCACTGTAGTGATGCAGCAAACATACACAGGAAAAAATAGGGAAAAATAGTATCTGAAGGATATAAAGTGGATCTGAGTCAGTGAAATGGATCCTACAGGACAAAGAGTGTTGATGCTCATAAGGTGGAAAATTACTCTGTAACAATAGGTGTCATAGCATCTTTATCATTATTGTCATAGAGGTTAGGGAATCTATCCCAAGTGTCCAAGAACCTCTCATTTGACTCTTCCTCTTCCATGTGAGTTACACTTCCATCCCAATTCAACCTATGATGCATATTTCCAAGTGTATAAGTCTTCTAACTCATCCCAAGAAGTTGGACTTCTCATGTATTTGAATTGACAAGAGGATGATGCCATGTGGCATGGAAAATCTAGCTTGTGTGGGTCCCACATTTTCCATGTGTCTTCATGATCAATTGCCACTTTTATTTTCTCTTGTATTTATTATTTAGACCCTTTATTAAATATTTATGCCATTCTAATGTCTAAACATCATTTATTAGCTCCCTTATTGCAAATCCCAATGTCTCCATCCAACCTAGGGAACTAGTAAGATTGGTGAAATTTTCCTGTCATGCATTTATTTGAATGGGGACATTATAGTCCTCCCCACCCAAGATTGTTTGTCCTCAAGCAATTTCAGATTTGGATGCTGCAAAATATGTTCATCTTCCCATGTGGCATCTTCACTTGGGAGGTCCTTCCATTGTACCAAGTACTCTTTGATAGTTCTGCTCCTTAATGATCTTCTTTCCCTTGTCTTCAAATTTTTTTTCTGGAACAAGTATGAGCTGACCTTCATCATCCAAAGGAGGAAGTGTTTCTAAAATGACAATTTGCTTCCCAACAGCCTTCTTGAGACATGAAACATGAAATACATTATGGCATTTACTTCCTTCTGGAAGTTCTAACTCATATGCTACCTCCCCAACCTTCTGAACTACCTTGTATGGGCCATAGTATCTTGGTTTTAGCTTCTCTGCTCCCTTCTTTTTCAAATATGCTTGTTTATATGGATGCAACCTCAAATTTACCAAATCATTGATTTGAAAGGTCCTTTCTTCCCTATGTTGACCTGCATATTGTTTTTGCTGATTTTGGGCAACCTGCAAGTTGTCTTTCAAAAACTTTAAAATTTCTTGGCTCTCTTCCACCCAATATTTAGCTTTTAGGGCTCTAATATCACCAAATATATGCTCAAAAAAAGTGAGTGTTTCATAACAATATAATGCTTTGAAAGGAGACATTCCTATTGACATTTGAAAAGTGGCGTTGTAGCAAAACTCACCCAAGTGTAGCCATTTTACCCATGTTTTTTGCTGCTCTCCCACATAGTTCCTTAGGTACCCTTCCAACCATTGATTCACTCTCTCTGTTTGGCCATCAAATTGTGGATGATAGCTTGTGCTTGGAGTCAATTGTGTGCCCACCAATCTGAAAAATTCTTACCAAAAATCACCCATGAATCTACTATCTTTATCACTTACAATGCTCTTGGGGAGCCCATGGAATCTGAATATTTCTTTAGAAAAACCATCAGCCACTTGTGCAGCACTAAAATATTATGTAACAACAAATAAATTTTCAAATTTGGTCAGCCTATCCACTACCACATATATGCAATCCTTTCCCAAATATTTGGGCAAACCTGTGATGAAGTCCATTGAGATACTCTCCCATTTTTGTTCTGGAATGGGAAACGGTTGCAACAAACTAGTTGGGCATGTGAGTTCAGATTTTATTTGTTGACATACCTTAATTTCATTTACATATTTGAGAACATCTTCCTTCATACCTCTCCAAAAAAACATTTTCCTTAATTTCCTATAAGTTTTGAAGATCCCCGAATGGCCAGCTAGTGGGGAATCACGTGCTTCTTGCAAAATATTGTACTTGAGTTTTGAATTTTGAACCAAATAAATTCTTCTCTTGTAATATAAAAACCCATTCAAAATCCTGTAGTTATCATCCCCTTTGACCCCATCTAACACATCACAAGCAAAACTATCTTTGGCATATTCAACCATTGGCATGTTTTTCCAATCTTTTGCAATGTCCATAAGAGGAAAGGAAGCTCTTCTAGATAATGCATCTTCTAAAATGTTACTCTTCCCTTTTACATATTAAATATCAAAATCAAAAGCTTGGATGTTGCTTACCTACTTTTTTTGCTTTTCATTAAGGTCCTTCTGGGTGAGGAAGTGCTTTAGACTATTGTGATCAGTTTTCACCACATACTTGTTTCCCACCAAGTATTGTCTAAACTTGGCCAAGGCATGAATGATGGCCAACATTTCTTTGTCATAGATGGAGTAAAGCTTCTCATTTGGTTGCAAATTTCTGCTCTCAAAGGCTATAGGGTGTTGATTTTTCTTTAGAACAACCCTTATCCATTCACCTGAAGCATCACTTCCAAAACAAAAGGTTTAGTAAAATCAAGTAATGCAAGTACTGGAAAACTACTCATTACCTATTTCATTTTTTGGAAGTTCTTTTCAGCCTCTTCATCCCACTTGAAAGCATATTTCTTTGTCAAATCAGTGAGTGGAGAAGTCAATTTGGAGAACCCTTTCACAAACTTCCTATAATAGGTGCATATTCCAATGAAGCCTCTTATTTCTGTGATGTTTTTTGGTGTTGGACATTCAAGGATAGCCATTATGTTTTCCATGTGCACTTCCACTCCGTCTTGTCCAATAATGTATGCAAGATATAAGAGTTACTTCATCCCAAATTCACATTTAGACAACTTAGCAAAGAAGGATTGTTCATGCAAAATTTTCAGCACAACCTCTAAATGATGCAAATGCTCTTCCCAAGTTTTGTTGTAAATGAGAATGTCATCAAAGAAAACCAAAACAAACTTTCTAAGTTGCTTGCAAAAGATACTATTCATGCATGCTTTGAATGTGGCTGAAGCAGTAGTTAATACAAATGGCATAACAAGAAACTCAAAGTGGCCATAGTGACATCTGAAAGCAGTCTTTTGCACATCTTCTTCCTTCATTCGAATTTGATGGTAACCTGATCTAAGATCAATTTTAGAGAAATATTTTTCCCCAAATAGCTGATACATGAGCTCATCCATTCTAGGAATAGGATACCTATTCTTGATTTTCTTTTTGTTCAAAGATCTGAATTCTATGCACATCCTTAAGGTTCCATCTTTTTTCTTCATAAACACTATTGAAGAGGCATAAGAGTTAGAGCTTGGTCTAATGACTCCCAACTCTGGGAGTTCTTGGATGCCCTTTTCAATTTCATCTCTGAATTTTTTTGGATGTCTATAGGGTGGTATTTGGATGGGTGAATTACCCTCCTCCAAAACAGGGTTGTGCTCAACCCCCCTATCAAGTGGTCTACCATGTGGAAGGTCTCCAAAAAAAAAATCATATTTTTGTAGGAGTTTCTCTATCTCCTTTAGGTATTCAAAAACCTTTATGTTTGGCTTGGGAGATGTGCTGAAACATTCAGTAGCCCATTCTATGTCTCCATGCCTCAATATGGATCTCATTCTATGGGAGTTCACTACTTGATTCAGATAGGTGTGTTGTCCTCTTACAACCCTCAGTATTCCTTCCGAATCTTGGAATTTCATTTCAGGAATTTGATAATTCACTATATGCTCCCTTATAGAATACATTCATTTCACTCCGAAAACCACATTAGTATCAGCAACATCAACCACATAAAATCTATCATAAAAAGTGTAATTACCTATGGTGATTTGCAGCTTTGGAACCCATGTTTTGCACTACATAGTGTTGTGACCTGAAATGACAACTGTGAAGCCATAGAATGGTTCAATAGGTATCTTTATTCTCTCCACCATGTCTCCATCAATGAATTTATGTGTGGCTCCTTCATCTACAAAAATTGAGGCCCTTTATCCTAGTACCACACCGTTGCATCGAATAGTGTGATAACGAGGCACTGCTGAAAGTACTGCCATCCTTGCTTTGTCAGGTGATGGCCGATTTTCTTCTTGTTTCCTTTCTTCTGTTGTATCATATCCCTCTTCATGATCCGAAATATTTCCTTCTTCCTCCATGTCCCCTTCATACTCATCATTATCATAAAATAATTCAATGTATTGAGCTTTTCCCTTAGTACATTTATGCCTCGATGCCCATGGTTGGAAGCATGTGTAGCATAATTTCTTTCTTATAAGTTATTCCCTGTTTAGTCTCTATTTCTTATTCTTTTCAAATGCATCTCTTTTTCGAGGCTTCTTTTCAAATATGAATTTGGAAGGGAAGTTAGGTTTGGGAGGAAACCTTGTCCTAGGTAAGACATTTTGTAGATCCCTTGTCAAGTTCAAGGCATCCTTTAATGAATTTGGTTTGTGGGCCTTCACTAATCCTTTTAAGGGTTCATACAAGCTTTCAATAAATAGTAATACTAACCTCACCATAGATATATCAGCCACCTTAACTGATAACTTTTGGAATTCCAAAATATATTCAGCAGGGGTTCCAACTTGCTTCAATTGGGTCAGTTCTTTGAAAGGAAATTCTGGGTCTTTTTGCTCAAATATTTATAATGCCTTGTCAACAAATTCTCCATATGTTTTAACCTGATCATGTCCCAAGTTTTTCATACCATGGAACCACCAATCATTGCCTTCCCCATCAAGATGCAAAATGGCCATTTTTAAAGCATCCTCTTCCACCATTGGATTTAGCTAAAAATACACATCTAGTTTTTGTACCCAATATGTGCAGAACTTTGAGATGAGAAATAAAAGGTGGTAAGTGGCATTTTAATTATGACATAATTCAATTCTCTATTTTGAAATGGATTCTTATTACCTTCCTTCATCTTGAGCTTGTTTGAGACAATGAGGTATTGATCCAATGGTAGGGTGTTTCTGCAATCTCCACTCAAACTTTTCCATCCGATTAGAATTTCTTGCACATCAATTTGAGTATTAATATTTTCTTTCGAATTAAAAAATTTAGGTGGGGTAGGCCTTGCTGCATTCTAAAATTCATTAGCCCTATTATGAAGTCATGTGCTTCAGAAAATATGCTCACCTATTACCTTCTTTTCATCATGATGACAACTATTCCTGCCTCCTATTACTCCTTTGCTACCAAGTTGGATAGCCAACGATTTGAATCCTTTCATCATCTACTTGGTCATGTATTCAAAGAGTGGTTTCATGAGTTTAATAAGCTCCTCACCATCCTCTGAGGTTCCCTTTTCATCCCTAGTCATGGTTTCCTAAAAACACCGCTCTTCTCACTAGTACAAAATGAGAGATAAGTGACTAGGTGACTAAAAATGTTAGTCACCACTGTTTTTTCAAGGGATAAATGACTAAAATTGAGCAATTTTAAATAAGCCAACTGCAAACGACTAAGATAAATGACTAATTTAGTCACGAGATAAAATATACAACTAGATAACAAGTGACTAAAATAAAAATGACAAACATAAATGAATAATTTAGTCACGGGAATATAAATATGACTAGATAACAATGATTAATGTGACTTAGTCATTTTTAGTTGTGTCACTCACAATGGAAAATTAAAATTTTGACAACAAATTTGTACAATATTTTGCTAAATTTTAACAATGCAGATGGATTTAGAGATCTTACTATGGGGGTCATGGTCCATGTGTGTGGTCCCATACGAACCACTCAAAAACCGAGAGTAGGGCACAACATATAAAAATTGACATAGTTCGAAGGTAGAGGAGAGAGACAACTAAGCATATGCCAGTGCTGAGCCAACTTCGCCTCCATGCTATAATTTCCTTTCTTGACCTGCCAACTGAAGGTGAGAGTGCCAAACCTTGTCATGATGCCCCAAACATGGGATCTGAACTTGAGTACCTTCGAGTTGGTGGAGAGCCAAGCTCTCAGGATTGAGAAAAAAACCATCGAGAAGAAACCCTGGCTTCTGAACGTTCGTTGGGAGCAGGGTAGGAATTTGAAAATCAAACAACTCGTCAAATTTGATGGTATTTATAAACCTCTAACCAGTTTTGATGGTTTTAACAAAAAAATATGACGATTATTTGGAAATTTTGAAATTATTTGACAGGGAAATCACCCCACGATGGCAAATTTTCCCATCAAATTCCATCCCGAGATGGGATAGCAAGGGTATGTCACAAAATACCATGATGAATACCAACCAACCAACACTTAATTCCTTACATGCGTGTGTTGCGATCCATCTCCCATTGTGGGAGGGTAGACCTATAGTTGTTCTCTCGTGTGCATTAAGAAGTGTATCTCACAAGGGAGGGACACCCGTCGTGGATCAAAATTCCATCAATTAAATTAACTATAACTTGAAGATCAGAAAGGAGACTGCGTTAGCTAGTTAAACTTCTCGACGTTTCGATCCATAGAGTAGGGCTCGACGTTTTCTCCTGATGATGAGCCCTACTTTGTGGCTCAAAACGTCGAGAAGTTTAACTAGCTAACGCAGTCTCCTTTCTGATCTTCAACTACCACTTCGTAAAAACATTAACAACTTAACTATAACTTTCCAATTTTATTTATTAAATTTAATAACAATTTAAAAAACCATTTGAATGTGTCGAATATTAATTTCATGGCATCTAACTTAGTTTAACAATGGGGCATATTAACATAAACAAATATACTCGCCAAACACACATATTCATTATACTATATAAATACTAATAAATACTACCAAATTGTTTGGCTGTCTAGAGCGACTCCATAAACATATTCTTTTAAGATCAAAGGGTCATACTAAGCAGGGAAGGGGTTTGCAGCATGCCAGAAAGGTCTGTAACAAACATTTGATTTCAGGATTTGGTTACTACTTTCAATCTTGATACTACGAGGTTTGAACTCTCTAAAATATTATATTAGAATTTATGTGTTTCGATTCTTATCTTTGTAAATCCTCGTGTAGAGTCTCAAGGGCGGGTCCTGCACAAAATTGAAGATAACTTGGGAATTTTTTTGGTTGATTAAGAGAGGTGGCCATATATATATGATGATGACGATGATTCAATGATTGGTTTTGGTTTCCCTTCTATGTAGTGAAATAGTCATGGTTGTTCTGAAGTTTTCAGGCTGCTCTTTACATTAGTTTGGAATTCACCCATAAACTAGGGTTTCTGCAGCAAAAAATGGATATGTTTCCTTACGGGTCAAAATATTAGCGAATATTGAGGTTACCTATCTTATCCAAAACCGAATAGAAACCTTCCTTGTGCAAATTCTCTAAGAAAATAATGTAGTTGAATGTGCACCACAGTATTTTATTTTTTTTATAACTAAAAATATAGATGGTATTAAAAAAAAGAATGGTTGAGCCGTGGCTGAAGCCAAATCCGACTGAATATAATGTTCAAAAAAATTCAGTAGCAAATTGCTACAAGATGAAAACTTTTTCTTTGAAAACATTTCTTTCTATAGGTCATGATATTGATCTTCTGTGGATTTTGAAATCACGTGGATTGATCCATAGTGAAAGCATTTATTTGAAATTTGACCCGTAGACGATTCAGTCAGTTAATGGAGTTCAATATCCATTGTGTTTTCCTTATAACCATATACATTCAGATAATAAATGCTTCATATTTTCATTCTATGAGGAAGCTGCTAAATAGCTCAATATCTCTTTGTTTTCTGCGTGAAGGCATTTCCAGTTGATCCACCACATGATTTCTCAACCACCTGCTCGAAATGAATAAATGCTTACCATCACATGAGCCAAAGGACTTTTCCTCCAATTTTATGTTTTTTGCGATTATACATGTGTATGCCCTTATTATGGTTTTATATTATCATCTAGAAAAATAATTTTATAAGAGATATAAAGTAGGTTTTCTTGCTTGCAAATTTACTTCTAGTAGAAGTTGGGGACCTGGTTCAAATGATTCTTGTATTTGTTGGTAGGAATTGAGAAGATGGTGGGACCCCAGAGGATGCAGGTTCAACGTTTGACACTGTAAGGGAAGATCGTTTTTTTTGGCTTATTAAGTGTCCTCTAATTATTGGTCAAGCATGGAAAGATGTTAGTGATTCGGGGCAACCTCCAGCCAAAATAACCGTGTCATTTGATCCATGCAAGGCAGATGATCAACCTGTTGAAGCAAAGGTCTATCACTTAATTCTCAGACATTACTTATAGCAATGTTTTGCATGCATGTCTTGATTATACATGTCATGAGTATGCATCTTTGATTAAATATTTGAGTAAGATGCCCTGATGCTTTAAGTTTTTAGATTCTGCTAGGTAGTGAAGATGTGCAGTATTTCGTGTTTGCTCATTTAAATTTCCTTTGTATCAGTTTTCATATAGTTGTTCTCGAAAAAATGAAGCATTGTAAAATGAAGATATAGTAGCAAGTGAAAATTGTAAAATTATTCTATAGGAATCCACCCGGAACCACATTCAAATTCTTCAAGGTCCCTATAGTATCTACCATAACTTGTTGTTATGAGAGAAAATTATACCCTTGAACATAATAAATCTTGGGTAAGGTCTGGTTACCTTGATAAGCAAAGGTTCAAAAAACAACAACAGAAGCTAAATTCTTCAGATAATGGCATCTTATGATTCTGCAAGCCATAGGTTTCTTGGACCTTACAACACATCTCAGCTTTCCAGACATGTTGATTCCAGTAGTTTCCAACTGTATGAGCCATCACATTGAGAGGAGAGGGTTCAAACCTCACGTTCTACATCCAAAGGACACTTCCTAAATTCCAACTTCTACTCTCAGAGGATATGTTTTTTCCTAACCAAAAAAGGAAGACAAGAAGGAAGAAGACTAAATTGTACTTGGTTCTTATATAAAGGGATCATGTTTTCACAAGCCAAATGTATTTCTCTATCACATTCAAACAATAATTTCCTCTTCTTCGGTATGAATTGGGAACTCATTTTTAACCCAAGAAGAAAGGTTAGTATATTTAGTACATATTTTATTCCTAATATTTTAATGTTTATTTTGTACCATGAACAAAAATGCACATATTTACACATAGCCCTTGTAATTATGGGGAAGAGGAGAGCAGTAGGGGTCATGTTGAATCCCATGATGTAATTGATTGCATGTATGATGTAACAAATTTATTCACTAGGATAGGCCATAGTAAATTTTCAAGCAAAGTTATCTTTCATATTAAAGTGCGCTATTCTCCCATGTATAGTCATCCAAAGCTGATAATGCAATCTTTACTTTTTCTTGAGCATGTAAGTATTTTGTGCATCATGAAAAGTATATTGAGCCTTTTTCCAACCTAGCTCCATCTTTGCTCAAATTATAAACTTACCTTGTCCTTAACCTCAATGACCAACCTTCTATTGACTCCAATAATAAAAGCCTTGAGTTTGGTGAAATATTGGTTCAGATAATGAAATGGGCACATTTTGAAATTGGAAAGTAAGGACTGAAAGTGTGATAGAGTCTTTGCCCCAATTTTGTGATTCCTTGCCTTGGAAAAGACCCCGTTCCTTTCTTTCTTCCTCTTCTTTGATCAAGGAGGCTTCTCCCCGATTTAGGATTTTTCCTTTGCTCTTAGGATTTTCATCTCTTCTCTCATGAACTTCTCTTGGACTGCTTTGATTGATTCCAATGTGTACTGTTACCCCCAAAATGTATGGGAATTTTGAGACTATCTAGCCAACAACGTTTGACAATGGTGATGGCAATGGAGCCATATTTCACTCATCGAATCAAAGATAATTTACAATTATGGAGTTTATGCTGGAGATATGATATCCTGGAATTTTGCCCTGAGTGATGTCAAGAGAGTTACTGATGGCCTAAAGGGTCCTAAAGAGGTTCATTCTTGCTGGATGGAAGATGAATTCATGTAATTAAGAGAGACCCGAGTGAGATTGATAGGATTGTTAGGGAACTTCTACAGCTAGGTGGATACTTGAAACTGATTAAGCTGGGACTTCAAGATTGCATTGTGTTAAATTTTTAGTTACTTTCATAAGTTGGTAATTATGAGTACAATTTTAAAATTTTCTTTTGGATAATTACTCATGAAAGTATCAACCAAATTAAATTACTTATGTGTAGTATAACATTAAACAATTTAAACAGTAAACTAAATAGGACAGAAAGTAAACACATCACATCATGCACGGTAGACACCAAGATTTACCATGGGAAAACCCTCTCTCCTTTAGAGGGAAAAAACTGAACAAACCTTTCTTATGATAGATTCATAATAGAAGTAAAAATATACATCGAGTGACCATGTACATCAAACCCTTATTACATAACGGTAAACAACAAGGAGAACAAGTACTTATTTTTTCATAAGAAACTTGCGAGACTATAGAATATGAACCGCTACTCCTCTTTATCATTTTTGCTGATGTAAGACCTTCCAGCTGTTGAAGTTAGCCCAAATCATCTTTTCTTTGCCTGCTGGTAGTCACCAAATATCCACTTTAACTCTGTAATAGATCACTGTATATCTTCACCCAATTGACTTCAGACCTGCTGTAGCCAAGTGATGGTTGTAGTAGGACTGATCTCATCAATAATGATCTGGAATGAGCAATAATAGTCCTCATAACAGCTCTGATAGACTTTGATCTCAAACTTGATGACTTCAATTGTGCACCAACATCTTTGCTAATTCCTTGAACTGATCCACGGTGGCTTCAACATGTGCAGTGGCATCGCTGGTGACCTCAACTGAGCAACGACTTCCTTATTGATCATTAATCCTGAGATTTGTTGATCTCAAGGCTCAATTTGAGTAATGTCAGTCTTGGTGAGGCTTGATTTGATATTCGGTAGCCCTGATCATTGACCCTTTATCCTTGCTAGAGCTCCGTCTGACCATAGTGACTTTATCTGGTGTCTAGGAAGCCCTTGTTAGGGATTAAACAAACTTCTGGTGTTAGATGTCTTTGCATGTTAGTTTTTCAGCATTTAATTCAATCTGATCTATGATATGAAGTAAGAGATCAACATGTACAGCATATCAAACACAAGAGACAAGAGACACAAAGCATTTCACCGAGGAAAACCAAGAAGGTGAAAAACCTTGCAACTTCCTCAAAGATAGAATAAGCACCAATACAAAGATCACCAAGATGAAACCCCAAAACAAAATATAGTCTCCTAGCAACATCTCCTCCTACACTTGTGTGCACTCCTCTCTCTCACTAATGCGAAGTGAGTGAGTGTGTGAATGAACAAATGAGAGAGTCACACTCTCTATTTATACTTTTACTTTCACTTGACCTTTAATCAACTAGGTAGGCCCCAACTTAACCACTTAACATAATGTTGATTGGGCCGACCCCACTAGGGTGGTCTAATAACCCTTTAACCCACATGACTCATACAGGGCCGACCCCACCAAGGTGGTCTAATAACCCATCAAGTATAAGTTACGACACTTACAATATAACTTGCGACACTTGCAAGTACAAATGAGAACACTTCCAATCAGAGGAATAATACATCTCCGTTGGGGATACAATAAAGTACAAATGTAATACATACAATATACAAGTGAATATCTTCTGAAGTTACAAATACATCAACACTCCCTCTTAACTGGGAAGATATTCTCTTGACACAAGTCATCAATACATATAGACACAAGTCTTCAAGACTGAGCTTGATCATCATCTCTGGATCACTAGAGCATCATCGTCATTGATGTTGTACTCTTCATCTCGATCACTTGTGTTATCTCTCAATTCTTCTCGCCATAGGAATTTCTACAGAGTCAACCCTTTTTCATGCTGGATGTAGGCCTATCCTCATGTAGGTCTTCATCATCTTTGGCCATCTTGTGGTATGTGCGTCAACAAAACCTTGAAAGAGAATCTCGGGACTTTTACAAGAACATAGCTCAACCCATCAGATCTCCCAGGATCTTTTACATGTAACCACAACAAAACATTGAAAGAGCATTTGAGCTCAAACTATCGGATCTTCCAGGATCTTTTACATGTGGTCAGGAAAAACATTAAAAGAGTGTCTTGCAACCTGCAAGATCTCTAAATAGCATCCCAGGACTTTTACGAGCACACAGCTCAACCTATCGGATCTCCGGGACTGATTACATGCCTCCTGTAGCAAAACCTCTAAAGAGGATCCGAGATCAAGCTATCAGATCTCCCAGGATCTTTTCTATGCTACCTATATAAAAATCTCGAAAGAGTATCCAAGCTCAAACTATCGGATCTCCCAGGATCTTTTCTATGCTACCTGCATAATCTGTCCACGTCCAACCTATAACAAAACCTCGAAAGAGTATATGAGCTCAAACTATCGAATCTCCTAGGATATTTTCTATTCTACCCACACAATTTGTCCATGGCCAACCTATAGCAAAACCTTGAAAGAGTATCCGAGCTCAAACTATCGGATATCCCAAGATCTTTTCTATGCTACCTGAACAATCTGTCCATGACCACAGGGTATCATCCTGATACTCATGATCATACTGATCATCATCATGTAATACATCATCCTTGTGTATATCATCTGGAGCATCATCCTGATGCTCATCACACATGATCATCCTGATCATTATCACAACATCATCCTGATGCATATCATCTAGAGCATCATCATGATGCTCATCACACATGATCTTCCTGATCATCATACATAGCAGTAACCAGAGCATCATCCCGATGCTTATCGCACAGTGATTACATCCACAGCCATGAGAAGGATCCTCCTACCACCATGCTTGGAATGGCTCCTGCAAATGTGTCCCATCACTTCTTCCTCAAAGTATATTCTATCTGAAGAACACCAAGCCTCTCTCTAATGTACTCGAACTTCACTCTGGCTAGTGGTTTGGTCAACACATCTGCAATCTACTCATCAGTCACAACATACTGGAGCTTCACTACTCCTCTCTGCACCATATCCCTGATATACTGATATTTGATCTCGATGTGCTTCGACCTGTCATGGAACACCGGGTTATCTGACAACTTCACACAACTCTGGTCGTCACAATAGGTACAGGTAGCATCCAACTAGAGATCAAATAAATCAGGCAATATCTTCCTTAGCCATACTGCCACACAACTAGCCGGACAAGCTGCGACATACTCTGCTTCAGCTGTACTCAATGCTACACATGATTTCTTCTTACTAAAACAAAAGATCACACCTAATCCCATACTGAAGAAGCACCTCGAAGTGCTCTTCCTATCCACAGCACTACCTACCCAATCTGAATCAACATAACCCTCCAGGCTAAATTTTTGGTTCGCATCATTCTTGAGCCCATAATCAATTGTACCCTTCAAGTACCTCAGAATATGCTTTACAGCAATCAGGTGAACATGTCTAGGATCTATCAGAAACTGGCTCAAGGTGTTCATCGCAAAGAAAATACTTGGTCTCATGTTCATCAGGTACATCAAGGACCCAATCATCTGACGATACACAGTGATATCAACCGACTCTGATGAAGCATCACTCAATAGATCCAGGTTCGATGCTATAGGTGTGGCCATGGCCTTGCAGTCCATCATCCTGAACCGCTTCAGGATCTCTACTGCATACTTCCCTTGTCCAAGGAAGATTCCATTTGCACTCTGCCACACCTCCATACCTAAAAATTAATGCATCATACCCAAGTCCTTCATCTCGAACTCGGCAACAAGCTTCCTCTTCGTATCGACAATCAACCTATCCTCACCTGTCACAAACAGGTCATCCATATACATTAGGAGTATCACTGGATTTCCTTCCTCAACCTTGTAGTAAAGGTTGGAATCCGTTCTACTCTTGGTAAAGCCCAAACTAGACAGGAAGCTGTCTTATCCTGCCGTACCATGTCATGGGTGCTTTCTTAAATCCATACAAGGCTTTCTTCAATTTGCACACATATGACTCCCTGTCATGTGTCTCAAATCCGAGTGGCTGCTCCACTTCCTCTTTGACTACACCATTCAAGAAAGTTGTCTTGACATCCATCTGGTGTATCTTCCACTTCATCACTTGCCTTGTATTTCTCTATGCTACTATCTGCAGCATGCTTGATATTGTAGATCTACTTGGAAGTCACAATAGACTTCCCTTCTGGTCTTGGGTCCACATCCCAAACATCATTCTTCATTATTGATTGGTGTTCCTCGATCATGGAATCCTTCCATTACTGCATACCTGATCCTAGGAATTTTAGATTCTTCAATATCTTCAATATGTAGTTTTCATGAACTTCATCGCTGGAACAAATGCCGTTGTCCTTCTTTTGTAGGTAATTGTACACGATCTTTCCTACAAGTCAAATTCAATTGCATGATTTGAAACTTCTCATTATTTTCATAACAAAGTCTTACACATAAAAGCATATGTCATAGAGTCATGCAATTATATTAACCAATGCTTCAATACAACATTTATCCATATCCCGTAACTTTATAGATGCCTTCCATCTCTACCAGAACATTGTTAAGAGTGTGCACAACTCCAACATGTCAGCAAATAGATTTCATTCTAGATAAGTAGCAAAGGAATGTTGTACAGTACCATAGGCCACTTACCCATTACTATATTAGTAGTATCTTGTTCATTAATGCAATATTTTGTAAAATGCATAATAGACATCCTAAATCTAGTGACATAAGTATGTACAGACTGAAAAAAAAATCGTATATACAAGAAATGACAATTTAAATGCTTTTCTTTGTTTGCTTGTTGGGTGGACTCCCTCTCAATCTTTGCTTCTTTGCAGGAACTACTGGAGTGAGCTGCCTCTTGATCTTGGATTCCTGGATTATCTGTCTTTGAACTTATATACATCCTGGACCACTATGCACACTTGAGCGTGCACTAGTGTCATCCTCAAGATATCATACATAACCATACATGCATTAGTATAATATCAATACTATCAAAACATTATGATTCTAAATAATCTTAAACACGTATTGTTATGGTCATTTCATACACAAGCGCTACTATTCAAGGTCTTAGGGAGGACTTCTTTTACTCATGCATATTTTTATTTGACCATAGGACTCTTCTAGTTTGTCATATCATTAATGAATAAACCAATGATTACCCAAACTTATAACTTCATGAATTATCAATCTTACCAAGTATACTTATATAAGATCCTAACACAAGGTAGGATTCTAACTTGATATAGGAAAACATACATGGATTATCATGCTTGTCTAACATACCCAAACAATGTCTTCTTTGTTCTCTTAGAGACCTTGTGCTAGCAACCTGCATATCTCATAAGTTAATAATTGTAGAACCAAGTTATACATACCAAGTATACTTATAGAGACTTCTTTTACTCATGCATATTTTTATTTGACCATAGGAATCTTCTAGTTTGTCATATCATTAATGCATAAACCAATGATTTCCCAAACTTATAACTTCATGAATTATCAATCATACCAAGTATACCTATATAAGATCCTAACACAAGGTAGGATTCTAACTTGATATACGAAAACATACCTGGATTATCATGCTTGTCTAACATACCCAAACAATGTCTTCTTTGTCCTCTTAGAGACCTTGTGCTAGCAACCTGCATATCTCATAAGTTAATAATTGTAGAACCAAGTTATACATACCTTTTAAGTAGAGATTCTATGTGATCCATGACTATGGATGAGTCTTTGTCTTCATGTCACCATGGTCATATGTTCTTTATCTAGAACTTGATTTGTCTTTCTTGATGTACCCTTCATGTTACTGGACAACATCATCCTTGTACAACACCACAGTGTATTAGTACAATCATAAGTGTCATACCCCTAATCAATGAATGTCTTCTATCATTCACATTCATTCATACTTTTCTTAGGGTGATAATACAAGTCTAAATTAATCAAGATTGTACTAAACTCAATAACATGAAGACAAACATGTCATAAACTTAATCATGAATAGATTTCAAAACATACCTATATCTCCTCAAGTCATACTTGGCGAGATTGCTTGTAGTCTTCTTATGTAAGGCCTTAGCCTCATCTTCCTCTGGAACTGGAATCTCTTCACTTATGAAGGTGTCCAAATCATTCTCTTCTAGGATTAACCCAATCCACTTTGATTTGATGAAGCTGGATTTGGAGCTGGCTAGGGTTTGATAGAGAAACCCTAAAAATATAAACTTTGAATTTAAAGCTTCTAATTGGATGAAAAGATGCACCTTGTTGAGTTGGTCAAGCTAGTATACTTCAATTTTGAAATGTGCAAAATTTGACCCCTCAAAATTGCCTTTGAAACTTTCAGATCTTCAAGTTCTAGTTTTCTGGTCAAAATCCCGAACTATGGTTTGATAATGCCCAGAATTCTACCTAGCGAAAAATTTCGATCTTGTTCTCTAAACTTTGATTTTTCTAAGGAGCATCAAGTCGTGGTCTCAGATTCCAAAAATTCCAACTTTTGCAGAAACCCTATATTTCCACCTTTCCGATCAAAATCCCGAACTAGGGTTTGATGATGCCCGGGGTTCTACCCAACCAAAAAAATTGATTTTGGTGTCTAAAATTCAATTTTCTTGAGGAGCATTCAGCTGTGGTCTCGGATTCCAAAAATTCCAACTTTCTCCGAAACCCTAATTTCTTGCAGCAGTGACCAACCAAAAATGAAAGTGCTCATAATCCAATTCTGTTTTGGACATAAATATATGCCATATTGTTTTTTATGTATCTCTGAAATTTTGGATCCTTGGGGTCTAAAACTTCATCCTGTAGTGGACTGACCTATCATATTTTCAACTCCATAGATATGATCTCAAATGGATTCTCCGATAGAGAGATATTCCAAGTGTCGCAATGTGACCTATTTATGGGATGAAACAGTATAGAAAACTTGTATGGCATGCCACATGTCACTGTTTCAACTTCGGCATCTGAAACCCGGACCTATGAAACTAAAGTCTATTCCCTAACTTTCACTTTTTACAGAATTCCATTTGGAGCTTCCTAGCCCGATATATAACCTTGTTTCCTAGGTCACCTATTTAGGACTTCATTCTAGAATAGGCAAAAACCCTAAAATGTACGAATCATATCTCACAAAGTACAATGCATCTGAGGTTTTCGTTTGGACACAAGGTACATGGGAATTTCATCTTCAACCTGTAAAAATTTCAAATCCTGAACCTTTTCCAAAACTGAGTTATAGCAAAAGTTCCACAATGACTGGTTTTTACTATACCAAGCCCTAGCTTCCAATTTGTCGCAAGTGCAACAAGTGTCATAAATGCCATACCATATCTTCCTTCAGGCTAGCTCTGATACCATGTTATTTTTTCAACATTTAATTCAATCTGATCTATGATATTAACTAAGAGAAAACCATGTACAACATATCAAACAAGAGACAAGAGACATAAAGCATTTCATACGGAAAAACCAAGAAGGTGAAAAACCCCGCAACTTACTAAGAAATAGAATAAGCACCAATACAAAGATCACCAAGATGAAACCCCAAAACAAGAGATATTATCCTAGAAGCATCTCCTCCTCGACTTGTGTGCACTCCTCCTCTCTCTCACTAATGCGAAGTGAGTGAGTGTGTGAATGAACAAATGAGAGAGTCACACTCTCTATTTATACTTTTACTTTCACTTGACCTTTACTCAACTAGATAGGCCCCAACTTAACCACTGAACACAATGCTGACTGGGACGAACCCACTATGGTGGTCTAATAACCCATCAAGTATAAGTTACGGCACTTACAATATAACTTGTGACACTTGCAAGTACAAATTACGACACTTCCAATCAGAGGAATAATACATCTCCGTTGGGGATAAAATAAAGTACAAATGTAATACATACAATATAAAAGTGAATATCTTATGAAGTTACAAATACATCAACATGGCAGCCCTGATCTACCCTTCTAAGGCCTGCAGCATCCTACTAAGGGTATTGGGAGCTCTTATCTTCTCTTCTAGGGCTTACAACACCTTTGATCTAGCCTTTAATGGCCTATTCTATCTACATTGATCCCTAACATCCTTCCCCACATCTTGAAGACAACTGCATTGACCTTAGAGATGAGCAAGATCTTCAATCGTAGAAAGGAAAGAGATAAAGACATCTTAGAACTCCATGAACTCTTGTTGATAGAGATAATGATGGAAGAATGATAATAATTATCATGGGACAGGGCTTCCTTATTTATATTTCTTCATTGAGTGAGATAAATCCATAAGTTAAGGAAACCATCCTTAAAAAACCATATTTTGTAATTTTTAATTTTCCCAATTAAAAATTACTTTAATTCTTTATGTTAGGGTCATTTTAATCTCGTGTGGGATTTTGGCACCTTTAGTGGGATTATTGACATTTTACTTGGGAATATAACCCATTTTCTTTGTGCAAGTCATCTTTGAGGCAAGTTTAAGGTCCCTTCTCTTGGTTTTCATGGTCCACACGTGTCAACTCAAGTTCATCATTATATATAAGCATCTTAGATCATTTAAAAGCTCCTCGTCTAATTTCTCATGAAGGCTTAGACAATTTTTCTTCTTACCCCTTCATGATCAAATGTGCCCTAGATCCCTTGGGGTCTTTCAAGAGCTTTTGGCTTGAATCCTTATGACTCAACTATTAAGTACTGGGTCAACTTGTCTTCTCGAATCTTCATCATAAGAAAGGTTTTCTGTTGATGTTATCTCCTTTTCACTAGGAGATCTTATGTCATCAATGTCCTAGTCCCTGACCACTTCCTCGGCCCCCAGCTGATGCCAATTCTCCCAGAGAATGGCTCTCGATGCTGCCCAAAAATCAACACATCGAAGAGGAACTTGAAGCATTTGTTCCGCTTATTGTTATTTGTGATATGAGGCATTCACTTTGCAATGAAAAGGGAATGGTGCTTCTACCTTTAAACCTATCTGTAGTAGGCCAGAAGATGATTTTCTACATCAAGCCATGGACTGTAATATAGTTGATTTTTCCACATATATTAATGTCCAAATCTCAGCATGAGCAACAATTGGATATGGATTGTTCCATCCTATTTCATCTTTAGACAAAAATTTCATTCCCGTATCTCTTAGATTGTGTGATGATGGACATGGTATTAGAGGCACATGTTTCTCAAGTCTAGGAAGCATCTTTATGTCTCTGTGTCAGGCTAATACCACAAGAGTATCAAATAAACCTGCATAAATATTTCCATGGGTTCTACAATCCAAACGATGTTTTGATAGCATCTTGCATTTCAAATTCAGGTTCCCTAATGCTGCTGATATGGGGGACACACTATTTTCATTCACTGGATCAACAGTGTTTGAAAGAGAAATCATAAAATGTGGAATTTAAACCATCAGAATATCATAAAGCTGAGAAAAGTGAACCATTCTTTGTAGTAGTAATTGTAAAAGTTTCAAAAACAGAATATTTGGAGCCATCTGGAGTGCAAAATGAGGGTGACCTATGATAGAAAGATGTATTTCACACCTTGAACCTATTTTATTGCTCTCTACTAATTGTTGGAATTTGTGAATCTGCATCCACAATATACCTCAGGAAACTATAGTTCAAGTTCACTTAATTGTTTAAGAATTCTGAATCAAGTTGTGTTGGAGTTGGAATGGATTGGCTTAAATTTTTCTGATTTCTAATCATGTTCTTGAAGATACTACTGCAACTCTGGAACCCACAAATCTCATGGTGTACTTTGCAAAATGATTCACACTAAGGAACTATTATTTTCTTATTATGGATGATTAACAGAAAGTGAACACATCTATGCTTGGAGAAATAGAATCTTGAGACTGACAAACAGTTATAAGAGTAGTGCCTTTCTCAAAGATTGCTTGAAGTTCGGTGCCTTAGTCTGGAGGATAAAAATGATCAGCATCATGCATGAACTTGTTGATTTGGAGACAAATATGACTTGTGGAATGAAACCATCATATTGTAGTTTGGTGTAGCAGATAAGAAAGAAAACGAATCTAAAGAATCTACAGAAAATCATTGTTCTAAGTCAATCCCAGGGCAATGTTAATTGTTTTGTGCCAACAATAAGGAGTTCTTCGAGCAGTCAAGAGAGTAATTCATATACTTATCTAGCCCCTTGTCACCTCTGATTCACTTAGATCTGAGTTATGTGGTTGACAAATTGAATTTTTAGCAAGTCTGAAAGCTTATTCCAGGCCTATAGAAGGAGGAACTCCCTGAACTCAAGGGAGATAGGTGTTCATTGAATATCTTCATTGCATCAAGAGGGATTAAGCTTTTTGAGAGTGAAATAATAATAAAGGAAGAACACTCAGCATAAGGTACATTGAGGCGGTAGCAATAACATATTTTAAGAAAGAGATCTGGTGACCCTTGCATATAGAATGCATCGTCACTTGGAAGTTTCAAATTAATTTTAAAATCTAAAGAGGGTCCACATCAAAGGGCATCCATCAAATAAGGGAATTGGTCAACCTGGTCAAGGGGCATCTAGTGTGAAGGAAATTTAATGAATCTGTTTTTGAGGAGTTGTCCCATTCTTGGAGAGCCCACATGTGAGGAGGCTTCACTTAAATGAGGACATCTAACTTGTTAAGCATATTTTTCCTTGATTAAGAAGGATACGTTCACTCATGGAGAGTTAATTGCACACATGTTCATGCATAATCACTCATCTTATTTTATTCATTGTTTGAATTGTCTTGAGAGTTGGTTAGAAGGATATTATTTGTTGTTTACTTTCCCTTGGAGAAGAAAGTGGATCTAAACCACTTATGACTAGTTGTGGAAAAAAGGTTGTTGAGGAGATTTAAGAAATGGAGCAAAATGGGGATCTAGAGGAAATATTATTTTATTGTAAGGGAAGTTGAGCTAGACTCTATAAAAGAGTATCCCTTCCTCATTTTTTCTTCATTGTTGATTTGTGAGGATTTCTCTCCTATTGGATATTTGTTGAATATATAGTGGAAGGATTATATGTTTCTTCATGGAAATCTATTACTATGTTGAAAATAATCTAAAAATTTCAATTGAATAGATTCCTCGCCAAAGAAAAATTACATGACTTTAGTTCCCTTCTGCACTCCACCTTTCATGTTAGCAGAGACTCAAAGAGACAACTGTTAATGGAAAGGACTTAATATGGAAGGGAAAGGGGCAGAGAATATGGGTAAGGAAGGAGATCAAGAAAAAATGCAAGCATGGAAAATGATGAAAGGTTTTCTTTGTCTAGATTTTAGCTCCTTCACAAAAGGCAGAGTATATAGGATAGGCTAGAGATCAAGAAATTATGAAGCATAGTAAAGAGTGAAAGAGGTTTCCTTTTCTAGATTATCTCCTTGGAAACATCAGCTTGAAAGTACCCATAGGTGGATGATTTGTAAAAAAAATGTATACACCACAATCTATAGTATCATAAGCAACTGCCTATGTTGGTTTCTAGTTTCTAACCTTCAACAAAGGTTTGCATTTTCAGAGGCATCTTCTCCATTGTCCAAAATTTTCCAATGCTATATGATATGAGGGTTGCATGCAGTTGAACTTTAATTTGAAATTTGGGAATAATCGTTCAAATCCCTTATCTGAAAATAAATGAAAAATTAGATTACTTTTGTTCGGATATCCACATCATCTTTTTCAGGATCTTGCATGCAATTAGGGTTTGCATGCAAATTCTAGGGTTTGCATGCACTTTGCATGCATCCCAGTCACCAGATTAATGCCTCCAGCACCTTAGCCACCTTATTCTAGCACCTAGGAGCCACTTCCTTAAGAGTTTTAGCCCTCCTAGGCTGAAAGGCACCCACTTCTCACCTACTGCCAGAGAAGGGCGCACTTGTTCACCTACCACTGCAGTTCCACTTCAGTTACATTCAGTTAGCTCCGATTCTCCCTGATTTGAGGCTAGTTTCACTCCCGACTGACTGTTTCACTTCCGTTGGACCTCCAGATTGACTAGATGACTTGTTCTGACTTCAGTTAGCCTCCCATGCACCGCCCACTGAGCCTCCTTCCCTTAATCAGTGCTACACACTTCAGTTACACTTGTTACACTCAGTTAGACTCAGATTGACACCTGGATGATTGGTTTTTGTGCATTGATGAGCACCACCGATTGATGATGAGGACTCCTAGTTGGAGTCAAGATACTCCATTCAGTGATTGGAATGGCCTACTTAGTCAATTCGAATTGCTCACTCACATAGTTAGATTGTATTGTAATTATTCACCCTTATTGGGATATTGAGCACTGCTGCATGTTTTGCACAGTTTTGCACCATATTTTCTATGTCCATCTGTTGTGATTGATTTACTTGTTCATTAGATCTGATATGACTAATTTTACATGGTATCAGATCCATTGCAGGGACAAGATCTCTTTTCTACAGGTGTTTTTACAAGAAGATTTGACTGAATTGCTCAAATTGCAAAAAGTTTTGGCATGAGATATCTCAAGGGCATTCGCTCCTGTGCATGCAAAGATTGAAAATAATTCCAATACCACTCCAGAAGCTTGAGTTTCCACATAATTCCTGGATTTGATACATTGGACCCATTCAACATTGTTTGATCTCCAATCCCAGGTGTGATGGAACTCTAAAAGGGTGGATTGTTCGACCTTATTGTTCTTGGTTTATTGTGATTTGCAGGTTTATTGTCTCCATCAATTGCATTCGCTACATTGTGCATGCAAGCTCCTCTACAGCAATTGCATTCGCTACACTGTGCATGCAAGCTCCTTCTACATCAGTTTGACTCGCTCCTAGCAATGGAATACTCTTCTTCAAATCCTATCCTCACCCCATTCAAGTATTTTGATTGGAAAGATGATATGGAGATCATATTACGTTCAAAAGGTTACTACCGAGTCACTGTTGGTCTTGAATTGGAGCCAAACAATCTGTCAGATAGAACCAAACACTACAACAAGCTTGATGAAGCTTATGGTCTTCTTTGTCTTTCCATCTCCAAAGATCTTCACTTCCATCTCAACGGATTGAAGACTCCAAAATCTATATGGGAGCAACTTGAAACACTATTCGGCAAGCAGGATGAGCTTAGGGCTTTTCAATTACAGAATGAATTGATTGCCCTTAGTCCTGAGAATTTCGAGACCATTAATGAATTCTTCACAAAATTCAAGAACTTGAACTTGCAATTGAAGAACAGTGGAGTTATCAAGGAGGATAAACAATTGATCCTCTCCATTCTAAGCAAGCTTGGGAAAGATTATTCGGTATTTGTCTCTACTTTCAATTCCGGTCGGCTAACTACCCCGAATTGGAAGATGCCTACCTTGAATGCCTTCATTGAGTCCATCACAAAAGAGCATGACAAGTTGATTCAAATGGGGTCCATAAGCTCCAAAGATTCATCCCTATATGTTCAAGGACCCAAGATCTCGAATGGTAAAGGAAAGAAAAAGAAGGAGAAGCCCAAATTCGTGCCTCACAAGCAAAAAGACAAAGGCACACAAACGGATGCACCATCCAGTTCGAAGTTCAAGCAAAAGGGAAAAGAAGGTAACCAAAAATCTAAATGTACTTATTGCAATCATGGCTTTCATCCCAAAAGTTCATGTATGAAGAAGACTATAGATCAAATGGCCCTCCTTTTGGAAAAGAACAACATAACTCTTCCCGGCGGTGCAAGGAAGAAGGATAGGAATGATGATCATGAAAGAGGAGAAGCACTCATGGCAACGGTTTCGAAGCCCACTACTCTCTTGATAGATTCGGGTGCATCAAATCATATGGCTGCAAATATTGATTCTTTTTCCTCATTCGATCCAAATATCTCCATCCCCATCCATTTGGGAGATGAATCAAAAATTTCTTCAAAGGGCAAAGGTACGATTCATGTAGATCATGGAAGCTTTCAGAATGTTCTCTATGTGCCTTCCTTGGATTCAAATCTTCTTTCTGTGTATCAAATGACACACACTGGTGAACCAAAGTAAGTTACATTCAGCCCTAATACAGTTGAAATTTCTGATATCAAAAGTGGAAGACTAGTTGCAGTCGGAAAAGCAAACCACACTGCAAAATGCTATGAGTTTTCACACTTTATTCCACTTGCAAAGCCCACTGCTCTTCGCACACATGGTAATGAGGTTAGTAGGATTTGGCATGAAATATTTGGACATCTTAATTATAAGTATTTTCTGCTTTTATCAAACAAATCCATGGTAGATGGGCTTCCACAACTCCGTTCCTCGAAGGGAATATGCACTGGTTGCATCATTGGGAAGCACCCCGAGCACATATTCGACCGCAGCAAAGCTAGCAGAGCTTCTACTATTTTGGGGTTGATCCATTCTAATATCAGTGGTCCACTGCCCCATATGTCATTAAATGGTTCAAGGTATTTTTTGACATTTATTGATGATTTTTCCTGCTTTACATGGGTATTCTTTCTCAAAAACAAGTTAGAAGTGCTTGGAAAATTCAAGGATTTTAAGGCTTCTGTTGAGACCGCCACTGAGAGCAAGATCAAAGCTCTTAGATCTGATAATGGTGGAGAATATATTAAATCCGAGTTGCTGCAACTTTGTGCCCAAAGCGGAATTAAGATCCAACATACAGTTCCCTACACACCCCAGCAGAATGGTGTAGGGGAAAGGAAAAACCGGTCACTGAAAGAGATGGCTACATGCATGATTGAATCAAAAGGTTTGGCTGCAAATCTTTGGGCTGAAGCAATAAATGTTGCTGCATATATATAGAACCATGTTCCACATTCATCTGTGAAAGGTATGACTCCTTTCAAAGCATTCTTTGGTCACAAACCGGATGTGTCAAATTTGAGAGTTTTTGGCTCTACTGCATGGGCTAGAATTCCTTCTGAGAAGAGACGAGCTTTGGATCCACAAAGTACCGAGTGCATATTGATAGGATATGGGGAAGAATCAAAAGCATATAAACTCATGGATATTAGATCTAAAAATATATTCATAGAGCGCAGTGTGCAATTTGAAGAACCGCTTCAAGAATTGCAACTAGTCGAGGAGAAGACTGTCGATTCACCGCCTTCACCAGAAGAAGATCCGTGCAGCGATAATGAAGGTATGAGTTCTGATATTTCTGATATTGTAGCATCATATGATTATCATGACATATCAGGTTCGGAATCCGACCATTATGATCCTCCTCAGTTACCAAAGTGGGCCCAAAACACTCTCCAATCTGCTGGTTCGAACCTTGGTAATCCTGCTGATCCGAGACGAACAAGAGCATACTTTCAAAGAGCAGGTATGGCACTCTCTATTGCTGATCCATTACTTCCTTAGATTTGTTATTTGATGGCTGGTTCAGATCCCACATCATACTATTCTGCTCACCGAGATCCGAGATGGCAAAGTGCCATGGATGAAGAGTACAGTTCTCTTCAAATGAACAACACATGGGAGCTAGTTTCTCTTCCACCTGGAAGAAAATTAGTGAAGTGTAAATGGGTATACCACAAAAAAGTTGCTGCTGATGGCTCTATCAGCAAATATGAAGCAAGTTCGGTGGAAAAAGGTTTCTCCAAAGTCCAAGGAGTGGACTACACTGAGACTTTTGCACCGATTGCAAAGATGGATTCCATCCGCCTTGTTTTAGCTATTTCCGCATCCAAGCATTGGGAAGTGCACCACATGGATGTGAAGAGTGCATTTCTACATGGATACCTTTATGGAGAGGTATATATGCAGCAGCCAGAGGGCTACACATCAGATCCATCATTAGTTTGCAGATTGAAGAAATCTTTGTACGGGTTAAAACAGGCCCCAAGAGCTTGGTACGCAAAGATGGACTCCTTCCTTCTTTCTCAGAATTTCCAAAGATGCAAATCTGATCCGAATGTGTATCTTCAGCGAGTTAAAGGTAATTTGTTGGTTATTGTACTTTATGTTGATTATCTTCTCATTACTGGTAGCACACTTACTTCAATAAACAAGCTAAAATCTGCCTTAAATCTAGCTTTTGACATGAGTGATTTGGGCTTGCTGAGTCACTTTTTGGGCTTGGAGATAGCTCAAAATTTTGATGGGATCACTATATCTCAGCAAAAATATGCTTCCAACCTGTTATTAAAGTTTAATATGGCTGAATGTAAGGCAGCCCCATTCCCATTCCTCTCAGGAATTAGTCTTGAGGAGAGAGATTCTACACCACTTGCAGATTGCAGTATGTATCGACAGTTGATTGGTTCACTAATTTATTTGACACACTCAAGGCCTGATATCTCATATGCCGTGAGTGCCATTTCAAGATATATGCAGCAGCCACATGAGCTTCATTGGCGAGCAGCCAAGCGGATCTTGCAGTATGTGCAAGGTACGAGACATTTTGGCATACATTATGCTGCAGATTCTGAGCTTGATTTCATTGGTTTTACTGATTTAGATTGGGCAGGTGATAGCATTGATCGGAAGTCCACTTCTGGTTATGTTTTCATGATTGGTCATGGTTCTATTTGCTGGTCCAGCAAAAAGCAAGAAGCCATTTCACTTTCTTCAGCAGAGGCAGAGTATCGAGGGGCAGTCAATGCCTGCATTTAGGCAGTTTGGTTGTAGGGTATTATTTCCGAGTTTGGTTTTGGTGGCACTACTTCGACTGTCCTATTTTGTGACAATCAAAGTGCTATCAAGATCTCCACATATCCAGTTCAGTGACAGAGGACCAAACACATTGAGATTCATATGCATTACATTCGACAGTTGGTGCATGACTGCGCCATCAATCTACAATATTGCCCTACTGATGAGCAAATTGCAGACATCTTCACCAAGAGCTTCACTGAGAAGAAGTTCTCTTACCTCCGTTCACTATTGGGGGTGAGTTCCATCATGGTGGAGACATATTGATTCATTATTATGCTTTAGCTTGAGGGGGGGCTTTCTTCCCACTGGGTTTTCCCTCTTTCCTCACTTAGTTTATTTTCAGCATTTTTTGGATTATTGTATTGGGGTGACCTTTGGTCTTAGTTACCAGGGCCCCACATTATTTTTTTTGCACATCATAGTCTAGCTTGAGGGGGGTGTTCGGATATCCACATCATCTTTTTCAGGATCTTGCATGCAATTAGGGTTTGCATGCAAATTCTAGGGTTTGCATGCACTTTGCATGCATCCCAGTCACCAGATTGATGCCTCCAACACCTTCGCCACCTTATTCTAGCACCCGGGAGCCACTTCCTTCAGAGTTTTAGCCCTCCTAGGCTGAAAGGCACCCACTTCTCACCTACTGCCAGAGAAGGGCACACTTGTTCACCTACCACTACAGTTCCACTTCAGTTACATTCAGTTAGCTCCGATTCTCCCTGATTTGAGGCTAGTTTCACTCCCGACTGACTGTTTCACTTCCGTTGGACCTCCAGATTGACTAGATGACTTGTTCTAACTTCAGTCAGCCTACCATGTGCCCCCCACTGAGCCTCCTTCCCTTAATCAATGCTACACACTTCAGTTACACTTGTTACACTCAGTTAGACTCAGATTGACACTTGGATGGCTGGTTCTTGTGCATTGATGAGCACTACCGATTGATGATGAGGACTCCTAGTTGGAGTCAAGCTACTCCATTCAGTGATTCAAATGGCCTACTTAGTCAATTCGAATTGCTCACTCACATAGTTAGATTGTATTGTAATTATTCACCCTTATTGGGATATTGAGCACTGCTGCATGTTTTCCATAGTTTTGCACCATATTTTCTATGTTCATCTGTTGTGATTGATTTACTTGTTCATTAGATCTGCTGTGACTAATTTTACAACTTTTACATAGATAACTTGCAGTTTCTCAAACATATAGTATTTCTGTAAGCATTTGGCATGCAAAACATCTTTTGATGGGAAATTTCACCATCAAAATCCAGTCGTGTCCATCTCAAAATTTGCATTTCCTTTCCTTCCTCCACTTCTATAATCATCCACTCAAAGCATGAGAGTTTGTTAATCCATTGTAAAATGCATTTAACAAAGTTTGTCTTGGATCTAGGATTTAATGCTCAACCAACTGATTGCTCTTTTTAAAATTGGATTTGTCTTCTTGTTTACAGCTTAGTGGTATTCATTTTCTGGCTTTTGCGTTAGACTTTACAATGATGGTTTTTGATACCGAAAGGCATCATACTTCACAAAATTATGACGTTCACATAAAACTTATTCATTTTACATAGCCATTCCAGATCCATTTTAGGGACAAATTTATTTAGGGTATGTTTCTCAGTTGATTGTTGTATGTTCCCAGAGCTGCTACAGATCCATATCCAGGCCATTCCAAGAAGAAAATTTAGTGATTCCCATGAAAATTCCTTAACAAAATAATGTTGGGCACATTTTGAAAACCTGATGTGATGTGTAGTCTTCTAGTATTACTTATATGTTCAATATTTAAGTTAGTATTTGATCATGTGTGATTTATCATTTTCATTTATATACTGGTTTGAAAGGGTACTTGACTAGTATATATTCATTTCCTTGTTTACCAATATATGTTTCATGCTCACTTGGGCAGATAATTTTCACCGCATCATTTTTTTACTCCCAGAAAAGTTGGGCCTTCCATTCCACGTTCATTTTTCCATTCCCTGTACTTGTTTTCACTGCAAGTAATTTATCCATATTACTAGTCTTAAAATGTAATGGTGCACTTAACATATTAGCTTCTATTTTGAAAATGTTGATGATGTTGTGTAATCTTAAACTTGGTTGCAAAATGATGCAACATAGATGGGGTTTATTCTGTTTTTGGACATTATACACAAAAATCTATAGTATCATAAGCCTTCTTATTTTTTCAAGACATCCAGTGAGGTTCCTACATCTCCATATGTTGGTGGATGTAAACCTCCAATGATGGGTTGACATGGGTAACAAAAACACCTTTTGGGCATCTTTGGGGGGGATTTGTGCAATAGTGTTGAAGTGTCATCTATGTAACCTTGGAATTGAAACAACCATAGGAGGACGCATACCCAAATAATATTATGTTCTAAGCATAGTTTGGGCGCTATTCCTCACTTCTTCTTGCATTTGGATAACCTCCAGCCTGTTGCATATATTTAAAGGGAACCATATTTTATGTATAAGAGTTTATCCCTAGAAAATGTAATATTTGATTAAGTTAATGATAAGCTCATTTGAAGGAGAAATTCCCTATGTGTGTAATTGTTTTATGCTTAGCTATTTAATTTCCAACTATTGTGTGATTTGTGCTATTTCAAGACATTATATTTCTGCAAATAAATAACAACTTGTTTGATTGAGAACATAAGGACAATAGTCACCTAGGGATTGGAATTTTTACAGTAACTCCCCTAGAGCCATAGACACCCACATATGTTATTTTGTCTTGTTTGAAGGTCAACTCTTCATGGTATCTAGATTTAATGGAAGCGCTATTTTAGGGATTTAATGTGCCTTTATGACAAAATAAGATCATGCTCAGAAATAACATCTTGAAAGGCACATGGAAAGGACCAAATTGTGAAATCCATCACTTAGCCATCCAAGGATGTGACCACCCAAAATGTGGAGAAGAACAAATAACTTCCTTAAGGTATTGAATAACTTCCTATTTGTTGTCCTCCTTAGTGGCCACTAGTTGTGATTGAGCATGCTTAAACTCAACTTGGAGGCTTGTAATATCCTTGTATAGATAGATGTTTTTACAGAGCAAGAAGAGACTCTTTTTATCTCAAAAAGCTTGGAACTGATAGACCTATAACAACAATATATCCAACATTGTCACCAACATTATTAGCAATGATAGCCGGGTTGCGTGGATCATCTTCAAGAATGTTCCTCTGAACCTTTCCAATAAGATTGGTGTAAATACCACCACCTACTCTACCGAATAGAGCCATGGAAGAACCTCCAAGACCATAACCAGAAATTGCTCCAAAAAAACCCTCCCAATCATCACCATAATACAACTCTGCTCTCATGTTTTCTGTTCTATCTGGTCTTTTTTCATGTTTTACTATTCGATTTGCTCTTTCATATTAATCTCCTGTAGTTTTGTTGTGCCAAACAACACAGTATTATACCGATTTCTTTAAATATCTGTGCCTTTTATTGATATTCACCTCTTCCTCCTCTTTATCTGTATTATTGGGCTGTATAGGTCGAACTGTAAGAATAATTTTTGGAAGTAGTACATAGCAGCTAAGGGATTGTTGGGTAACCCTATTCTGAACCTAACTGCAAACATCTCATCCAAAACTTCACAAGTTTTGGGAGTGACCTAGAAACAGAAAAGTAGTAAATGCAGATGTTTCATGTTCTGTCAATCATATAAATTATTTTGTATGAGATCAAGCATGAAAATGGGAAAACCTTTATTATTGGTGCCAGCACAATCCTGCAATTTCCCTAATATCAGAAGCCCAGTGAATGGACTATGCTCCTGTTGTGATTATTGGTGATATTAAATGAAGCAAGCAATAAACAGTATCGTTTATAGGGGAAATGTGAAAGCAAACAATGATTCCATTCAAGGGGGCATGTGGAGGAAATATCCTCTGTTTAGGAGATTATGCAAACTTCAACAATTCAACCATCAAACTGTAGTTATAGGACTACCTTTTCATAAGGAAAATTTCATACCTTAATTCTTATTGTAGAGTAAATACTAGGTCCCCCAGGCTTCCCCAGCTTCTTATTAATGTTGGTTTTCATGAATTATATCAGGACTGACTTGAAAGTTTTGAATGTGTCTTTATTGAAATTCAAATTGGGCCAACCCACAATCACAAGATGCTTTAGCGGGTTCCATCTTAAATTTGGTCTCTCTATAATATTCACCATAGAGGGTGCCTATAAGACCAACCATTATTCCTTGAAACAAATGAGTATGCTCAAAACACAATTTCTTCTAACCTAAAATCTGGTACACAGGGTGCTACAATGTTATAGCTTGAAATGACACCTCTCCGTCTGTGATGACACTTGCTTCCCTTGGTCACATGACGACACTTCTTGAGATCAAGTTTCAGTCACACAACAGGAAATTTGTGGATGGAGGAGTCATTTGGGACACTAAAAATGGTTGAAATTACCTTATTTTTGACCCATTTGATGTATATGACCCTTATGAACATTTTTCCAAACCAAACCATCTCCTGAAAATGAGCAGAAAAGCCTGTTTTTGGCCATTTCTTCACATGAGTGTTGGTACATAGGCATGATAGTAGTGTGTGTAACCTACTCTAGTGTACAATAGTAGCACTCAACCCTCTTGAGCTCTACTCCACTGTGAAATAGTAGCGTACACCCCTGTTTTGGTCAAAATCTCAAAATTTGAGTAAGTTAAGTTGGTTGGGAAACCTCCTGAGCGGTTATAACTTCTTTTCCTCTTCCTCACTGACTATATAAGGAGGGTAGAAGGGCCATGTGACGGGACCAAGTCTATAACATTGTTATGATGGAGGAATGGAGACCTTCATCCCCCTCTCTTGTGCTTAGTTTCTGATAAACCCTAGCACTGTTGGTTAGAGGCTGGGATCCTTGGAGAACAGAAGAAGGAGACCTTGAATCTAGGTTTTGTGAAGTGCCAAGCTTGAAGGAAGGTATAACTTTATGTACTTGCTTTCATTCATCAATAAAGATCAGACATTCTTCTCTTTCCAAATATGACCTATTAATATGTCTCAGATTTAATTACAGTTTGTTTATAATCTGATGTCTTCTTCTGTTATGACTATCAGTCTTATATATGTAGTCAAATGTGTTTGAGAAAGGTATCAAGTTGCTTTGCAGGTCTGGGAATTGCGACACTGGATAAGCATTGAAGAGCGAGGGAGGAAAAGATAGGATCAACCTTCTGAATGAGGTGCCTACATCTCTAAACCCTAATCTCTTCACTTATTTGTTGTACTTGTAGAATGCTTGTAAGTCTATCTTTATCACCGTAAGTTGGTAGTTTCTCCATTGAACTATAGGTGCATTTTCCCCACAACAAAATGGCGACTCTACTGTGGAAAGCCTAAATGCATAGGGGTATCTAAGGTCATTTCTTCAGTTTTGTTGATGGTCTTTGTTCATTTTCTTCATTAGGATCAATTAGTAGGCTCTGTTTGACCCTCCTTGGCTCTTACAGACCCTTCCAAGCCCTTGCAAACCCTTGTGGACCAAGGTGTGGGTGTTTTAACCCCATGTTTCCAACTTTTTCCACCTGTACGCTACTGTTTGTACAACACAGTAGCACTCATACACTACTTTTCCTCTGCACAATAGCACCCATCCTACTATGGGCGCTGGTATGCTTCATACACAGTAGCGTCCATAATCTGGGTTTGATGTTTTTGAGTTTTTGGGTTGTGGACCCAAATCTGGGTGCTATGGCTGCATTTTTTGGGGTCGCTGATGACCCTAGATCTGTGTTAAACCACTATAAGTGGTCTCCCATCCTTGTACTAATCCTACATTCATGATTTGAACCTATTTTGATCAATTTGGGCTTGTTTGGAAACTTTTGGGGTTTGTTGACCTAAGTTGGGGGGTTGTGGACCCGTTTGGTGTTTTGTACCCTATTTTGAGTCTAACTGAACCTGCTTGCCCCATTTCCACTGGATTTGAAACCTATTGATTCTTCTTGACCTTGTTTGTATCTATTTGAGGGAAATTTCTCTTTTAGATTGGTTTTTTATCCTCCCTTATGCTTTTCAGTTTTCTTTTGTAGTGAAAGCTCAAGTGTTTTGGTTGTTGTTCAAGACGTTGTTTGCATTATTTATGTGCAGACCTAACTTTACCAAACCATACTTCTTCGTAGTTCATTTGCTTCGTTTGGGTCTAAAAGTAGTTTTCGTACTCTTTTCCCAATGTTTGGCATGCTTACATCAATAATAATTTGAAAGTTATATTTGGTAGCTTTTACTGTTTCATAAAGAGAACCTGAAAGTCTCTTTGCTTTGCTTTGATAGTAGTTTAGTTTCCGTTTTGTTTCTTACCTTTGAAAGCATAAAGAAATTTGATTTATTTTCTGAATAGAGTACCTTGCAAGTGGGTTGACCCAAGTTGGGGGGTTGACTGAACCTGCTTGCCCCATTTCCACTGGATTTGAAACCTCTTGAGTCTTCTTGACCTTGTTTGTATCTATTTGAGTGAAATTTCTCTTTTAGATTGGTTTTTTATCCTCCCTTATGCTTTTAAGTTTTCTTTTGTAGTGAAAGCTCAAGTGTTTTGGCTGTTGTTCAAGACCTTGTTTGCATTGTTTATGTGCAGACCTGACTTTACCAAACCATACTTCTTAGTAGGTCATTTGCTTCGTTTGGGCCTAAAATTAGTTTTCGTACTCTTTTCCCAATGTTTGGCATGCTTACATCAATAAGAATTTGAAAGTCATATTTGGTAGCTTTTACTGTTTCATAAAGAGAACTTTAAAGTCTCTTTGCTTTGCTTTGATAGTACGTTAGTTTCAGTTTTGTTTCTTACCTTTGAAAGCATAAAGAAATTTGATTTATTTTCTGAATAGAGTACCTTGCAAGTGGCTTAAAAGATTTTAGAGTGCTTTGCATCAAAAAGAACAAGTTTTCTTTTGCATATCTATTTGCTTGAGTAGCTGCATTCTTGGGTTTTGAGTTTAATTTTGTACATTTAGACTATATTTTTACCTTTTTTGCATTTGAAAGATTAAAAATTGCATTTGCATATGCATTCTATATCAAAATTTTAAGACTTGCATTGAAAAGAAAAGATTTGTTTGGTGGTAAATATTTCATTTTCAGTACTCTATCTCTCTGATAACCACTCTCACACACCCACTACCTTTTTGAGTAAGCAAGTAACCTTTAAAATGAACCCTAATAAAATGTACTAGTAACATTTTCTTTTCTAGGTTACACTACACCAACTAGTCTTGGTTAGGATCTTGGGTTTAAAGCACCTTAAGCCACCCAAGATCACACATTATGCAAAAATCATAGTTAGACTATCACAGGTAAACCCACTTCATTCAAAGCTTGCGTGGGATCTATGCAGTAGGTCTTGTGAGATCAGATTGTTGGGAATACTCCTCCTACTTTTTGTTTCGAGCATATACCAGGATTGGATCGCGTTTGGGGACTCTTTTGAGTTTCCAGCTCAGTTACCTTGCCCACGCCTTCTGATTCGACCAATGACTATTCCCCCAGGAGTTTTCGGTGTGGTGGTATCCTTAATATCTGACCATAGGTTCATACACAGGTGACAGCGGAGGGTATATATGTTGTACCTAGGATAGACGTGGGAGGAAATCCCTTGCAGGTCTTTGGGAGGGTGGTTGGGTGATTCCAGTGCTTTCACCCTTATTCATTGTAATGTGGACCCCGAGTAATTGTTCTTCATCCTTCGTTGATCTGTTCTGGGCCCTCATCATCCAAGACTCTTCTCTAGAAGGCATCTGTTTTCCTGGTTTGATTTACCTAGGACCTTTTTTAGTGGTGTGCTCTTTGTGCTACTTGTTTTAGTTTTCCTTAGAGATTTTCTTATTCATTTGAACAGGAAACTATGTCTAGCATTTCGGCGAATGCCAATCAAGGTACCCCTATTCCTAGGGATCCTTGTGTTGTTCCATTCATTGGAAACATTGGCACTCCCTTAATGTCTATTCTGAATCTTCCTGGATTCACTATTGGGATGTCGGTTTGGTTGTTTTCCACTCCGAATGCCTTGCATGCTCCTGACGCGTCTTTTGTGAGCACCTCAAATCAAGAGCATCAGAACCCTGGGCCTTCTTTGCCAGTAACATCTTCTCCTCCTCCTTCTACCTCATGTGGCGAAAGTAGCAATACTAGTAACCAACAATCTAAAGGAATATATGGGGGAAGAATAGGAAGAAGATGCCAAAACAAGGGGGCAGCAACCCAGCCTCTGCAAGTCATGCTGGGGGAAAGCACCCTGCCTCTGCAAGTCATGTAGGGGGCACCTACCCAGCCTCTGGAGGTCATGCTAGGAGAAAACTTTTAGTCACTGAAAATCATACTAAAAATTTGTCTTCAACCATTGTCAGTCATGTTGAGCACACGTCATTGATCACTGCTAGTCATATTAATGACAAGTCACCAGTTCCTGTGAGTCATACTAGAGACACCAGATCAACCACTGCAAGTCATGATGAGGGAGTTGACATTGTCGACAAACCAAACAAACATAAGCTTAAGTTCCCTTGTAAGTTTTGCAAGGGAGACCACCTTACTTACTTGTGCCCCGTACTTCCAGAAGTGCAAAAAGTGTGGTACTTAGTTCAAAAGTCTTCTGCTTCTGAGCAACCAGCCACTGCAAGTCATGCTGGGGGCAAGTTGTCAGCCAATGCTAGTCATGCTGAGAGTACGGACGTTGTAAAGGAGTCTCGACCTATAGAACGAAAACCAAATTTCCCTTGTAAACTTTGTAAGGGAGATCACCTTACTCACCGATGCCTTGTCATTCCAGAGGCACGAAGAGTGTGGTCCATGTCTGAAGGAACCTCTGTTCCTGAGTTGTCTACAGATTCCCTACAGTCAAATCAACCTTTGGTTGATAAATTGGTTGAACCAATGCAATCTTTGGTCAACCCCACTCTTCCTTCAGAGAGTGAAGTGATCGAATCGATGCAATCTTCAACCGATCACATCAGTCTTGCAAAGATTAATGCACCTACTGCAGAAGTATTTTGCATTACCAGTTTGGATGTTCCTAAAAAAGGGGGTACTTCATCTGTGCCATGTGAACCCCTACCAAGCCCTAGGATCATTTCCTTTGATTGGAATAGTCTAGCCCCTTTCCAGATAAAGGTTGATATCGGGAACCATACGGTTGATCGATGCATTGTTGATGAAGGAGCTTCTGTTAGTATCTTATCCGCTTATGCTTGGAGAGATTTGGGTTTCCCTAATGTTATTCCAGTTATTAATTGGTCGTTGACCTTCGATAGAATACCTAGTGAACCAATCGGATTCCTCTGTCAGGCACCTGTTACCTTGGGTGGAAAAATAGTCTTAGTTGATTTTATCATTTTAAAGGACCCTATGGATTTTGATATGATCCTCGGGCATGATTACGTTTATGCTATGCATGCTGTGGTGTCTACGCTCTTTCGTGTGATGCATTTCGCTCATAACAAAAACATTGTCACCATCGACCAGCTTGCATTCGTTGATCCTCCTTATTACCCAACTGTAGACTAGTCCGATCCCTCGTTGTTAGGCACTACTATGTCACATGGGACTTATGTGGCATATTGTTCCTTGAGTTCAACTTCTACTGAGAAGAATTCTCTGAGTTCATGCTTACCTTCTCAGGACTTTGTCCTAGCTTTTGACCAAGTGACACCTCCATATGAATGTTTAGATATGTATTCTATCTGGGATGATATGCTTCCTTCCGATTAATTTTTCCTAGATTCTATAGTACAGTCTGCCATTCATTTGGATGTTTATCCAGTCGCAGTCATGTCCAGCCCCGGTTTGACCTTAAATTCTAATATTCTCATTGTTGAGTCTTTGGGCTCTCTTATAGATCCGCAAATTGGTGTTCCTGCTGAGTTTGATTCTGCTTCTAGAATTTTCAACTCTCGTGATGATGGATTTGTTTCCGTAGATTCCATCATGTCCTTCAGCTTTGATATTCATCTTGAAGTCGATCTTGTTTATTGTAAGTCCTCGGGCTCAGGTACCATAGAGTATTCATTTGAAAACTCTGCCTTGTTTATGCCTGTTGTTGATGATAGTGAAGTTGAAAGTATTTCTACCATAGTGACTTGTATTGGGTCTTTCCTTACATATGTTTTAGATATGATCCTAGTACTAATGTTTCTTGGAGACAAGATTCTTAGCTGGATGTATACTTTCTTACTGGTCCTTTTCAACACCTTGTGCGACCATGTCAAGTATATTCGGAACCTTGCATATAGGTTTAGGCTTCCCTATTGTTATGTTGCATTTGAACCTTTTTCCATCCAAATTTGCCACAGCGTCGAACCTATTGGATATTGGTGTGTTAGCCATCTCTTTATGCATTGTGCACCAATCCGATAGCAGAGCCTACCTAACATGGGTCACCCTAGTCAGCACCCTTATGCCATTTTGGTGCCCATGATGAGTTTTTCTCATAGGCTTGGGAGCATTTTTAGATTTACCCTGACTTGGAGAAGAAGCCTCATATCTTTCTTCCTCATATATTTCTAGTCGTCCCTGATAAGGCTCCCATTTTTGTGTTCAAGTTGCATATGCATCTGTTATGATCTCGCTTGCGCTAATGAGCTTGATGCCAACTTCCACGCTTTTAGCTCGTTATATAAGCCTCCATCTCTAATCTCATTTTCGCTAAGCCCTGTATCATTTTGCCTTCGCAGTTTGACACCTTTTACCTGGATGAGACACACCCTGAGTGTCCTTATATTGCTCATGTTCCTTGCATTAAGTATATCTTTGTTCCATGCGCTTGGAGCTAGTTTCGCATGTCCCTAACACTCATCTCCTCCCATTTCGAGCATTTTTCTCTTACTTAGAGCTCGTTAAAAATAGTAAGTAGGTTACAAGCATTCTTCTACCTTTACTTCGAGCTCGTTAAAAACAATAAGTAGGTTATGAGAAGTCTTCCACCTTCCCTTCGATCTCGTTAAAAACAATAAGGAGGCTACGAGCATTTATTTCATCTTCACTTTGAGCTCATTAAAAACAGTAAGGAAGTTGTGAGCATTTTTTGTATCTCCTTTGAGTTCGTTAAAGACAGTAAGGAGGTCATGAGTTTACTTTTCCGGACTCGTTAAACCTTTACGGAAAAGATCCCTATGGAGTTCTTTTAAGCCCTTTCCAGACTCCTTAAATAGGAAAAGTTTGCCGAGCATAGTTGTCTTTTCGGGCTCGTTAAAATAACTGAACCGACATCCACTTAGGTATAGAATTACCCCTTTTCCAGGCCTTGGTGGATAAATTACGGAAAAAGTATACTCTAGGTATACTTTGGTATGCGCTAGAAGAGTTCTTCTTCCATTATTTTACACTTTTTCGGGGAAGGAGACTAACCTTACGAAAAAAGACCTTTGGAGTCATCTTTAGGGTTTTCAGACTCTCGAAATGTGAAAACACCAAGCAAGCATTCACCTACTCAGGCTTGATGTGAAATCCACAAGATGGTTGATAGAGGACTGTTTAAGTTTTTCAACTCTATAAACAAGAAAACACAGCCGAGCACAAACCAATCCGGGCTCGATATAAAATCCACGGATAGGTGTATAGAGGACTGTTTAAGTTTTTCACCTCTATAAGCAAGAAAACACCGCTGAGCACAAACCAATCCGGTCTCGATATAAAATCCATGGATAGGTGTATGGAGTTTTCTTCTAGGTTTTTCAGACTCCTTAAATATGAAAATACCGTCGAGTATGCTTTAGTTCTTTGTCAAGCTCGTTAAAAAATGAAAAAGGAAAGGGAAGGGAAGAATGTTAAAATATCTTTCAATATGATGGTAGCAAGTCAACTATCTCCTTGAACAAAGCACTTGTTTTGAGTCTGTCAAACAAGTTGGGTTCTAGTGTTAGCCTTAGGGTAAAATTGATCTCAGATTTCTTACTCCTTCGTTTGGTTAGTCTTCCAATCATATGGCGAATTTGTTAATGTATCCTACATTGTAGATTTGTATCATGGTCTCTTTGTGTTAAAATCTGCCTAATTCACTCTTGTGTCGTGATCACTGTTCAAGGATATAACCTGTGTCGGCCATTCTGCAGTTTCCTTGACCTCATGTGTCAGCCATTCCTTGGTGTCAGTATGTTTCATCATGTGTTTACTCCTACTCCAAATCATCTCATAGCTGTTGAATGTCCCTCGTGTTGGATGATGGAGGATGCATTAAGGCCTCCCTTCCAATGGAATTCTTCCCATTGACTTCAACTCATTGTGCTCTGGAAATGAAGTTTAGATTTTCGGTTAGTACCTTGGGGATTGCAGTCATTAGTGGCAGTTTCCCTCGCTATTGGATAGATGGGAATACCTCAATGTCTCCTATCCGATGGATTATTCAAGTGTTCGATGGAAAGACCATTTATTCGCACTTGCTTGAATGTACTAGGTACCTTGGGTTCCATTTTCATTATGGGTGGACACCCTCGCATTTGTTAACGGTATACATCAATGACCGGTAATCAAACGATACCTCCCATGTTCGACGTCAACTCATTTATTCGCATGGATAGGTTTGTACCTTGGGTTGTTTTTGGATGAAGACCTTGGGAGCCTCGATAGCATCACCTTAATTATGTTATCGCCCAAGTTTTGCAAGACTAAGCCACACTCTTTTTTGTTAGAAAAACAGGATCGCAGAGCAATAACAATAAACAGAAATGCAAATATAATCACACATACACATTACAAGAGAGACACAGATATATCGTGGTTCACCCAACTTGGGCTACGTCCACACTGAATTTGCCAGTCCTTATTATTATTACCGTCCAACAAGTCGAAGGGATACAACCTGCAGCACAACCGCTGCACTTCCTCTTCTCTGTTTTACAGTCTCTCTCCAGATCTCAAAGATCTTTACAATGCATAAAACCTAATACATCAACCCTAGCCGTATTACAATGTCTTTCTTTTATAAGGGAAATACAATGGGAAAATACCACGGGATACCCAAAACCATGGGCCCGCAAAACAGCTGGCGAAAACAGCCCTAAAAATTTTCTTTGGGGGCGATGCCCCCCCACACCCCCCCCGCTAGGGTGAGTGTACAGTCCACCTACACATCATATAGAACTGGGGTACAAACACGGCTAATACAATATCATCTATGAGACTAGAAGATCTAGCTCCACAACCAACAATCTCCCACTTGGAGAGTGATCACAACAAATCCACCGCTGCTGCACTTGCTGGACTTGGACTTGGCAAACTTCTCCTCTTCACCTTCATGCTAGAAGGCCAACTGAAACCGAGCACGAACTCAGTTTCTCTCTAGTCACTACCTTTGTGAACATGTCTGCAGGATTCTGGCTAGTATGTATCTTTTCCAACTTTAACAGTTCATCTTCCAGAACAGAGCGTATGAAATGGTACTTGAGCTGTATATGTTTAGTCCTGGAATGGAATGCTGAGTTCTTTGCAAGATGAATGGAACTCTGGCTGTCACTATACAGTCTGCTATCCTTCTGCTTCTTACCCACTTCCTCCATAAACCTCTGCAACCAAATCATCTCTTTACTAGCCTCTGTAATGGCAACATACTCTGCTTCTGTTGTTGAAAGTGCAACAACCTTCTGTAGTTTCGAAATCCAGCTTACTGCTGTTCCACCTACAGTAAACACATACCCTGTGGTACTCCTCCTGCTATCCTTGTCACCTGCCATATCTGCATCAACATATCCCTGTAGAACAGTGTCTGAACCTCCAAAACATAATGCCTCAGTGGTAGTGCCTCTCAAATACCTGAGAATCCACTGTACTGCCTTCCAATGTTCTTTACCTGGATTGTTCATATATCTGCTCACAACTCCCACTGCATGTGCAATATCTGGTCTTGTGCACACCATGGCATACATCAAGCTGCCAACTGCTGATTGATAGGGAACCTTGGACATGTAATCTATCTCTTCTTGTGTCTTGGGACACATTTCCTTACTTAGACTGAAATGGCTAGCCAAAGGTGTACTTACAGGTTTTGCATTCTGCATTCTGAACCTCTCCAACACCTTTTGTATGTACTCACTTTGAGACAATGTCAATTTGCAATTTTTCCTGTCTCTCATTATTCTCATACCAAGGATTTGCTTTGCAGCACCCAAATCCTTCATCGCAAATGAATTAGCTAGCTTCCTTTTGAGTACATTTATATCCTGCATGTCAAACCCTGCAACAAGCATGTCATCCACATACAATAACAAGATAATATATCTTCCATTGTCTAGCTTCTTGAAATAAACACAGTGGTCAGAGTGAAATCTACTATAACCTTGTTCTGTCATAAACCTGTCAAACTTTAGATACCATTGCCTTGGAGCTTGCTTCAAGCCATACAAGCTCTTTTTCAACCTGCATACCAGATCCTCCTTACCTTTGACTTCATACCCTTGTGGCTGCTGCATATATATTTCTTCCTCCAAATCCCCATGGAGGAAAGTTGTTTTTACATCTAATTGTTCAAGATGTAAATCTTCTACCGCCACTAGACTTAAGATAGTCCTAATTGAATTCATCTTTACAACAGGAGAAAATATTTCATCAAAATCTATACCTTTCTTCTGTGCAAACCCCTTTACAACAAGTCTGGCCTTGTACCGCTTCTTACCTCCTTCTTCTTCCTTCAACCTGTAAATCCATTTGTTTTGCAATGCTCTTTTACCAGCAGGCAACTTAACCAAATCCCAAGTCTGGTTTCCTACCAATGAGTCCATCTCCTCATTCATGCCTTGCTCCCACTTCTTTCTAGTTTCCACCTGCATTGCTTCTTCATAACATTCTGGTTCACCAGAATCAGTCATCAATAAATAATACATTGAAGGAGAGTATCGTTCAGGGAGTCTACTTAACCTGGTAGATATTCTTACAGTTGCTGGAGTTTCAGGTACTTGCTGCTACTCTTGATTTTCTGGCACCTTTGGAACTTCATTTTCTTTAACTTCATCAAGCACTATGTACTCTGTGCTTTCCTTTTCCTGTTTCTTTCCCTGCAACTGATCTTTATACATGACCTTTTCATTGAATATCACATCTCTACTCCTGATGATTTTGTTATTTTCATAATCGCATAAACGATAACCAAATTCATCAACCCCATATCCAATAAAGGTACATTTCTTGGATTTAGCTTCAAGCTTTGTTCTATTTTCTTTATCAATATGGACAAATGCTTCACAACCAAACGTTCTCAGAAATGAGTAGTTTACCTTTTTATCTGTCCATGCTTCCTTTGGAATACCACCATCCAAAGCACTTGAAGGTCCTCTGTTTATTAAATAAACAGCAGTATTTACAGCATCCGCCCAAAACTGTAAGGGCAACCCTGCATGCAGTCGCATACACCTTGCACGCTCCATGATCGTTCTGTTCATCCTTTCTGACACACCATTTTCCTGTGGTGTTCCTGGGACTGTCTTCTCTCTACGAATCCCATGGTATGAACAGTAACTATCAAACTCCTTGCCGCAGTACTCACCTCCATTATCAGATCTGAGACACTTCAATCTTTTTCCTGTCTCATTCTCAACCAAAGCTTTCCACTTCTTAAAAGTAGCAAACACATCAGATTTCTGTCTAATGCAATAAACCCAAGTTTTTCTAGTTGCATCATCAATAAATGTAACATAATATTGAGAGCCACCAAGAGATTGTACCTGAGCTGGTCCCCATACATCTGTATGCACAAGCTCTAATTTTTCATTCTTCTTCTGTTTCCCAACCCTGAGAAATCTGACTCTCTTTTGTTTTCCATAAACACAGTTTTCACAGAATTCCAAACTTACCTGCTTCAAATCCGGCAGCAACTTCCTTGAGTGGAGAATCTGCATCCCCTTCTCACTCATGTGCCCAAGCCTATGATGCCACAATGCTGTATCTGTTCCTGTGGAAGCCAAAGAGATAGAATGGTCAATATTATGAGGAAATAAATACAACGTACCTACTATGTCTCCTTTTTCTATCACCATTGATCCTTTAGTGATATTCCACCACTTTTCTCCGAACTTAGATAGACAGCCGCCATCTCCCAACTGCCCTGTTGAGATCAGATTTCTTTTCATAGCAGGAATATGCCTAACATCTTTCAACAACCAATCAGTTCCATTCTTAACTTTTATCCATACCTTACCCATTCCAACAATTTTACATGGCTCATCATCACCCAATAAAACATGTCCAAAATCGCCAGGAACATACTCATGAAAGTATTTCCTATGGGGTGTAGCATGACATGAAGCTCCTGAATCTACTACCCAATAATCACTAGTATTATCTAATGCAAGAATCAAAGCATCTTGTAACACATCACCTGCTACATTTGCTTCCTGGGTAGTTTCCTTCTGTGCATCTCCTTTCTTCTTTAGAGATTTGCAGTCTTTCTTCAGATGTCCTTTCTTTCCACAGTTCCAGCACTCTATCTTTCCCAGTCTGGACTTAGATCTGCCCGTTTTAGACTTTCCACGATTACCTTGGCTCTTTCCTCTCTCCTTTTGTCTTCCTCTGCTCTCCATGGTCAATGCATTACCTGATGTCTCACCTGTGTTTTTTCTTCGCATTTCCTCGCTAAGAATAACACCAATAATATCATCAAATTTCAAAGTGTTTGAACCAGAGACAGAGTTACTTACAGCCATGACCAAGCTATTCCAGCTTTCTGGCAATGAACACAAGATTAGAAGAGCCCTAACCTCATCATCAAAGGTCACACTTACAGAACTTAGCTGATTTGTAACCGTATTAAACTCATTTAAATGATCAGTAACAGATCCACCTTCAGACATCTTCATATTAAATAAACGCTTCATTAGAAATACCTTGTTGGAAGCCGATGGTTTTTCATACAGCTTACCCAATGCTTTCATCAAACCCTCTGTTGTCGTTTCTTTTGAGATATTGAAAGCCACCGACGAAGCCAGGCTCAACCGTATTGTTCCCAGAGCCTTTCTGTCAAGAACCACCCATTCTTCATCCTTCATAGTCGTCGGCTGCTTTGCTTTTCCTCCCAACGGTAGGTATAGATCCTTCTGGTACAGATAGTCCTCCATTTGCATCTTCCATAACCCAAAGTTTTGGCCGTTAAACTTTTCGACCTTAAACTTTCCTTCTTCTGCCATTGCTCCCAATCGAACCAGAAACCCTAGCTTCCTGCGGGTTTAACTGCCAAATAGACCTTTGGCTCTGATACCAATTGTTAGAAAAACAGGATCGCAGAGCAATAACAATAAACAGAAATGCAAATATAATAACACATACACATTACAAGAGAGACACAGATATATCGTGGTTCACCCAACTTGGGCTACGTCCACACTGAATTTGCCAGTCCTTATTATTATTACCGTCCAACAAGTCGAAGGGATACAACCTGCAGCACAACCGCTGCACTTCCTCTTCTCTGTTTTACAGTCTCTCTCCAGATCTCAAAGATCTTTACAATGCATAAAACCTAATACATCAACCCTAGCCGTATTACAATGTCTTTCTTTTATAAGGGAAATACAATGGGAAAATACCACGGGATACCCAAAACCATGGGCCCGCAAAACAGCTGGCGAAAACAGCCCTAAAAATTTTCTTCGGGGGCGATGCCCCCCCACACCCCCCCGCTAGGGTGAGTGTACAGTCCACCTACACATCATATAGAACTGGGGTACAAACACGGCTAATACAATATCATCTATGAGACTAGAAGATCTGGCTCCACAACCAACATTTTTGGCTCTTGATGAGACATAAATCCAGCTTGTTCTCTATGGTTATGTTCTCCAGTTTTGACATAGATCCACCTTGTATTTATGTGGCTATGTTTACACTTATGTTACTCATGGATCCATGCTTGTATTCTAGTGACCATGATATATGAATCAATATTTGGATCATTATTGTATCCTCTTGGAGGTCATGTTCCACCATTTGAACTTGGACAGTTACCCCAAGGATGAATTTGTCTAACATTGACTTTGCTTTCAGGTACTTCATTTGAGCCTATGATTCTTGGTTTCTCCATTCCCCCATGATTCAACTCTTTGTTATTTATAATGTATTTCGGCCATCGTTTCCCCCACTCCTTCTGACCTCATACATTAAGGGGCATCTGTTATAGCTTGAAATGACACCTCTCCATCCATGACGACACTTGCTTCCTTTGGTCGCATGACGACACTTCTTGAGATCTAGTTTCAGTCACACAACAAGACATTTGTGGATGGAGGAGTCATTTAGGACACTAAAAATGGTTGAAATTACCTCATTATTGATCCATTTGATGTATATGACCCTTACGAACATTTTTCCAAACCAAACCATCTCCTGAAAATGAGCAGAAAAGCCTGTTTTTGGCCATTTTTTAACATGAGCACTGGTACACAGGCGTGATAGTAGCGTGTGTAACCTACTCTAGTGTACAATAGTAGCGCTCAACCCTCTTGAGCGCTACTCCACTATGAAATAGTAGCGTACACCCCTGTTTTGGTCAAAATCTCAAAATTTGAGTAAGTTAAGTTGGTTGGGAAACCTCTTGAGCAATTATAACTTATTTTCCTCTTCCTCACTAACTATATAAGGAGGGTAGAAGGGCCATGTGAGGGGACCAAGTCTATAACATCATTATGTTGGAGGAATGGAGACCTTCATCCCCCTCTCTTGTGCTTAGTTTCTGATAAACCCTAGCACTGCTGGTTAGAGGCTGGGATCCTTGGAGAACAGAAGCAGGAGACCTTGAATCTAGGTTTCGTGAAGTGCCAAGCTTGAAGGAAGGTATAACTTTATGTACTTTCTTTCATTCATCAATAAATATCAGACGTTCTTCTCTTTCCAAATATGACCTATTAATGTGTCTAGGATTTTATTACAGTTTGTTTATAGTCTAATGTCTTCTTCTGTTATGAATATCAGTCTTATACATGTAGTCAAATGTGTTTGAGAAAGGTATCAAGTTGTTTTGCAGGTCTGGGCATTGCGACACTGGATAAGCATTGAAGAGCGAGGGAGGCAAAGCTAGGATCAACCTTCTGAATAAGGTGCCTACATATCTAAACCCTAATCTCTTCACTTATTTGTTGTACTTGCGGAATGCTTGTAAGTCTATATTTATCACCATAAGTTGGTATTTTCTCCCCTGAAATATAGGTGCATTTTCCCCACAACATACAATGCTACTGAGGAAAAGGGACGAAGAATGCCACATGATGGTTGTGAAATAGTACCTAGTCAATAGGATGTAAGTGAGCAATACTTTGATGATGTTTTCTAGATTACAATAATCCCCAAGCATTCTTCAACATGACGTCTTAAAGGTTATTTGTCATGTCTTTAGGCTATGCATCAACCCAAAATCCCTGACTTCTCAAAAGTTTAAAAAAAAATTGACCAGCATATTTTATCATAACAGGGAGGATAACACTCCTCTACTCAACCACCTAGGATAAACTTAATTGACAATATGACATATGTTGAGCTCTATGTTTATTGTAATTCTGTAGCCTTTTAATCCATTGCATATATATGCATACCTTCATTTTTTTCATTAATCTGCAACTCCTTAACTTCTTGTGCCATTCAAACATTTGTTAACTCAAATATAACTCCACTCTTATAATGATGATGATGATGATGCTTATGATAAGTTATATAACAACCCCCAAATATAGGAGAATTACTTAAAGTAACCCCCAAAGGTAACAATATCAGTTAATATCATGTGTCATATACATCTTTGTGTAAATTAAATGTGATTATCTTCTTTATACACTACTTATCACTTGTTCTTCATATGGGCCCAATTCTTGGCTGATGTACAATTTGTATATTAGGTTATGTATACCCCAGTTTGATCTGAAACTTCTTTCCATGTCATCTAAGAAGAATGAGATAATAATGGGTGAGGATAGATGCCAACCCTCACCTTGGCTAGGAAAATAAGGATGACCAAGATCCTCTTCCTAGTGGTGTAGTTTCCTTTGATTTTCGATTTGTTATGTTTGGTCATTCTCTATGTAGACAGGTCATTCTCAATATTAGGCCTCCAAATTTACCTTTGCATCTAAAATATTAAAATCCAATCTAGAGAGGAGTATACCAGGCTTAAAACACAATTGATTGCCCTTACCCATAGATTCCCGATGAAGAAGAATATCAAGATTTTGACTATCCACGAACCTTTTAAGGGCTTTATGTTTTGTGGGGTGACCTATACCCCTACAGTTAAGTGACAAGATAATAATTAAGAACTAAACTGTAGGGGTTGGCCTACTCTAAGGGCCCCAAAAATGGATAATTGTCTCCCTGTTTGAACCTCTAGGTTGGCCTTTTCTTCAGCCAATGACAGATGGGATTTTCTACCACTCAACCCTCCTTTTTACACTTTGTATCCAATGGAGTTATGCCTCCATACCTAGACCCATCAATCTCAATTCCATCCCCTAGTCTTGATCTAAGAGGGTATTGGTGCATTCCTTCTCCAGGTAATAACTCATCACCTAAAGCCCACTGCCCTGTTCCTAGGTCCTCCAGAGTGTCCTGGTTTGTAGAAGGGTTAGTTTGAATAGGAGGTGAGTCCATGAAGCCCCAACCTACCTTATCCACATCAACCCATAATTCTTCCTCTAGGCCCCCATCAGTCCATTCAGTATTCTAAATTCTAAAGGAGTATAAGGCACCCTATTTTATTCAATGGTGTAAGATTATAGAGTGGATTCAGATTAGTGATAGGTATACCTTGAGGAGGAGAGATGAACTCTGGATGTTTGACATTCATCATGGAATTTCCCACTAGTGTATACTTCTCTTCCATCTTCTTAGAAGGTAAAAAGACACCATCATCCTTTTTAATAGGAGTTCCCTACTGCTTTGTCGTCTTAAGTACATCATCCACTCCCTTCAGATTGTTTACCAACCCGCTACTGATCTGATGAAGCCTCATAACCCCTTAGCACCTTATTACTATCTAGAGTTACTTTATGAAACACTTCCTTAAAAACCCTATGCTTGAAATTGTAGGAGTTCTCTCTTACAATATGTCCATAATTTTGGCATCGTGCAAACTTAAAGGACTCTCCAATATAATCCATAGTTTGAAGGTGACTCTCAAGCAAAACCTTCTTGCACATCAATGCTCACCAGAATTCGATCCATTGACATAATTCCGGATGCCATTAAAATCAAGTATTCTTCGTAGTAGACCCCTAAAGTGATTCTAATGGCTTTGAAGACTTCCACATACCATAATTCCACTGGTAAACCCAGGAGTTTGACCCATACTAGTAAGGTATATACTTTCCATCCTTACATTGAAAATTGGCATTCATTGCTTGAGATACATCATTGATGACCCTCACTTTCGCACTAATTCAATGATTTTCCTCACATCTACCTTTGAGTTCAAGGTGAACCACTATCATCCCTGTTTCATGATGTAAAATTGAGGTCCATACCCTAGCACCAAGTTCCATTGGATCTTCAACCATTCTTTCAAATTATCAGCTCTGATCCTCCTCTTAATGAAGCACCCAGCCATCCCTATGTCATGATGTAAATTTGAGGCTCATACCTTGGCACCAAGCTCCATTGAAGCCTCAACCACTCCTTCAAATTCTCATCTCTGATCCTCCTCCCAATGAAGCACCCAACAATCATGATGTTTACCATGCTAACCACCTCATGCATTTTTATGACCTCTTCTAAAACTAGTTTCACAGGTGCCCCCTTTAATCTTAGATAATTCCTACACTTCATGTCCTTCACTGTCTCTTTTTGCACTCCACCATTGTCCTTTCTTCTTATTACGTTCTCAGTTATCACCTTCTGCTTATTACCTTCTCAGTTGTTCCCCCTAGGATCACACTTGCATCACCATAAATTTCTAGTCCCACATTTGGTGCTAAAGGTTCTGTCTGTGGTTCTTCTAGATCACACAATGTTCCAATGGAAATGTGATGGCTAGAAGAGGCACAGTGACATACCAATAGGCTTGGAGAACTCTGACCCTCACAACAATCGTACCCTAATTGTAGTGCTGGATATAGTTTGTGAGGGAGGCTTTCTTATACATGATCTCAAACATTTGATGTTCCCAACACCACAGTTTATACAACCTTCTTTAATAACCCTTCTATCACCTCCACCCTATTTAGTATTTTCGCTGGCATATAATATTCATTTGGATCTATTCATGATAGTGCTATTAGTGTTGTTAAACCCCTTTCCAGCTTATTCATTGCCTTAATGGAGTTTTGGCCTGAGATCTCAAGTCATGCATTGAAACCATGGTTGAAGACAGTCCTGTACTTTGCAATTGATTGGTGGTACACTCCGTTGAAAACAGGAGCAGTACAGATGTCTTTCCATTCATAGGAATCTGTGGAAAACCGACCCCATCGATCTCCATTTTGAGGTTCAGTTCTTATCTTATTACTAGAATCCTCATTCATTGTTAGGAGGTGGCATTTCTTATTGTTGCAGTTGAGTTTTTGGCACTTGAAATAGGTGTAGGGGAGATTGATGGACTTGACTGGATGACGAATGAATGTTCCTCCCATGAAATATGCTATGTAATATCCTTTTAGATATCGACTCTAAGACAAGCCTAAATACATTGTAGGGCCTCTTGCATGTCTTAAACCGCTTAAGACAAAAAAAAAATTCATAAGGCCTCAGAATCAAACATTGACAATAACATCTCTACCATGCCTTGCCTCCTTTCAAAATTGATTGGAATGGATGAATAGTGCCTTAAGTTTTGGATTTTCTTCCTAGCTTGAACGTGCACATTTTTTAATTTTTCATCCAACCTGTGCCATCTAAGGTGCACTGAGAGCTCAGTTTGGTATTAGGTGCAAGGAAGGCAGTCACATTTCTCCCAATATTGCTGAGAGTGGAGAAGGGTTGGGTTGGGTGCTGTCTAACAGTATAGTATCATCAAGTTCACATCTTTTTTACCTACTCTGCTGAGTAGGTGGTTTGAGTTTCATTATTTTTTGTTTCTTCTGAGCTTTCCTGATACTCTTCATTTTCAGAATAAAAAAAAAGGGTCGCTGATTTTCTGTAGATGCTGGTGTATGTGATGACCAACCAATATCATCCATAATTTATGTCCTGTTTTACTTTCCCATCTTAAGAGCTTTTGGGACTAGGGTGTTTGATATTTAATATCTTGATTCACGTGGACAATATAGTATATTTTCAATGGGGACATGGCCAATATGATACTTGAATTGATTGATCTCCACTTTTTACATTTTTTCAATTTCCATATTACATTTATTCCCACAATATTTGTAGATGAGAGGGCCTCTATTGATGAATGTATCGTAGTTCCAGGTGAAATATCAAGTCTTAGGCAGTGTGTTTGTAAATTCTAAAAGGCAGTGAAAATAGTTCTAACATTCTTTGTTACAGGCCTGAAAATCATTGTTTTTGGTCTAGAAAGATGTTACTATTCTGATATTTAATGGCAGAAATGGGTTTTGGGATTTGGTAACAGATTTTTTTAGCTTCATTCAAGATCTGACTATTTAAAAGTAGCATGGAAAAAGGGGAAAAAACACTAGAGTTAAAAAAATCCTTGAAAGAAGTTTTGACCACTTACCAGTAATCCCTGAAGCTTGAAATCATCTTGAAATCCAAGTAAAAATATGCCAAATAGTGCAAAGGTTGAAAACCTATCTGCTGGTTAAAACCCTAGTGGTTGTGCTTAAGTTCCAAACCCTAGTAAGAAATCCTTTCTAGGGCCTTGTATAATTGAAGTGATCAACTACCTGTAAAGTAAGAGTCTGATTGATAAGAGAGAGCTTAATACTTAGTTCCTGCACTACAGGGTCTACATCATCTAACTTCTTTGTAAAATATGGAAGTTCTATTTGACCTTGAATTGGAATTTTTGGTTCTTCTGTAGCCCATCTTGATCTTTTCTTCTTACCACCACATTCATCTTCATTTTCTAGCATTTAAATTTGTGGTTCTTCAGCAGCCCATCTTGATCTCTTCTTCTTACCAATACATTCACCTTCATTTGCTCCTCCTCCTTTGATTAGATGGCTTTGGACTCATGGTATTTTTGAAGTATAGTATGAACATAGATAATTCTTGGTAGCAATATCGAGAATAAGTATCATCTTGGATCTTGAGAGGCATTCTTTTAGATAAGAAGGGGAATCATATGAATCGGGTTTTTTCAATATCAACTTTATCACATACAAGGGTCACTTGGGTAGTTTCTTGGTAATGCGTAAGTAGAAAAAATGTATGTGTGAGAAGAAATTTTTTTTCAGCTGATGTCTATTGATTACCAATGTTTATATAGTGCACTAAACCATTTGATGCTTCCTTTAGTTTTGTTGGTACATGTGCATATTGTAGTCCTCGGATGGCTGATTGTGCATACTTAAATCTAATTAATTGATGATCTTAATGTGAAAGAAATTTAAGTATGATTTTATAGTGAATTGTACATGTTTTTGTTATTTGGGAATGGTTTTCTTAGTTGGTCTACTGGGATCACATTGTTCCCATGCAAAAGCAAGCAACCATTGCATGCTCGATCATATATCAACCTTTTTTTGCTGAGAAATGGAACAGTTTTGAACAGAGGACTACTAATCTAATGCCTAAATCTGAGTTAATTTTTTTAATTTTCGTCATGACACCTATAGGCTATTCCAGGGGTACCAAAGATCAAATTCAAATACAACCCAACCACATGGATGTTATAATTCTCCATAAAGCTAAAACTTCCATGGCTACATGGTACATACAAAGAATAATCAAATGTGAGACTCCTCGTGTAGCTTTTATATTGTTCAAGTAGCACAAAATCCAAGATGCACAACTTTAATACCTAGGCTAGATGACTTGAAGATTCCCAATATCCTAACTTAGGATGAATGAAACCACGTTTTGATGGATAAGAAAATCAAGGGTGATATTAGTTTAGCAATACAATTGAAGGAATCGAAGTGCCCAGAGTGAGACAAAGAAAATCCCAACAAAATGGGGCAGATCTACTAAAATAGTGACACACTACATTTGTAAGCAACAATGACACACCCACTGTAAGGACTAAATTTACAAGAAACAATGACACACACATTACAAAACCAATGTGTTTATAACAAAGATGAACAAACCATATCCATCAAATGGCTGATAACAATTTATTTTTAGAAATGACGAAGGTATTGACTATAAAAAATCACTATGGAAATAAATGGTAACTTGATAAATAAAGCACTTGAAACACCATCCAACCAAACATAGGCCAGCTTCATTTCAAGAGAAAGTCCAACCAAATAGTGGTCAGTTGCATTTCAAAGAACTTGAAACTTCGAGGAACAATATAGGTAACCTTGTTGTTCAAGGAGTATTGTTGTTTTATTCTTTGACACATAAAATAGGAGCCCAATATTTAACTAGAGCCCGTCTTTCATGGGAAGAGTTGATTTATTGATGAAAGATTGTACAGTTCAATATGACCCCCCATAGGACTCCTACAACAAACTCAGTTTAGGTTTGGCTTTCCTCTAGAATTTTGCATATCTCACTTTTGAAACTGTTGGTAGCTGTTTTGAAAAGATGCCAACAAAAGTAGATGGCATCTGTAGTTCTAATTATTCCAATTAATAGAGTACTATTAATGCTATAGAGGATCATGTTTATATCATCCTTATTGTTTACATACCAATCACATGCACACCTCAACTACCTAGAAGGAAGCATTGGTAGTAGATATGGATTTGTTACTTTTATCTTTGATTCAAAATAAACAAGAAGGAAAAGTGCATCTCTAATTCTAGAAAGGATGCGTAATCTTTATTTTATATATATGCTTCATATGGTAACATTCCATTAGGATACATAGATAGTATGCAATTAATGACTACAAAGCTACAGTTTATCATCACAATAAAACATTCATTTAGCACTCAAACTTGGGACTAGAATAGGAACATGAAAAAATCACATGAGAATGATAATAAAGAGATTTCATTCACCAATTGGTAAGAGAGTCCTCCCCATAAGGCTATCATATCCACATGTACGAAAATTATTGTACTAAACTCTAAAACAATATAATGATGTAGTTGTCATTGAATGTATTTTTTTTCATCCCAATGAATTAACAGTCAATATGATACTTTTCTAAGTGTTGGAACCACTTCCAACTAATCAATCAACTACTCTTTAATTAAACAATTGATCACAAGACAATGAATGGCTTGCATAGCCACTGGAATCCATTCGATGGAAATCGACACATTGCAAGTGAGTTGACTAAAAGACTGCATTTGGTAGTCACAGTGTAAATTTTGTGACATGCCACCAAAACTACATTTTATCATCACAATCAATGTCTATTACAGGAAGATAACCTTTAAATTATCATCAACCACCAATACATAGTAAGTATCTTGCAACAAATATTTATATGATTTCAATCACTACGATTAAGGTATGTCACCATAAATAAGACAGGGACTTTTGCTTCCCATAAAAAATGGCTAAGAAACGGGCTAGAATGAAAAAACACTTTTTTATGGATGTTTCCAATTTTGAGCATCTCAAACTGTGTTTTAAGAAACAAAGCTAAACTATCTATTTTTCTTCTCTTTTTTTCCTCCAATGGGCATTGAGGGTAGTGTTGGTCCACCTATTTAACATTGCATTGGCATTCTTGAGAAGGAAAAATTGTTTGGCAGGTGTTTAGTTTCTGGTGTTGTATTTGGCTCAAGTGTTGTTAAGTTCTTAAAGAAGTTCGATGCAAATGATGAATTTTCAGGCCAAAGCTTTCCAGGCACATGCAGATAATGAAGATGACGATTCTGATGATGATTCCAATGACGATGAAGAGTTCCAATCTCTGATTGACAATGTGGATACATTTGTGTTCTTTAGTGATACCATGAAAGGTTTGGCACATTTTGTATCTTAACATTTGGAAACAATTTAGAGTGCTTCTATCTGAAAATTTGTTGCTGCTATTTTGTTATATTTATAATGCAAGAAAATTCATCCATTGCTGGATGGGTTTAGACATTAAGTATACCTTTAGTTACTAATATTATATTTTATTTCGTGGTTCTGCCATCAGTCATGTCTGTTTTAGATCCAAGAAGGTTTCAAAGTCTAACCCATTGAATGGACTTCCACAACCAAGCTGTTGCAAATGCTGTAGCACATCATGATGAAGAGACGAGGGTGGAGATTGAAAAGGAAAAGGCAGAGAAAGCTCCAAGCTGTTTGGTGCCACAACAATAGTTATGTAAAATTGCAAATTTTTGTTTCTTGTCGATCCATTTATTATTCATCAAATTTTATTGGTGAGTTTTAGAATAAATATACCAAGGCAATTTAGTCTCATTTTGTGATGGAAGCAACATCACATCCAAAGTTTTTGAGTGTCTTCATGTATCCTGTAATGTCTTCGATTGTTCTTGATACTACCTATGTTGAAGTTCCTTTGTTAGTTAACACGTGGCATCTTTTTTAAAGTTTTGCTTGGATATATAGATGCCTGAAGGCCCCATGTTGAGTAGAAATTTAGTTTTGACATTCATGTACTAGATTCAAAATCAAATGTGGAAGGATTTCCCCACCTTACCTGCCTAAATTGTTGAATACAAATGTAAGTAGAAATTATTTTTTCTATTTAATTAGATTTATAGTATGGTTGTATCTAAATCTGTAGGAAGATGTAGAGGTTAACGAAGTCGAATATCCCAAGAATCCATGAATGTAGAACTTCTAAGATTGGTAATGATATTTATTTAATGTGTCCATACAATGTTATGTGGGATTTTTCCAATAATATAGTTATATTTTTGTGGAAAAAGAGAGGATATCCAAGATGGAAGTTATATGTAAGTGTTTCACCTAGCTGTGTATTATCAACAAGGCTCTATAACTAGTTAAATTTATCCTAGCCAGTTCAACTGACTCTAAATTCATCATGAGCCAAGTTGTAATGGACTCAGAATATGGATGATTGTTGTGGACATAAAAAAATTCTATTATTTTGTTTTTCAATGTCATGATCAACCTTCTTGATTTGCTTGACTTTCCTGTTGCAACACATTTAGTCACTGGGCCTGTTTGTAGAAGAATATAGTAAGATGCTAAATTTTAAGGAAGCATGCCATGTTGTCTTGTTGACTTTGATATATTTCCAACCATGACTGGATCTTGCAGATACAAGCAGTAGTTTGATATCATGGACCTATTTGTTATTAGATTTCACTGTGATCAAGATCTCATTTCTGTAGCGAGGGAGGTGGCTTGGCCCACATTGGAGGAAGATGAGTTTGTGACACAATTTACTCATCCTTTGATTCTATATAAACTGAAATTCTCCTTTCCATAGCATCATCCACCATTATCTTCAAGTTACTTATGAATTTTCAGTCAAATTCAGATATCTTGGCATGATTCTAGATGACTCGGTATATAGTTTAACAATGCATGTATGCTTGTCATTCCTATAAATTTATGGGATTTTTTCATTTTGCATCATTCAAGCATACAAAATAATGATTACCAAGTTACTATAGATCCATAATGGATTACCCGGTACTAGTATTTCAAGTTCTTCAACTGCTTTTATTAAGTGCAAAAATATATTTGCATTTAACAAATGCAGTTGAAAGGCTAGTACAAGGTAAGCCATTATGGATCTATAGTAACTTGGTAATCATTATTTTGTATGCTTAAATGACGCAAATGTTTTTTGAATATCATCATTGTCAAGCAATAACAACTTCTTAAAGGGTGCTAGCTCAATGGTAGAGCACCTGCCTAATTATAGGCAGGAGATTGGTGGTTCGATTCATCCATACCCTATCATAAATTGGTGTCTAAGAAAATGACTGAATTCGCATATATACGACTATTAGTAACTAATTTCCAGTATCTTATAGTGCGACTAACGTTTAGTCGCATTTAGCTTAGTCATTACTATGTTATCATTTAGTAGTTTATTTAGTTGTATATTTGGTCATTAATTGTGACAATCAATGACTATCAATGACTAAATGAGTGACTATCAATGACTAAATCAGCGACTAATAAGTCAACCAATTAATGACTAGTGAAATACGACTATCTATAAGATAGTGGAAATTTGCTACTATTAGTAACCAATTCAAAAATAGTCATTTATAGTCGAATTTTAGTCACTTTTAGTCATTAATTCCTCATTTTGTACTAGTGTCTTTTCCTACTTTTTCCTCTTCAACAAAAGCACTTTTGGTTTCAATATATCATGGTGGTCCCTAAATTCTTGTCCTCATGAATATCAGACCACATCAAGTGCCAATATCATGCTCTGATACCACTTGTAATTTCCCTTTTTAGAATTTTATTAAAATGGTAAATTTTTCAATTTTTCCACTAGTTCGACCCTTTACTAGTATTGGCTTCTTGACCTCCAAATAGCTCCAAATGCTCCCACATTGTTACAGAAGGTATATGGAAGGTATTATTTCATTATTATGAGTTTAATGGATTCTTTAGAGTCTTTAAAAGGCTTCTGCAAATCTCCTTTGTATTATGGTCAATGTAGGGAATTGGACTAGCAATTTGGGGTTCAATTCCCCTATGGGTAGATGCTCGAAATGGCTCTCCAAATGCTATGTTACCCTCTCGAATTTCTGAACATAAGTAGTGGATATCTAGGGGACATAAATATGGTATCATATACAGCACCATTCATTTTATGAAGTCTGATAAAACCCTCTCAAATCATATACAAAAATACTAGTTTCGACCTTGGAGGAAATGATAGACAATCTTCTCCAAATGCTATGAAACTGAACAATATGACTCCAAAATCTTAAGCACTGAACATGAAACTTATATAACACATTATTAATAGTCCATACATAATAAAATCATCATTGGTTCACTTGTACATTCGAAAATAACATCATATCATTGGCATACATCAACATAGTGGGAAAATTGGCACCATTTGCTCATTAATAATCAGATTTACATGGTTCCACTTGAAATTTTGACCTGAAGGTATTTTGAATATGAGGAATAGATAATTTACATAATACTATAAGAAAATAGGGCATTTGAATCTCCCCCAAAGAGAACAATAGCTCACCAAGTGCGTAATTCCTCAAGGATCATGAATATGCTGAGAAAACTTGAAATGGTTGGAGAAACAAGATGAACAGAAGTGACCATGAGCTGACCTGTATCTTGTACCTGCAACATGTGAATCCATTAAATCTCCAAATGAAAGGTCTAAATGGCCTCTCCAATTACCAACTAGGATGGGAATCTTTCACCCTCGAAATTGGTGATAAGGCAAGTAGAGTAGCACTCCACTAGCTCTCCTCTCAAATGCAAATTCTAAAAATGATCAAATCCCTTCTATTAATTTATCACTATATTTTATAAACATACTTAGCCTTCTAATGTTCGAATTCCATCCATAGGCTCCAATTTAATTCGAATTAGGGAGGGATTCCATATTTTCCACTTGTCTTCCAATTCCTAGCCTTCCACCTTCCATGAATTCGAGTAGGAATCTCTTGAGCTTCTCTAAATCCCATGAGCGCCCTCTTGGAGGCTATTTTTAGGCCTGACATGTCATATTGGTCATATGTCAGCAATCAGGTCTGAAATTTGTCATAGGTTTCATAGCATGTTTATCATTGTTGTCATAGAGGTTAGGGAATCTAGCCTAAGTGTCCAAGAACCTCTCATTTGATTCTTCCTCTTCCACGGGAGTTACACTTCCATCCCAATTTGACCTATGACGCATATTTCCAAGTATATAATCCTTCCAATTCATCTCAATAATTTGGACTTTTCATGGATTCGAATTGACAAGAGGATGATGCCATGTGGCATGGAAAATCTAGCTTGTGTGGGTTCCACATCCTCCATGTGTCTTTATGATCAATTGCCACTTTTATTTTATCTTGTATTTATTTATTTAGATCCTTTATTAAATATTTATGCCATTCTAATGTCTAAACATCATTTATTAGCTCCCTTATTGCAAATCCCAATGTCTCCATCCAACCTAGGGAACTAGTAGGATTGGTGGAATTTTCTTGTCATGCATTTATTTGAATGGGGACATTACAGTCCTCCCCACCCAAGATTGCTTGTCCTCAAGCAATTTCATATTTGGATGCTACAAAATTTGTTCCTCTTCCCATAAATCCATCGAGTCTCACAACAAATTGAATTTTTATAATAATTTTACATTACTGATAAAAAACCCTGAAATTAACCAAATGAACAACAAAATGAATGATAAATGACCTACTACCTGAATGTATGAAGAGTTCTCCAATGAAAACTTATGAATCTTTGCGATCTCTCTTGCGATGCAGAAAGATTTCCATTAAAAACCAATGGCTCTTGATTTTGCTTGTGTGATAGGACAAATTATCAAACTTTCTAGTAATGGCTCAGCATGCCTGCTGTGAGAGCTAGTCCATAACACTAGTCTAGAAATTCTTGATCTATCTTACAATAATCTGAGCATTATCCCAACTCCTAATTGGAATACAAACTCATTTCACTTGCTCACATTTAGATTAATGACCTCTTTTGATTTATTTGCCCCCTTTTTCCCTCTTAATTTCATTTCTTAAATTTACCTATTTTGCCGCTCATTCTATTTTCCCTATTTTAACTTATTTTTATTTATTTTCCTACTCTTGTTTGTATTCTTGTTTTATTTATTTATTAATATTATTATATTAAATATAATAATTATATTATATTAATATATATATTAACTATATTTAATAACTATATTAACTATATAATATAGTAATAACTATTTCATTACTATATAATATATTAAATTAATATTAATATTACATATTATATACTATATTAATATATTAACTATATATTATATTATATATCTACTATACTTATTCATTTAACTATATATTATTAATGGTATGAGCTGAGAATTCGTAAGATGACATGTTGTTAGTCAACCATAGAGGAAAGAATTATTAGGAACTGTGATCATAAAAACAAATGAGAGTGGGATAGTGATCTCTTATGTTTTTCTAAGATACACTCCGTTCTAGGATGGGTGAATTAATAAGTAAATAATATTTATGAGATTAAGTTTACTATCTTGGTTTGCTTTGCAAAATAATAAAAATTTCTATAAACAAATTTAAATAAATAATAAATTAAATTAACTATGTTAATAGTTGGAGTTAATACATATAATTATAATAAAATAGGTGAAGTTAGATTTAATTAGTGTGAATAAATATTTTAGTTGCAATTGATTATAAAAACTTTATCTGGTCCATAATGAGATCTAACATGACCTTATGCTATAAGAACTTTATTAAAACTAAAGGAACATACGTAAAACGTTATTAAATTTTTATCAATTTTAACAAAGTTTTGAACTATGCTAATAGGAACAACATTAAAACTTAATTAAATTTTGTTAATTTGAATAAAGTTTTAATGAGGTTTCAACAAACTTTTAGAAAAAAAAATTGTTTAATAATTCAATATTAGTAACGTTTTAACTCATTAATTAATTAATTAAGTCTTAAAATTGTTTAATTGGGATAAATGCTTGGTAGCTACATCCTTTTTGGGCTAATGATATATTTTTGCTAGTACTTTGGTTTTTTCAATTTTGATGTGGTGTGTGTATTACAAATTAACTACAACATATATAATAACTATATATTATTAACTGAGGCTTCAAATTCTCACTAATCTAGTAGAGTATTGAGGTGTTGATCTATAGCCAAGTCAATGCAGTAGGTTAAATATCATTGAGCATTCTTCCCTTTCTAGTAAGTTATTTGACAAAATATGACAATGTATATTTGCAATTTTGACAGTGAAACTTTACAATTTCATAAATTTTAATGTTGCAGATGGATTCAGAGACCCCATTAAGGGGGTCTCTGAAAGGGTGTCTTTGAATCCATCTTCTGATGGATTCATGGACCCCTTGAAAATTTTAAAAAATGTAATTTTGTATTTACAATTTCATAATTTTTAATGTTGTAGATGGATTCAGAGACCCCCTTTAGCCATAGCAAACTAATTAGTCATTGTACAGAAACGTAATTATGTCGATTACAATGACAATAATGAGATATCTAGAGACATATAAAAACAAGTTATATATAAAAATAAAATATTATCTTATATTATATATAGACACTCTTAATTTTAGTGTGACATATAATGAAATATTTGATAATTAGTACATTTTATGTAATTATTAACTTAGATTGTCTAGTTGTATTTTTTTATCTTATGACTAAATTAGTAGTATTTTTTATCCCTTGACTAAATTAGTGATTTGTTTTAGTCATTTATAGTTTGATCACTTAAAATTGATCAAATTGGGTCATATTTCACTTTAAAACACTATGGTGACCAACGTTTTTGGTGGTTTGGTAATTTATTTCGCATGGTGACCAACGTTTTTGGTCGCCTAGCCACTAATTACCCATTTTTCTACTAGTGCCTCTTATACAAATATGGGAACTATTTCTAATATTTCCCTAGTATGATTTGATAACAAGTTAAATTGTGGTGATGTTAGGAATCATGTTTGGACCTATATTCCTATAGGCTTCATTTATAGGATGACATCATAAACCTAGTGGATGACACCATAAACCTAGGTACAATTCACTAATTATAGGATGGCACCATAAACCTAGTGGTGTCACATACTCTGGTGTATCTAATCAAGTGCATAATTCGGCTTTGTACATTACAGATTGAAAACACTCTTCTATGTATAGAACAAGATTTGCACAAATTTCCTACTAGCACATCATAATTCAAGAAACAAATATGCAGATCCATAATGAATCAAGTTCCACCAAAGTCCTACATTGCATATTATCCACCTTATGTACTTTATGTCGATTCATCATTCTTCTATTTGTTCTTATTAACCATGGTGAATAGGAACGATCCTAAATGAACGATGCATGAGCACATTGATAATTCCTAGATATGTCCAGTCCACAAATAAAATGTGTATAAGACTCCTTAGCACCTACTTTCCTTTGAACTACAACTGGCATACCATGATGGTAAAATGAGTGATCATGGATAAGAGAACTATGGGATACCCATGGAATAATTTCATCCTGACCACTAGTCAAGCAAAATTAGAAGTGGCGTAGCCATCCACTATTGTAAAGGATTTTGACATTGCACTCATAATTCTTGTGCCAGAGGATGAAGAATATGATAGGCCACGAGGGTGCATCTATGGGGAATATGATTGTGTATGATTTAATGGTGATGAATAGGAGTGTAAAAGATAACTTTGAATGGAAATTATAAAGTACACATTTTACTTATTTTGTGCATGTCAAATGTTATGTACAACACATTTTTATATTGAGCATAATGACTGTGATATTGAGGTGTCAATTGTTTATTTATGTTGTATGCTTGTGTATGCTTGTGTTTATGATTATGTATTCTTGAATATGGATGATGGCATGTTGACTTAGTGTGTGCTTTGTTAATGTGTAAAAATATGGAATAAAGGTTGAGATGCCATTAATAATATCATTGCATTTTAGCATGTCAAAATTGAGAATGATTCCATTAACAAAATGATTGTATTTTAGCATGTTGTATTATAGATTGTATTTTAGCATGTTGTATTATAGATTGTATTTCCTAGGTTGCTTCTTTCTTGATTTCACTTAAGTTTTTAAACCTTTAAACAAGATAATGAAGAAAAATGTTAAGTTTAAATGAGACCCTACTATGTGTTAGGGTTTTGAATTTATTAAAGTACTCACTAATTCATCAGATGAGGTTATTTCTACAATTTTATTGAAAAAGGACAACGAATCAAATCTTAGGAAAATTGTGTTTGTTAGCCATAATTTTCAAAAACATAAAGTAAACTATTTTGAACTCGACGGACATCATTACTCATTGTATAAATCCTTAGAATTGTTTCAACACTACATCCAAGGACACAACTTTGAGGTCTTTGTTCCTAGATCTATCTTAGTCATTACTTTAAACTAAATTGAGTTGCATAGAAAATGGTCCATGTAATGTTCCAAAAATAGTAAAAATTAAAATATTTTCTCTTACTGCTAAAATGCCTAAAATAGATAATGAACTATAAATTAAGATAGTCTTGTTAGTTATGGTTTTCTGCGGAAGCATTGCAGTAAGGTAGATGATGTATTTTTATGGCTTGTTTACACATGCTAGAGTAATACTTAAGATCCCCGTGTTGCCTTTAAGATTCGATTGCATATTGAATTTGTAAAATGTTTAAATGGTGCCTTCAGGCATGATGGACTTGTTGAGGGTAGATGAAACACCTTGGGAACTTGATGTTGATCCACGCACCACTAGCAGAGATACCGAGAGGTAAGGGTGAATGATGGGACTTCTTGGCTTACTTAGCAATTTGCTAATGCATGGTTTTATAATTTCTTTTTTCAGGTATGCAGGTGTTGATGTCTCCTAAGCTACCCAAATCCATTGTTAAGGAAGAATTATTTTAATGTTTAAGTAAGGAGGATGTTCACAAGGTTTAAAACTTCCGGGTGAATATATAATAGTAAACTTAGAGGTCGTATTACCAAATGTGAATTCCAACTATACCGTTGGCTCAATACATTGCAAGGTTTCAAGTGGGTGGTTGTAGACTTAAATGCTGCATGTAGTGGTCATGTGGATTTGGTAGCTAGCTGGATGAGGGGTTAATGCCTCGATTTTCACCTCTGCATTACCATTCTTTCGTAGTGGGTTTGGATGTGAGGGTTCTCTACTGCGTTTGGCTCGTTGGTGCTCTTCGACCTGATATTTTCTCATTGTCAGAGCACTTGCTGCGTTGACAATGGAGGGCACCTACGACTTTAGCGAGGTAATGGTGAATGGGACCTCTTGAGATTTCTTTTTAAGTATCTTATACACAATCATTTTTTTACTATGAGTTTAATACATGGCGTCTGGTGGCATTCTTGGCAGGTATGAATCGTGGGTGCTTGGCGTTGGTTGCTACCGATGGGAAACTCTTGGTTCTAACATTCAAATGATAAGTCCAGGTTTCGAAACCCATTGTCGCTCTTTCCTGTCACATCTATGGGGGAGAGTACTTAACTATTTTTGTACATGATGGAGCCTCATGAGGCCTTTGGCTCACTGTAATGTTTTGAGGTTTCCTTGGGGTTGCCTTTTTGGCTGGACCAGTATGTACATAATGTATCTATTACATTTTTGTTGATGGGGATAAACCCTGAGGGTTTCGTTTTGCTACAATGGTGGCCTATTGACTCTGCGAAACCTTGTAAACTTATGTGTGGAAGATTTTATTTAAGTTCCTATATAAAATGGGGTTTTGAAAATACCGTGGGGAAACTAATTAGCATACAAAAATCTAATATTCTTTGTTGCATTAATGATGCCTTTGTTGGTTTATTCATATGCTCTCTTCTAATAATGATTCGTTTCACTATATGGTAGCTAACTTGTTGTAATTAATTTGGGGGGGGGGGGGACTGGATGTATCCAGACCTCTGCGTTATCATTTTCATGTATTCTCAATTAGGTTGTTGTAACCTTTGATGGGAGATTATTCGCTTTAAAAGTCTATCTAAGGAAGATATGGGTGGTCAATGTTCCCAAATGGATCTGCATTTGTATAATTTTGTTATGGTATGAAAAATATTGATTGTGATGTTTATATGGGAAGCCGAGAGCATAGCTCTGTCATGCTGGGGTCTTAGATGTGTAATGTATGGGTATTTACTTAAGGAGATTCGATATCACAACCTATGTTTTTAACGTGGTCTTATGTAATTGTTCTTTTCTAAAAGATAATGTATCAATGTCGGTTGTTTGATGGGAATTTGATTCTTGTTGGGGAAACAGTGCCTGACAGGGTTTGTTGCAATGTGTGAGTGATTGTAGACTTGGAGTTGGGGTTTGAGGACTCAACAAAACAATGCCCACGATGGTGTCCATCTAAGCCTATTTTTTCGTTTTCCTTTCATCTTGTTTCTGGGCATCTATCGTTTATGCAGTTATTTTAATATTTCAGTTTGATGAATGAATTTTGGTCTATGGAATATAAGAACAGAGATAAATCGTATTTCTAGTTCATTTGTCTTTGAAATGTTTCTAGTAGCTAATCGTGGTTTTACATAAATGTGGTTTGAATAGGGAACGCCTCTATCTATGTCTGTATGCTCATATATGCGATTTTGTGTTTAAAGAAATGAGGTTTACTAAGTTTCGATTTCATTTGGGTCTTTTACCTTGGGAAAAATAAAACTATGTTTTGAAAAGGAAACGTAATGGTTGTAGAAAGAGAATTTAACCCTAGTTATAATTAAATTTGAAAGCATAGTATAAATTTCAGAAATACAAAAGCGATTTTTAAATATAATACTTTTCAGAACTCAGTCATCAATTTACGTACAGTTGGATTCTAAGGTTGTCTAGCACATGCTAGCTAGGCTAGCCCTGCTAGACCTTCTGTTGGTTTTTAGTTCATTAAAGTGAACCCGAGAGCCCATCTCAATGACCTTTTCTCTAAGAAAGAATTAACATTATGAAGTTTTGGGAAAAACAGTGTTGTAATATAAACCCTATTTTAATGTCCTTAGGTTTTGAATTGAAATGTAGGGTTTGTAGTTCATATTTGGTTACTTTGAAGCTTGATCTCTTTGACAGAACCTGCACACTCAAACAATAATTAATGCAGAAATATTATGGACTTAGCTGACCTGTAGAATAATCTTTTAATTGGATAACTTTGGGACTACCATATTACTCCTAACCATGACCCTTAGACCGTTCCTGGTTCTAACTGGATCCCCCCGAGATGTGTCCAACATGCAATGAGAGAAGTAGAGGCCCTGGGTTCAACTGCTAGATTAGATCTGGATATTAATGTGGGACTACTTCAGTTCTTGCAGCAAAATTTTCCTTTACTATCATAAGAGAATGATAATGAAATAGATGATTCCACTCTTGGGATCTGCCCATTTTTATATAGGGGAGTCTTGGAATATAGCTATTTGAATAATTATTTAGTTTCTTTAGTTAAATTAATATTTTTTTTAAAAGATATTTTCTTACTAAATATCTAGTCCTTGTTAAACTAGGACTTTTATTTGTTTTCACTAGAAGTGACTTTAATTTACTTCTCACATAATAATATAAATAGTAATTATATATTATACCTAATATTAACAATACTATTTAATAATACATATTAATAGTGTGATAATGCGATATCCATCTATGCAATATATATATTCTATAAATAAATAATAACATTACTATTAATACTTTTAATAATAATAGTAACTTTGAGACCTTTATGCAAGACATGCACATAAGACTATTCTTAGTCTTTTCATACTTAAGTTATGGTATTTTTCTTTTATTTATTTATGTATTTCTCATGATACTTCTTTTTAAAATTAAGGACAAGGTCCAACTCTTTGGACGGTCTTTTGGGAGGCTTGGATAGGCACGTCTAGGTCTCTCTCTTGCATGTCAAATTGCCTCGTTTAACATGGTAGTTCCTACAGTACTTGGTGATAGATAGAAAATGATTCATTTAACCAAATTAAATAAATGTGATGAAAATAGAAGTTCTATTCAGAGTCTTCCTGACTCAACATTTTTGAGACTTAGTAACCTTGAGTGCTCTTCAGAGCTTTTAACTCAACACTTTCACATGGGTGTTACGCTAGTGCAATTACAAAGCCTCCTGCTCAACACTAGTGGTAGAATGTGGTTGTGAGGCACATCTAGAATATTCAAGTGGCCTCGGATCCGGTATTCATTTATCAAGCTTGGAGTGCTCTAGGGTTCCTACCCAACACTCAATGTACATCGGGGCTTACACCTAGTACATCATAAACTCCTCTAGGTACATCAGGGCTTATGCCTAGTACGTAGGTCATCCGTGTGTTCTGGATTCCACGCTCAACACACCATATAAGTCAATCATGTAAATCATAAATCTGCACAGTATGTAACAAAAGGTCATCTCAGTATATTAGGGTTTTGTACCCAATTCTCATAACAAAACATAATCAATCCATCAGTGATTCTTGCCCAACATATAACAATAATGAAGTCAGTCAGCGTCCATGCCCAATATGTCAGTCTATAAAAGAATAAATCATGTGCACTAGGGCTTATGCCCATTAATCAAAACAAGTCATATCTGTTGGGGATTTAATCCCAATATATAACATCAGAAATAGTTAGTCAAAATTCAGTATATTACATCCCTCCCTACTTAGAACAACACCATTCCGGTGTTCTAGGGACTAGAAATAAAGTCACGAAATAAGGCAGTGTATGCCTATTTCATGGTTGTCTCATTTTCCCAAGTAGCCTCCTCTGGTCCGAAGTGCCTCCATTGCACTTTCAGGTGGGTAATGGTCCTTCTTCTAAGCTCCACCTCTCTCTTGTCCAGAATGTGGAGTGGTTCCGACATGAACTCCCCTTCAGGATCCACCTGTAACAAGGACCAATCAATCACATGTTTAGTATCATATACATATTTCTTTAATAATGATGCATGAAAAATATTATGAAATATTACATAAGCTGGTAGGGCTAGCTCATATGCTACTGGGCCCTTCTTGGCCAGTATCTCAAAAGGTCCACAAAACCTGGGTGCTAATTTACCGCATCATCCTAAGCTCAACGAGCTTCATTTTTCCTTTACTTTTAGGAACACATGTTCCCCGATTTGGTAGTCTTTGTCTTTTCTTTTCTTATCCACATAACTCTTTTGGCAGTCTTGAGCCTGTTTCAAGTTTTGTTGCACCTTGGAGACTAGTTTGTCCAAGTCTTTTAGTAAGTCGGGGCCTAGCATAAGTCTGTCTACTGGACTATCCCAAGTCACGGGTGTCTGACATTTCCTGCCGTAGAGTACCTCGAAAGGGCTCATCTTGGAGGAGGTTTGGTATCCATTGTTGTAAGAAAACTCTACAAGGTGCAAATAATATTCCCACTTGGTGGGGTTGTTCATGACATACATCCTTAGCATGTCCTCAAGGAGTTAGTTTACTCATTTTGTTTGTCCGTCGGTTTGGGGATGGTACGCGGTACTAAATTGCAAATGTGTCTCCAATCCAGAGAACAATTCCCTCCAGAAGTTGGTAGTGAAATTCGTATCTTGATCGGAAATGATTGCCTTGGGTATCCCATGCAATCAAAAATCTCCTTTAGGAAAATTTCCGCGATGTGAACGGCTTTGTAGGTAGACTTTACTGGTATAAAGTGTGTTGCCTTGGATAACTTGTCTACTACTACAAATATGGAGTCATTCTGTCTCTTACTTTTGGGTAACCCCATGATGAAGTCCATACTAATGACCTCCCACTTCCACTATGGAATGGGTAAGGGTTGCAGTAGTCCGGAAGGGTGCTGGTGTTTTGCTTTGACCAACTGACACTCTTGGCACTTAGAAATGAATAAAGCTATGTCGGCTTTCATTTTAGGCCAAAAGAAGTGTTTCTTTACTGTCGATATCATCTTTTGATATCCCGGATGTCCCAAGTAAGGTTTTTGATGGAACTCTGTGAGGATGTTGGGTCTAATGTCTCCACCTTCTGGAACATAAAGTCTCTCTTTTGACCATAGAAGTCTCTACTTGTCTATCTTATACTCCTTCTGTTGTTGGAATAACTTATCCTCTTAGATCTTCTTAAGGATCTCGATATAGAACCGGTCATGTTGACATGCCATTCTAATTTGGTGGTGTAAATCTGAGTCGGTTTGACTCATGGTCACCTCATATATCGTATGGGCCCGTTGACTTAAAGCATCGACGATCTTGTTCTCTTTTCCCTTTATGTGTTTTAGTTTGAAGTTGTACTCACTAAGGAAGGCTAGCCACCTAGACTGTCTAGCGTTTAAGTCCGGTTGGTCCACGGGGGCTTCACTCAATAAATCGCTATCATAGCATGTTCGTTCATGGCATATGAAACAATACCCCTAATTTCACTAAATATTGGAAAATACCTTCCAAAATCATTTTTTTTTACCCCCTCCCAACATGCCTTCCCAATTAAAAAAACCCTTATTTTCATTAGATATTGTATGTATCAATTTTTTCATTAACATTCTTTATACCCCTTTATATTTCTACCTAGTATATTGATATGATACCCCTCTTATGACCCCACATGCATTCTACAATGCACCTTGCTTCTTTCGATGTATATTGTGGATGCACATTACTTCACCCATAATGCAATTACTCAACCACATATCATTATGATTTGCAACATCTAATGGTCTAATGAAGAGATAGGAGATCACTTCTTATATGTCACTAGAGCCAATGCACATAGTACAACATTTAGATTGCATGTTGCAGTTCCCCAATCGTTGACTAAGCCTTTTGTGGGCTAGGTATCCAAGCCCCCAAGGCTTGTAACAAGCTCTAGGAGGGTGACTAAACCTCCCAAGGCCTGCAATAGGCACAAGTGATTGGGTATTAAAGCCCCGAAGGCCTATTAATGGCCTATATTAGGCCCTGGAGGCTTAGAGCCTCCCAAGGATATTGGTAACAACTGACTGAGTGTCATTGGTAACAATTGGTTGTTAATGACCACTGTCTCTCGACTATGAACGACTATCAACCCACTTCACCATGAAACCCCTGGCCTCAAGCATGCCTCAAGACGCGATTTCCCTACATACTGGTAATCCCGAGCCTTGCCTCAACCTGATTTCTCATCCAACCGTGATCCCACCATCTCCATTTGGTGGATATTTGTCACCCCGCCCATATAAAAAAGACCCCAAAGTATTTTTGTATTGTTACATTAAATAAAAAAAACCGTTGCCCCTTAATATATAAGCAATATAACTTTTAGGTTTTCATGAATATTTAATACCACAATATGAATGAACATAATATTATATTGCCTTCTAGTGAAGCCCCCATGGGTTGTTCAAATAGGTACTTAAGGCTCATGTTGTGTGTCTTTAATAGGAACTTCTTTCCCATAAGATAGTGCCTCAACATCTTTAAGGCGTGGATAATAGCAACTAGTTCTGTTGGAATATTCTCCCCATCATTTTTCAGTTTTGCATGCATGCATGCATTCTGCATGCATCCAGTCATCTGCATGAATCCAATCATCATCATGGTGGACCTCTCAGCTCCTAGATCTTGGTTCTATCTCTCCACACCCTGTCTACAGCCCCAAGGGGGCCTCCTACCTACCAAAGGTGCCCTTCTTCATGCCAAGTGTGCCCTTCTCACCTACCACAGCCAATTAGGTGCCCTTCTCACCTACCAGTCAGTTATCACTCAGTTCTTCCTTGATCTAAGGCTATATTGACTCCCCCATTGACTCTTTCACTCTGATAGACCTCCAGTGAGACTAGTCTATCCATTCTGACTCCAGTTAGCTCCTCATGCGTCCTCCACTGAGCCTCCTTCATTCAGTCAGTGCCTACTTCATTCAGTTAGACTTAGTTGACTAATTGTCACATCTGATGACTAATACATTGACTGGATGATGACTCCACTATCACTCAAGCCACACTTTGAGTTGGGAATTCGAATGCCTACTTGGCCTATTCAAATCCTATATTATGCTCCTTACTATTCTATTGTACTCATTCACTTACATTCTTATTCATTGTATAACACTGAGATTATGTTCTATTCTACTATGTTTATGAGTGATCATTGAGTGTCTTCTTCTCTTCTTCTTTGCAACATATTTGTGAGTTTGATTGTGAGTTGCTACAACTGTCAAATCATTTCATATTATTACATGGTATCAGAGCAAGAAGCAGTTATTCAAATTGCAGCAATTGCAGCGGCAGCAGTTGCAACATTTCTTTGAGCAGTTATCTTTCACTTATGCACCAGAAGCCTCTGAGTTTCCACAGCAAATCCTGGTGCTATTACTTGATTTCATTGGAGAAATCCATCAAGATCGAGCCAGGTGTGAATGACTTAGTCCATGTGCCAAGTGTCCTTAAGGTAGTGTTTAGTCGAAGTGTAGCATTCTCCATTGACACATCTTTTATTATTTTACAGGTTTATTCACCTGTTCGGATCTTCTTAAACCATTGACTTTCTCTGTTCAGATGGATATAAAGCTTACATCTTCCAACTATGTTGAGTGGAAAGCCAAGATGGCTCTCTTCATGAGATCTAAGAACTTCTCCAGAATACTCAACGGAACGATGGTAGAACCAACTAGTGTAGTTGAAAATTCCAAGTACTTGGATCGGCTTGATGAAGCAATTGGTCTCCTCCTTCTCTCAATTTCTGATGAACTACACTCTCATGTCATTGATCTTACATCTTCGAAAGAGGTGTGGGACAAGCTCGAATATCTCTTTGGGCCAAAGGATGACATGGTGGAACACAAATTGGAGAATGAGCTCATATGTCTGAGTCCTAGCAGCTTCGATTCTATCAATGCCTTTCTCACCAAGTTCAAAAGCTTGATATCACAGTTGAAAAGATATGAGATAGTGAAGGAAGATAAGCATCTTATACTTACCATTCTCTCAAAGTTGGGGGAAAATTTCTCAGTTTTTGTCTCTACTTTCCAGTCAGCTAGGTTGTCCATCCCAAGATGGAAGTTTCCCTCATTTGATGATTTCACACAATCTCTTACCCAAGAGGAAGAGAAGTTGATTTCAATGGGAATGATCATGCCCAAATTGGATTCAACCCTTACAGTTGCAGAGAGAGCGAATGGTAAAGGAAGGAAAATGATTTATGATAAGAGATCGAATGTTACAAAGCCTACAAATAGTTCATACCAGTCAAGCAAAGCCTCAAAAAGGACTAAGCATTTTCAGAAAAGAAGATCCAAGTGCCCTTATTGCCAAAAAGTGTTTCATCCTAAGAGCTCTTGCATGCAGAAGACAGTGGATATGATGGCTTGGTTGCTTGAGAAGAACAAACTTTCTGTACCAGCATGTACAAGAAAGAAATATCCTGGTACTGAATCTTCTGGATCTGAATACAAAGAAAAATGTCATGCGCTCATGGCAAGTGCTTCAACAGATTCTTCTTTCATTATATATTTAGGAGCAACAAGGCACATGTCTTCTTCCAAAGATCTCTTCTCTAGTTTCGAAAGATCAGTTGACCCTCCAGTCAGATTCAGGAATGATTTAGCAATCACCTCTCAAGGGATTGGAAGAATCGATCTTGACTATGGTTACTTTTCTGATGTAATTTATGTTCCTTCTCTTGCATCCAACTTACTTTCCGTATATCAAATGACTCACAGTGGAGAGCCCAAAAGAGTGATCTTCTCTCCAAATGAGGTAGAGATACAAAGCATGGTTTCAAGGGAAACCATTGCAAAAGGATTTGCAAATCATACTTCAAAACTCTATGAGTTCTCCCACTTCTTAGCGCTCTCCAAGTCATCTTCTCTCCATACTCATGAAAATGAAGAAAGTAGACTGTGGCATGAAAGATTTGGACATCTCAAATACAAATATTTATAGGACTTGCAAGCTGATAACATTGTTGAAGCTCTTCCAGATGACAAGTTTGCTCATGGGAACTGTAAAGATTTCCTAAAGGGAAATATTCCGCTAAAGAAGATGAAGAAAAAGAAATCTCCTGAAAAAGTGTGAATGCCAGATCTGGATCCACAAGAACCTGAAGATCTGGCAACTAATGATTCATCTTTTATTGCTACAAGGGCCTACGCAGCTCCTATATCCACCGATATTACACTCTCTCCCTCAGATCCTTTTTTAGCTAAGAGATGTTTTCTTATGGTAGGATCTAATCCAAAGACATACTTTGAAGCATCCCAAGATCCAATATGGGTAGCTGCTATGGAAGAAGAGTATCAGTCTCTTCAAAGAAATAAGACTTGAAATCTTGTTTCTCTCTCACCTGGAAGGAAACTAGTTCAGTGCAAGTAAATCTACAGAACAAAGATGGATTCAGATGGAGCCTCCCACAAGTACAAGGCTAAATTGGTTGCAAGAGGGTTTTCCCAAGTTCATGGGATTGACTATTCGGAGACATTCGCTCCTATTCTAAGATGGATTCCATCCGTCTTGTTCTTGCTCTTGCTGCATCCAAACACTGGGAGGTGCATCACATGGATGTCAAGAGTTCCTTTCTCCATGGAGATTTAGAGGAGGAGATCTACATGAAGCAAACCGAGGGTTATATTGATAATTCTTCACTTGTTTGCATATTAAAGAAGTACTTGTACAGCCTTAAGCAAGCTCCCTGAGCTTGGTATGCCAAGATGTATTCCTTCTTACTTTTAGAAAACTTTCAGAGGTGCAAATCAGATTCAAATGTCTACATGATACATGATCGTAACTCCTTACTTCTCATTGTCCTTTATGTTGATGATTTGTTGATTACAGGGAGCAGTTCTTCTTGTATTATATCTATCAAATCTGCCTTCCACAGATCCTTCTCCATGTCAAATCTAGGATTTTTGAAGCAATTTCTTGGTCTTGAAGTCACTCAGAGTGATTCAGAAATCAAAGTTGCTCAATCAAAATATGCTTCAGATTTGCTTGATAAGTTTCAAATGAGAAAATGCAAACCAGTTGCATTCCCTTTTCTCTCAGGGATCAACCTTGAGGATGGGTCCTCTACACCTCTGTTAGATTGTTCTTTGTATCAGCAGTTGATTGGTAGCCTTCTGTTTCTTACTCATACGAGGCCTGATCTATCCTATGTTGTTAGTGCTATCTCCAGACACATGCAGGAACCTCATGAGCTTCACTGGAAGGCAGCAAAGAGGATTTTGCACTATGCACAAGGTACCAAGACTCATTGTCTTCACTACTCAGCTCGGTGTTCTTTAGATCTAGTTGGATATACTTATTTTGATTGGGCTGGAGATAGCTCAGATCAGAAGTCTACATATGGTTTTGTTTTCATGATTGGATCTGGACCTATATGTTGGTCAAGAAAAAAGAAGACAACTTTGGCTCTTTCATCAGCAGAGGCAGAGTACAGAGGAGTTGTAAATGCAGCCACACAGTGCATTTGGCTGAGAGGCATCTTGTCAGAGTTCGGGATTCTATTCAGTAATCCACCTGTCATCTATTGTGACAATCAGAGTGCCATCAAGATCTCCACAGATCCGGTTCTGAGGCAGAGGACCAAACACATTGAGATACACATGCATTACATCAGAGGATTGGTGCATGCTAAGACCATTTTGTTGCTCTACCTACCAACAGAAGAGCAGATTGCAGATATCTTCACCAAGGCCTTCACAGTGAAGAGATTCACTTATCTTAGATCACTTCTTGGGGTAAGAGATGATATCAACTGTACGGGGTGACGTTTGGTCCTAGTCACCAGGGCCCTGTTGTTACTGCTTTAGTTATTTTCTCATAGTATAGCTTGTAGGGGGGTGTTGGAATATTCTCCCCATCATTTTTCAATTTTACATGCATGCATGCATCCAGTCATCTGCATGCATCCATTCATCATCATGGTGGACCTCCCAGCTCCTAGAGCTTGGTTCTAGCTCTCCAAGGCCTGTCTACAACCCCCAGGGGGCCTCCTACCTACCAAAGGCGCCCTTCTTCATGCCAAGTGCGCCTTTCTCACCTACCACAGCTAGTTAGGTGTCCTTCTCACCTACCAGTCATTTATCACTCAGTCTTCCTTGATTTAAGTCTAGATTGACTCTCTCACTGACTGTTTCACTCCGATAGACCTCGAGTGAGACTAGTCTATCCATTCTGACTCCAGTTAGCTCCTCTTGCGCCCTCCATTGAGCCTCCTTCATTCAGTTAGTGTCTACTTCACTCAGTTAGACTCAATTGACTGACTGTTACATTTGATGACTAATACATTGACTGGATGATGACTCCACTATCACTCAAGCCACACTCTGAGTTGGGAATTCGAATGCCCTACTTGGCCTATTCGAATCCTATATTATGCTCCTTACTGTTCTATTCTAATCATTCACTTACATTCTGGTTCATTGTATAATACTGATATTATGTTCTATTCTACTATGTTTATGAGTGATCATTGAGTGTCTCCTTCTCTTCTACTTTGCAACATATTTGTGAGTTTGATTGTGAGTTGCTACAGCTATCAGATCATTGCATATTATTACAGTTCAATACCATGTGTGGTGTAGTTCTGTTAGTGTTCCTTTAACTTCCTTGACTTGTAACATATAGCGAAGTAATTTTGCATAAGGAATCCATCGAGCCCTTCCTTGTTTGCATCCATGCAAACTACGAAGTCCCCATCGGGTTCAGCAATCCGTAGTATGGGTGCACACTAGTCAAAAGTTGTTTTAACTTTTGGAAACTCTCTTCGCATTTTTATGTCCAAAGAAATTTGGTTGTTTTCTTCTGCAAAGCTGTCATAGGACAAGCAATTCGAGAGATTTTCTCGATGAAATTTTGGTAGTATCCGGCTAACCCTAAGAATGATCTTATGTTGGTTATGCATGTGGGGGTAGGCCATTCTTCTATGGATTTAATCTTCTCGGGGTCAACTGCTATACCCTTCTCCGAGATGATGTGCCCTAGGTACTGTATCCGGGGTTTGTAGAAATCACACTTGCTAAACTTAGCGCACAGTTGATGTTCTCTTAGTATTCATAACACTATCCAGAGGTGTTCCTCGTGTTCTTCCTCATTCTTGGAGTAGATCAAAATGTCATTGATGAAGACCATAACGAACTTGTCTAGGTATTTACTAAAGATGTTGTTCATCATGCGCATAAAGTTGGCAGGTACGTTAGTCAGTCTGGAAGGCATGACCACAAACTCATAGTGGTCGTATCGGGTTTGGAAAGCAGTCTTACTAATATCTTTATCACGGATTCTCACTTGGTGATATTCGGACTGTAGGTCGATCTTTGAGAATATTTTCGCTCCTCTGACTTGATCAAACAAGTCATCAATTCTAGGGAGTGGGTAACGGTTCTTGATGGTCAATTTGTTGAGTTGGTGGTAATCGATGCACATCCGCATCATCCCGTCCTTCTTGTTGACAAAGAGTATTGGTGCTCCCCAGGGAGACACACTAGGTCAGAGATAACCCTTCTCGATCAACTCTTGTAACTAAATCTTGAGTTCCACCAATTCAGGCTGACTCATGTGGTAAGGGGATTTGGACACTGGTACGGAGCCGAGTGTTAACTCTATGGAGAAATCTAGGTCCCGTTTGGGGGGTAGCCCAAGTATTTCCTCAGGAAATACATCCTTGAATTCTACAAGGACTGGAAATTCTTCGATCTTGTGTTCCCTATCGGTTTCTATGGTTCGAATGTTGATTGCAAAGAGTTTGCAGCCCTTCCTTACACACTTTTTTGCTTGTAAGGCATATATCTGTCTTACGAAAACTTTCTTAGGGATACCTTGAATGGTTTTCTAATTCCCTTGTTTATCCGTGCATAGTATGAATTTGTTCAAACAGTCAAGTAGGGTATGATGTTCTTCTAACCAGTCCATGCCTATAAGTACATCGTAGGATCCTAGTGGTAGGATGTTTAAATCCACCCTAGTTGGGAACTGTTTAGATCTATCTCACAATTTTTAACTAGTTCGGAGACCTTTCATTTGGTACCAATGGCTAGTTGTACCAGCCATGGTTTCTCATGGCTCACTCGATTTAACTTACAAGTATCAATGACCTTAGGGGAGATGTAACTTCAGCATGCACCGGGTTCTATTAGAACTGAAATGGTTGTGTTTGAGATCTTACCCTCAATTTCAACCATAGTGGCCTGATGGTCTGCTTGCCGGCCATCAAGTGCCACATAAATTATTGGTGTTCTTGCCATGTCCCCTACTGTAGGATTTGTATGGACATTTTCTAGCACTACGTTCGATTTGTTGAAGGCTGGTTTGTTGGTATGTGGTGGGGGTACATTTGTCTGTGCATGAGGTCTATTGAAGCCTCTGTTGGGAGGGAAACTATTGTTTTGTTTCCGGTAAGGTGGTGGTATAAAACCTGGTCTGCGGTTGTCTGAAAAGGTTCTGAACCTTTCCCTGTTTTTGTTTATGTTATCATTCCTTGGCTGCCCATGTTCATAACATATTCTTTCTTTGTGTAAAGTCACATCTAAGGTTTTGGGCATGTTAAATTCAATCTTTTCTCTGAAATTTGGTGGTAGAAATCCCAATAATTGTTGTATCTTGACTTTTTTGTCTTTGATTTATGGGACATAATTCAGCATATCTAAAAATCTGCTTATGAATGCTTCCATGGTTAGGGAGCCCATTTTCAATTCATGGAATTCCTTGATCTTCTTGTCAAAGAATATTTCAGACATAAATTTGTCTTGGAATATTCTGTTGAAAGCATCCCATGTTATGTCCCTCAACTCTTTCCCTTTGGTGTGTTTCAAATCCCTCCACCATCTGGATGCTTTACCATTTAAATTGTAAATGGCCAGTCGGGCTTGCATTTCACTAGAAAAGTTGTGAAATTTGAAACACTTGTTCATTCCTAACAACCATTCCTCAGCCTTTTCTCGTGTATTAATCTCTTTGTCATATGTTGGGGCTTTTATCTTTCTGAATTATCCTCGTAAATTGTCGTGACTCTTCCTCCTTTTCTTGCAAGGAGGTGGGGACCCGTCATCGTCGGAAGAGTTCTTACAATCCTCTTCCATTGATTCTAGTAGGTGTTCTCCTTGTTCCTCTCCTTTAGGACTGATATATTTCTTTGTGTGACAGTCTCTCACTTTAGAAATATTGGCTGAGAAAGTGGGTTGTCTGTGGGGTTTTGCTCCTATTAAAGTCTGAAGCAGAGCTTCATTTATAGCTTGTTGTTCTCGTCTTTCTTGCATGTTGTCATCTCTGAAACTTTGGAATTTTTCCTGTAGATTCTGCATAGATTTCATTAAATCTGAGTTGAATTCCACCACGATTTCTTGCTCTCATGATGGAGAGTTCAGATTCCTATGTATGCTGCTTCCTTTTTCTGCACTCATTTTCAGACAGTGACTGTATCTAGTTGTCATAACAATGTTAAATTTGTTAGTTCATATGCGCATAAAATTTATAAATATATATTCTTGATTTCTATGTATCTGCAGCGGAAGTTTGTAATGAGCCTGATAGGTCACTTAGTGCTGTAGCTGGGCTCTGACACCACTTGTAATGTCCCAAAAATAGTAAAAATTAATTTTTTTTTATCTTACTGCTAAAATGCCTAAAATAGATAATGAACTATAAATTAACTTCAATACTGGGAAGTTGCGTCGGTACTTTGTTTGCACAATAAGAGTTTATGAATCAATAGCAAGATAGTCTTTCCAGTTATGGTTTTCTACGGAAGCATTGCGGTAAGGTAGATGATGTATCTTTATGACTTGTTTACAAATGCTAGAGTAATACGTAAGATCCTCGTGTTTCCTTTAAGATTCGATTGCATATTGAATTTGTAAAATGTTTAAATGGTGCCTTCAGGCATGATGGACTTGTTGAGGGCAGATAAAACACCCTGGGAACTTGATGTTGATCCACGTACCACTGGCAGAGCTTCCAATACGTAAGGGTGAATGATGGGACTTCCTGGCTTACAAAACTAAACTTTGCTTATCGGATGCTCAAATCATACAAAATACTACTATGATCCCAAGTCAATTTCAACACACCCAATACTACTACTTGGGAAATGTTTTCTTTCAACTAAGCCTCTTGTTTCCATTAATATAATTTTTTTTTAAGAAACTGGAAAATAATTATATTATCAAAGCTGCAAGAGACTTGCAAAGGATACAAAAAGGAACATATGTCCATTACAAATGCTAGACTCATCTTCTATATATTTATACTTCAGGTTTGATTGATTATAAGGATCAAGAGCATGTTTACATTTATACAAAAATTTCCAATTACTTCCCGAATACAGTCCATAGAATGTTCTGAGGATATGAATACAAAAACAATTCATCAAAAAAACTAAGTGGGCCATACTTCCCTATTGTTTTCCTCCTCTAATAACTTGTTTGGCTCATTCTTCTCTAATTCCTCTACATCTTTTGGTGGATTCTATTCATATGCAATAGGAGGTGGCTGGTTGAAGTTATTAATTTTGCTTTCTTGTACGGGGGAGGACCCCTCCAACCATCGATAGAATAGCATAACACTCATCCTCTAATCTCTATTGCCTCAGCTTCTAAATAGCATGGATATCCAATATATTAAGGGATTGAGTAGAGAGACCCTGCACTTGAATTTGCAGGCTCTGCTTCATATTTTCCAACTCCTCCTCTTTCACTTTTTTCTTCATGTACTTCCCTTCTCCAACGTCCATTCCCTTTCAGTTTCATGTCTATGTCTCTAGAGATGATATAGTCTAGAAATATTTCCCATGCATTACATTGATTCTCCAATGTGTTCTTTCGTGGCTCCTTAAGCTTGTGGGATCCTTCATATTCACCTTCGCCTTCCATCCCATCTCTGTTATGTGATTTCCATTTACTTTAGATTAGCTTCCGCATCATGTACACTAGTGGAATGCTAATTTTTTTCACTCTCAGCAGTTGATATAAGGTACCAAATCCATCCATACTATGTCCAATCACTTCCAAATTCAAATAATACATCTTTCACCTACACCATATTGTGTTTTCCCTAGAGTTTTGCATGGGAGCATGGAAAGGGAAAGGATGACTATGCTCTAAATCACATGAACTATTTGTACTACTGAGTGAGGAAGCGGTTAAATTCGATGGTGCCAAGCTTGAAAATCCACCGAGTGTCTTGTTTATGTTATGATTGCTCCTATGATCGTTCCATTTGGATGATTTGTGAAGTGATTTTACACCACAATCTATCATAAAATCCTCACTTGAGACATACTTTCTAACCTTAATGATTTTAGATCGTAAATCGATGTTCCTTATCATCAAATGGATTAAGGGATGTTTTCCTATTGATTTTAAGAGTCTTGGTCATGTCCCTTGTGGCCAAGTTGGCTTGCCTTTCTACTCCAGCATTATTATACCTTCATATGTGGAATGTGGTGATCCTATAGAAGGCCAATATCACATGTTCAATTCACCTAAACATGGTTTTTAGTTTCATGTATTTGGGTAAAGATCTCAATCTCAAGTGGTTTATTAGAATTCTTGAATCTCCCAGAATTATTAGTGAGTCGGTCTCATTCTTTATAGCTATTTGAAGGCATTAAAGAACAGATAAGGCCTCTTCTTGGTTATATATTTCTCTATTGATGCTCCATGACAATTGTATATGGATGTTTCCCCCTGGGGATAGAATCTCCCCTCTCGCACATGCCCACTCCCCCCTAATATAAATTATTCTTAATAGTATGATTCATTACACTAAGATCTTGTTTCACATGCTATTAAATAGAGGTATTGGAGTATATTCCTTTTATATAGAATATATAAATCTTACTAATCATATGGGATTACTAGTATTCAAGATAGTATACATCATTAGTCTGGTATCATTTCTTGTTCAAACAATTGTGATGTTTTTATATGTCCTTTCAGCTCAATTCATGTGGCTGAAGTATTCCTTTCGAAAAAAATGTCACATATTCAAGTACACTAGTGCTGCAGCATGTTAACCTTGCAAATTTTGGTATGTTGCATTCCATGTGGCTCAATATTAACCTCTCGAAATGATTCTGGGTTCTATGTTTTGTTCATTTCCTAAGGTTATCACTTAATGTACTTCAGATGAATAATGCAGCACTTGTTACTTTGATTTGTGGCAAATGTTACCTTAGAGTCGTTTGTGTCACTATTGGTAGCAAATTTGGCTCAAATTATGTAATAAAAACATCCTTATTGAAATGTATTTTTTTAAGTAAAACTTCATGGTTGAAGGGTTATTTTTTCATCAAAATGTTGTGTGATGGGGAAGATAAAAGTTCAAAATGTCAAAAAAATGGTTTGAAGGACAGAGATGAAATGAAATTCTAACACTGTATGGAAATAATGGGGATTTTTCCCGAAGAGACACTATATAATTCCTTGCGACAATTTTGATTCTCGACTCGCTTGGGAAATAGCTAGGAAATTCAATTTATTTAGGATATGAAACAAATGAGTGTCAAGGAGATATGATCGAAATCCCTTTATTCTGATGATAATCTGATGGATATGACAATCCTTGGGATCAGAGTGGGATGGAATAAATATGATTATGTTTAATGAACCACCAAACACTAGCATCTCCTTTTCATTCTTGGTAACTTCCATCTTCTAAACTTTAGTTTAGCATTAGCATTTTTCTAATGTTTGGGTTGTGTTTATGCTTTGAGTTTGGTATTGACTCTAACATAGTTGCAATATAAATATGTACTTGCTTCTATAATATCTTGGTCAAATATTGAATATTTCTAACTTCCCATCACAAACATTAAGATGGGATTTATTGCTCATGTTGCACCCATCCTTTAGAAGCTTAGTGTCCAAGACAATCTATATTTCCATTGCAAACATCAATATTGGATTGATTTCTCAGGTTGCAGTCATCCTTTGGAATATTAGTATCCAAGGCAATCTAGATTTTAATCTCGATCGTCTTGGACACTAATATTACAAAGGATGGGTGCAACTTGAGCAATTAATCCAATCTTGATGTTTGTGAGGGAAAGTCAACGATAGTAAAAATTTAATCTTGAAACGTATGTTGCAATTTTGACATTTCAACGACATAAGTGGAATTTTTAGGAGGAACTATTGTCAACACTCATCTGTACTATGAAGTCCGAATGACATCCATTCAACCTTATCGATGGACAATATTGTCAAAATTTCATTATCGATGGACAATATTGTCAAAATTTCATTAGTAGTGCATTGTAATAGTGACCGACGTTCTCAAGACAATTTTCATCTACCTTCTAGCAACCAACACATCGTAATAATGTTCATATGTTGCCGGAATCCCTCATCAAGCGAATGTCCTATTATAGTTTGTATTTTCTTGAAAGACCGGTGTGTTCGAGATGATTTTCAATTGCAACATATATGCCAGGAACGTCGAAACACTGTCATAATAACGACGTTTTATGAAAACTTCATTGTTTTGACGCAAATTTTACGACGTTCCTAATCCCTTATTTTCCTATGTGTGAATGTTAGAATGGTTATCATTTGGTTGTTGTAAAATGGGTCCTTCTGTAGTAGTGACTAGTGTAGAGATAGTATCTGAGGCAGATCAAAGGGCATAGCCAATTCCATATATTCAATGCACATCAATAGAAGTTGGTAGATATCCTGGTGTGTAGGCATGTGTAGTAAGAGTACCATGCAAATTGTACACGTGACATTAAGACTTTATAAAATTTGAATGATATAGCACCAATAGAAGCATAAGTGATAGATGAATATGATGAAGAAATGTTTTAACTAGACACTTGTGTTATTCATGGCAGAATTTGTGGCACATCTATTTGCAGTTTTAGGCTTCTTCACTTGTTTTACTCTTAGAAGGAGTGGTTAGACATAAGTCATTATTTACAATAAAAATAATCCCATTATGCTAAAAAAATATTAAATGCAATTGAAAAGACTTTCCATTTACATGCTGCAATATTTGAGAAAAGAATTGGAAAAACTTGTTAAAACATAAAAACACCCAACATTTCAGACTTCCAAAAAGATTCCATCATCAAGGGCTCACAATGACATGATTGATATGGTTATTTATCAAATTGCATCGAATTAGATAGCATATCTCTTCCATGGAGGGATCCAATCATACCATAAATCAATTCCATTTACAACCTGTAATATAAGAGAAAATAATTGAAAAAACCTGTTACAACTTTAAAACACCCGATGTTTTAGACTTTTAAAGAGATTCCATCATCAAGGGATTTCATTACCATGATTAAGATGGTTATTTCTCAAATTTAATCGAATAAACTAGATTATCCCTTCCATGGATGGATGCAATCATACCATAAAGAGATTACATTTACATGTTGCAATATTCGAGAAAAGAATTGGAAAAACCTATTACCGGGGTATTTTTTAAGGATTCTAACATTATACTTAAATATAGTATTATAGGTGATTATTTTGGATTGAAAAAAACATATATATAGATAGGTAGGCGAATAATAAATATGAAGCATATAGTTTACTACTAAAACTTGTAAAATTTTGTGAATATTATGATAAAAAAACATATTTTATGTAAATATGAGTGATATTAGAGACCAAAAATGTAACATCCCCAAAATTTCACCAAAATTAAAAATTTTCTATGCAACAACTAATGCTAATATTTTTCATGCAGAAAGTATAATTAATGATCATTAAATCATTTAACAATAAACTAATTATAATTTATGACGACACATACTTCAAACAGTCATCAATGTATTAAATGCGTTGTATCGTCTTCATGCTATAATTACTTTGTATTTTCGTAAATACCTTTTTATGCATTCGATTGATGGATAATTATTCTAACTGTAATAATGCTATAACCATATTATGTATCCGTCAATACTATGTCTGAAAGCGACATTTCAAGGATTACTTACATAACCTCTTCCCTGTCTAAATACTTTATTTGCTTCAAGTTCAATGTGAACATCATCATTTATTTTGTCTTTTAAATATGTTATAGGTTTTGACCAAAGATACTAATCGTTTGCTTCTTTTGTATTGAAGGGGTCCTATGGGTATCCCGAAGCTTACTTAGCTATTTTGTAGCTAACAATCTTACTCTTCCTATACAGATCACAGGTAAGAGTGATGTCTCCAAATGAAGATTTAAGTCGATGCACGTCATTATTGTACTTACTCTAGCCTTCGATATTTCAAGAGATACTTAACTGTTTGCTTCGCTCTTAGGGTAAGGCTTACCATAGCTATGTTCAACATTCAAATGAGTTTGTTTAGTTATTGGCAATACTTATAAAAGAAGTATCTATACTCGATTGTAAGGGACTTACACTTTAGCTTATGTTCATCATAAGTGTATATTATTTGTAACTTATTATGGGTTGGCACACTCCATATTATCGTTGTTAGTATGATCATGGTTTATCATCTATATAATAAATCCAAATCTTTTATATAGTTCTTATGTATGAAATATTAAATGTGGTAGGGTCATGGTCCCAAGACCACGAATATAAGCTTGTAACAAGGGCGGGCATATGTAATTCTATGTGATGCGACCTGACTTAGAAACTATACAAACGTTCCAAACAATACTATCCTAACTATCGAATGGAAGCATTCAAAGTTATACGATAAACTATGGTTTTAAAACTTTGATATGTGAATTCGTATAAATACGATTCTTTGGCAAATTGCTGGGTTTTTTAAACTATAGGCATGATCACAGATTTCAAATATGGTGACCACATAATAGAGATTAGCCTAAACTAGTTAAACCTCTAGGTTGTGATTGTATGTACTTAGAAGAGTGCGCAGCTTGCAAAGAGTAAGTAAGCTCAAAAGTGTTATACTTAATGCAATTTAATGTGGGTTTCACAGTCGCACTCTCCTTGGTACTCGATCACGTGAAGGCTTGGGGTTTTGTGTAAAACCCTAACTATGCATTGCTAGACCACAACTAGTGTTAACTTTGTTCATTTGTGAGGTTGGTTATGGGAGCCAAAAGGATCTCGATTTTATCGGTGTTTTGAATTGATGTTGCCCTCCCAGGGTTTCGATGGTGAATCTCCAACCTGCACTCCGGGGTTTTGATAGCTATAAGAGATTCCAGTGTTGAAGGTAATTTTCGTGGCATTGTTCCAGTCGTGAACTAAGAAGGTAAACCTGTAATCAAGTTTTGAGTTTGACAGTTTTTTTTTTTAAGACTTACATTATTTATATACATTTTGACTTTAAATCTTTTAACCAGTTTGTTTAATGTTGAAATGATATGCCAGGTTTGTTCCTCATCGTCGCTGTAGTTGGGAAGAGTGAAATGGTTGCTCCTTACGACCCTGGTAAGCCTCTATGATTCTCTTTGGACACCTTATGAGTGACTCATAAAACGAAGTTAGGGCATTGATGTCGATCTATTGTGACTTCGCCGAGGTGCAGTTTCAGCTTGAAAATTTGATTCAATGATTTATATGGAGATTTTGTTGGCCATTGGCCATACTGTGAAAGGAATACGGGGTATTAAACCCTCGAACTACAACTCTTATGAGTTCGGTTTTGAAAATACTTTTAATAAAAGAAGTTCGAGTTTTTTTTATTCAAAACCTGTGTGTATGAAATTTCTGACGCATTCAAAGTGGAATGGAGGTGATCCTACTTTCGTTGTATTTACATTCTGGGCATGGAAATGACCCATTCGATAATATTTGAATGTAAACAAACAATGATTTAGCAATAGGAAAATCGTATTCGGTACTATCCAGTCTTCACAAAGTCTATGCATTTAAATTTTGTTGTGTACTAAAAGAAGTCTTATGTTTCCAAAATTCTAATTAAATGTATTGAGACTACTGGGCAATGCCCAAGCTGATGAACTCGGCTCTTGTTCAAAGTCTAGGGTAGAACCCTGTCAACGTCGTATATTTATTATTTTAAGTTCTGGGCATGCAATGGCCCATTCGTGAACTCTGTGATTTTAGACTATAAAATTTTAGTTAGTGAAACCCCTGTCGATATTTCTAGTTAAAAGTAAATGGCTCTAAGCCTTTATGGTCATGTCTACAAAACTTGACCTAAATAAAGTTGTTGATTTTCTTCAAATAATAGTATGCTTAGATTATGAAGGTTTGTATTCGACAATCGAATGAGATAAACAAATATGTATAAATTTGACATTCGATTTTAATTTGTAAACTGTACATAAAATAGGATTAAAATATAGAACTGATGAATAGAAAAGTATATACTTGCATATTGTTTATATTATTAGAGTTTTAATATTATTTCGAGAATGTATCAAGATCCGATCATTTGATTTTTTTAAAACCTATCCTTAATTGAATCTGGAAGCATTGCTAATGATAGTTAATTAAATGTATTATGTGTCTTAATAATTAGCTTGGATTTCCTACAGTGATTCTGTAACTTGCTTGGAGATTTATATAGTAGTTATTTGCTGTCAAACCTACGATACTACTGTATATTATGGATGATACATTCTAGGGTTTTGAAACTCTTATTGTTTGAAACAAAAGATTCTCATACTGTTTATAAGTTTTGGTATTATAGTTTTCCTTTGAAGAGTTTCGAACTTTGATTATTGGTGTAATTATAATACATGGTTTGTATATATTTACAGAGTACATAAACAATTTCTTTTCCAGATATCGATGTGTTTGGATACTGTTTAGAATGTGAAACTCTGATAATGGTGATTATATTAAGTTATCTCCTATTTCTGAAAGCAACTTCTACGGTTTACTAATAAAATTTATGTCTTATAAATATGTAGTATTTTTTTGCTTTTAGAATAGGTCTCTACAAACAGCTTCTATCTAAGATACTTCAAATCATTCTGATCTATTTATAATTTAACTTCTCTGTACTAGAGTACGACACTTAACTGTGTGTGGAAAAATATTGAGAAGTATTTCATTCATTCAACCAGAAATAAACTATCAATTCAGCATTTAAATCTAGCAATTAAGTTAAATGAAATTTCCAGAAATGGATAGCATTACAGAATTAAAATATTTAGAACAACCAAATGATATCTAAGTTGAGATGGAAAATTTATAACATATTTACTCACATTCATTCAGTAAATAGATGGATAGGAAATAAATAAGATAACACAAATAGAACCTGATAACCGAAGAAGGGACAAACATCCAAAGGAGCCCGTTCCACCCAACCTTCTCCTGAAGACTTCCAAGTCACTTGCCTTAGGACCCCCGAGCCTATGGAGAATGGAATAAATTCCTTTGCAACTCAGCAATAATACTTATTGTACTCAACAATATCACTCCAACTTTTAGCAGTATTGAAATATGCATTAAACAGTACTAGTTTAGAATGCAGACTTAACTCCCTCCATCACGTTTTATCCTTCCGCTCATCAAATCTCTTGTGTACTCTTATTTTTCTTTGTTCATAAATTATCACAAGGAAAACTTGATTGAGGCTCCTGCTCCATTTCATGGGTAATAAAGCATGCCTAGGTCTTTGGTCAGTTTCTTAGTTATTGATCCACCTGCTCAGTTCCACTTTCTTGGGGAACATGACCAAAAAGATAGTGAATTTGCCTCCTAGAATAACTAGAAGTGAATTGATGATGCTGTCGAATGTCAGTATTCTCTCACCCCAATCCATTCCTCCTAGTGGGTCAGTGAACACTCTTTTCAACAGTATCCTTTGGATATTTGTCTCCTCTTTTATTTGTTAATAATAAAATATTTTGAGTATTTAATTACAGTCATCCTTGACCCCACTTGGTCAATAATCATAAAACTTTACAATAACATATAACATAATGTTTTTCTCATAACATAAAATGTTCATATTTTGGGTATGTGACAAAAAATGACCAAATAGTGAATTTATTTTTTGAAAAAATGCCCAAAAAATAGCCAATTGGCGAAATTTCACCCCTAAAAAAAACTCTTCCTATTACAACTTAAAAACCGCCCAACATTTCAGACTTCCAAAGGGATTCCATCATCAGTGGATCATAATGCCATTATTGAGATGGTTATTTCTCAAATTTCATTGAATCAACTAGTGTATCCCTTCCATGGAGGGATGGAAGGGATCAAATCATATTGTAAAGAGATTCCATTTACAAGCTACAATATTCAAGAAAAGAATTGGAGAAACATGTTACAACTTAAAAACGCCCAATGTTCTAGACTTTTGAAAGGAGTCCATCATCAAGGGATCACAATTCCATGATTGAGATAGTTATTTCTCAAATTGCATTGAATCAGCTAGTGTATCCCTTCCATGGAGGGATCCAATCATACTGTAAAGAGATTCCATTTAAATAGGTTGCAATATTTGATAAAAGAATTGGAAAAACCTATTGGAAATATTTGGAAATAATTAAACTATGGACAATATGTGTGTGTGTGTGCGCGCACGCTTATAATTACCCTAAAATTTCTTACTATAGTCTACTTACTTTTTACAGTCAACCCCCCTTTTCAACTTCTAACCTATTTCAGCATTAAATCTTTAATTAAAATCTTTCTCCTTATCCTTGATCCATTTATGCTTTCCTCCAATGTCTCTCTAGTTTTACCATAACCTTAAAAACTAATCCTACTACTCCTCTATATATAACCTACCATGCTACACTCTTTTCCACGTCGTTTTCACCTTCATTATGATCCCCTAAGGATGGGTGGAGTGTCCAATCAAAATGTTGGGTGTTTCATAAAATCCACCAGTGAAATTACAAAAGATTTAACAAAATATCTTACAACTGTGAAAACCTTTATACTAAGAACATGTAATATGTCTAAATTCGAACCAAGCTTAATGCCAAGTCAAGAAACCCTAATAAAATACAACAGTACCTCTTATCCTTACAGTAGGGATTAATAATGTATTGTAGAAATGTTGAGGAAATGAATAAATGAGAAGAAGAGTCCAACTTGCTAGGATATTCATATACTCCATCCTAGTCCTACTAGCATTTTCATTATTTTCATTTTCAGTCATGCATGCACTTTTAGGGTTTGCATGCATCCCAGTCATCAGTCCCAGCACCTAGCCCTCAGTTACCTAGCCCTCGTAGCTTCTTTCCACTGAGTTTCAGCCTCCTAGAGCTTAGTGCACCCTCCTTTCACCTACTGCATGAGAAAGGTGCCCTTCCTTACCTACCATTCAGTTATCTTCAGTTCTCTCATTGATTTTAGGCTTGACTGACTCTCAACTGACTGTATCAATCCAATGGACCTCCAGTGAGACTTGACTACCCATTCTGACTTCAGTTAGCTCCTCATGCGCCCTCCACTGAGTCTCCTTGATTCAGTTAGTTCCAGTTACACCTACCACACTCAGTTAGACTCAGTTTTACTGATGGTTGATAGTTACTTGAGCATTGATGACTCCACTGATGATGCGATAGACTTCTAGTTGTGCTCCGATGACACTCGAGTGATCTTTTGATCACTCCATGAAGGCTAATTAGAATTTCCACCTTGGCATTCGAATCCTCATGCATCGTACTATTTATTTGTCCATACTATGATTAATTAATTAGTGTGTGTAAAGTATTTTTGCTTCTATCCAAGTTCTACTATGTTATTATTCTGTTGCTCATTATATCGTATTGACCACTCTTCTTCTATTTTCCTACTTAATCATAATTACTTTTGTGAGGTATACATCATCTCTTAGATCTGCTGTGAGGATTTTCACATGGTATCAGATCATGTTGAGAGTATTGTTTATCTCCATTCTTGAGAGTTTTTTGCAGGTTATTATCAAGATTTCGAGTGCAGCAGTTTCTACCTTTTTGTAGCAATAGCAGTTGCAAATATTCTCTATTTCTTTTGCAAGTCTTCTACAGCTTCAATGTATTCAAAAGAAATCCCTCCTCTTTCTTCATTCAACTATGATGAATGGAAACAAAAAATGATAGCATATTTGAAGAGCCATGATCTCTTTGATTGCTATTTTGAAAGGGAGTTTGAATCCTCTAAAGAGAAGATTGACTAGTTGAATAAAGGTGACCAGGCCTTTGGAAGGATGATGCTTGCTATGCCTGATTACATAATGTACCAAATCATTGATGATGTTGAAACTCCGAAAGAGCTATGGGCCCATTTGGATGAAAGATTCGGCAAACAGAATGAAGGATTTGGTCCAAACCCCTTCAAGAGCAAGCAAAGTGATGCATTCGCCCTCCTTAATGATCTTATTGATCATGAACCAGTATCAAACACATCTCATATTAAAGTTGTCCACAAAGAAGGAGAACTTGTAGATTCTACACTCATCCTCCAAATTTCTTCTCTTTCTGTGCTAGCTCACACTCTAGATATTGCAGAAGGTCCTAAATCCTCTCTTGCATCGGAGTCTGTTGGTCTACATCATGGTCTATTGAATGTTTCAAAGGTCAAATCAGCTATTGGAGGTAATGCATTCGCTCTCCTCAAGAAATCACCTCTTATTTACTACTATATGATCATTATTCCATGCTTTCATAAGGTTATTAAAGAATATGGCCATTGCCATTCGCTTGGGATAATTTCTCATGCACATCATGGTTTTGATCTCACCTTTGCTGGTTCAAAGGAGATCTCAAGAAACCATGGCCATTCGCTTGGGATAATTTCTCATGCATTTACTGGTTTTGATCTCACCTCTTATGGTTCAAAGGAGATCTCAAGAAACCATGATTCAAGTCTAGGATCTAATTTGGATTCTAAGCAATTACTACTTGGGATAATTTCTCATGCATATGATGGTTTTGATCTCACCCTTGTTGGTTCAAAGGAGATCTCAAGAAACCATTTATCAAGTCTTGGAGCTGATTTGGATTCCAAGCAATCATTATTATTTGATGGTTCTTTTTGGCATAATCTCACCCATGATGGTTCGAAGAAGAAGACAAAAGACTATCTGCACATTCATAGATTTGATTCTAATTCAGTTGATTCGAATCATAGGTTCAAGGATCATCCTCATACTTTTGGATTTGTTCTCATCACATTCGATCTGAAGAGAAAATACAAGCACATGCTTTCTGAGCATGTTCCACTTCTTCCCAAGAAGAAGATACCTCCAGACATATGACCAAGCATCACACCTGCTTGAGTTTGGAGCATTTATTTTTGTGTGTGCCTTATAGTCTATTTTGAGGGGGGGTATTTTTCCCATGAGGTTTTCCCCATTTCCTCGATTTATTGACTGTTATTATTCATTGTATTGGGTGACCTTTGGTCTTAGTTACCAGGGCCCAAGATGGATTAAGGGGGGGTGTTAGGATATTCCTATACTCCATCCTAGTCCTACCAACATTTTCATTATTTGCATTTTCAGTCATGCATGCACTTTTAGGGTTTGCATGCATCCCAGTCATCAGTCCCAGTACCTAGCCCTCAGTTAGCTAGCCCCTGGAGCTTCTTTCCATTGATTTTCAGCCCTCCTAGAGCTTAGTGCACCCTCCTTTCACCTACTGCATGAGAAAGGCGCCCTTCCTTACCTACCATTCAGTTATCTTCAGTTCTCTCCTTGATTTTAGGATTGACTGACTCTCAACTGACTATATCACTCCGATGGACCTCCAGTGAGACTTGACTGCTGATTCTAATTTTAGTTAGCTCCTCATGCGCCCTCCACTGAGTTGCCTTCATTCAGTTAGTTCTAGTTACACCTACCACACTGAGTTAGACTCAGTTTGACTGATGGTTGACAATTACTTGAGCATTGATGACTCCACTGATGATGGGATAGACTTCTAGTTATGATCCGATGACACTCCAGTGATCTTTTGATCACTCCATGAAGGATAATTCGAATTGCCACCTTGGCATTCGAATCATCATGCATTGTACTATTTATTTGTCCATATTGTGATTAATTAATCAGTGTGTGTGAAGTATTTTTGCTTCTATCCGAGTTCTACTATATTGTTATTATGTTGCTCATTATACTGTATTGACCACTCTTCTTCTATTTTCCTGCTTAATCATAATTACTCTTGTGAGGAATACATCACCTCTTAGATCTGCTATGAGGATTTTCACACAACTATTCCTTATCATGGTGAGATTCAACTTCCATACATGCCACTATTGTGAAGTTGTGAACTCTCTCATCAAAATATTTTAAAATTAATTGGGTTCTCTCATCGTTATGTTTGTCAATATTTGACTCTTTACATTTCACTCTCTTCTAAATTGTTAATAATATTTTTTTAATATTAAATGAAATTATATTTAAAATACATTTACTTTAGTATTGTTTAGTGTTTTCAAGGTTGTTTATGGTACATAGAGTTTAGGATTTAAGTTTTTTCCATAGTTATTTTTTAATATCATTTTTTTTAAACTAGCTATATTATATTATTAATAATAAAAATACATATTATTAACATAATGGTTTATTAGATTGGAAACTAGACCATATACAAAACATAAGATTATAAATTTTTAATATTATTTGTATGTTATAAGATTCTATAATTTATTTCTTCTTATCAATATAACATGGATAATTGAAAAAGAACATGGACAAAAGCATGGATGAGTTCCTAGATGTTAAAGAACATGGACAAAAGCATGGCTGAGTTCCTAGATGTTAAAGAACATGGACAAAAGCATGGCTGACAGTATTGATAATATTGTTGTAGAGGATAAGTTATTCCTAGGAAGGAAATGTAATTATGTTAAGAAATAGTGAAATATTGTTATTAAATGGTAAGTAAGTGCAGTTGCATAGTTCTTTAACTTTATTTTGTATGAAAGTATTAATGTACAAAGTTCTAGGAGCCCCAGCGAAGTATTTGAATCCAGTTGAATGTTTTTCCCCAATGAATATTCCACTCATATGTTTAGTGCAGATATGGATGAATTGGTTCTTGGTTACAGTGTTTTCACTTAAGAAAAATGTTATGAAAGAGCTAAGAAATGAGCTTATTAGAATCATTAAACCTACAAAACATATGAAAGGAAGAAGCCTTGAACATGTTGATTAACTGGTGTTAATGGTTGTCTTTTCATTTTAATGCTATGACTTGTATGTGGTGTAGAAACATAATATCCAAACCTAAATAAGTGTATCAGCTCAAGTCAAGTAGATATTGAGATATTTTTTGGACGTGAGGAAAAGAAGTGAGTATTCTTACTCTCACTTCATTTAATACCGAAAAATTTAATAGAACTATTTATGCTTAGAAAATAAATATATTACATAAGTAGCTGCTGACATATTCCTTAGATAGACACTTGATATACACCCTTTATGCCGAAATTGATTACACCTAAGAAAGAATGGACACATTCTTAGTGTCGTGTCTAGGTGGAAAGGAAGGAAATCAGGTAATAAACAAAGTGTCCAGAAGTAGGTTGGGAAAAAAAGGGTGTTTTTCAGTTTCATAATAATATATTGAGATAAATGTACATAAGTATTAATGTGGTTTTATTTGAATTTCAAATTACCTAGTGATCATGATACTAATAAAACTTTTCCAGTTATTGTGTATTCAGTAGGAGGAAGTATGAAGAAATAATCAAGTACTCACAACCGTAGGGGAGCGCTGTAAAAAGGAGCAAAGCGATGGGAGGAAGAATTAATGGCTCTTAAAATCTAGGATGAGGTGGATTGTTCTCAAGAGAATGCCTCGGATAAACACGATTCTAGAAAAATGTCACTTGACTATGTCATAAAAGTTGGAGTTTTCCAAATGTGGGGTGTGGACTATTATGTCTTACTCATAGTTGGAATTCATCACAATAATCATGGGGCGTGGACTATTATCTATTAACATAGCTGGAATTCATCACAACAGTTATGAGTCGTGGACAAGTATGTCTTAACCCTAGCTGATTTTTACTAGAGAAAGGATGAACCTAGTGTAAACCATCCTTGGTGGAAATTCTATGTCATTAAAAATAAGTAGTATGCCTCAAGTATTGTAGTGAAGGGTTACCATTTTTATGTGGTTAGAATAGAAACCAAGGAAAGGTCTGTGTTTTTGCTAAGGAAGTCAGGTGGATGCATCTATCAAAAGATCAATTGAAACTGAGAGGACCGAAGAGGAATCGATAAGGCTATAAATTCTCTTGACTAATGGTGAATACCAACAATAAAATACTAGGGAGTAAAATATCCATGACTATGGAACTCTAGACTGGGATCAAAATTAAATCGGATAACTATTTACCCTTATTTATCTTGATTATGATGTTGCATTTTCCTGGAAAGGGGAAGTTGTTTGGAATGCATATTTGAAGCATAAAAATGTTGTGCTTGTTTTACTTAACATAATCAAAGCATGCTAAAAAAAAATTGTATCTAAAGAAAAGAGAAGATTGAAGTCATATGCATTAATAGGCCTAACCAAGCATGATATGCATAAGGACATCCTGAAAAAGGAATGATGTAATTGATCATTTCGAAAATAGGATAGCCTGAATATATATATGTGTGTGTGTGTGTGTGTACACACACACACACACAAACACACACAGGTGTTGGCATAATGAATTTTGTGATTATAGTTTACACAAAGAAAACTCAAGTCCAAAAAGTTGATGTTGTTATCTCTTAGTGGTTGAAGAAGAGTTGTGTGAGCTCTTGTGGAACCACAACAAACCAAGAATCATTGAGGAAAGTGTTGATGACACTACCAGAAGCTATGCGGCTATAAATACCAAAGAAGTATAGAATGGAATATGAGTAGTCACTTGTCCACCTTACTACGAAAATGCTTCAAACAATGACAAATTTTCAGGAAGGCCTTGGAAAGATGATGGAATTTCAGGAAAAACATAATGAAATGAATCATTGAATTTTACAAGATTCAATCTGTTTGCAAAATGAGGTGAAGAATGTTCTATGGAACCACATCATACCAAGAGTAATTTAGGAAAGTGTTGAAGACACTATCAGAAACTCTGAGGATATAAATACCAAAGAAGTATAGGATGGTATATGAGTAGACACTTGTCCACCTTACTAAGAAAATGTTGCAAACTATGAGAAATTTTCAAGAAGGCATTGGAAAGATGATGGAATTTCAGGAAAACTGAATGAAATGAATCTTTTATTTTTACAAAATTCAATCCATTCACAAAATGAGGTAAAGGATGTCTTGGTAGCCATCACCAAGAGAAAGGATCAAGACCCTCTGAGGAAGCATCCACCTGATCGATCAATTGGAAAACACCCAAGGTTAGAGGAATCATGGAGTGAAATATAGACACCCTAAATTGTTGTGAAGAGAGAAAATCCAACCTTTAATTGTTGGGGCTATGGAGGTAATCATTACCTCAATAAATTCCCAAAGAGGGGTAACCAAAAAGATAATCTACATAATATTCCAGTTTCCACAACCAAGTTACTGGGTGGCACAAAGGAAATAATTCCTGAAGCAGCTAGTTTACAAGCTGATATCAAGAGTAGAATGATGGAGAAGGCCAAGGTATAATGGACTTGGTACAACCCTAAGAAGACCACTTGGAAGATAAAATGCAGGAGTAGTAGCTACATTGCTATTAAAAAAAATCGATTGTATCATAAAACTGGTATAGAGTCCATAAGTTTTAGAACACCAAGGATGATGTTAATCTAAGAGGGAGGGGAATGTAACACCCTAGTTTTGAACCCTAGATATAATGATGTTCATTTGGATGATCAAATGCCTAAAAGGATGAATAGATTGTATTTTGAAATATTAATATAATATAAAATATAATTGGTTACGACTAAGGAGAACACTAAAAGAACTAGAGCCTATGAATCCACAAGTGAAGAAAGGGACTATAGATATCCTAGGAGCTTATAACATGGCGCTAGCCTAAAATTGAGCCAGAAAGTTTTTTTATTATATTTTAATTGTTATTACCTTTTTTATTATGTTTTAATCCTTAATTGTGTGCTAATGGGGAATTAGTGCATGGGAATGGATGTGAGTCTCTTGGGAAAGACCACATGGAAGAGGTTGGACATGTAACTAAATCATGCTTGTAAAACAGATTGACACACTCTTCCATAATTTCACACATTCGAATTCTCTCGCACAAGGGATCTCACTCGCTCACTTGCACAGATGCCAAGGAAAATTTGTTGTTTATGGTTTTTTTCAATAAACCATCTTCCCGGTTGGGTATGGACTCTGAAAACAAACTATCATTCATATTTTCTTGAAAATATAAAACTTGTTCATTATGGGGGCATGGACTATTATGTTGTACCATAGTTGGTTTATACCAATGACCCAGTAAGCTCTTACCTTGGTAAAAAATCCATGGTGTTAATTTATAGTGGTAGCCCTCAGGTACTGTAGGGAAGGGTTACCACTGTTAGGAGTTTAAAATAGAAAACGTAGAATGGTCTGCATTGTTTTCTGAGGAATTCGTTGGTGTCAAGTTCCTTATGGGAGAATAATTTATATTATTTATTTACTATGAGTTTGGTGTGTTCCAAAGCTACAACATAAGCTGTGGAGATATACCCAACAACATGTGTACTTTTTTCACTACTAAATTTGAGTTTTCTCTTGGTTGATTCATAGTCTTAGCTTAGGGATGGTGCCTTGTTGAGAGATTTATGAGAAGGGTGGCCTATGGTTGGGTGGAGCGTGACTCACAGGAAGCAATTTTCCAACTTGTTAATTATTTAGATAACTAATTGTGCTCTGTATCATATTTATTCTTATTTTATTATTTTTTATGAAATTTGAATGAATGAAAGGCTTATTATCTGCATTAAAGTGAAGTTGGTGAAATGAATGGTTTATCTTGGTTTATGTTGAATGTGAAATTATAATTTAATGTTCTATTTGAATTTGGTATATATTTTCATGCTATGTTCAACTATATAATCATTCGGCATGAATTTAGGGGATGAAATGTTCTCTGAAGAATACAAATTCTTGGGTTAATTCAGTTGCTATACCAAATGATGTGTTTTTCAATTACTATTTATGTTTATGATTTGTAAGAATTATTGAAGAATTCGTATTTATGAAGTTTGTGTTTGGATAATACTGTGAGTCCTTTCATATCAATTGTTATGTTGAATGCTACATTTTTCGTTTCAATCATATTTTTTTTTCCATAATTTTAATGAACTCTAAAGAAATTGGTTTATGAAATGTATAGGATATTAAGATTGTGATTTTGTTATTCATGTGGACTCTTCATAAATTTTTTCACTATCTCATTTAAGCTGAGAGTTTCATCAATTTCTTGTTAATGGAGTTGTTCCTAAAATCTATTACATATGGTGGACTGTTCTTATCTGGACTATTCCATTTTTCAGTAAAATGTTTATGAGATATTGTATAGTTGTTATTCCATTTTATTGTAGGAATGCTAGTTGTTTTATTTGTTTAGAATCCTTATCCAAATTTCATATAGAAGTTAACTTAGGTAAGTAAGCCTTAATTGCTAGTGGTAAAACCCATAATTTGGTTTGTTGGTTTCTATATAAACCCTTATAAATGGTTAAGTTGTAAATTTATAGGTTGAAGAGAGGAAGGTGTATGTTTCTTTGTTAAGTCAATTAACATGTCTTAGCCTAAATTAATGTTTTGGGCTAATTTCCAAGTGAAGAGCTAGTAAATTCCTTCCATTAATTTTAGTAGCACATGCATGTTTTTATTAAGTTAAATAACATGATTATGTGCTAGCATCATGTGGTCTCCATGACCTGTGGAATCTGTTGGGTGTGAGTTAGTGTTGTAAAAGGGTACGTTACAATTCTCATGTGATCTAGCTGGAATGATCATGTGGGAACTAGATCTTTCCCTTAAAAGAATAGACTTTGAATTACTAGATTTTGAAGGAGGAAGTCATCATCATGAAAGTATGGGAGAATTATTTTAGTTAAGAGGTAAAATTCCTTCTCTCAACTTATAAAAAAAAAAATTCATATGGGGTCCTCTGAGGAAAAGGGAAACTAATAGATTATATCCAATGTTTTGAGGGATCTAGTATGCATTCCCAATAGCAATTGATTCGTGTGAGCCATGAGGATTGAGGAACAATATCATTTAAACAAGGAGATTTGTGCTAACACATTTCCCCTCTAAAATTTCGATCCCCTTTTCCACACTCTAGATAAGATAGGTATCAATGACGGTTAAGGTAGTGGGGATAACCCAAACAAACTATAATGTAGAATAATCCCAAGAAGTGAAATCATAGGAGACATTATGGTGAGAATTTTAGTCCCTATTTATCAATGAAGAGACCTAGGAAGAGAGATCTTGAAATCATCATTACCTCATTTGAAATATTGAGCCATTAGCCAAGGAAATGTTAGCAGTGAGATCATTACAATTTCAATGAATGTTGTGCTAAGAAGGAAGCATATAGTTTTGAAGGAAGGAGAAAAAGGGAACATAGAAGGGAAGGGGGGTAATTTTAGGGTCTATGATTTAGCACAAATTGTACCTATATGAGTTAATATTCCCCACTTTCCACAAGAATTGTGGCCAGAACTAAGTCTTACGTCCATAGGTAAAAAAACTAGAAGCTTTTTAGACATTGATGAAAATACAATCACGAAGGAGGTAACTATTGTAGCCATGATTTGTGTAGAACTAAACATGGGTGATCTTCTCCCTTATGCATGGATATTGAGATTGGTATATGGTCCTACCAACAATAGACATATTATGTGAAAATACCCTTTATATCTCCCATATGAAAATCATTTGGGCATGTAAAAATATATTTCCTTATAAAGTATGAATCAAAAGATGAGCCTCATGACAAAGTTTAGGGTTTAGGGTTTTTAGTTTAAGAGATATGACCTTTTTATCATTAAAAGGTTAAAAATTTTATCAAAAAATTGTGGTGGTCTCTCAATACATTGTAGTAATACAAACAGATAGTGCTTTCAAGGAGTCAAACATTCACAAAATATCCAAAATTAAAAATCATGTCCTATACATTGATTTGAGTTGTCTTGCAAAAAATTGTGACACAAAACTAGTATATATACTAAGAAATTGGCCTAATAACAAACCTATGTTGCAAAACATAGTCAACCTTGAAAAAAGAATGTATTTCTATGAACCTCTACTTGGTTTTATTGTAGAAACCAAGTGCTGCATGGGCTTAGATTGGCCATAGTTGGATGCCAACATTAAATTTGACTAAGATCCATAGTGAGCAGTTTCAGTACCATCTCGCAATGTTCTGGCTTGCTCCTCAACTCTTGATTCTCAATGTGCAAGACTGTTTGAATTGCCTCTCTGGATACCAGTTGACCCGGACTTGACTAGCCCTTATTTTAAGCATTAAGTTGTTCAAAGAATTTGAGGATATTTTTTCTTAGAGATATGATAACCTTAAAACATATGACCCTCCATCTTCTAGCATTATAAATTCTAATTTCAATCGATGATTTGAGCTCCTCTTCCACATATTCCACTTCCAAGTATGAAGGGGATTGTTGGACTTTTTCTTCTTCTTTTTCCAAATATGGAGCAAACCCAATTCACATCCTTGGATTGGAAATGAAAACTAAAAGCTCCTAACCAAGCTGAGAACTAATTGATATAACTTGTTATAGTGAGCATCAACCTTCTCAATTTTCCTTTTCATATCATTATTATCAATACCTCTCCATGGCCAACGTTTTGAGCTTCATCCAAGCTAAAAACTTTATTCTTCAATTGGGAAATGGATACTTAATTATCTATTGGAAATCTCTCCTATCTCCTCACATGCCGTGGTATGCCCACCAAAGCTTCACATTAAAAACAACATATGGGTTGGTTATGCTCCCCATACTTTCACCTCTTTCAGATGCTAAGGACGAATAATACCACTGCACCCCTCGTCCATGCAATCAAGTTTTGACATGAAACAAAACTCGTAACTCATACCCAAAGCCAAGCCTCTCGAGTGTCCTCCTCGTTCCCTTTTAGACATACGAATGCAATTCAAAATATATGATATTTTTCAATAAATTGAGATTGCGTAAATTTAGTTTTTTAATAACATTTTTTATATAATAATTTAAAAGTAAAAAACGATTTACGATGTTAATAAACAAAAAAAAATCCAACCTTTTAATGAAACGTGAAAATTAATTCTTATAAAACTCCAAACTAATAGATCTAGTTATTTAGTTATTCCACATTTGGCGCAACTCTCCCAACTCTCTTCAACTTTCAAAGGAAAATGCTTCTCAAAATCTTATTCGATGAGTTGACAAAACAATCGTTTTAACGTTTGTAAAAGTTCAATAAACACATATTTCAACACTGATTCGAAACGTTATGATAGTTTTCCATGAATACATGTTTCAAATCAAGCATTTTTTATTCAATTTTGTGTAAAAAGGTTTTTTTTGCCCATTAAAAATATTAAATATAAACTTAATAAATAAAAAACAAATTACATGTTTGGATAGTTTTTCTCCCTCAGCTGGTAATCGAAGCTAGAAGATGTCTCAACGGAATTGAACCCGGGTGGATGGAATGAAATCCATCTAACCCCACCAACAGCCACCATATTGTTGACAATGTTTGGATAGTTTTTCATGAACACATGTTTCAAATCAAGCATTTTTTATTCAATTTTGTGTAAAAAGTTTTTTTTGCCAATTAAAACTTAATGGACATATTTATAGAAACATGGTAATATTGTTGAACGAGAATAATTTATATAAAAAATGGGTCCAATTTATTAAGGTTTAATTATTTTTCTTAATACAAAAGAATTTAAGATAAAAAAGTTACACCTCAAAATATTGGATCCTTCCCAATTCTTGATACATTTATTTTTAGTATAAATTTATACTTGTAATAATAAGACTTCACAAATTCACTTTTTATTATATAATAAACAAAGATAAATTTATTCCAATATATAATAAACAAAGATAAATTTATATGTTATAAATAAAGTGATACAAAGAAATAAAAAATATTATTTAAAGATAATATCTATAAATTAACGTTAAGTTAGTAATATAACATTCCCAAAAATAAAAATCAATTAAAAAAATTTATGTGGGCTCATAACTCATCAAAAATATATAATAAAAAAATGTATTTAAAAAAAATTCATGTCTACTCATAAAATAAAATAAAAATAAAACCATCATAGATTTATGTTAAACAAATCTAGAGGGCTTTGTAATTTTTTTATCTTAAATTTGGTAAATATTAAGAAAAAAATTACACCTCAAACAATCTCTCTAGGTGCTTAATACATTTGTGTTTAAGATACATCTATACTAGTTTAATATGAATAAGCATATTTTAACAATAATCTAAACTATAATTTTATATATTTATATTCTCATAATTTATAGGTTTCAAGTTTATAAGAAAAGTGTATATATCATTATCATTTCATAGGGAGAAATACATATTCTTACCTATTTTATTTACTTATAAAATTATACATATAGTTAATAATAGTATTTTTATATATTTGTAGTATTATACTTATATTTAATATAATATATATATATATATATATATATATTGTAATAATTAGTAGACACAACTTACTAATTAAGTTTCCACACCTTCATGAATAATTCACCACATTTACCAAAAACCATTAAAGGAAGGCCTAGCACGGCTACCTTATATAGTCTATAAGAATATATGGAGTCGGTAGAGAAACGTATGGAAGAAGGAGAGGCTAAAATTTATGATATATAGAATCCTCAGGGAAACATAGGGAAGAAAGAGAAGCTAAACTCCAGATAGAGTTAAAAGCAATCCTCGATAATAAATTTACATCCTTTCAAGAAGAGATCCAAAAAAAAATAGATGATAAGATTAAAAAATTAGAGAACAAAGTAGAGATAATGGAGAATAGACTGCATGTAATGGAAATGCAAAAAACACCTGAACAAGAAGATGCACCTATGGTAGAAAATATTAAGTTAAAATATAGGATTAAAGAGTTAGAGGAAAAAATAAATCACAACCTAAACCTAAATAATATAGAAGGTAAGTTAGATATCAAACCCATTAAAGAGGAAATGAATAAGTTAATAGCTTTAGACCATGAGCATAACAAAAGATCTTTGAACCTCATAATTTTTGGTATAAAAGAGGAGGTAGAAGATGATACTTTAGCCATTTTCAAGACAAAACTTCACAATAGATTACAAATTGAAACTATTGGTCTCACCGAAGCAAAAGCTTGGAAAATTAATTGAGAATAAAGAAAGGCTAATATGGGTTAAGGTTAACTCTACCAAACAAAAGTATGATATACTTAGTAAGACCTCAAATTTAAAAGGCTCAGGTATATTTATAAATGAAGGCCTCATTCTAGAGGATCATGCCAAACTAAGAAAGGAGGTCCAAAAGGTAAAATAAGTTAGGAAGGAGGGGAAATCGGCATTAATTAGAAACAAGAAAGCTGTTATTTGATATAGAAACCAAAATAGTAATAAATAGAAATTTGACACTTTCTGGATCCTCTCCTGGAACTGTCGAGGCTTTCCATGGAGCAAAGGCCCCAAATTAAGTTCGACCCCGAGTGAAATTGATATTATATTACTGGTTGAAAGTTGGGAACACACGGAATCCAAGGTCCCTGATAGACGGATATGTCCTTTGGTTGATATGGAATAAATGTTCATGTCGTAGAGGCATTGGGGGTATATCTTGCTACATTAGGAAGAACATATCCCCTCATGTTAGGATTTATATGAAAGACCCTTACAACCAATTTATTTGGATAGAGATCACAAACATTAATAATGAAAAAACCTACATATACATTTGTTATTTTTCCCCAATTAATTTCAACTTCTATAAAAACAACAATTTAGATTAAAATTGTCCTTATAATGGTTTAGAACATGATATTTCTAGTCTAAGGAAGGAAGGAAATATCCTTTTGATGGGCGACTTCAATGCTCGAACTTCAAGTAACCAATATATTCTTTTAAGCAATTATTCCAACCCTAATCCTCTTTGGTTAGACGAAGACTGTGAGCTAACTAATTGGTACAAAAGAAGTTCTGAAGATGTAGGTACAAATTTATTCGGTTCTGAGCTAGTCATTTTTTGTAGTAACCAAGATCTTATCATTTGCAATGTACTAACAAAATGACAAAATTCTAGCCGGATGACTTGTATTCACGGGCTTAGCAGCAGTGTGGTAGATTATGTTATTTATGATATCCCTTTATACAACAAGTTAGTATATTTCGACATCTTAAACGACCATGAGACTGACTCTGATCATAGACCTTTAATTATAACTCTCAATATTTCCATGCTTAGTGATCCCAAAGAGGAAAATTATCATTTCCAAAAGCACATTATCTTTGATAAAAATAAAACCAACCTTTTTCTCCATGATTTAAAAAAATGATTTGTTTCCTATATCTAGTATGGATAATATAGAAAATCTCTACCATAATTTTACCATATCCCTCTCATCGTCCATTAGAAAGTTCTCTATTGAAGTCTCGGTTAAAAATAAATATAGTATAACCAACCCTTGGTATGATCAAGAGTGTAAAATGCGAAAAAATAAATTAAGCAGTGTATTGTAGAATCGATAAAAATGGACAAGATAAATCACTATAAAACCCTAATTAAAATAAAAAAGGCACTATCTTAGTAAACGACAAGAAAATCTCTTACACCTCTCCAAGGTGGATCCTAAGAAATTATTGAGGAAAATTATAACTTGCAAAACCAAAGAAGATAATAATATTCCTTTAAAAGATTGAAATTCCTATCTTAAAAAGCTTTACGAATCCTCAAATATCAGAGATAACATTGAAACCCTCCTTACAACGAAAGACATTTTATCATTATAAGACATATATTTATGGGTTAAGCGCTTAGAAAATGGAAAATCCAAATACATTGAAGGCTATCAAGCAGATATCTTAAAAATTGGGGGGGTCGTCCTCATCTTGCACATCCACAAACTCTTTAATTTAGAATTCAAGCAAGGGTTCTCTACACCTTGGACTTGGAGCCTCATTATTCCTATTTTTAAAAGTGGCAATA